>CM034706.1:37587660-37605249 GCA_020142125.1 Phrynosoma platyrhinos | reverse complement strand
GAGATGGGGTGGGGCAGCCGCATGCCGGCTGCCCCAACCCCACGCCAACGCTGTCCTAATGCTGCATGCTGTTATGCATGGCGCACGGCGTCAGGACACCCTCCCGCCGCAGCGTTCTGACATGCTGCACTGGAAAGGGTGAAGAGCCTTACTCCAGCTCTTAGGGCGGCCTTTTACTGCCTCTCAGGGCAGTAAAAGGGAGGATCATGGCCCTGGTGTGGGATAGCTGCGGCCCCAATCCACCGCTTCCTGGGGTGGCCCAGAACCACCCGTCTGCACCCCACCTATGAGAATATTTTCCACTAGGCATTTAATGTAGTTTAATCTTGCCTGTTTCAGACCTTTTAAAGGTTTGTTTCATTTTAGATTTGTAGTGTTCCATCATTTAAGCAGAGGCTGGATGGCCATCTGTCAGGGATGCTTTGATTGGGAGTTCCTGCATGGCAGGGGGTTGGACTGGATGGCCCTTGTGGTTTCTTCCAACTATGATTCTATGATTCTATGATTTAATTGTAAGGGAATTTGGATTGTTGTTGAAATATTTTGTAAATAAAACATTTGAAGAATTTAGTATTTTTTAAAATTTTTTTACTAATTTTTCACTTCAGATAGGAATACTAGAGTTCAGGCAGGAAACTATGGTTTCCTTCTTTGAAAATGCTGTGGAAAGCCTCCAGCTGATAGATTCCACCTTTCCCTTTCCTCTTCTGGATACCATTGGAAATCAGGCATCACAGAGAGCTGTGGCTGTTTCTGAACTGCGAGAACAAAGCCAGTATTTAAAACTGCTGATGGGGGGGGGGGACAACTAGTTCCTTGAGACTGGATACCATTGAAAAATGTTGTTAGAGGGAAAGGGAGCATGTGAGGTTGAGGTTTGTGATTCACATAGTAGGAATTCCAAGATTTCCCACTGTGGCTTAAGCAATCTGATTGTGAACCAGCCTAGAGATAGAAACTTTGCTTGAGATAATCTATACATTGGACATGTTTGAGTTCTGTGAAGAAGTTGTTGAAAACAAACTTTGATAACAAAAATGTCTATAATCCAGTGCTATTTTCTTTCAGGTAGCTTCTGTATCAGTATAAAACTGGGTATTATATTCCTGTCAGTTAATATTTGAGATAAATGAATTGTTGTCTGCTGTCTTTTAAAAAGATTTATGCTTGGCTATAAAGGTGTGCTCTACTGAAAGGGGTGTGTGAAAACACATTTGTTCTAAATAGTCTCTTCTCAAAAATAAGGATCAGAAGGTCATAAATTCTTAATATAGTTAACTTCTGCTTGGACATTGACTAATTTCTCACAGTGTTAAGAGTGCAGCATTTCTTTTTGCTTATAATGTTGGTTCCATTCTTTTATATGAGATTGGATTTTTTGGAAACCAACATACACGTGTTGTTGGAAATAAGGTTATCCTTCTGGAGAGGAAGAATTTTATTGGAAGCATTTTGTTCCACATATGCTTTTCAAATCTGGTAGAAGCTGCACAAAATCAGGAATGTAGCAAGGATAGAGGTAGCTTCCAGACAACTCTATTGTACATTTTCACTGTCCATTGATGGAGGTTTACAGGAGGGACATTTCTGCTGTTGTTTCCAAGTGGGAGACCTGTAGTTCTTCCTACTGTTTTTTTTTTTTCTATCATTGTTCTCTTCAGAGAAATCTTATTAAGGAAAACAAAAAAGATTTTCAGTGTCCCTCAGTTGGAGCTATAGGAACCCTCTGTCTTGAAGGTTCAAAGATTACATTCCCTCATAAAGGCCCAGAGAAGCAACTCTCAGATCTAAGCATTCGGGGTGGGGGGGGGGAGGGAAGGGAAATAGGAGGAATTCTTCCACTCCAGTTTCTTTAGAATGTTTAGAGATTGTCTCATTATAAGTATTTCATTAATTAAATTGAGCAAACTAAGGGTTGTTTATTGAACCAGCTGAAGTTCTGCAGAGGAATACCAATATATACAAATTACCATTTTGTTTCTACATAGTCAGAAAAAAGGGGGATCTGGATTTCTTGAAGTATAACAAGTAGAATTGCAAATATCTGGTTGATTAGTTTGAGCCACACTTGAGCAATTTTAAGTACAAGCTGAGTGAGTTGTTTCCATACTTCACTTATATTTTTTCTACTTCCTACAGTGTCAGAAGCAGATTTTCTTGTGTCTCCTCTTACTATGAGGATTTTTCTGATTAATGTTGCATTTGGTGAAATGTGCATATTTTGATAAGCATCCAAGAGAACTTGTACCTGTTCCTTTACATTGTCATCTAACAGTTATGTGGTGGACTGAGGGTCATATTGCAAGGCAAACTCTAATGCTTTTGACGACAGGTTTACAATAGGTGTAAGCATATGGAACACCACTTGTTCCAGAAAAATACATTTTTAACCTTTCAATATTGAGCAGGTAATTTTAAAAAATGAACATAAACTACATCCATTTTTGGTATTTCCAATGAGATAATTATCTCAAACAATATTTTTCATTGTTTAATGCTAAGAAATGTTCCAATTAGTGCTAGCCTCACAGTTCTATGTTTTGTAGGTATTTTCTATTATTGATCGCTCCTGTATTTTAAAATTATTTATTGAAATACCAGATTAAAAGAAATAAAAATAAGAGATGATCTTATTGTTGACAAACCCATTCATACCTTGACATCCACACACTTGAAGCCAAGTCCCTGTTGGTTGTGGGTATAATTTTTTTCTTAACCTTATGTTAAATAATAATTAGATTGAAAGAATGTTTGGTATAGCATGTACAATGTAACCCAAATTCACCAGCTGTGTCTTTGGGTGTGTATGTTGTTTTGGATGATCAAGATATAATAACAATGGCCTACTAAACATAATGAACAGTATTAAAAATGAATGGTGGTAGCTGTATAATGTTCTCTGAGAATGATGCCTCTACTTGCTCAATTGTTGCTGTTCATACTTTTGTCTCAGGCAAATTGCATAAGCTTATTTTCCAACACTAATGTTGCTTTGGGGTTCTGCTAAAGCTTCAAGCTGTTTTATGTCCCATATTATATTTTATACTCATGAATTCTCTACATGGCTGCAGTGAAATAAGCATCTTTCAGATAAAACTCAGTGGAAAGGCCATGTTTTTCCTTACTAGAACTAAGGGCAGCAATAGGTGATGGAGCAAACTTTAAAAGATACAACACTTTTGCTTCAATTCCAATGCCAATTCATCATGTTGTGAACTATGACATATAGCCTGTATGTTTCTTCAGAGAGGTTTATAATAGCTCCATTAGTGAGAGATAGGGGGATGCAGACGGCCGCCCCAGAAGCAGAGGATCGTGGCCAAGGCTGCCGGACACCTCGGCCCCGATCCTCCCTTTCGCCACCTGCGAAAGGAGCACTAAAAAATAGCGCTCCTTCCACAAGATGCGAAAGGGGCGCTGCAAGAGGCATGGCATGCCTCTTTGGCATCTCGTCCGCCTCAGCGTGTCCGGACGCTGAGCCGGAAGGAAGTCATCAAAGCGCCCATCGTATGGACAGGCCGTCTCTCCGGTGACGTCCTCATGAAGGGGATGGGGCGCCCAGCGTCCAGCTGTCCCTCCCCTTCCTGGGATTGAAGACGGCACTTTTCGCTGTCTGCATCCCCCCTAGTATCCTTTAGTGCATATTTAATGCATATTATTGTTTTTATGTCTTGTTATTTACACACATAAGGGCTGCTGTATTATTGTACAGGTCACAAATATTTTTTTTTCATATTTGCCCACCAAACCACATACCAGGTGTTTTTCTTTCTCAACACTGAATTACAATATCTTCCTTATGGTAGCATTTTCCTCAGCAAAAAAAAAAAGTTACCTTCTGAGGCAGGAAAACCATAGCAGATTGACTATTGAACAAAACACTGTCATGGTTTAATCACATAGGCCACCAGTGTTGTATCCTACACTACTATGTGTAAAGCAAATCCCCTAAGTTTGATAACTCTGTTTATTCCCGTTTATTGACTCCAGCCTAGTTTTCACAAAGGCTAAAAGAAATCTGTGGTTCATCAATCCTTTGTTGGTACATAATTTTTAAAAAAGCCTCCTTCCCTTCCTAGTCTTACTATCCTTTTTAGCCTGTCATTTTGATCATATTACTCTGCTTGTGATACATCAACATGGTTGCCTATTTGTTTGAGTTCAGTACAAACTTCTTGTTTAACTTTTAAAGCCCTACATGACCTATCTCCCCTCATCTTTCAGCCTTCATTTCTTTTTATCAGCCTGCTTAAAATCTGTGTTCTAGAAACTCTGGGTTTCTCATTCAATCTTAGGTTTCCTCTTCCTTGGCTTTCCTTTGTCCTTTTGCAATTGCTGATTCTGGAATTACCTACATGAAGAATCTCTTTTCTACATTGTTTTTAAATCTTTATTTAAAATTTTCTTGTTTTCAAAAGCTTTTGGAAATTTTGCATAATACCGTTATATAATTTTGTATATTTTAGTTATATGTGTTTGTCAGCTTGCTTTATATTATACTGATATATATATATATTATATCTCCTCTCAATGACTGTCTTAGGGCAGTAATGGACTGGATAAGGAAAAACAGATTGAAATTGAATCCAGATAAAACGGAGCTGCTCACTGTAGCGACCCCGAAACCGGGAATAGAAATACAACCTCCAGTCCTGGACAGGGTCACACTCTCTGTGAAGGACTTTGTTCGCAGTCTGGGGTGCTCTTAGATCCGTAGCTTCAGATGACCAATCAGGTAAATGCGACGGTCAGGAGCGCCTGTTATCAGCTTCGGCTGATACGCCAGCTGCGCCCTTTCCTGGAAGAAAGGGACCTTGAGGTGGTGGTGCATGCGCTGGTAACCTCCAGTCTTGACTTCTGCAATGCACTCTACATGGAGCTACCCTTGTGCTTGGTCCAGAAACCTCAGTTAGTACAAAACATGGCAGCCAGATTGGTCTCTGGAACATCTAGGAGAGACCATATAACACCGATATTAAGGTCTCAACACTGGCTGCCTATTAGTTTCCGGGCCCAGTATAAGGTGCTGGTTATTACCTTTAAAGCCCTAAATGGCTTGGGTCCAATCTGTTAGAATATGGATGGGCTATATAGTCAAAGGTGAAATGTAGAGATGTGTGTGTATTTCCTCTTGAGAACAGCATCTAGGCAAACACAAACAACTCAGTCCAGATGGCCAGAGAGTCATAACAATAGAAGGTTCTAGCTGGGAAAACAGGCTTGTTTTGATCACAGAACTAATAATAAAAAGCTAGGTTGGGAAAGTAGATCACGTAGTGGATGAAGGGCAACAAGAGGCTGGGTTAACAAACATCACATACAGAACATCTAATCAACTTGGAGGTTAACACCCAAAAAGGTGGAGAAACTCTGTGTTTGGGATTGATATTATTATTTGTCTCTTTTGGATTGCTTCTTCTTCTCTTTACTTCTCGCAATGGAACTATAATATGTTTATATTGCTTTACAGTGTAGCCTTAGGATCTGAAAATATGGATCTGTAGATTTATTTTTGTTTAGCCACATCAGCAAGATGTGATCCTATAGTGGACTGTATTTTCTACTTTGATTGTTGTTATTTTTTTCTGCAACAATAACAATAAAAGCTCTACCCTTAGAAGCTTGGATTTTTGTTCCCTGGTTCTGCTGGTTCTACAAGCATGCTACAACACTAAAACCTAACACAATCTATCTCCGGGATCGTCTCCTCCCATACAATCCACCCCGATAAAAACAAGTCTGTCTGCAACCTCCCAGAGGGTCTTCTCAGCAACCACTCCCAGACTGTGGAATGGCCTGCCAGACAGATCCATCAGATCATGACCTTAAGCAGCTTTAAAAAGGCTGTTAAGATGGATCTCTTCCGGCAGGCCTTTCCTGACTAGAATTCCCGGCCTCAGGAGTCTTTTTATCCCCTCCTTTCCTATCCTTGGCTGAAGTTGCTGCTCTATCTGTCTCGCTTTGTTTTATTTTAGTGAGTTGAGATATTTATGATGTTTTAATTATGCTATTTTAATGGATAATTGGTTTAATACATTTTTAAGGGCGGATGTGTTTTGGGATTTTTTGGATTGTATTTTAATATATTGAATGGAATTGTAATTGTTGTAAGCCACCCCGATTGTTTGACAGAGGGGCGGGATACAAATAATTTTTTATGTTGTTGTTGTTATTATTATTATTATTATTATTGGTTTTCTTATTTCTTTCTGGGTAATTTATTTCACAATTGTATTTCTTAGTTTTATATTCTGTTATTCCCTATATATGTGTGTGTGAGAGCCAGCATGGTGTAGTGGTTTGAGCATTGGTCTATGACTCTGGAGACCAGGGTTCAATTCCCCACTCAGCCATGAAACCCACTGCATTTCGTTGAGCAAGTCACATGCTCTCAGCCTCAGATAAAGGCAATGGCAAACTTCCTCTGAAGAAATCTTGCTTCCTCTGAACAAATACCTCCATGATAGGTTTGTCTTAGGTTGCCATGGATCAGAAATGACTTGAAGGAACACAACAACAAGTATGTGCCTGTGTGTGTGCATGTACATATATATACGTGATTAACAAACAGGATGGAAAAAATACAGGGGTCCCTCGTGGTTTGCGGACTTCCCGTTCACGTCCCTCAGTCTTTCACAGATGGGAAGCCACCAGGGACAAAATGGTGCACCCACCCATGGCATGCATCACCATTATGCTCAATGGGTCTCCAATATTTGTGTTATTTCCTGTTCACAGGGAGGTCCAGAACAGATCCCCCACGAATGGAGAGGGATGACAGTATAACATAAACAAACAGTTTCAGCTACTACCTTTTCCAGTTGCTAAAATGAAAATGAACTGCATGTAAGGTGGAAGTTTTAAAAACTGTTTCCAGCATTCTTCAGTGGATGATGGTATTATCCTCTAAGCCAGGGGTAGGCAACCTTTCCCATTTAAGGGCCGAGGGACTTCAGCTCCCAGAATCCCAGGAGCTATTGGCCAACATGGGACTATTGGCCAACATGGCTGAGGCTTCTGGGAGCTGAAGTCCCTCGGCCCTTAAAGGGGAAAGGTTGCCTACCCCTGCTCTAAGCTGAGGCCATGTGGTATTAGAATCTCAAGTTTAGGACCTCACTATAATGAGTAATTATCAGCCAGTGTCCAACCTATCAATTTTGGGCAAAGTATTGAAACGTATGGTGGCTTCCCAAATCCAGGGGTTTCTGGATAAAATGGATTATCTAGATCCATTTCAGTCTGGTTTCAGAACTGGCTATGGAATAGAGACAGCCTTGGTCGCCTTGGTGGATGACCTACACAGGGAACTGGTCAGGGAGAGTGTGTGTCTGTTGGTTCTACTAGACCTCTGAGCAGCTTTCGATACCATCAACCATGGTATCTTTCTGGCCTGCCTCTCTGGGATGGGACTTGGAGGTACTGCTTTACAGTGGCTCCATTCCTTTCTGGAGAGGTGAACCCAGAAGGTGGTGCTGGAGGACTCCTGCTCAACCCCTTTGAGGCTCTTGTGACTGTAGTACCATAACCTGTAGCATTTAATTGATAGATGGTAATGAAAAAGGTGCTTTAGTATGAGCTCATAGGATAGGTTAAGTGGAAGAGAATGAAAGACAACAGAGATTGTACAATGAAGACAGAATTTTTGACTATGTTGGGTGCCGCTAAACATTCCCCATGCCCTATGTTGAGGCTCTTTAACGTGCAGCCATGAGTCATTGTGCTTGTCCAACTGACTTTGCTTGCAGGGTGAGTGGACTGAGTCCTAAGAAAGCTTAATTTCCAAGGTGCTTTGTATCAGCAAATAAATCTGAATAAAAGACAAAATCTTGGTAGAAGCCCTGTTACCCACTGAAATATCTGATAACAGCTTTTACATTTATATCTCTGTGTATCTGTCCAGGAGCTTCTTTGGCTGAACGATATGGGTATAAATACTCCCAAAATCAATAAACCAATCTATCAATAAATTGGCATAGTTGTTCACACAGAAATGCAGTGCTGCTGAACTAAACTTCGTAATGTCACATGTCAGAGCTACAACACTTTGGTCCTGTGTAAAGAGCTGCAATAAAAAGCTTTACTGTACTATGCTTAAAAATGAATCAATTTATACAAATATCAACTTGCCTGTACAATAAACTGCTAGATTGGATTTATATGAGGAAATGGCAGAGGGCCCTTGGATGGCTAATTGTCACTGCCAGTCGTTTCTGCATTTAATTTCCCTCTGACTTCACTATCTACAATCCTACACCAGTCTATGTGTATAATTTCATAAATCTGACAAACTAGGTTATAATTTGTGAAAGCTCATTCTGTGATATACATTTATTCATCTTTAAGGTGTCCAAATTTCTTTCGGTATACACAGCACTATAGCAACATTATAATATCTTTGGCTAGTCCCTTGGAAGTAGCTGTGCTTGTTGTTTGTTACGTAAATGCAAAGTTCACGTCTCAATGACACAACTAAATTGGCTTTGTCAAGAATATTGACAGCATCTGAAAGTATTGTTTTATTGCACTGTTTATGATTTTATTATTAAAACTCATGGCATGGCACAGAACTTAAAACAACTTGAATTTCTGGAGCAAATAAATCCCTAGAATTGAAAAAGCAACAATAATGTTTCCCTTAATGAAATCTGTATATTTCTTTGCTGCCTGTATGATTTTTAAAAAAGTTTTCTTCATATACAATCAGGCAGCATCAGCAGGAAGTATATTCTTTAACTGGATTATGAAGCATGTGACAAACCAAAGAGGTATAAATATATATACATGCCTCCAGTGGTTTTACTGCAGTAGAATGAACATGAGAAGGAGGAGGTAAAGTGCTTACAGGGCTATCACATTTACTCTCTGACATTCATAAGTGGTTGAACAATTCTGAGTTAATAGGACACATGAAAGCACTTTGACATTTGAAGGATCTTCCTGAACTTTTCAGGTTCTATCATTGTAAAATAATGTACCTGTTTTGCAAATAACTGAGGACTCAAAGACACAAAGCACTTCAAGAGCATCCACTATTGGTGATTTGTGTAAGGATATATGCTCCAGTGCCAGATGCTCTTGACTGTGGATTGCTCTTGCAGAAAGGAGCGTGCCACAATATTTGATTGTCCTGATGCATAATGTGTACTGAAGACAAGAAGCTACTGTTAGGACAGAATACAAAGAAATGGGATGGTTTCCAGTTAGCAAGTGGGTCAGACAAGGCTGCATTCTATTAACTTGTTTAACTTGTATGCTGAACACCTCATACATATTTAGATATGGAAGAAGGAGGTGTGAAGATTGGAGGAAGTAACATCAGCAGTCTAAGCTATGTAGATGACACTATATTACTAGTAGAAAATAACATAGACTTGGACTGATTACTGAAGAAAGTCAAGGACAAAAGTGCAAAGGGAGGTTTACAGCTGAATATTAAGAAAACAAATAATGACCATGGACATATACATTATTTTAAAGTAGATGACAATGATATTGAAATAGTTCGAGATTTTCCATATCTTGGCTTAATTGTTAATCAGAGTGGAGATTGCAGTCAAGAAATCAGAAAAAGACTAAGAATTGGAAGGATGGCTATAAAAAAAAACAAGACAAGATCCTGAAATATAGAAATAAATCTTTGAATATTAAAGTCAGGATGATCAATGCAATTGTATTTCCAAAATCTCTATGTATGTCTATGAAAGCTGGAAAGCAAAAAAGGCTGATAGGGAAAAAATCCACACATTTGAAATATGGTGCTGGACTGCTAATAATACAAACAGATGGGTCCTAGAGCAAATCAGTTGTGAACTGTCCCTAGAAACCAAGAAGGCTAAACTGAGATTGTCATACTTTGGCCATATTATCAGGACACAAGACAATTATGCTTAATAAGGTAAGTTAAGTAAGTAAGTAAGGTAGTAGGAAAAGAGGAAGACTGCACTGCAGATGGATAAACTTAAAGAAGCCATGGATAGTCTTCCATGTTGAAGATAGGATTGTAGAATCTATGTAGTGTCTTGGATCTAAAGAATCAAACTGAAGGAGACAGTACATTATGTTGTGCTGTAAACTCTTATGTAAGACTCAAGGGAGAAGCAGACCAGCAGCTTGGAGTGGCTTCTTGCTGCTCCAGCCTTGTCTAGTCCCCAATTAGCACAGCACTGCAGTGCTGAATGGGCCGCCAGCAAGGAGCACTTTTTCTGTGTTCCTTTTTTGGCTGGCTTTGGGCCACCTTAGGTGGCTGTGGAACAACTTCCGGCCACTCTGGAGGCAGGTGTCACCTGCCCCCCCTGCCCCCATAGCGACCAGAAACTGCTTTCCTGCCTGTCTGTTTTGGGCATCAGTGGAAGATTCTTCACAGTGACATGCCACAAAAATATCAGTTTATGTTTCTGCGTTAAAAAATAGCATATAAGAATACGCACATGCATTCCTCAGGATTTCAGATCAGAACACAACACAGTCCTTTTCTGCAAAGTAATAGATAGTTTCTTTCTGTGTGTGTCTGTCTTTCTGATGTGTGTGTGTGTGTGTGTGTGTGTGAACAGAAGATGCTTTCTATTAGTTGAAGGACATTTTTGCCTAGTAGCTGCAAAGTAGGTTGTCTCCTGTTGGTTTGCTATTACAGGGTCCCTGGATTAACATCAAGGCTGTACGGTAAATAAAGTGATGAACCATTAATACTGATGCTAATCAGTTTATCCTTCTGACCAAGAAAATAGTGTTGCATTTTGAGAAATCCTTACAGTTCTCTTTATATACTGAAGATTTTCTGAGACATTATGAAGTTGGAAGCATATTCTTGTAAATATTCACTTGGCCAGAAATGACTTACTGGTCATGTGATTTTGATTAATAGAGGGATTTCAGCCCCTTAAATAAAGATTTTTTGCACTCCATTTCACCCATCAGGATGAAGCATATGCTTGGAAACTTGCTGATGATCACTTGCTAATTGGGCTTATGGCCATCCTAGTAAGAGCTGGTTAGGAGAATCAGTGATTTGGTTTCTTTTGGGAACAATCAGTTCATCTGGTAAGCTGAGTTGCCCAAAGGCTTTGAAATTTTGGTCTCTAGCTCAAACATACCAGAGTTTGATTACAGATTCTGTAGTTGGTTTTGTTAGGAATCTGTACCAAGGACAAGAGGTCACCATCAGAACAGAATTCAGGTAAACAGAGTGGTTCCCAATAGGCAAAGGGGTCAGGCAAGGCTGCATCCTGTCACCCTACTTGTTTAATTTATATGCAGGAAACATCATAAGAAAAGCAGAATTAGAAACAGAAAAAGGAGGAGTTAAGATCAGAGGAAGCAACATTAACAACCTAAGATATGTGGTCAACACCATAATATTAGCAGAAGACATTCAAGAATTGGAACAATTAATAAGGAAGGTCAAAGATGAAAGTACAAAGGCAGGTCTGATGCTGAACATAAAGAAAACAAAAACATTGATCACAGAAAAAATACACAAATTCAATCTAAACAATGAGGAAATAGAAATAGTTAAAGAATTCCCATATCTGGAATCAAACATTGACCAGAATGGAGACTACAGTCAAGAAATAAGAAAAAGACTGGGAATAGGAAGGGCAGCTATGAAAGAACTGGGAAAGATACTGAAGAGCAAAGTCATACAACTGAGCACTGTAGTCAGAATCATTCAGGCCATTTGAGTCCCAGTTACCATGTACGGATGTGAGAGCTGGACAGTGAAGGAAGCAGACTGAAAGAAAATCAACTCATTTGAAATATGGTGCTGGAGAAGAGTACTTAGGATACGGTGGACAGCCAAGAAGACAAACAAATGGCTTCTTGAACAGATCAGACCAGAGCTCAAGTTGGAAGCTAAGATGATCAAGTTGAGACTATTGCATTTTGGCCACATCAAGAGAAGGCACATTTCACTAGAAAAAAACATTAATGCTAGGAAAGGTAGAGGGTAGAAGAAAGAAAAACCACAAACCAGATGGATAGACTCGATTGGGTGTGGGGGTGTGGGGGTTAGCCATTATTCCGGATCCACAGCTGAATTCTCATTTGAGCACCAAGACTCCTTTCTTATTTTTACTGTTGAATGCAAATAATATTGAGCTTGCTGAGTTTCAGTTTGTACATGGGCCCATCCTTAATGCCGTCCTAAGTCATTCATGGTACTGAACCTGAATTGTTCATAATTAGAGAAGTATATTCCCCTACCCCTACACCCCCAAAAAAGTATGTTCAAAACCATCCTTTCATGTCACCAACTATATTCAGAATGGAGGACATACATGCTTGCATTCCAGTATTCACCATGTGCTTCTGCTTCCCTTGGAGGAATGGACAACTCATAGCAGGATACCTTAACAGCAGTCCTATGCACAATTTAGGTTACTTTAACTCAATTGACATTACTGAGATTTCAGCTGTTTAATTCCACAGGATTTCAGTTTTTCCTAATTGTTCACTTCTGCCTAAGCATGCTACTTTTTAATACAAAAATACTTTTTTATTTTCATAGAAGATTAAATATTATCTTCTTTTTTACTTAAATGTTTGCTGTAGGACATTTTAGGTATTTATGACTAATGTGCCACATAGGTGTTATCTATAAGCAAAATGTGGAGCTTATGCTAATATCTCCTAGTTGTTTATTTCCAAGTAATCCTGTGTAAGTAATCCTATGGCATGCTGGGATCTAGGAAGTCCTTTCAACATGCTAGTAATAGAAGGAAAAGGGCAGCAGAAATCTTAGCTTTGAAAACTTTCCCCCTCTCTAAAGCAATGTAGTCTTGGTGTATATTTCTTAGCAAATAAAAGTCTGGCTAAGCACATTTTCTGGCTTTAGAAAGTATATTTAAATTTTAATGGTGCAAGAACGTCTATGGCTATTTTTATTTCATTACCTGCCTCTCACTGATAATTTTACATCAATAAACATTTGTTGAATTATTGTGCACCATTTGAAAATAAAAAAGAAATAAGCTTAGATCAGGGGTAGGCAATCTTTTTGAGCTGGGGGCCAGATTGCTGTCTCTCAGACAATTGGGGGGCCGAAGCACCCAAAATAAATAAATAAATAAATAAAATTAAAAATTAAAAAAAATATGCATGCACACTCTCTCAGTCCCAGAAAAGCCATGGCAAAACCCCTGTGGAGATTTTGCCAAGAAAACCCTAAGAACAAGTAATAACAACAATAATCAATATCATCATGGTGGGGGGCAGTGGCAGCAGGACTGGCCTGGGGCCAGTCCAAAGGCCTCCGGGGGCTGCGTCCGGCCCCCGGGCCTTAGGTTGCCTACTCCTGGCTTAGATCTTGTTATGAGTTCAAAGCAAATACTTTATTTACACACAAAATATTTCTTAGAAGTACTTTATATGAGAATCACTCCCTTTATTCTCAGTTCCCCACCAAATGTAAAACTGTTTTGAGTTTCTGTTGCATTTAAGGTGTGTGTGTACTTCATCCTCAGCAGTACTTCTTTGTTATCTCTGTGCCTCACACAATTGGGTCTTACACCTGCACAAATCCATCCATGGAATGTTCCAGAGCTGAATAGCTTTTGGTGGTAACCCCATCCATTTGGGCACCAGCATAAATAACACCAAGAGCTACTCCCCTCAGTTCCTTTTCGTCTGTCCTGTGATTCACTTCTGCATCTTCAGTGCTGAGTAGCACATACTTCTTTTCTTGGTGTCCTTCATTTCCTTGTTTATTTATTTTTGTTACATATTTTAAAAACTCCTATTGTGTCCCCCTTTTCCTGTTTTTCATCAGCTTTATTGGTGCTGCTCATGCAGAGGGAAACCTTCCCATTCCTTCAGCCACAAGGAGTACTTACCTTGTCTTAGAGAGGGACATCAAGTTGATGTCTGATCGATTTGTTGAGGTTTTACCCACCCACCAGGCTGTCAAACATTGACTCTCTAGACTCCTGACACATTTGTGGGAGGAATGATTTCTCAAGGTTGTGGATGAAGACACGAAAAATTGCCCCCTTCATATGGCCTCTATCTCTGTCTACAAAAAGATGCTGTTGGCTTCAATCCTTTCTGGGCCTTTCCTCTACTCTGCCTGCAATGGCTTTGACTTCAACATTTGAACCCTGGCCAAAACCATGCACACTTCCCTCAGCCAACAAAACTGGCTCAGACGTGCTATGAGCCCCTTCAACATTTTTTCAATTTGATCCTTTCCAGTTTGATCAAAATCAAGCAGAGGGCAAAAAAGGATTGTGGCAGATTTGATTGCACCTCTGGTCTATAAGAAATGAAAAAGATAAAATCAGGTCAGGACCAGATTTTCCATATGGAGTGCTCACCCTTTGGTCTCCCACTTTGGTCATGATCAATGATCCTGCCCACACGGAGAATCAGTTAGTTCAGGAAGTGCCTCAGAAAGCTCACATCTGAACCTATCAGCCCTCAATAGAGCAACCTTTGGGAGCTAGCTCTCCAGTCCTGGAATCACAGGACAGCCATTTCCCTGCTTACCAGTGCTCCACTCCTTCATTGTGCCCTCCAACTCCACTGCATGGGGATAGAGTTAGCTCACAACCAGTTCAATGTGGTTTGTGACTAACTCTAAATCTTGGCCAGTGCCCAATCATGCCTCCTTGATTCTCATCTTGATCCAGAGAGTGAACATCTCAGACTTGCCTCTACCAGGATTCAGTTATTTGGCATGACCATAAGGACCTTGCCCAGTCAATGTATGCCTGTGAGTCCTCATTCACTATAGTTGCTTTACCACAGTTCTCTCCTAGGTCTTTCAACAATTGCTTAGCCCACTGTATTTCATTTGCAACCTCTGACAATGCAGCAAACTCTGTCTCTGTTGTACTCAGTGCTATGCAGTCTTGCTTTCTGGACCTCCAGATTACAGGGCTATCAGCATAACTGACGATCAGTCCAGTTACTGACTTCCTGTCAGCTGTCTCAGATGCAAAGGAACTATCAGCAAAACCTTCCAGCTCAGACATCCCTCCTCTTATTACCATGCATCTGTCTTTTGTGCCTTTCAAATACTGCACAGTTTGCTTCACTGCCATCTAGTCCACCTGCCTGGGCTTTGCTGCTTTCCTGCTCAGTACCCCTACTGCATAGCTAATGTCTAGCCTGGTGTTATTTGCCAAAAACAACAGACTTCCTATTACCGAGTGATACAACTCCGAGCTTTCAAACAACTCCTCTGACTCCAGGTTCTGATAGTCAGGTGGCACCAGGCTCTTTACAACCTTGGCTTCACTCAAGCCAGTGTTCTCTATCAGCTTTTCTATCTTCCTTTTCTGGCACAATTTGAAACCACCACTCTGGACCCTTTCTACTTCTATCCCTAGGTAGTTCCTCAGATGTCCAAGGTCCTTCATCTTAAACTTTTGTGCTAACACACATTGCACTAGTCTGATCTCCTCCTGATCTCTGGCTGCAACACACAAGTCATCAACATAAACAATTAGGATTATGCTGGTCTTTGTGTACACACATGCATCGGCCACACTGCGCCCATAACCTAGCCTCATTAGCTCTTTATGTATGCACGAGTTCCAGCATCTGGCATTTTGCTGAGTCCATACAAATCCTTCCTCAGCCTGTAGACCTTGTCACTGCCTTCACACTCATACCTAGGGTGGCGTTGAGGTATGTTGTCTCAAAGCCAAAATGATTGTCAGCTTTGGGCAGCTACAGCAAGCACCAACCTGAGACTCTCTGCCTTAGCCGTTGGTGAGAACTTCCTGTCATAATTTTCAAACCACTCCTGTGAGTACCCTTTGGCTACAAACCTGGCTTTGTACTTCACGGTCCCATTAGTCATGTCTTTCTTCCTATAGGCCCACCTGCAACCAATCACTTTCTGCCCTGCAGGCCTGTCAACCACCTCAAACACTCTCCTGTCCACCAATGAACTAAACTCCTGATCCATGGCTACATTTCATCTCTCTTGCTCACCAACTCGGTACCTGAGCATATCTTTGTAATCATCAGGCTCCTCAACCACAACAGTACAGGCTGGTGCCTCCTGCACAACAAATCTGTCAGGTGTCTCCTGATTTACTGAGTCCTGCCATGCTCATCCTCTGTGTCACTACTGCTATCCTGGATGTCATGACTCTGAATTTGTTCTTACTTTGGTGTTTGTGTGTGTATTTGTGTTTGTGTGTCCACAGAAGTGCTAGGCTAATGTGAAGTGCTAGGTTCCTTCTTCACATCTCTGGATGCATCCACCCCTCCATTTCTGATGTTTGTACCAATGTTGCCCAGCTTTACAAAAACATCATGGTTACTATGGATCTTTTCCCATCCAGCATGCATTTCAAACTTTGCACTCCTTGAGTAAAGGACTCTGCCACCACCTACTAGAAATTTATATTCCCCTCATAGCCTCTGGCTCTTTGGTTCATTTCTCTTTCAGAACTGGCGGAGGAATCGGTACTGAGGAAAATTACCCAGAAACCCTCAAGTACTTTAAATTGGGTGCTCTCCCATGCAACAGGAAATATAATGTTTGACTGATTATACTGCACCACATCCTGTTAATGGTATGGCATGCAACCTTTGTGGCTTCTGCCCACAAATTAGGTGGTTCCCCAGTGTCTTCTAGTATGCAATCTCTCATCTGATTAATCATGCCAATTTGCCTTTCAGCCAAACCATCCTTTGCTGGGCAAGCTGAATTGAAGGTTTTGTGCCGAATTCCCTTTTGCCTAAACCACTGCTGCAGACTTTCAGCAAGAAACTCTCCACCCCATCAGTCACAATGGTGCCCACCTTGTAGGGAAACTCCCTCTCAATGGCATTGATCCATTTTTTGACCTGATCAGCAGCTTCACCTTTGGTTTTCAATAAGGCAACAAAGGAATACCGGGTGTGTTGATCAACTATGAGCAAGGTGAACCTGTTTCCCCCCATGCTCTTGACTTGGTGCTGTCCCGACAAGTCTGTGTGTACCACTAGAAAAGGCCTCAGGGTGGTGCACTTACTTACTTTGGCATCCGGTCAAGCCCTGACTTTCACCAACAACTAGAGTGCAGGTGGAAGAAGACTCGACTCTTATCTAATAGAACCTGCCATAGGAACTTTCTTTGTTCCTATTAGGAGGCAATACGTGCAGCGAAGAGAGTCTTCTCTTGTGCATGTGTTGCATCTGCAGAGTTCCATCCAGCAGAGCTGTTTAAGGTGGTAAGGGAGATACGCAGGTACCCCCTGCGCCAAATCCCCTGCTCAACCCGACAATGGCCTGCTGTGATGCGTTGAACAACTTCTTTGCAGATAAAATCTCTCAGATAAGAGCCGACTTAGATGCCACAGTTGTAACAGAGTCTACAGGTGAGGTGTCCAGTGACTCCGTCGATGAGGTTATTCTGGATGAGCTGCAATCTGTGAGTACTGAGGATGTGGACAAGCTGCTTGGAAAGGTGAGAAAAACAACCTGCCTCTTCACCCTTGCCCATCATAGCTGGCCGTCCAGGGGGGGATACATTGAGGAGGTTCCTAATGGATATCGTCAACGTATCCTTCAGGGAAAGACATGTTCCATTTTGCTTGAAGGAAGCGGCTGTTAGGCTGCTTCTGAAAATACCTTCCCTGGACCCCCTGGATATG
>CM034706.1:37577482-37587560 GCA_020142125.1 Phrynosoma platyrhinos | reverse complement strand
CCCAGATTGGTTCGCCATAGGATGGTATAGAAATAAAAATTATTGTTATTATTATTATTATTGTTATTGTTATTATCACCCTTTTATACACTGCACAATCAAGGTAGCTGTTGCATTTCTCCACCTTGAAATCTGGGCATACCTTCTCTAGGTTTCTCAAACCTTTGAAACTTGTGTGCCCCATCACCCTATGAAAATAGTGTGCACAATTTTCATGCGATGGCTTGTTAGCAACATCGCTACACTGCACCTGTGCCACCATGTGGTATACCTGATTTTTCTGGACAGCTTTTCCACACACTGCCCCCTCCTTGGAAATTACCCCTTCATCCACCTTAAAATTGACTTCAAACACTTCATTGGTTAGGGATGCCACACTCACAAGGGAATTTTGCATTCGATGTGCACACAAAACATTATCAAATGTTTTCCCCAGCCCTGCGATGTATACAGACCCTTTAAACTCCACCTTCCAGATTCATCATCAGCAAACATCGCTGGGTCTACTGGTGCTGGCTTTGGATTCTGTAATCTCCCCTTGTCTGGTACCATGTGGTGGGAACATCCACTATCTAAAATCCAGACTGGATCTCCCTTTTTCCCACTCACAACACTCTCCATATCAGAAACAAACCCCTCCCTTCCTGGGGCATTTTCTTCTGTGAAGACCATCCCTTCTTTGCTGCAGAGACTCTTGGACAGTCCTTCTTGAAATGTCTAGTCTCTCCACAGGAAAAGCACTGCTTAGTCCTGCAGATGGCAGCACTCCCCTCCTGGGACGTGGTTGGTTGCCCAGCTTCCCTGGATTTTGCTTTGAAGTCTTGTCTCTGGACCTCCTCCAGAATTCTTGAAGCCACAAGCTCAGTCGTCAGATCTGCCTTGGCGACTCCCTGTAGGCCATATATCAAAAAGTCCCACTCACTGTTCAGGAGTATGAAGACCTCTTGAGATTTCTCCATCTGAATGCTTTTGTTGTTGCACTCTGCAAACAGGCTTTGCACTTTCTTCAGATGGGTTGTTATGGAGGCACCCTTCTGCAACTTACAGCCATACAGTTTTCTACAGCAAACCATCTTAGATAATGCTCCATCGGGCTGATGAACTTGTTCCAAGGTGTGTCACACATCAAAAGCTGTTTGCTTTTCCCTGATGTGATTCAGCTGGCTTGTTTCTAAGGTTAAAACGATCAAGGCCCTCACCTTGTGGTCATCATCAATGTGATAGTCATCTGTTGGATCAGGTTGTTTAAGCATGATGTCCCATAAGTCCTGTTTTATCAGTAAAGCTTGCATATAGATTTTCCAAGAAGCATAATTTCCATCACTAAGTTTCTGAAATCTAACAGCCATTTCCATCTTCTTGCTCTGTGTTAACAACAAACAGATGCAGATGGACTTCTGTACAAGCCCAGGCAAGTAGCCAACACACATGGAAGCTTGATAAGCCTTCCCCGGCACACTGATGACAGCACTGACAGTGAGGAACAAACTTAACTCACTCAATTCCAGGACTTCTTTGCCCTCAGCAGCACACCACTGGCAATTCTGGAACACTCACAACTACTCAGGCGTTGTCTACGCGCACACTGGGCCTGTAACCCATGTTGGGGTATGCAGAAAGGCAGGATCTAGCACACACATGCAGAATTGAAGCATGTAGGCAGGAACCCCCAGAAGATGGTCTTCTATGAAGAGTCTTGCTCCAGATGGCACAGGGAAAATCCTCCCACATGCAGGCTGCTGCTTTCAGCTTGGAGAAATGAATCGCTGGATAGAGAAACTTCACTCAGCGAGAGCTTTAATCTTTGTTATAAATATTTACAAAGATACATACCGTCTTGAATACTCACAGCTACACAGACCAACAACGTGTTTCGCCAACCACCAACCACAAGTAACCAACAACAGAGATTCTGACTCTCTCTCATATATAGGTGGTCTTCTTAGGAACATGACAGACATGCACCAATGAAACCTGACTGGTTTTATCCCCAGTGCCTGTTGCATCAGGCCTCCCATGATGCATATCTGGCTTGTCTCACCTACTGTGCATGTTGCATCAGACCTCCCATGATGCACAGCTCACCAAATGCTGACTCATGCACCTGCCATTTGAACTGTAGTAACCCAGTTATGATTGCTCCAATTCCTTTCAATGACCACATCCATGTCATTTTCCAGAGCAGGGTACCACATGGTCTTGACAGGTTCTTCACAGCCACCACTGAAATTGAGAACTGCTGCCGCAATGCAAACTGTTCTATATATTATTGTTTTATTTTAAATTGCTGTTTTTAACTTGTAATCGATTTAATAACTTTTTAAGGGGGGGGGGAGGGAATTAGATTTCGTTGTGTGTGTGTATTTTATTGCTGTTAGCCACCCCAATTGATCTCAAAGGGGCAGGATATAAATAATTTTTAATTATTATTATATTATTTATTATGGTAACACCATGTGCGAGATTTTGCTTCCCCTCCCACACACACCTACAGTTTAGGTCTCTTTGTCACATTGATCCACTGTCACACTCCTCTCACAAATATCTAGTGGAAAGGTAAATAAACGTTGCTGCTGCTGTTGTTGTTGTTATTGTGAGTTCTATGTTGAGTCCTTTGCACTCTCCAGTGGTGGCTTCTCTCCTCTAATCACACCAGGATCATGCCTTTTTGTCTTCCTCAGTCCTAGACTATCATGACCGTATATACCTCTTGCCTAGGCTGGGGCACTCACTGTGCTGGACTTACGATCCAGGGGAGGTGGTTTCAACCAGAGCAATGTCGTCACATCAATCCCCTGGAAATGATAAAAGCTCCAGACCTCCATCACCCACATTGTGTTCCAACTGCTGTCAGACAACACAACTGCAATGAATTACATCAACAATCAGGAGGGCACCTGATCCCCAGTGATGTATAGTGTGATGTTCTGACTGTGGGACTTGTCCATACCCCATTCTGGTTGCCCTGTACATTCTGGGTCAAGTCAACACATTGAGAGACTCTCAAGCAATTATTCAGGCTAACAAGTGGACTGTCTTTGACAAAGTGTCCTGATTGTATGCTCCTGTGGGATCTCAGGTATCTACATGTTTGTTTCCATGAATAACCACATGTTCAACCATTTTTGCACTGGGGAGGCCACACATGGACTTACCGAGTAACACCTTTCTCAGGCATTGGAAGGATCATTAGCTTACCTATCCCCCCTGCACTCCTCCTACTCATCAAAGTTCTGGACAAAGTGCAGGAGGACATGACAGATTGTATCCTAGTGTCAGACCCTTTTCCAAATGTCTTGCTTGGACTACCTGCAGATCTTGTGTTCACCTACTCTGCTCACCCAGGCAGTAGGCAAAGTCAGACACCTAGACATCAAAATGCTTCACCTGAAGGCATGTCACCTGCATGGTCCCTAGATGACTGCCTCCAGTCCATTCTCCTGGCATCATGAAGACCCTCAACAAAGAGTGAGCAGAATCCAATGTCAATCAGTCCAAAAGTCAGAGGCTGTAATCTTATTCACAGTTCACAGAAAACAAGGTCAATGAGCATTCCAGGGTCGTAAATTGTAGTTAGATCTTGTTGTAAATGCAGGCTTCAGGAAGCAAATCAGTTGTTTCCAACAACCAAAAAGCCCAAACCTTATAAAGCACGCTGACTCAGCCCCATCCCACTTGCAGTCCATATTTCAGGAGGATGTTTCCTTGCTACATGCATGTACCCTCTCACTACATCTGCAGGGGGAGGAATTGAGTCTCCTCAAGCCGCCAACTCCTTCTCCTTTGTTGAGATGTTATCTCTTTTACCTCAGACAGAGCTGGAGGAAGGCCTGACATCATTTGCAGACTCCTAACTTCTGGGGTGGGGTGGTGGGATGGCCTGCTGAGTGGATCTGCTTCTTCCTCAGAAGCCAAACTGTTAAGCAGGGGCATGATACCTCTGTATACCTGTCTGGGATCTGGTTCCGGCATGGTCCTTGCCCAGTAGATACAAAAGCCATTTGAGCCTATGCTACCATAGACCTCAGACTTTTCATGTTGAAAACAATGTTTATAGTTTCAGTTACCTTGGATGTGTGGTGGGCCCTGGCATTCTACACCCACTGTATGAGACTATTCTACCATAGACCTCTGAGTTTTCATGTTGAAAACAGTGTTTATGGTTTCAGTTACCTTGGATGTGTGGTGGGCCCTGGCATTCTACACCTACTGTACTGCCTCTTCCAAAAATTTACTAAATATTTTGTCTGATATGGCACACAGAAACGTGGTCTCCCAGATTTGTCCCAGAGGTTGTTGAGATAGATAGTTGACTTATTCAATTAGACATACCAGCTTGCTAACAAACTTTCACCTTTGGAGCTTCAATCCCACCTGACCTGTGCTGTCTCCACCTCTCAGACATGGCTGTGGGTTGTGTCCTTGCCAGAGGTGTGCAGAGCAGTTACCTGATCTCAGCTATTCACCTTCATCATTATTGGCTCAACTGTAGAGCAAGTTTGGATGCAAAGTTTGGATGGGCAGAACTGTCATCTATCCTCAGCTGACTTTCCTCACCATGCACCCGATTGGTTGAGGCACAGAGACCATGACAGGTTTCTTATCTGTAACTTGAGTTTTTTGAGTGGTCATATGTGTCCTCACACAACCTGCCCTCTTCTCTACAAGTCTACCATACTTACAAAATACACGGAAACTGAGTAGAGTATCTCTTAGTGCTATTTATGCTGATGCCTGAAGGGGTGGGGTTACAGCCAAAAGCTATTCAGCTCTGGAACTGTGAATGGATCTAAGTAGTTGCAAGTCCTGGATGTGTGAAGGCAGAGATGACTACTCAAAGAATTACAGTTAGATTCAGGGCCATTAATGGAATGGACTTGCAGATGACCTGTGCATTATGACATCCATTTCATCTGCCACAGGTACATAGAATAGTGTGCTGATGTGTCTGCATGTATTTAACCAGTATTTTTGGATAGCACTGCATTTGTTGCTCTTTTGATGCTCTCCTTGTTATCTCAAGATCTCATGACAACTTATAATAATGTGTCTATTTCACTGTTCTCTCAATAATAATAATAAAGACTGATTTGTAAATCAAACACTTTAGTGTGAGATCTGATGAGAAATACATGGTCAGCAATAGTAAACTAAGCAAAGCATGAGTAATGTTATTTTCTGAGACATGTTACTAAGTTGGTACTGGTGTTGAAAATCTCTTCTGGATTTAGAAAGCAATGCAAATGAAACATGGATATATTAATGCTTAAGTGGGAGTCCCAACTGTATAGGAAGGCATTTCTGTGGCTTCACAGTGAATAAGATAATACATGCTTTATATCAGGGGTCGGCAACCTACGCCCCGTGGGCCAGGTCTGCCCCCCTGAGGCCTTTGGACCGACCCCCACCGCCGCTGCCACCGCCGACAACCCCCGCCGACCACCGCTGCGTTCATCGCAGCCGCCATTTTGTTTTCCAGAGTGGCGGCCGCAACTCGTTCGCGCATGTGCAGTACTCCTGGGTCAGCGTTGTCGGCGTCAGCGGGGGCTATGCGCGCACGCATGAGCGCATGTGCTGCCATTCCCCACACACACACACCATCGGCCTGCGGAAGACCCGGGGATCCCCTGACCAGCCCCAGGTAAGGGGAACTTGCCAACACCTGCTTTATATCCACAAGGTAGACCAGTCTCTTTCTCCTTTAAAAATAATGAATGTTTAATATTATTTTGTTCGATTTTTTGTTCTATTCACTATTCATTTCAATTCATTTTTATTACTTTAGCACAAAACCATAGTGAACAATAAAGCAGTACAATAGAATACAATATCATAAAACTTTCTCTAATGTATTAAAACATATGCAAATTATATTTGTCAATATATTAAAACAATGAAAAAAACAATAACAATGGCAGAAAAAAACAATTAGCTAAAATTCAATATCTAATCAAAGAAACTCGAGTGAAGTACCTGATCTAACTGGCAATTTTGTTTGTCAAAGAAAATGTTAGTTTTAATGTTAATTTAGAGCTAGCGTGTATCTATACTGTAGAAATAATGCAGTTTGACACCCTTTTAAGTGCTGTAACTCCATTCTGTGGAATCTTGGAATTTGTGGTTTTACAAAGCCTTCCTGCCAAAAAGTGCTGGTCTCTCACAAAACTACAAATCCCAGGATTCTGTAAGATGGCAGTTAAAGTTGAGTCAAACTGCATTATTTCTGCAGTGTCGATGCACCTCTAATAACCAGAATGGTAAACATCATCAATCAAAATGTAACAAGCTTACCTACAGCTGCTGTTGCCTGGTAAGTGAGGATTGAGGAGGGGGTCAGGTTTGGAGACACCTGCATAACTAATGTGGTTAGGTAGCTACATAGCTGATAGAGAATTCTGGACATTTTCATTATGAGAAGTACCATTATACAGTCGCCCCTCCCAATTTGCGTGGGATCTGTTCTGCTGCCCCCCACAAAAATGGAAAACCACAGATATCAAGCCCCATTGAAAATAATGGCAGCACACCTGTGCGCAGCCCAACACACATCCTACTGGCACATGAGCCATGTTGTCCCTCCTGGCTTCCTGTCCACGGAAATTCAAAACAGCGAACAGGAAGTCAGCAAATCCGGAGGGATGACTGTAGTGGCCTTCTAATTTGGCAAGGTTTGGTATATTAAAATGAGCTTTTGTAAGTGACTTTCTATAATCAAAAGTTTTTAATATCAATAAAATAGGGTGGAAGGGTTAGGACGAAGGGGGGTATATTAAAAATTCAACCACCCAAGGCTTGAGAATATTTTTTAAAAATCTGAAAAACAATCTGATTTTGGCCTTTTTATATACACTTGTTCCTCCACATTCGCTGGGGTTAGGGGCACAGGATCCCTGAGAGTGTGGGGGAAAAAACATGAATAACAAAAGCACTGTTTTACCTAAGAGAACACCTCTCTAGGAATTTCTAGGTCCTCCAGTACAACTGTATGGTCAACAACTGCCAGACATTGACCATAGAATTGCGCTGGAGGAGCTACAAATGCCTAGAGAAGTGTTCTCTCTAGGAATCTCTGGATCCTTCAGGGTGACTTTTGGTTAAAGCTGAGCATAGAGTTGTCCTCAACGACCTAGATATTCCTAGAGAGACCATATTAATAAAATCTGTAAACAATCAAATCCACAAAAGTCAAAGCCGCATATGTGGAGAGACGACTGTACATGTTTGCCTGATGAAGAAGCCAGTGAAGTTGGTCCAATAAAGGTATCAGTCTTTCACAGATTTTGAATTTTGTTGTGTCTTCTAGTCGTAAGGGGTGTTAGTACATAATCACATTTCTGTCCGGGAATGCTGCAACACATATGCAAACACGGCTGACAAGAGCGGCTCGGCAAACACAAGGCCGAGCTGCCAGCAGGCAGTCTTCAAATAACAGACCTGTCCTCCATCCGAATAGAATAAGCCACAAGCCAATCCAGGTTCAGGATTCCAGAGGTCTACAACTACCAGTCCATTCCAAGATCAAGGATGCCAGAAGGTTGGTCGACGAGTCTGTTCCAAGGTTGTAGGTTCAAGAGCAGTCCAAGGGCTAGGGAGCAAGGTATCCAGGGACAAGGTCTAGGGAAGCCAAAGCCAGCTGCATTCACTAGATGGAAAGCACAATAATCTCTGACAAGGGAACTCAGGGGGGTTGCAGACTGCCAGAAATAGTGCAAATTGAGTCCACTTTTAGGGTTAGTGCTAGGGAATCATGGGAATTGTTTTTTTTCTGAGACATTGAGCCTTCTCTATCAGAGAGCTCTGGTGCCACAATAAAATACAGTTCCCATGATTCCCTAACCCTAACCCTAAAAGTGGACTCAATTTGCACTATTTCTGGCAGTCTGCAACCCCATGCCTCCCACGTGCCTGAAATCAGAGAGCCACTCCCTTATCACAGCTGCTGAATGATGGATGAGTGTTTCTGGAACACCAAAGGCATGCCTTTTCAGATCTTCTCTGGCTGAAGGTAGGGATTCCCATGTCCTGCTGCTCTACGTCTCCCAAGCCTGGGACCTCTGCTGGGGCAAGGCTGAGCTGCTGAGCCCCAGAGTCCCCTGAAGGAGACTCCCCACAGCTAGGGCCAGGCTGAGTCAACTCTGCAGGGGCTGGGAGAGCAGAGCCGGGACCTGGCAGGGCAGAATTGGGCCCTGGCCCAGGCTCAAGATCCTCCTGCACCTGAGGGGCCAAGACCTCCTCTTTGTCCTCTGAGTCCTCCTCGTGGCTGGCCATGACATTTTCTCCCCTTTGGTCCAAAATAGATAAATTCCTTATATTTATAACCTTCTAGGTTACCATTCAATTTTATTAAGCTGAATTTGTTGATTACCTGGCAGACGAATTCTCCCAATGTATTTATTAACAAAGGTGTCTTTTGTATTCCTCCTTTGATCATAATGACACAGTGGTTAAATGCCTGTACTGCGGCCACTCACTCATAGACCACAAGGTTGTGAGTTCAGTACCAGCCAGGGCTCAGGCTAGACTCAGGCCTGCATCCTTCTGAGGTCGCTAAAATGAGTACCCAACTGTTGGGGGGCAATAAGCTTACAGTTGTAAACTGCTTAGACACCCCATAGCATGGTATGAAGCGGTATATAAATGAAGCTGCTTTGCTTTGCTTTGCTTTATGACCCTTGAGAAGCTATCAGCAATGTGAGCATTAATGTCTCATAGTAATAATATTTAGGCCCTGGGATATTTAACTTCTTGTTCATATATGTATGTTTCTATATAGGGCCAATCATGTACAATATAAAAGTGTGAAGAACATGGGAGAATATTAAAGGTGAAGAGGTAGGCCATTGCCGTTGTCTTCAAAGACTGCAAAAATCACACATTTCTGAAGAAGGTACTAAGCAAGACAATCCCCCATTCCTTAGGCATCCTTTAGTAATGCAGAATGCATGGTATGTGTTGCATTTAATGAATAAGAAATAAACTCTTTTAATTTAAGGTCAGATTTAGCCAATAAAAATTATACCTTCTTCCAAACTGCAGAAATATTGGGTCCTGGATTTTATTTGACAAGCCAAATAATTGGGTCTCAGGGTGTCAATCTAATATGAAAGCCTGCCAAATCCCCAGCAATGTATCAAAGTAAATTGCACTGTTATTCCTCGATTTACTCCTATTATTAATGTTAATCTCTCGGGCAGGTCCCAGAGGGTGCTGCTCGGGGACAGTCGTTCCACAAGGCGCCATTCTGTCCCTGATGTTGTTTAATATCTATATGAAGCCGCTGGGTGAGATTATTCAGAGTTATTGGGCTAGGTGTTATCAGTACGCTGATGACACCCAGATCTATTTCTCTCTGTCTCAATCGTCGGCCTCAAATTCCAATGGCATCTCTCCTCTTAATGACTGTCTTAAGGCAGTAATGGGCTGGATGAGGAAAAACAGATTGAGATTAAATCCAGATAAAACGGAAGTGCTCACAGTAGCAGCCCCGAAACCAGGAATTGGGTTGCAACCTCCAGTCCTGGATGGGGTCACACTGTCTGCGAAGGACTGTGTTTGCAGTCTGGGGGTGCTCCTTGATTCGTCGCTTCAGATGACTAGTCAGGTAAATGCGATGGTCAGGAGTGCCTGTTATCAGCTTCGGCTGATATGCCAGCTGTGCCATTTCCTGAAAGTAAGGGATCTTGAGACTGTGGTGCACGCGCTGGTAACCTCTCATCTGGATTTCTGTAACACGCTTTACATGGGGCTACCCTCGTGCTTGGTCCGGAAACTTCAGTTGGTACAAAATATGGCAGCCAGAGTGGTCTCAGGAACATTTCAGAGAGACCACATAACTCCGGTGTTAAAATCTCTTCACTGGCTCCCTATTAGTTTCTGGGCCCAGTATAAGGTGTTGGTTATTACCTTTAAAGCCCTAAATGGCTTGGGTCCAATTTATCTTTGGAACCGCCGCCTCCCATATAATCCTCCGTACACACTCTGGTCCTCTGGGAGGAATTTGCTTCAGCCACAAAAATCTAGGCTGCTTACAACCTCCCAGAGGGCCTTTTTGGTAATTGCCCCCAGATTATGGAATGGC
>CM034706.1:37562104-37577382 GCA_020142125.1 Phrynosoma platyrhinos | reverse complement strand
AATAATAATAATAATAATAATAACCTCAACAGACAGATCAGAACAGTTCACACCTAAAGTTCTCATCCAGCCTGCATGGCAGCTAGTACCTACTTCAGGAAATTTAGAGAAGTGATAGATTTCTGCATGCCTTAGGGATATTCATAGATAGTTCAACTACTGGGGAAGTTGGCATTTTCAGCTTTGAATTTGTTTCCCAAGTCAGTTTAAATGATCTCCAGTCTGGGCCATATCTAAGACTGATAAAATGGGAAGCACAGACAGATCAATAAAATCTGATAAATTCTACATTTAAAGTTTTCCTGTCTATTATGCCCTTAACTTTGTTCCCAGGAAGTTTTCATACCATTCATGACAACTATCTCAGGGCTCTGCATGTGCCTTCTCAATATATCCCTTCACCCTTTTTTTTCTGATATTGACATCCTAATCTTTTAATCAGAGTAATTCTTTGCCAATGCTTGAGTGTTGAGGTTTGATCCAGAGCATAGCAGGGGTGGAGAAAGACCCGCTTGGGTCTCCTCCAGACCCCTACCATGCCTGGATTGCCCAATCCAGGCATGGGAGGGGGAGTAGAAGGGGCTGTGCAAACTCTCTTCTGACCCCTCCGATGCCCAAACCAACTGTTCCAGGCATGGGAGGGTCAGGTGAGACCTCGCAAATAACCAAATTCACGAATTCCAAGTTTGCAAATTAGGAGGGACGACTGTATACTTGACTATAAGTCAACCTCATGTCTAAGTTGAAGACAGGTTTTGGAACCAAAATTATGGATTTTGATATGACCCACAGATAGGTCAAGGGTAAAACCTAGGGGCATGTAACAAAGGATGTAAAGGATGAAGCAAAAGAAAATGATGCTAAAGAATGCCACTATTTTCCCACCCAGGCAATAAAAAAAGGCCAGATGTACTGCTACAGCAGATAGAGTAAAGGGGGCCGATGGTTCTTTTAGGTTCTCCCAGGATGGACTAAGCTCTCACCTTTCACCATTCTGCTCAGAGGAGGGGATGGTTCCTTTTTCTATAAGAATTAAAGTACAGTGCTTACATTGACCTGTGGATAAGTCAAGCTATGTTTTTTGGGTCAATTTTTTGATTAAAAATTCTAGACTTTTACATGAGTATAGACAATATACCTCAATATAGGTAGTGGCATTTCCATTGAGGTAAAAGTCATAACACACATATCATTTTTATTGAAATAGCTAAGATATTCACATTCATAATAGCTTTGAGCCTGGCAGGGTGTCCAATGAACCATTCCAAATTTGCTTTAATTTGGGATTTAGATTTCCAGCCAGGAGTATACTCATTACACAGAAGAAATGCTGAGATTATAAAGGTGCTGCAGATAAGCCTCACACTTCTTCTAAAATATAAAAATTAGCAATAGGGGTTTTCCAAACTGCACCTTTCATCACTTTTTTTCTAACACAACCATCAGCATTAGGAGGCCAAACAAATTTCTCACCATAGCACTTAGACATTAGATTTTAGGCATATCTAACTATGTTTCCTAATACAGACATTAATATTAATATCAAAGGAAATGGGCGTGATGCAAATAAACTTATGCTTAAGTCCTGTTGACATTGATAGGATTTAATTCTGAATTGTGGCCAGTATGTTTGACATAATCTCACAATGAGATCATAAATGGATGTTTTTGGCCGATATCAGCATGGACTATGTTTGTATAAAAGTAATATGACAGTTGATTCTGAGTTATCCTTGAAGCGATGATGAGCTGGTACAATGTGATTCCTCCAAAAATAGGACATTGTAAATCTGTGTTAAGTACATTTTAGCTTTAAGTATTGACTTGTTTTCTCATGTTGCAGTGGCTTTCCTAAAGTGATTCATGAAATATATATCTTTATGGATTCTCTTCTCTGCCCTAATTAAAGCATTTCAGCACTTGATAGATTGAAATACTAGACAATAACAGGAAAGATTATTTCTTATTTTGTTTTTGTATTTTTCATAAACATTTTCTAAAACTCTTATTTCAACCTAGATGCTAAGTATAGTCTTTCTGAAATTCATTTATTTATATAAGATATGTATGTATTGCCTCTTACTATACCAGAACCCTCAAGACAACATACAATGGATAAACAGTTAAAACTTTAAATATATGAATTAAAATTTAAAAAAAAACAGACAAAGATATTGCTTAAAAATAATTTTAAACCAGACAACTAAAACAACTTGAGTGGTTTCAAAGGCAAAATAACCAGTCTGAACTGCCCATCAGAAACTCAAAATGCATGAGTCTGGCTGACTTTCCTAGAGGGTAAATAAAGTTCAACAGTTGAGGTGTTGTTACAGAGGATGCTTTTTATGTGTATCACCAACCTAGCCTTCCAATGGACCTAGCCTTCCAAGTCACTTCATATTGGAAAAAAGAGGATTTCTGCTGGGTCTAAAATGGCCAGAGGGTCTTAAAACAGGGTGAGAATGTCCTATGTCCTCACTGTGAAAGGGAGTGTGGTGTAGGTAGGGCACTCCAAGGTCCTTTGGGAAATTAATGCAGCCCCCTAGCCTTCAACAGCTGACCACTGTTGCTTTAAGACCCTGTCTTTAAAGAGTAGTTTAGAAACTGGATGTTAATTTAGTGTAGTAATGTCCTAATTAGGATGCTAATGATAGAAACACAGTGGCTCATTGGTTAAGATGCTGACGGACGATCACAAGGTCAGCAGGTCAGCAGTTGGAGACCTAAGCATCGCGTGAAGGAATGAGCTCCTGTCACTAGTCCCAGCTTCTGCCTGCCTAACAGTTTGAAAGCATGTAAAAGTGCAAGTAGATAAATAGGTACCACTTCAGTGGGAAGGTAACAGCGTTCCATGCAGTCATGCTGGCCACATGATCATGGGCTGTTTTTGACAATGCTGGCTCTCTTGACATAGTAAGGGAGATGAGCACCGCCCCCTACAGTCAGACACAACTTGGCAATCATGTCAAAGGGGAAACCTTTACCTAGTAATGTCCAGTGAATGTTTTATCAATAAGGGACTTACGGTTGCTTCTTTTAGATGAGTTGGAACATTGGAAGAAACCTTTGGGGAAATCTCCACCACCCCCTCCCCCAGCATACATAGCAGATCATATTGTTTTCCCCATCTCTGTCACTTTGACAATTCATGTGGTCTCCAGTAGTTTATGGTAGAGAAATTGTTGGGATCACTAAGGGTCCCAAGCCTTAATCTTTATATTATGAAGACTTTTGTCTGAGGACATACTTTTTTAATGTGCTGTTCCATGCAATTTTAATTTTCTTTGTTTCATTTTAATGATAACTAATATCACTTTTCAATATAACTAGTTGCTTTTCTCCAGCACATTGATTGTTAGGATTCATATGATAAACTATGTTTGAAATTCTTTTAAATAACAAAGCATTGGAGAATTTAAATTTTTAAAATGATAACTATATTAGCAAATTAAAAGAGACAAACAATTTTTTAATTTATCTTCCAAAACTTTATATATTTAATCTGCACTTGTATCTGTCTACTGAATTTTCAAGTAAAAAAGAGTTTTATACAAGGCCTTTGAATTTTCTATTTGATGCTGTGTTTCATCTGCTCTCTGTGGTGCTTCTTGCTGATGAAGGGAAAAATAAACAGTGGAAGTGAGCAGTGTCTTTCCTCTAATTAAAATATACAAACTGTAGCATTCCAAAGGAGTGAGAAAGGGTGATGATTTCATCAAAAAAGCTATCTTGTTAAAATATTTCATGCTGAGCAAGTAAAATAGATAAAGTGAAATAGGGATCTTATAAGAAGCAGCAGGCACCTCCCCTTGTCATTTACCACCCCCTCAGCCAAGACACCTCTGTCAAGACAGGCAAGGGTCAAGTTTACATGTAGTGGGATGGACTAATTCAAGAATCTTGTTCGTATCATTAGGTGGCAACAGCTGGAATTAATCCCAAGAACAGCTCCCTAGGCTCTGCTATAACTATGGTACTGAGTTCTGAGTAAATATGAATGAGTTTCTCCTCCAGGTGTCTTGTAAATTTGTTACTGGAGGTGACCTATGGACTCTGTTGCTAGATTCTTTGTGCCAGATCTCAACAGGCTCATCATTTGCAAGGAAGCAAGTTGAGAAAGAGGTGATATAGGCAACAAAAGATTTTTTTTTTTTTTTGCCAACCTCACTGATGCCTAATAGACAGTACAAGGAGACCTCACTGATCTTAGATGGCATTCACTTTGAGACCTATGCCACCTGCACTCCAGCCATCATCTTGCCTGTTGCATTGCCTGTGGATCTTTTGTAAAACCATTGTGAGTTATGGCCTCCACACCCTTATTTAGGTGCCACAGTGGGGTTGGTGATAATAATTTTATGGGCAAACTTGTATTGAAAAGTTTGTTTTTTGAAGATGTAAAGTAGCTGTAATCATAAGAGGCAAAGAGTTTTATGCCATATCACCATTTAGCACTTCAAAAGAAATCTGCAGAGCTCAGTACCTACGTAATGCATACTGATGCACTAAGTAAATGCTTTAATTAGGGAGATCATTCTGAAAAGGTTTGAGCTATCATCATTTGCAAGTTAAATTTGCTATCACTGTACAAATTTGAAGAATAATCTAAAGTTTGAATAGTTTATTTGTTCTGTTAGTGAATACTAATGCCTGGATAAAATTAAACTAAATACCATTTTATGTATTTATTTGGTGGATTCATATTTTGTTATTAAATTAAAATAATGGACTTTGTATCAGACTACTCAATCAAAAATCTTCAAAATAGTGTATTGCTCCATGACTAGAAATCATTGCTAGTTTGGAAATTGTTCTATTATATGTTGCTGTGTGTTGACAACACAGAGATTTTCCAGAGTTTTAAATCAGTTGATGCCTCTGTGTGGGAGTCCATGATGGACTGCTTGTAAAATATTTCTTTGAGGATGACCACCTACACAGGAGGGGCGAAAACAAAGGCATGTGATTTCCATCTTTTGAACAGACGTAGGATTCATAGGTTCTTCACCACCGACACTGCCTATTTGCTTGTCCAGGCTTTGGTTATGTCATACCTGGACTATTGTAATAGCCTACTGATGGGTTTGCCTTCTTGCTCTCTTTTCCCTCTGGCCCTAATATAGAACAGTGACATCTGGGTTATTTTAAATCTCCCTAAAGTTTCATTTTTTCTTTACCCTGGAGATCCCTTCACTGGTTATTAGTTTGGGCCAGGGCTTGTTTCAGAGTTGTTTTTTATATTTAGGGCTCTGCACTCTAATCTCTCCCAATACCTGTCAACTTGACTTGTATTGTAGGCACATCTAAGAATTTAAGGTCTACAGGTCTATGGGCAAACTGACACATACAGCTGGAGGAGGATCTCACACATTTTCGTGAGGGGTTGAAGACCTTCCTCTTTGATTCGCCAGATTGAACTGCTGAGTTCTGCCTGAGGTTGCTGGGTTGGCTGGTGGGATGTTGGGCAGGTGGTTATACATATTTTTAGTACTATTTTTATTGTTGTCTCTGACTGTATATCTTTGCTGTTTTACCCTTTGGTGGAATAGGTGTTATAAATGTCATTATTTTTGTAATTATTATTGCTCTATTATATGTTGGAAATTCCTGTCTTTATATGTTGTACTATGATTACCAGAAGCAGTACTCTATATATCAGTTGCCAGGGAAGTTACACACAACTTTCCCACTCATGAGTTTCCTAAGACAAGTTAATCAATATTGTAGTGAATAGGCCTTTGGTCTGATTGGTATGACTCTTATATTTTTCATTATCAGATTTAAATCTTTCGGTTAAATTAAATACACTGAAAATAAGTACCAACCCCCCAGTGAGGTAAACTTTATATGGTATGCTTTATATGGTAATTTTTAAAAATACTTTATTTTTTAGAACACTTTGTGAGACTTTATACCACCTTAAATTTCTTTGAAGAGTTTGATAATAGGCTACTTGTGACATTGTTATTCATTTTTAAAAAACATGATTTAGTTATGTCCATTTTGTTTTCATTTGAGATGAAATTAGCACCTGTATAGACTTCTTATTGTAGCAATTTTTAATTTTGCAAATGTGCATGTGCTCTTACACTATTTACCTATTTCTTGGAAATCAATAGCTAGACAATGGAAATGGCTTATCTGCACCCTTTTGTTGTGGGAAAAATACTGCAGCTTCTAACATCTGAATGTGTGACATACAGGTATCAGCTTTATATTATGGCATTTGATTTTACTGAAGGCAATGCCTTAATTTTCTTTTGTTGTTTTTTTCTTTTATTTTCTTTATATGATTTTTGCACAAGAAAAAAAAATGATATTTATTCTCTCCAGAATACCAAAGGTCACAATAGAGAGCATCGGTTTTGTCCCATTTTTCATACATACTTGAGATAGCTGGAAGAGGTCTGTATGCTCTTGTATTGCTCAACACATATCAATTAAAAAAACCTACTATCTGACCTCTTAAGGTGATGACCCCAATATCCTTTCTTCTTCTAGAAGCAATAAATTAAGGTCTTTTGCTATACTTCTCCATACTCCTCCCCTTTAAATAGATATATAAAGCCTTAATTTAGTTGGCAGACTTTTGCTTCTGTTTAGAACACAATGCTACTAATTATTAATCTGTTGTATATGTGCTGTCATTGCTTTGTAGTTATACAGCTCTCTTTATGCAATAGATAGAGCTATCCAGAGGCACAGGAACCAAAAAGTAATTGGTCAATTGTGGCTCTTTTTAAAATGTGCAGATTTCTGAAGTATTTGAAATGTCCGTTAAACAATGGACATGTCTAACAGACATTTCAAATATTTCAGAAGTCTGCAGATTTTTTGCTTCATTGTATATAATTGGCCTCATTGTATATAAATGGTGTTCATAGTCATACTCAAATTATACATGTGAAAATCATGAATGTATCTAAAAATTTAAGTTGTCACAGCAGATTGGTGGCTTCATTATACTTAAATTTACAATAATTAAAACATCCTTCCTAGCTGTACAAAGGGTGTTTTAAAGTACCGATAAATACAACAGAAGATAAAACACTCAACAAAAGAATTTCAGAAAGTGTCTTTGTGTCAACATATTTATATGTGACTTAGCCTTTCTTAAGAAGGACAGGTTTATGTGCTTTTTTTGTTTCTGAAAATAAACTCTTCATTCCTTCACATTGGTCTCTAACAATGCTATGTTTAAGTATTTTCATTAGTAGAATCTAAAATAATAACTATTTGCAGGAGTATCTTTTTTGACTGGTAAATTTGTTTGGAAAAGCTAGAATTTATATTCTAATTACCAAGATAAAAGGTTGTTTCTTTTTTTAATCAAGCAATGGGTTTTATTATTTCAGGGAGAATTATTTTAAACCAAATCATTCCTCTATAAACTTTGAACAACAACAATAAACCAACATTTTTGTTTCCATTTTTCCCAAAAGTAGTCGGTATATCTACATGCCCTGCAGAAAGTCTGTAATATTAATCAATTACGCAAAAGGAATTATAGTTCTTAAGACTAATTAAAAAAAAAACAAGGAAGATTTGGGGGATGTAATTTTTGTTTTCTTTGTATTTTTGACATATATTAGAGATGTATTAAGTTAATTATTTATTTCCATTTTAATAAAGATAAGAGTATTTTCCTTCTAACTGTAAAAAAATGAAATTGTCAGTAGCCTTTTTGATTGGTCTGGCTTACTGACTTTGCATGCTAATATATGCCTGGACCAGTATACTGCTTCTCTCTGTCTTGATTTCTGCATGGCAGCTTCATCCTGAGATTGATTTCTTGCACTGTTTCTGATCACGACTTTTGCCTTTTTTCTCTTTTCACATATCATCTTCTTGTTCCTGGGTATACATCTGCTCTGTATGGTTATCATGACACAGCCAGACTGTATATCACATCTGAGTTCACTGTATTCTGACCCTTTGATACAAACTCTTGCCTTGGTTTGATAATGAAGTTTCTCATCTCTTGCAACCTACAGTGACTGCCTCTTGCTATGCTCACTTTGGACCTTACATTCTCTCATCCTTTGGCTGCTGCCTGTGTTCACTCCAGGCACTTATCAGGTAGAGGCCACACATGCTGCCAGTTTCTGAAGAATTTGCACAGTGAAAAATACTTGCTGGTCTGAGCTTCATGAAGAAGTATAAATAGAACTGGATGTTTGCCAGTTGTGCATTCTGGTTAAACAGTTTCATAGCTTCCAAATGCATATTTGATCTTCTTTTGATTGATGACTGTCTCAGGAAAAAAAACACTACCTATACTTTGCTGTGGCAAAGAAAATGACTGAGAGAGTCCTGCGAAGAGAATGTAAAGGAAGTATATCTTTGTATCTCTAGTGGTTGCTAGTGCCTAGTAGCCCCTTTTATGGGTAAAGGAGAAACTATATTAATTGAAACATTGAGTTGGAAGAGACCCCAAGGGCCATCCAGTCCAGCCTCCTGCCATGGAGGAACACACAATCAAAGCACTCCCAACAGATGGCCATCCAGCCTCTGTTTAAAATTCACCAAAGAAGGAGACTCCATCAGTCTCCAAGGAAGTGTTCCACTATCAAACAGGTTTTACCATCAGGAAATTCTTCCTAATCTTTAGGTGGAATCTCTTTTCCTGTAGCTTGAATTCATTGCTCCATGTCTTAGTGTCAGGAGCAGCAGAAGACAAGCTTGCTCCAACTTCCATGTGCCACCCCTTCAAATAGATAAATATGTCTATTGTATCACTCCTTAACCTTCTTTTCTCCAGGCTAAAAGTATCCAGCTCCCTAAGCTGCTCCTCATAGGGAATGGCATCCAGACCTTTCACAGTTTTGGTCACCCTCTTCTGGACACGTGCCAGCTTGTCAACATCCTTCTTGAATTGTGGTTGTCAGAAGTGGACACATCCAGGTGAGGTCAGACCAAAGCAGAACAGAGTAGTACTATAACTTCCCTCAGTCTACTCCTGTCGATGCTGCCTAAAATTTCATTGGCTTTCTTATCTGCTACATCGCATTAATGGTTCATGTTCAACCTATGGTCCATTAAGACTCCTAGATTCCTTCTACATTTACTGCTGTCAAGCCAGATGTCAGCTATCCTATATTTGTGTATTTCATTTTTAATGGGCAAGTGTAGTATCCTACATTTTTCCCTATTGAAATTCATTTACACTCTTTGCAGATCAGGCGAAAGGGCCAGTCTGGGAGTGGAATTGGGGCAGGGCAGTCGCATGCCAACCACCCCGACTCTACCTGACGCTGTCCTGATGCCGTGTGCCCATTTACATAGCATGCAGCATCAGGATGCCCTCTTGGCGCAGCGTGTGCACATGCTGCACCAAAAGAGTGTGAAAAAGCTGCCGCTGTGACTAAAAGAGCGGCCTTTTGCCACCTCCAAAAGGAGTGGCGTTTGCCACTCTTTTGTGGGCAGCGGTTGCTGCAGCCCTGATCCACCGCTTCCAGTTGCGGCTCTGTGCCACCCCTTTAGGCCAGTCTTCATTGGCCCTTAGTTAGTTATGCCCCAATTTGCTAATCTGTTACAGTCATTTTGAATTCTGATCCTGTCCTTTGGGGTATTAGCTATTTCTCCTAATTTAGTGACATCTACAAATTTGATAAGCATGCCCTCTATTCCATTATCCAAGTCAGGGGTAGGCACCTTTCCCCTTTAAGGGCCAAGGGACTTCAGCTCCCAGAAGCCTCAGCCATGTTGGCCAATAGTCCCATGTTGGCCAATAGCTCCTGGGATTCTGAGAGCTGAAGTCCCTCGGCCCTTAAAGGGGAAAGGTTGCCTACCCCTGATCCAAGTCATTGATAAAGATGTTGAATAGCACTGGGCATACGACATAACCCTGTGACACCCTGCTAGTCATTTCTCTCTAGGATGAGGTGGAGCCACTGTTTGTTTGTTTTTAATTTAATTTTATTTCACTTATAAAATGAGGTGGAGCCACTGTCGAGTACACTTTGGGTTTGGTCAATTAACCAGTTACAAATCCACCTGACAGTCACATTTTCTTGCCCACATTTCACTACCTTTTTGCAAAGATATAATGGAGACCTTGTGAAAGGCCTTACTGAAATCAATATGTACTACATTTTTTTCCAAATTACTTTTTATTAATTTATAAATATACATAAAATATAACTTATTTATAACATTTAGTCATCTTCATCTAATACTTACATACATTTTTATACACTTCTCCTTAATTCTTCAAAAGTAAGTACACATTTTAAGAGATATAAAAGGGTTAAATTTACAGGGGGAGGGGAATCAAGATGTACTACATTCATAGCATTCCCTTCATCTACCAAGCTTGTAATTCTGTCAAAAAAGATATAAGATTGGTCTGGCATGACTTGCTTTTGAGAAAGCACTGCTGACTTTTGGAAATCATAGCATCCCTTTCTAAGTGCTTATAGACTGTTCTGCTCCCTTTCCCTTAAGCGCAGTTCACCTTTTCAGAGAAGACCAAATTAAAAAAGTTGTTGAGTAGTTCTGCTTTTTCTCTGTTCCCTGTTAGCATTTTGCCATCTTCTCTATGCAAAAATGACTCTATCATTTCCTTGTTTTTCCTTTGCTACAGAAATAACCAGAAAAGACACTATTATTATTTTTAACCTCTCTAGCAAGCCTGAGTTTGATCTGCTTTAGTTTTTCTGACTTTTTCCCTCCACACACAACCTGACAATGTGTTTGAATTCTTCTTTAGTGGATTCCCCTCCCCCCCATTTCTTGTACATGATCCTTTTGAGTCATAGCTCAGCTGACAGTTCTTTAGACATCTATCCAGTTTTCTTTAGAAACTTCCCTTTTTTCCTCCTTGTTTGAACTTTTGAAATTGTGCCTTCAACACCTCATTTTTAAGGAACCCCTATCCCTCATGACCCTCCTTCTCTGTTCATTAGTATAGAGACATGTAAGGATATGGACTATTGCCCCATCTGCCTTTTAATTGTTTTCCTCCCCTCCCACTGTTGGGCTCTTGTGTTATTTGCCTTTTCCTCTGTGTAACATTTGGGTCATTACCTCCAGCACTTGATGAACTCCTGCCCTCAAGAATACTGTCTACGTCCCCCACAAAACTCAGTTTTAAGCTCCCCTGATCAGATCTTTCAGACTTTTAGCAAAAAAAGTATCTGTCAACGGCTGTAATGTGTAATGTAACCTATTCCATGCCAGAAATCCACCTCCATGAAACCACATAACATGATCTAGGAAATCGAATGGTTTCTGCTGTCTCATCAGTTCCAACAAGGAGGAAAAATGGGAAGTTTCTAAAGAAAACTGGATGGATGTCTAAAGAACTATCAACTGAGCTCCCCTAAACAGTGCATTTACAGTGGCCCCTCCATTCTCACAGACTTGATATCCATGGTTTTAAATATTCACAGAAAGGCAATCTCTGGTAAGATCAATGAGGTGCACCCCTGTGGGTGTGCGCCTGCATGCACCTGCAGAGCGCACCCCATTCAAGCCCATAGTGGCAAATCTCAGTTTTCATGGGGTGGGGTCCAGAATGGATACCCTGTGAAAACGGAGGGCCAACTGTAGTTTTTGCAAATATTTGCAAAGTGTAAGTAGAAGAATTCCACAAATAACAGAAACTGTTCTTGGTGGAACATTCATTTTTATTGTGTTTATCTTACCCCACAGACTCATCTTTAAGTCTATCTATCTCTCTAAATCTTGGTGGAGTATCTTTTATCAAATTACTTATATTAAGATTAATCATCTGAGATAAATCCCTGCAGCAGAGATTCCCACAGTTTGTTCTCCAGGTTTTTTGCATTTCAACTTCCAGAAGCCCCAGTTATCATGGCCATTGTCCAGGAATCCTGGGAGCAAAAGTCTCAAGACACCTGGAGGATCAAAGTGTGGGGACTTACTGCTGTGCTAGAGATAATTATACCCAAATAAATAATAGAATTTGGGTAATATTGAAACTGCAATGCTTCAAATACACTAGAGTCTGTCTTGTGTTCCATTGGCAGTATTTCTGACTTGGACCAATTAACTAAGTACTCAGCTGTTTCGCTAAAATTATTAATCAACTGCATCAAAACAGAGATCAGTTACTGGGGCTTTGAAAATGAACAACAAAAGTCTGTGAAAAGAATGTTTTTAAATTCTGAACCAACAGTCACAACTCCATTGATCCTGGAATTTGTCTAATAGCACATGCTAAGGGTTCCAAGCACAAATTAAATATCAAAGGAGACATTGGACATGCCTGGCTTGTACCCCATTTCAGTGTAAGAAAGGATGAGAGAAACCCATTGGTCATAACCCGTGCTCATGGTGCTGAATTTAAAGATTTTATCCATTTCAAAAATATTTTAGGAAACTCAAAATACTGTGAAAATAAATGGCCAGTATATCAATGACCTTCTCAGCATCTAAAGAAATAATGGCTGACTGATCAGTTCTGTCTGAGTTTAAAGCAATCAAGTCCACAACCAATTGTTTGCTAGTGACTCCCTGCCTGTTTTTTTTATCAATCCCACCTGGTCAGGACTTACAAAAGATGAAATGACTTTTTGTAATCTGTTAGTTAAAATAACTGTCAAAATTTCAATAGCCACATTAAAGAAGGAGCCTTTAGGAGCCTTCGTAATTTTATTTTTTTGATAGTTTAAGCTTTCTTGAAAACAAAACAAAAATGTGTTCTCCTCTCAGCCCCCATGTCTAGGTTTCTGCCACTTTGTGAATTATTCAAGGCAGACTTCACTTGAGGTAAATAGTTTGATTTGAAGGTTTTTGTATCTGGATTTGGATGCAACAAGATGTGTTAACTGCACTGAATGTTAAGTGAACAGAATTGCAGGAGCCTTGTTATTAAGATGGAATACGTTGGCTGTTAGTGCTCTGGGGCTGCCATTGAAATTTCAGTGTTGTGCTATTTGTCATTCTGGAGTAGGTAGGCATTATGATGTCTGGAGTATAAATCAGCCTGTACAAGGTGTCAAGTCCTGAAGCACTTTGAACATTCTAATCCACTTCAGAGTTAACAGAATACACACACACACACACACACACACACACACACACACACACACACTCGTTTTGCAAGCTTTAAAGTTTCCTTTTTAAAAATTAACCCTCTCATTGTGGTGTCAAGCATAATGCATATTTTTCAAGATGTTTTTGCTTTCTGTGTGAGTAAATACCACCCCCAGAGCTTTTGGCATAAACATGATGATCATCATGTCTGAAAGAATGGATGTACAGTAGTCTCACTTTTTTACACAATTCCTATGCTAGTAGTTCCCTTTTCATTATTCTGTCTGAACTAATGGAATATATATATTTGGTTAAGGGTCAAGGTCAGAAATGAGAAACTTTGTTGATCAGTCTGATGGGGTTTGAATCTTCTTTGTTGGGCATTTGTTTTCCTTATGCATTTAAACTTAGAATTTATATCTGTAGGAGAAAAAAGAAGCCTCAAGGCATATAAAAGATTAACAGATTTACTGTGACATAGTTTCATGGGCACATCTCAATTGGATGAAGTGGCTTTTAGTCTATGAAGACATATGCCAGAGTAAATCTATTAGTCTTTTGAGTGCCACAAGACACTTTTGTTTTGTTTTGTTTTCTCCATAGCAGGCTTATGTGGCTACCACTGTGGAATTTATTATCATCATAGAATTTCTGCAGGACATACAAGGTTAAAAGAAAATTTAGATATGGATCAGACACTTGTGGATTTGCTTGTGGCTACCTTTTGTCAGAGTTTTAACAGAACAGCCATTACTAGGTTAGTATAGCACATAAAACTATGGCACGTTGTCTAGGAATTTCTCTTTTACATGTGGTATCACAATGGATCTACTGATAAAATATCAACAGAAGATTCTATTTCCAGTAAAATTGGCACATACAGTCTGCAACTGCAGTACAGAAATAATCCAGTTTGACACCACTTTAACTGCCATGGCTCAATGTTTTGGAATTCTGTGAATTGAAGTTTGTTATGTCACCAGAGCTTTCTAAAGCTAAATCTCTAACAAAACTACAACTCCCAGAATTTCATAGCATTCAGCCATGGCAGTTAAAGTGGTGACAAACTGGATTATTTCTGCAGTGTGAATGCAGCCATAGTAAATCCAAAGTTTCATGTACCATGCACGCATAATCTGGTGGCGTAAGCAAGATCGTGAAAAACTTCCTTGGCTTATTTAGATTTTTAAATACATGATTCCCAAGCTCCCATCACTAGAGAAACCTTCAGAGCCAGTTAAGAACCAAATATTTTGATTCTGTGGCACAAAACCAAAATACCTCCTTACATTTTCTGACTTGGTACAGGATGGCACCTTTTACTCTTCCACCTTCCCATTCAGCATACAAAATTTTACTATAATGAGATCTGTTCACTGCTGTTCCAACATGTAAGGCAGGCCATGTGATTAATACATAATGGTGCCCTCCAGAATATGACAGCTGTGTGATCACTGCTGTGCCTGCCTTTTTGCTCCTTCCTCACTCAGACAAATGGTGGTAATGAAGTGGCAGTTGGATGGTGCCAATTTGCATCATATCAGTCTTCCCAAATGTATGCCTTGTCTGGCTGCTTGCTTGGGCAATGAGTGTTCCCCTGGGAAAAGGCATTGAGAAAGCCAGGCAAGCTATAAACAAACACTGCCACCTCTATGAGGTGGGCAGGACATGCCCTGGAGGATGAGAGCAACTGGCAACTAGGAACAGCTGTAAACTGCTGCCACCTGAGCCACTTGTTTCACTCTGCCTAAAATACTAGCACAAGACATGCTTTGAGAATCCTCCTCTTGATTAATAGATTCAGGGTCACAAAACAAACTCATTGTGAGTTTGTTCTATATATTTTAAGCCTATTTAATTTAATTTATATGCTACTTTTCTCTCAGCATGTGACCCAAGATGATTTATAAAAAGTATATTTCATACACTGTGAAAGTGCTGGTTTGCTTCTTTGTTGCCTTTTAGGACAGTACAATGGGTCCTTGGTGTCTGCTGGGGTTTGGTTCCAGGACTCCCCATGGGTACCCAGCTCCATAGATACTCAAGTCCAATTAACTACAGTGGGGTAGTAAAATGGTGTAACTAATATAAATTGGCAACATCAAGGTTTGCTTTTTGGAATTTACATTTTTTGTAATATTTTCAAGCTGTGGATGATTGACTCCATGGATAATAAATCTGTGGATATGGAGGGAAAACTGTAATTATGTTGTTTAACAGGACCAAACAGGAAAGGAGGAAGAATAGCATTATATATCAGGGATGTTTACACCTGT
>CM034706.1:37500061-37526762 GCA_020142125.1 Phrynosoma platyrhinos | reverse complement strand
GCCTCAATTTAATGTGCACTATTTCTGGCAGTCTGCTTAGGCCAGTCTCCATAAATGCAGTGGGGGGGAGGGGAATATAAGCTATGTATTTTCAACAAACCAAAATTGTGGGGGGGACCCCTTTATACTGAACATATCTAGGAGACATAACCACTACAAGCCTGAGAGAATATTCTTCTATTTCATTCTGCGGTTGTATTAAAAGTTCAGTGACTTATTTGGTAAATGCATATGTATAGATGGGTTCAGTCTTGCTTCTGTAGATGCAATTTATGCTATGTATATTTCACTGATGAAGCAGGCACAGGAAGCAAATTTTTGCAAATATATTCCCAGAGCAAAGGTACAGAATTTTGTCTGATTTTTTTAAAGGGACATGCTAATGTGCTTCAAATGAATTATTTATACAGGAAGTTTCTGAAAAAGGAAAACATGGTTTGATTAAAAACAGGGCTTTGTGTAGCTGGACATCTGAAAGCACTGAAAGACAAAATATTACTGGACATTGACTCAGAATTCTCTGACATCAGAAATATGCTATTGAAGAACTGCTTGAATGAGTTTTAAGCATATCCCTTAAATTAAGCAATGTAAAGACATGCATATCCATGAATATATGATATGATTAAGGATGTCTTTAACAGTTAAATACAGTTGTCCCTCCATATCCATGGATTCTTTATCCACTGAGGGGCTATGTGGATGGGTGGCTCTGGGCTGCCCTGCTAGCAGCGGATTGGGGCCTCAGCAACCCCACACCGCAGCTCCGATCCTTCTTTTTGCCACCCCTAATAAAGCAGCAAAATGCTGTTCCTTTTAGGGGCGGCAGCAAAAAGCTGCCCTAAGAGCTGGCGCCGTGGCTCTTCTGCTCCCTTTCGACGCTGAGCTGGGAGGACATCCTGATGCTGCGCGCCATGCAAATGGGCACGCAGCATCAGGATGGCGTCGGGGTGGGGTTGGGGCAGCCGGCATGTTGCTGCCTCGCCCCAACTCCACCCCCAGGCCAGCCCTTTAGGCCATCTGCTACGCCCTATATTCAATCATCCATGGCTTGAAAATATTTTTTTAAATATATAAATATATAAATTCCCAAAAGCAAAGCTTGATTTTTCCATTTTATATAAGGGACACCATTGTATTATGCCATCAGATTTAATGGAACTTGAGCATCTATAAATTTTGGTAACTGCGAGGGATCGTGGAAGCAAATCCCAGAAAATAACAAGGGCCCACTATAAATTTGAATTCTGCAACACTACCAAAGTAATGCAGTGTGGTAAATCTTGCCATGACCAATTACTATGTTGACCAAAGTATTCTGGAAGTTATAGTCCCAAAAGTAATTCTTCCAAGCCTTGCACCAGAGTCAGATTTCCCTAATGTAACAGTTGATTCTATGGAGTAATCCACATTCAGAGGAAGCTGTGGAGTCTAAGGAAGAAACAAGAATAAGGAATGAGTAGCTATTCGATTCCACTTCTTTGTAAGTCCTAGCATATGGGGTAGGCCCAGAGCCTGTCCTTCCACAGCCAAAACCATCTGAGGTAGTCACAAGGTTACCCTTAACCCAGAATTGACTGATTCGCCCAATGCCATGAGAACCAATGCTTGCCTACTTGGAGGAGACTTTTTAAGCATGAGATATCTTCACCAGAGATGTGATTGCTTGCATCTAAGATTCCATGAGCTTTAGACTGCCTCTGAAGCTTTGCTTATATGGGAGATTCTTGAGGAAGGTCTTGAAATCTTAACTGAGGTCCAACACACACTGCAATACTAGGGAACCCTGGAAGTTGTTTATTGTGGCACCAGAGCACTCTGACAGAGAAGGCTAAATGTCTCATAAAACTACAGTTCCCAGAATTCCCTAGCATGAAGCCAGGGCAGTTAAAGAGGTCTCAAAGCAGGTTATTTCTGCAGTATGTTTTGGATGAGCGTCTGAAAAATTACTTGTGTTTGAGGGAACTCCTTCTTGGCCATGAACACTAACTGGATTAACATGTCATCTCTCATTCCAGAATATTATACTGCCCAAAATACAATTAAAACTGTCCAGCCAATTTTAAGCACCATTTACATATCTTTGATTTCAATTCATTCAGCACTTGGTGAAATTCCACTGTTGGCACTGTTGTCATGCACTGAGCCAGAAAGGAGTGACTACTAGGCACGCTCACATTATATCATAGTTTACTTTTAAACTCTATTATTGCCATTTGGAACTTAAGTGGTAGCCAGCATAGTTGGATCCTATGTGCTCTCACTATAGCTAGGAGGCATAATTCACTGTTGAAAACTATCTTGCAATCACTAATCAAAATATTTTACTGCTGTAGCCAATTACAAATTTGTATTTTGCAAGCATCAATTCCAAGTATTTGTTTGAACATATGGTCAACCCTGGGGTTTGGTCCCAGGACCCTCTCATGGATACCAAAACCCATGGATGCTCAAGTCCCATTAAATACAATGGATAGAGAAATGGTGACCCTTATATAAAATGGCAACATTTTTAAATATTTTCCAGCTGTGGATGCTTGAATCTGTTGATAAAGAATTGGTGGATAGAGAGGCTAACTCTGTTAACTTAAATACCTTGTCCATATTCCTATACTTATGTATTACCCCATCTTTTCTCTTCTCTCTATATATTATAGTGTTGTGTATGAATGACAATATAATAGTCCATCTTTATAACATAGTCAGATTTGAAAATTCTTAATAAACCACCAGATTTGTCCACAGATGCAATTGTTATCCTGTTATTAGTTCCAACTAGAATGAGTCCATTAAATCTTTGGGAAATTAGTAAATCAATATTTACCTAAATTCCATTAATTCAATGGGTCTATTCCAACCCATGCCTTATGAGGAGCAACGTAGGGCCTAAGCAGATGGGCGGCCATGAGCCGCCCCAAGAAGCTGTGGATTGGGGCCAAGGTATCCACACTCCTCGGCCCCGATCCACTTCTTTTTGGGCCCTGGAAGGAGCGCTAAAACAGCGCTCCTTCCACAAGGTGCTGAAGGTGTGCCGCAAGAGGCGTTGGGCGCACCTTCGGTGTCTCTCCCGCTGCAGCATGTGCGGACACTGCGGTGGAAGTACGCTGCGGTGGAAGTATGTCATCGGAGCACCCGTTGTGTGGAGCGACGGGGGCTCCGATGACGTGTTCGGGAAGGAGTTGGGGTGCCCAGCGTGAGGCTGCCCCTCCCCTTCCTTGCCTCCAAGACGGCAGAAAGCGCTGTCTGCTTCCCCATTTAGAGAGCTGGGTATTTTTAGCTTGGAGAAGAGATGGTTAAGAGGTGATAGCCATGTTTAAATATTTAAAGAGATATCATATTGAGGACAGAGCAAGCTTGTGTTCTGCTGCTCCAGAGAATAGTACATGGAACAATGGATGCAAACTACAGGAAAAGAGATTCCATCAAAACATTAGGAAGAACTTCCTGACAGTAAGAGCTGTTCAACAGTAGAATATGCTGCCTTGGAATGTGGTAGAGTTTCCTTCTTTGGAGGTTTTTAAACTGAGATTGGATGGCCATCTGTCGGGAATGGTTTGATTGTGTATTTCTGCATGGCAGGGGGTTGGACTGGATGACCCTTGAAGTCTCCTCCAATTTTTTTATTCTAATTGGGACTAAATTGGATATGTGCCAGTTATATATCATTGATTGGACTGAGATATTGGGCCTGGGGATAGAGTTGGGGCAGGGCAGCCGCACACTGGCCACCCCAACCCCACACTGATGTCGTCCTGACACCGCATGCCATTATGCACAGTGCGCAGCATCAGGAAACCCTCCCGGTGCAGCGTTTAAACATGCTGCACCAAAAGAGCAAGGAAAAGCTGCGGCGCTGGGTCTTAGGATGGCCTTTTGCCACTCTTAAAAGGAGCAGCATTTTGCCGCTCTTTTCAGGGCAGCAAAAGGGAAGATCAGGGCCACAGCATGGGGTTGCCACAGCCCCAATCCACCGCTTCCCGAGGCGGCACTGTGCCGCCCATCTGCAGAGGCCCTTAGTCATGCATTGTATAGACGTATTCAAATCATTTGGAATTATCTTGGGGCCCTATGATACTACATAATTATATGATGATTCCACTTTAATTGCCATGACTGCATTCTATGGAATCTTGGGATATTTAGTTTGTTGAGGCACTAGAGCTGTTTGACAGAGAATTCTAAATATTCCTCCCCAAATTATAAGTCCCAGGATTCCATAGGATGTAGCCATTGCAAGGTATGTGGATTATAATTGTGTGTGAATTCACAATAAGTTCCTCTTTCTGTCTCAAGGAGCCCTGGTGGTGCAGTGGTTAAATGCCTACACTGCAGCCACTCACTCATAGACCACAAGGTTGGGAGTTCATTACTAGCCAGGGCTTAGGCTAGACTCGGGCCTGCATCCTTCCGATGTCGCTAAAATGAGTACCCAACTGTTGGGGGGCCATGAGCTTACAGTTGTAAACCGCTTAGACATCCCATAGCGCGATATGAAGCGGTATATAAATGAAGCTGCTTTGCTTTGAACTGCAAAGTATCTCCCAAGTATCATTATTGGCTACAGCTACAGCTTTACTTAGAAGTCCCAGTAATGAAGGAATATGGTTTTGTTTCATATATTTACTTTATGTATTCATGGATTTGTGTGCCTTTTTTAGTTCTTTCTAGTTAAAACAGCATATTTATGATGCAACCAAACATGCAGGCAACTTTTCAGTTTTAGTAGCCACTGCTCAGGCAATGTGTTGCTGCTGCACACTAATTTCTAAAACAAAAACAAGAACTTAATAAAACAGACCAACTAGGAGAAGGCAGAAGTGGGAATAATAGAAATGGCTGTTTCCCCCTCCCATTGAAAATGACCTGAAATTAAAATAATTGTAAGGTGGTATTTCTCTGCCAACATCAACTCTGACAATTGAATGATACTTCAGTGTGGTAGAGTCTGGCTATTGTCAGCTACATTAGTGACAAATGCTGTATGTTCCTTGGTAATATTTCAAAGTCTTTTTCCCTCCCAGACCCTGTATTGGAGCATATTAACACAGTCCACAAATCATCTCACCTTTGCTATATGGTCCATAGGATGATTATCCAAATCTGAGAGTTATTTATGAGCCTCTGCAGACTGCCAGAAATAATGCAGATTGAGGTCACTTTAACTGTCTTGGCTCAGTGCTAAGGAATTATGGGAATTATATTTTTTTTTCTGGAACATTGAGCCTTCTCTGTCAGAGAGCTCTGGTGCCACAATAAACTACATTTCCCATGATTCCTTAGCACTGAGCCAGGACAGTTAAAGTGACCTCAATCTGCATTATTTCTGGCAGTCTGCAGAGGCCCTATGTTCTTTTTTTTTTTTCTTTTTGCCTCTAATTCAGCATTCATTGTGTATAATTGTTGAGTAGGGAGATGATTATACTCCAAGGAATTACAATCAGACTCAGCTTGTTAGAATATAAATCTTTGCTTGTTAATCAAAATCATTTTAGCAAAAGCTAACCCACATGAAAACAGATGGGTGGTTTTCTGTCTTAGAAATCCCATGATCACATATATATGGGCATAGCATGGAGGTGGCAACCCAAAGAGGACTACACTATTGAGTTTCTTCAGGAAAATATGTCTTCTCAGCATTGGACTTGATAGCTTCTCAGACTCATGAATACAGTACAGCTGAATTAATTTTAGTGGAGGGAAACCCTATAGAGATATTTTCCCATCTCCTCCTGCTACCAAAATAAAAGCTCAGAGCAGGGGAAAGGTAACTTTTTTGACTGAACTGCCAGCCTACAGAGGTCAAACTGGCTCAGGGATTCTGGGAGTTATCATCTTCCAAAGGGAATTTTCCAAACTCTATGAATGCTGCTATTTACTTTTGTAGCCAGAGCTGTATGAATGGGTGAGGTTGTACAGTATCTCCTCTTGAGAATCAACCTTCTACTTCTTGCTACATTGCAAAAAACAAACTGCTACTGTTTTGGCATAGGCTGTCATGACTAGACAGTTTAGCTCCAGCAAGTGTCCTACTGTTTTCGACATTTAAAAAAAACAAAACAAAATTTACCTTTTTCTCTTATTACATTCAGTAGTAGTCCTGAGACATCCATAAGATGATATATAACTTAAATAAGCCAAATAGTGCTGAAATGAAATCTATATAAGGCCATAAAATAAAAAAGCTAATTTCCAGAATGGGAGAATATTGTGGTGTCCTCTTGTGGTATAGGCTTCCACAGTAGTAGGTCTATTGTGGAGTGGAAGCTAATGTAATCTTATCAAATGCAGTACAAATTATGGTTTTCTCCAGCACAGGCTCTTCTACTGACTCATTCACACTTCAGCTCCTGTTAATACAGGACTGTTTATACAGAGAATGAACAGACTGCTGACTAGGAATGAGATGCCAAATCAACATATTGAAGGAGGTGTGCATGAAATAGGTTGGCAATATGTCTGCTACTATAGCAGTTGCATGGAGGTGGCAGTCATCATGGTCATCATCATCATCATCATCATCTTCTTCCAGCCTGTCTTTTTCTCAATTCGGGCCTCAAAGCAGCTTACAACAAATTTAAAAATATATAATTTTAAAAAGTCTGCAAGATACATCAGTCATGGTGTAAAAAACCCTTCTACAACTTGTTCACTACATGCAATATTGTCCAGTAGCATCACTAGGAGGGTACAGGGGGTGCAGGTCGCACCAGATGACACCCCAGAAGGGATGTGAAACCAGGTCGGCTTCCCACCCCCCATCCCCGGTGCTATTTTGGCCCTCATGGCAGCTCTTTAGGGCTGCAGCAGGTGCTCCTGGGCCCCACATGGGCCTTTCTGCGCTATGATGGGTGCTCCTAGTCCCTGCCTGGGCCTTTTCCCAGCCATGGCTGGCACTCCTGGAACCCGCCTGGGCCTTTTCCTGGCCATGGCTTGCACTCCTGGGCCTCACCTGGGCCTTTCTGCATGGCAGCTGGCACTCCTTGGCCCTACCTGGGCCTTTTCCCAGCCATGGCCAGCACTCCTCAGCCTTGCCCAGGTGCTCTTCAGGACCACGTGGGTGCTGCTCCAGACCGCGGGGGTGCTCCCATGCACCCCCTGCCCCCAAAACCCCACCAGAAGTAACCCCCCCCCAGAAACCCCACCAGAAGTCCTGGACTGGAAGTCCCATCCAGGAAGCCCCACTCCCCAAGCCTAGTGACACCACTGATATTGTCACCAAAGTTTTACCCAATTATGTAAGCAAGAAACTTGATTACTAATTCATAAAATATGCCCTTTGATTGAAGCGTGGGATTTTCCTTCCAAATTGGATCTGGTGATTAAAAGTAAAACAATTTCGTACATTTCTATTGAGAACATGCATTAAGTTTTCAGTAGCTCATAAAATAAGTAGCAGCTTGTTTTTTCAACAGTACTGACCTAAATAAAAGGCAGCCACTGTACATCAAGTGTTAGAACAAATCATAGCATCAGTGTCAAGCCTTTGGGCAAAGATTGTTAATAAGAATGATGAAATGCATGATACATCACCATGATCACCACATTGCCTCAAACGTTGCACTGTTCCAAAGGAGATAAAATATATATGTTTACACAGGATGAATTGCTACACCTAAGGACAGAGAATAACAGAGAGGCAGCATTGTTCTGTGGCAAAAGAAAGGGGAAACAAGAACAGTTGAGTGCTAATCCTAGTAGTAATCACTGATGTGCTGGGAGAGGTCCTATATTTAAACTGGAAACATTTACCTTTTATGTGAACAGGCTGATTTTATTCAATTGGTTTTCTTTAACATTGTAGCCTTGCAGCTTGAAAAGTGGTTTTTCAGTTCACCTTTACTCAGTGCTATCCATTTCTTAAGACAAGAGTCAAAGAAATTTGATTATTTGAAATCTGTTCCTAAACCTTGTCAACATCTGCAGGGCCACACAATCCCTGTCCCTGCTGTACAAGATTGCAGCTACAATATCTTAATATTCTTCCTTTGGATTAAACTCTCATGCTGATCATGTTTAATTCGTAATGAAAATCAACACCAAAATATAGGAATAAATTTTACACTTATAGCACTGATAGGGTATGTAGTCATACTCTTTGAACTGGAGTTTTTGAAAGGCACAAATTTGACATGTGATTTCAATTGCAAATTGAATTAAGTTTTTTGCTTTCATTAATTGACCTCCTTTGAATTAATTTTCACACTTTACATGTTTGCTTTCTCTTAAAACCTGATTTATTCATGACGTGCTGCTCTCTTGTGCTTTGAGATAGCCTCTGTCTATTCAGGCATTTTCAGTGAGATAAAATTTTCCACGTTTTAATGAGCCTTCTTATGTATTCCTTTTGAGGGCAGGGTGAAGTCTATTGGGTATTTTAGAATGTTGTGCAAAATATGTCTACTTAGGAAAATGTCATCAATTGAGGTGTCCAGTCACATATAATTTCAATAAAAATGAAATTTACAAGTAATGCTTCATTTACAAGCAAGGCTTGTTTGTCTTTCCTGGCATTTCTTATAAAACACTAGTAACAATATCCATATTATGTAAATCACCTCTTCCACATAAACATTTTTGGTTTTTCTAGTTTTTAGTTCTATTAAGCCGAAAGAATAGTGCCAAGGCCTCATGTCAGGCAGAATTAAAGAAAATTGGATCTTGTCGCAAGGAATTCTTATTGCTGTCATTATGGGTAGCTCTGCCATTTCAAGCAATTAAAGTTTTTGATTCATATCAGTAAGAATATGCTTTATTGTGAATGACTTAAACAGAATGAAGGATGGTTGTATTTGTTTGCCAGCTAATTGGATTATTGTTCCCAGACCACCAATATAAAAATTAAGAAGTGCAACTTGAGTGGGATAATACTGCCCTGGCTCGGTGCTAGGGAGTCTTGGGAATTGTAGTTTCTCTGTCAGAGCTCTCTGTCAGAGAAATATAATTGTCTCACAAAACTACAGTTCCTAGAATTTCTTAGCATTGAGCCAGGGCAGTTAAAAGCAGTCTCAAACTGGATTATTTCTGCAATGTGTTTTGGAACTTCAGTAGTTTTGTGCTTATGGTTCTAAAAGGTCATATATTTACTGCTGGAAATTTTCAGAATAATTGTTTTCTTGTTTTCTTTTTTCTTTTTTATTTGCAATCTAAAAAAAACATATACATGATAAACATTTTTAGAACACCCATATCACCAGATTAACCCCCCTTAGTTTTTTATTCCTTGTTCTTCCAATAGTCTATTTCTTTCTTGTCCATATTTGTTTTTCCATGTCCCTTTTTCCTTGCGAAGCTCAAACTTCTTCCATTTCCTTCTTTCTTCCTCTTCCATTTTTCCTTTCTTGTTGTTTAATGAGTTACCTAGTCTGGCTATTTCCATACATTTATTCATATAGAACATTCCCTGGTTTAATAATAACAGTAGTAAGTGAAGATAGGAAGAACATGAGTAATAAGGCAGAAGAGATATTTGATAGATTCAGGGAGAATATGATCCTTCCATTTTTGTCCTCTTAGTCTTTCCCTTTCTCTTCTTTATCCACCTCTCTTTTTTTCTTCCCTCACTTCCCCTCTTCACTCTTCTTCTTCTATATCATCCTCCCTTTTTATCTACTCTCTCCACATGCCATTTCCTGCTTCTTTCTGTCCTTTTCCTCAACCTCTTTCTCCTAAACTTTTTCTACTCTTCCTACCTTTCTCACATTCTCTTACCCTCTTCACATACCTTCTCTTTCTTTTATATCTTCTTTTTCTACCCTCCTTTAGAACCCTATTGATGTTCCCATCCATCCTCCACTTTCTTTTACCTGTCTGCCATCCTACTCCTTCTTTCTCCCTCTGTTTCCTTCTTTCTTTCTACTCCCTATTTATAGTTCTCCTTCTTTATTTCTTCTTCATCCTGTTTTCCCCCTCTCTATACTACTATTCTTCCCTTCCCATCCTTACCCCTCTACCCCTGACTTCCCACCTAAGATATTAGGTAATTTTCCATTTCTTTCTGTTTCCCCTTTACTATCTTTTATTTGTTTGTTTGTTTTTTATTTGGTTACCCAATTACTACATTGCCTTCTTCTGTCATTATTTTCCCCTCTTCTTAAGAGTTTATTATTATTTGACATTTGTTTTCCTTTCTATGTTTATTTGTATCTCTCCTTCTCTTCATGTTGAAAGCTTCTTGAAGTTCAATCCTTGTATTTCATTATATCTTCACTCCAGCTCTCTTCCCACAACCTGTTTACCATATTCCACTCTTCCTTACATTTATTAACTGCTTTATCATTTATTTTATGAGTTAGTATATCCATCTGATACATCTCAAAAAGTTTATATACCCAATCTTTTAATTGAGGAGCCTCTTTCAGTTTCCAATTTTTTGCTATTAATAGTCTGGCTGCTGTTACCATATGTAATATAATTCTCCAATATTTCTGTTCTGATTGTTTACTTAATGTTTGTACCATATTTAGAAGATACAGTTTGGGGTTCATGGGAAATCTGATCTCTAAACAGTATTCTATCTTTTTGTGTACTTCTTTCCAAAAATATTCCACGTATGGTAGAACTGTCCTGCAATAATTTTTTTTAGAATAATTTTTTTCTAACACATTATTCAGAGCCCCCTTTACTCATGTAAATATTGAATTATTTGGAGTAGAAATGGAATACCCAAAAATGTGGGCATTATTATGAAAAATATGTGTTGGTATTTGGTTGTAAGCATATAAATAAATGAAAGTAAGTTTTGACTCCTTACCAAGAGAGATATGATTGGCATCTACCTTAGATTCTTTTCTGTACAAAATCAAAATATTATTATTTGCCCAGGCATTTTAATTGTTTTTTAACTGGACTAATCTGTTTGTTCTCTGGCTGAACCACTTTTATGACTATATTATAGTTCCATGGCATCTGAGAGTGAGGTTCCAAGTCAAATCTTTCATCTAAGGACAGACCTCTCTCTCTACCCTTGATTAAGGATATCCATAATAATAATAATAATAATAATAATAATAAATTTTATTTATAGCCCGCCCCTCTGCTCAGCAATCGGGGCGGGTTACAGCATTTTAAAACATACAGAGTTAAAAACATTCCCTCATCCCAATATCCAGAATTGCTTATAGTCCCTAGGCTCACACATCATACTTGATTTGTGTTTTCATTGGTTTAGTTTTATAAATAATTAAATATATACCTCTCAGGAATATGTGAATGAAGTCATTTTTATATGTCTTGAAATCAAAATGAATCAATATTTGCAGAAATGATATGCAAAAACATTTGTAACTTTCCACATGTTTACTAGATCACTTCCGTGCATTTGGTGAAAAACTGTGCTTTAAATGATATAATGTACTCAGCTATAAAACAACAGTCATTTAGGCAACACATAATTACACAGTTTAAGACAATTTCAAACAATCCTTTCAAACAGTTCAGGCGCTAAAATACGTTAAAGGAAAACTGAACTGAACCAGCAGCTAGAAATGAAGTGCTGGGTGGTGAGCTTGAAGCAAGTTGTGAGACTGTATAAACTCCACATACCTGTTTAACATACACTGAACAAACAGCAATGGATATGAGCATTTCCCATTTACTGCTTATGCTAACTGTTTTTGGAAGCCATGAGCCCAGATGCTACTATTGCTGCCCTATACACACAGTCACACAATGTGATGAAAACCTAAAGGTGATTAGTGTTGCATCTACATCTCCTCTCTTTCTCATCCCCTCTGTCCACATTCATAAAGGTGTAAATAAAACTCCACACACTTCCTCTCTACCTGGCTATCATTATCTAGTTTGTGCACAGTTCCATGAGGTTGTGGTGGTGCTGTCGTTTTCAGGACAGATTCTATCACCCTTTTGCTTGCTTTTTCAAATATGTGCATATCAGTGAGCATGGTTTCAATTTATAAGCTTACTTGCATACATTCCTCTCATTGATTAAAGTGTTTTTAAACTGTGCTTTGTTCACACTTGAAACATGTACATTTTTCTGTGCACACTTTTGAAATGTTCACATTTCAGAAGTGGGATGGGTGGTACAGACACAGCTCTACATCATAATGCAGATTTTGGAGTGTAGATTGTGTCCAACCTGTTAAAAGCTATGGAAGAGCAGACTAGGGAAAGTTCGGCGCAGTAGATTATATTGTATGTCCTTACTGACATTTTCTTTCTGAGACCCTGTCTGTGTCTCTGATCCCTAGAAATCACTGAATCACTCCCAAATCTTTCAAGGGAGCCAAATCAAAATTTGGAATGGATCCATTATGCTTCAAACTAGGGATGTGTGGGAATTCCTTTTCACCTCATTTTGTTCTAGGAATGTGAAATTCACAAGTTTTCATCTTCAGGATGAAAAGACATTGATGTTTAAAAATATGAATGCAAGAAAAAAATGAAACAGTCATAATTTGGGGTACCCAAATAAAATATTTGCGTATAATGACTTGATCCATATGAGATGAATATAAAGTTTCTGATAGGCAAAGAGTGTCAGCCAGTAATAATATTTGAGCAAGATCAACTCTGGGAGCAGTCTGGGTAAAAATCACCCAGCTACAACCAAAAACAATATTCATAGCAGAGTATAAAAACAAACAAACAAAAAACCCCAGCCGTTGGTATTGGCAGTGCACTGACTACTTTTCACACTTAAAAGAAAACAGTCACAGACCATTGATTCGTCCAAAGTTCCAGAAGGCTTTTATCTTCAGTTATGATATAAACAGTATAATACAGCATATATATATAATATACATTCCTCTCTGACTTCTAATCAACTTTAAACTTTGCTTCACAGCTCCAAACCTAGTCCACACATACACACAGCAATAAACCACACTCACTCACAGCAGCAAAGCAGTTACTGCTCCAGCCATAGCTCACAGCCAACCAAGGGCCAGCCTGGAGGCAGAAATAAGGAGGGGTAGCTGCATGCCAGCCACCTCAACCCTAGCCCAATGACATCCTGATGCCGTGCATCATTACACATGGTGTGCAGTGTCAGGACGTCCTCCCGGCGGCGCAGCATTTTTATGCGCTGTGTTGGAAGGGGTGCTAAAATGTCATGCACCGGCTCTTAGAGTGAGTGCCCTTTTGCCGCCCCTGAAAAGAGCGGCATTTTGCTGGTCTTTCAGGGGCAGCAAAAGAGAGGATCAGGGCTGCAGCACATGGTTGTGATGGCCTCAATCCACGGCTATCAGGGGCAGCCCAGAGCTGCCCGTCTGCATAGCCTCCAAGTATTCCAACTGTCAATAGTCAACTTCCAACTGTCAACTGAACTCTGTCAATCAAAATATTTTTCTGTTTAAAGCAAGAAACAGGTAGTTAAATGTAAACACTGTAGTAAGATATGGCTATGTTTTAGTAGAAACAAGAGCAACCTACAACAAGTGTTGCAGGTGTGTCTGTCTGTATGCTAGTGGTTGAAAAGGCTGAGAAGACAAGGCATCACACTGGCATACAAGTTCTAACTTGAACCTTCCTTTCTCAGCATATTTTACACATTTAAACACTGAAATATTCAGCCAATCCACATTGAACCCTTTGCATTCAATCATGGGTTTGTCTGGGTATAGAAAGAAATCTGATAGAGTTTAGAAAGTACAGAGAGAGAGAGAGAGAGAGATCGAGTCTCCCTCATCCAAAATGCTTGGGACCAGAAGTGTTTTGGATTTCATTTTTTTTTTTTCAGATCATAAAATATTTGCATATACATAATGACAATATTATAATACATAATAGGACCCATGTTTAAACTTAAAATTCATTTATGTTTCATATACATCTAACATAGCCTGAAGCTAATTTTATATATAATATTTTAAATAGTTTTGTGCATTTAACAATTTGTTTACAATGAACCATCAGAAAACAAAGTTGTCAGTATCTCAGCCACCCATGAGGACAATTTTGGATTTTGGAGTATTTTAGATTTTGGAATTCTGGATAATGTATAATGTATAATGCAAGGGTAGGCAACCTTTCCCCTTTAAGGGCCGAGGTACTTCAGCTCCCAGAAGCCTCACCATGTTGGCCAATAGTCCCATGTTGGCCAATAGCTCTTGGGATTCTGGGAGCTGAAGTCCCTTGGCCCTTAAAGGGGAAAGGTTGCCTACCCCTGGTATAATGCATAACATTTTGTTTAATACAAGCAAATAATTGAACAGAAGCAATATTAAAAATAACCATGGTTAAAGTATGGATGATTAGGTAAGCTACTGAAATCCATTTTTGTAAATGCATAAGTGTAATGAAGAGTAATGTGTAATTTTGTATAACTATATAAGTGTAATGTAGTAATTCAAGTCTGTTAAAGTAACACTATAATAAGGAAAAGAGATTTTTTGAAATAAAATATGATCTAAATTTTTTGTTGGGTGAGTTCTCAGAGTACCCTTTCCCTTTTGCCTGTTTTTTTCTTTTTATGCCCAAAAATCATCTAGACTCGAGCATTCTTTGTTTGTAAACATGATTAATTTTCATTGAGATGTTTTTTTATGTCTCCTCTTAACATTTTTTGCACTCATGCAATTAATTATATTCTCCAAAGCTTGATCTTGTACATGGTGTGTGTGGTGGGGGGGCTGAGAGAGCCCTGGGCAGAGGCTAGAAGGCCTACCTTTTCCACCTCCTCAGCAGCATGGCAGCGCAGCTGCAGCTGAGCCAGGAGAGTCCTGGGCGGAGGATAAAAAGCCTGCCAAGTTCCACCTTCTCTGGCAGCGCAGCAGTAGCACAGGCAGCGGGGCTGAGAGAGCCCTGGGCGGAGGCTAGAAGACTTACCTTTTCCACCTCCTCAACAGCATGGTGGCACAGTGGCAACGGAGCTGGGAGAGCCCTGGGCGGAGGATAAAAAGCCCGCCCAGTTCTACCTTCTCCGGCAGCGCAGCAGCAGCACTGGTGATGGGGCTGAGAGAGCCCTGGGCGGAGGCTAGAAGGCCTAACTTTTTCACTTCCTTGGCAGCGCAGCAGTGGCTAGCAGTGGCAGAGGGAATCTGGGAAGACTTGGGCGGCGGCTTAATCTCCATCATTATCCGCCCAATTACCAGAGTCTGTCTACCGGTAGAATTCTAAAATGATCAGATCTGGGGCTTATAAAACAATCAATTAGATGGAGGGTGGCGGGGGAGAGTTGACAGAGGAAACTCTGGGAGTGGCAATTGAGGTGGTGTGGGGCAAAGGAAGATAGGGCGATAATAGGGTGAAATCTTGTTACAAAAGAAGGCGGGTTTGATATTTAAAAGCGATCCCACCTTCAGTTTACTCTGTTGCCCAAAGTTCTCCTCTGCCACCTCCACCCATGGGCTTGGCATCCGCAGATGCTGGAATCCTCAGAGGGCAAGTCCGTGGATATGGAGGATGGATTGTACATAATAAGAAATTAAAATCTGAATTTTTAATTACTGGGTAGGATATATTTTCAGGGGTAGCTGTGATGGCCATATAGCAAAGTCCAAAGTCCACAAAACAGTGTAGAATAGCTCCCAATCTTAATCTGATTAGTTGACAGATCTGCCTGAATGTATGAATGATTTACTCAGAAAGTACATTTTTAATAAAATTTTCAGATGAAAAACAAATTGTATGTAATACAAAATAAGAAACTGACTCACTTTAAAGACACTCAAGAAAACCAACTTACTAGTTTTTCTTATGTCCTGTCAAAACACAGGTCATGAACTGCATGCATAATTGTTTCAGTTATACACTTAGAGAGAAAAAAATTGTCTTGCAGGGCATTGTGACTATGGAGTATGTGGTGAGCATGATCTCAAGGGTTTTTGAACTAATGTAGATGTTTCCACTTCATTACTCACAATGGAAGAGAGTTTTAACTGTCTGCATTAATGAATGGATACCCCTCCAAAAGACAAGCTACTGGTGATATTCTAATGATGATATAATTAGAAAGCAGAAGAAACTCGTGGTGAGAGGATCGCCTGTAGTCAAAACCTATAAGCTCCTCAGTTCGGCTGTGTTCAAATTCAGGATTAGTGAACCATAGAAAGATCAACTGAATGGTGTTAGCGAGGATGTCAAGATTATCTATATTTTCTAGAATAACCTCTTAACAGCTGTAGTAGACGGAAAGATTTCAGATGCTACCTTTCAACAACCTTTTAAAATAATTGTTCCTTCAAGATAATATTTCTTTGTGGGTTTTTTTTCTTGAAAGGCAAGTGACAGGGAGAATTAAAACATGCTGTTGAAATGTAGTTGCTTTATCCTTGGGGAGGGCCTTCCATTAATCCTGAACTAGTAGTTTTATGTTCTTACTAATGGTTCTTGCTAATGGTAGATAAAGAGTGCACTGTACAGAATAAACATTTTATGAATCTAGCTAGCAGGAGCACATTCCAAAATGGCATTATAGAATGAGATCTAAAGGTTTTGTTTCAAAAAAGTATATAGCTGCCTCTTCTTCTTCCTATATATTTTCATTTTCCCTTGTTTACATCACTACCATCTCCTTCCATGTAATTTTCCATCTGAGCTGTAGGATCTCAGTCAAAGTATGAATCCTATAAATGAATAGTATACTCTGCTCCCTGTATCCACGGATTCTGCATCCATCGATTGAACCACCCATGGTTTGAAAAAATAAATTAATTCCAAAAAGCAAACCTTGATTTTGCCATTTTATATAAGGAATACCATTTTACTTCTCCATTATATATAATGGGACTTGAGCATTTACAGATTTTGGTATCCACAGAGGGAGTCCTGGAACCAAACTCTAGCAGATACCAAAGGCCCACTGTAATAATAAACCAAAATTCTGGATTATAAATCAAAATAAGAAAATACTCAATAAGTGTATTCAAACAGCTCAATCTTCCTGCGAGATAAAATATTGGATATATTTAACAAATCTCAAGACCACCAGAGTGTAGAAGACTGGATCATATTAATCTTGGCTTTGTTCAGCAAAAGTTACTGTGCTTTGGAAGATGTACTTACTTCCATCTCTCAGTATTGAAGCTCAATGTCTTTCCCATCTTTCTTTAAAATAAATTGGGAAAAGATTCTCATATTCTTCCTATTAGTACTGGGATGTTATTGCAGAGAAAATGATTGAAAGATACAGAAAAAGCTCTCAAGTTTGGGTTTTGATATCTTCAGCAATACCGTATTTTTCGCCATATAAGACGCACTTTTTCTTCCCCAAAACGGGGGTGGGGAAGTTGGTGCGTCTTATAAGGTGAATATACCGGTACCTCCGCTCCCAGGACCAGCCTAAGGAACAGCCGAGGCCGCGGCTAAAAGGAAGCCTCCTTTCAGCCGCGGCCTCGGTTGTTCAGTGGGCTGCTCCTGGGATCGGAGAACTTCTCTGATCCCAGGAGCAGCCCATTGAACCACCGAGGCCGCGGGTGGAAGGAGGCCTCCCTTTGCTAAGGATGCATGAGCAGTTTTTTATATAACAGCATCAAATAAATGTAAACCTATAAAGCTAGTTTAAACAGATATTTGCATTGTTATGCTAAATTCATATTAAATAGATTTGTAAGCTATTCTCTCATGCTAAATGTTTTTTTTTATTAACTATGGGAGGACAAACAATATATAATTCCAGTTACAAAGTAGGCTAGTTAAGGAAATTTTAAAAAAATAAATATTTTTATGGGAAGGTATGATAAATTAATTCAGCAATACAATATTTGGTCTACTATTTGTTTTGTGCTGTCTTGATGATTAAACTTTAATGGGAAACTTTCAAAAAATCTATTTAGTGACTTCAAGTTAATTTGGCATACTTCAGTGCTCACTTTGAAGTATAGGGGAAAGCATAAGTTTTGTTTATAAATCAATGCCATATAATACTGTGAGTTCAGGAAGCTATGAAAGTTCAAACAGCACTATATTAACACAAGTCATGACATCTTGTCCCTAGGTTGCAGGATGCACTGCTCATTGTTTGCATCTAATTGCAACAAAAATATCTTGGCAACATGGTAATTATAGGTTATAGGAAAATGGTTTATTATCAGATTGCATCTCCAGATCTCTCAAGTGCATTTCCACAGACATCCTCTTTTTGCAATTTATACTGAGTTTCATGTAGCAATAGCAGTAGCAATAGAAATACATTTCTATACCACTTATCAGTGCCCTTAAGCACTCCCTAAGCGGTTTACAATGTGTACGCTAATTGCCCCCAACAAGCTGGGTACTCACTCTAGCAACCTAGAGTGAGTCAAGCCTGAGCAAGACTGAGTCAAGCCTGAGCACCCGGATGGTATTGAACTCACAACCTTATGGTTTGTGAGTGAGGGGCTGCAGTACAGGCATTTAACCACTGTACCACCAGAATAGAAAAAAATCCTCTGTGTTTGTATTCTTTGCACATTTTTCAAATATTTACATTCATCAGCATGCTCCTATTAATTAAAATGTGTTTATTGTGGTTTTAGAAAGGTATGTGGTGATAGGGGTTTTTTTTAAGCATTTTTAAAATGTATATATTTTGTCAAATACTTGTAATGAATAATGAAATTCAATGCAAACTGATTATCATTTTAGACAATGAGTTTCATTTAGTTTCTTGTTCAGTCTCAGAAGTGCAGTACTGCATAAATTGCTTTCTTAAAAAATTCCTCAGTTTATTTCTCATATTCCTATTTGCCATCAAACCCAGTATCTCCAGCAGAAGCTCTCCAAAGTCGCAGGCAGAGGCCTTTCACGTCTCCCATTCTTCATTCTTTAACACTACAAGGATAGACCTTAGAATTTTGCAATGCAATGGGCTTGCTATCCCATGCTATGGCCTGTTTTCCCATAAAGTATAGCTTCTGTCCACATCATAGCTGATAGCTTGTTTAGAAGAACAGTATAGAGTTGGCCCTCTGTATCCTTGGATTTATTATCCATGGATTCAACCATCTAGGGCTCAAAAATATTGTCCAAAAATATATAAATTCCAAAAAGCAAACTTTGATTTTGCAATTTTACATAAGGAACACCATTTTATTATGCCATTGTATTTAATGGGACTTGAGTATCCATGAATGTTGGTATCCACAGGAGGGTCCTTGAACTAAACCTCACTGGATGCTAAGGGCTCAATGTATGCATGGAATTCATTGAAAAGACAAACAGGCAATTGGGGATCATTAGAAAGTATAAAATATTATAATGCAGCCAATTAAGACAATGATTTTTAAGTAATGATGGCCAAACTCCTGTCATTTCAGTTTGGAACCTAGATGGTAATGGTTGCTGAGCTTTCATGGATAAACTGACCGTTAAAAAAAAATGTCTTTCAGATTGTCATGCCAGCAGTATCATAGTACTGGTATCACATGCATGTATTTTATTATATGACCACTATGTAAGTATAGTTCTCCTCACATTCACTGGGGAAAAGCTGTTAAGAAATTTTCTTATATACCAGAGAACAAGATAGGGGTAACAACCACATAAAATATTTTCAAGAAGCAATTGAAAGAATTGTACTTCTAGTTACATGGTGTGAGCATGTTATTCAAATCAGACAATGGGATGTTTATCAAGAGGAAGGGTTAAGCATCAAAGAGTTTTGGTTCATATAGCTATGAAGCATGGCTGTTGGGTCTCATTTTGCTGACTGGAGACTGTTAGAGTATGATCTTACAAGATCTTGCTTTCTGTCTTGAGTCAGGGAACAGCTTGGATAGAAGGTAGCATTCAATTCATAATAAACCAGGATTTTACATACAGGGCAAATTAATATTCTCAGCCAGGCAGTTTGACATCAGAAGATTTTGATGTGACTGGTACCCTATGACTCATCAGAAACTCAGCCATTGCTGTAGCACTTTGCAGTAGTGTTGTTGCAACTGGCATTCATAATTGGGAGATCTACTAAATCTGTGTATCGTATGTGTGCAGATTCAGTTCTTCCAAACAGTGATCAGCAATGTCAGAACAGGGATAGTCATATACCTATCCCCATATATTGTAAGCCATTCAATCTATTTGAATAGAGGTTTGTCTTTTGTCTCACTCAGAGCTTATTTGCATGTAGAATTAATGCAAAAGGCAGTATCATCTGAAGCTTGTTTATACATGCCATTCCCTTCTTCATTGCATCTTCCTTGATTTTCTAACTCACTTCCTGAAATGTCTTGATTTCTCATTTCTCTGATTCAGTTCTTCACAATAGTATGTGTATGCATGCTGAAAGCAAAAGGCTATCGAATCCTTAGCCAAAACATCGTAATCAAAATAGTTTGATAAGCAACTACTTTCTCTTGGCTGAGTTGTTTGCATACTTACCTTATTTTCCTGTGTATAAGACTACTTTTTAACCTGCAAAATCTGTGGTTAGAGTGGGGGGTCGTCTTATACGCCGGGTATAAAGATAGGGAGGATAGAGGTGCTAAAACTCTATATTTTGACTGGGAAAATGGGGGGTCGTCTTATACGCTGGGTCGTCTTATACGCCGGAAAATACGGTATTTGAAATGTTTATATAATTAGTTTTTTGGCATTTATCAAAAAATAAAAGTACAACAACAATACATTGGGAAAAGTTCAATTAAATAGTGTTTAACATATTTAATATAGTAACTTTTTTAATGCATGAGTAAATAAACAAGTTTTTTTTAAAAAAAGTATCTTTTCCAGCTTGTCCAACAACTGTTATACTGTGTGAGTTATCTTGAATACTATCAAAAGGAACATAACCATATACAAGATTTTTAAAATGAAAGAATGGACAGGAAATGGTCTATTCTATAAACATTTCAACTACAAATTGGTTTTCAAGTTACAGTGCAACATTGCTAAATGTCATTATATTGGGATGTTGTTTTTCTTTGAAACAAAAAATTCAGAGCTTAGGATATTACCTAAAATGTTACGCTAATTTGGCCATAAGGGGAAAGAAGCTGGTCTGATGCAGTACTGCTCATCTGGATTTGTGGGTAGAGGGAAAGGACTAGTGGGTTCTTTTGTCACAAAACTGGCAAGACTAAGAGCAACATGTAGCAAGCACATGAGAGCACCAGTATAACTGACATTATTCAGCTTCTAACCCAAGGCACTTTTAAACAACAACTTGGAATTGCATTATGTGCAACTGGCTATGTTTTCATTCAATTTGATTATGCACTGATTGCAGATGTTCTTTGGATCAACTTGCTCTTGATTGTAAGTAACATTTGCCAGATGTTGTGAAGTTAGAAAAGAAAATGTCACAGACAAGGGTAAATGCCATATATTTCAGAGAAATTGCAACTCACCCACTTGCTAATTTCATAAATTAAGTCTTTCATACTGCAAAGCATGCCAGTGTTAAGAGGTTTCCTCTCTGGTGGGCCTGTCCTGCTGCTCCTAGTTGTGCAGCTCACAAAGATACTCTGCCATTTTCTTCTTCTGTGCACTTATTAAATCAAATCCTATTCATGCAATTCCTATTCAAATCTTTGTCATTAGTGAATGAAAGAGGACAAGGAGGCTACTTTCTTTTAAAATCTAAATGTATAAGCTCATTAGAAGTTCTGGAATAGTGAGTAGTGCCATAATTTTATCCATTTTCAATCAGAAGCATTTTTGTTACAATTAGAAAATCCTTTCCTTAAAAAAAACAAAAAACACCTTGGTTGGCACTGCAGACCTACATTGATGGCTCAATGGAGAGAAGATTCAGGAATGATTCAGTCAATGATTGTATCAGTTCAAATAGTATTCCTGCAGATAAGTTGCTTTTCTTTTCTTTTAAAAACAATATGAATTAGCATATGAGAGGTTCTCTCACCCAGGCATCTCCCCAAAACATCGAAGCTATCAAAAACTAAAATCTGGAAACCTAGGGTTTTTTTGGTGAAGAGTGGGACATTCATGAGACACATCCACCAACAGAAGGCAAGGCAAGGTTCATCAATGGTCCCTTATTTATTTTTGTGTTATATTTATAATCTATTTCTCTTTCAGTAAGTTCAAGGTTGCATATATGTAGCTCTCCTGTTCAAGATTTATTCTTGCAACCATATGAGATAGATCAGGCTGAGAGAGGGTGATCATCTCACAGGTTTCAGTGCTCAATAGGAATAGAAGGGAGTCTTGTGTCTCCTGAATAAATCACTACACTACATTGCAACACAAAAAACCCACTTCTCCACTTCCACTTGTTTATACTGCTGCTGCTATGAACCTATGTTAGATGTTTAAAAAAAAACTTTGGTAGTGTTAAAATACTTATTTCAAATTAGTTTTGGGATAGTGCCCATGCTCTTTGGTTCCTTCTTTTCCTTCTGTATTCCCAACAATATCACAAGCAGATTGATTGTCTACGAATTTAACTTGATTGTGATCCGAAAAGACATGGACCTTGTAAAGCTATTTCTTTTATATGCATACATATTTCAATATTAAATGAACATCATTAACACCAAAAATTTTTCAAATGTACTCTTTAAATGCTTTTTTTTTTCACTCTCTGTATAATTGTGTCCAAGGAGCTAGATGCAGTGGGGAGGCATATATTTCTAAACATCAAAGATTGAAAAAGAATAATAAAATGAAAATAATTTACATTTCAACAATACAGAGGGCGAAAACCTTTCTGAGATCTGAGTCATCCAGAAAAAATAAATATACCAGCACTGGTTTTGTTCATTTTAAGGCTGCTATTTATTTGACAAAAAATAATAAAAAAACACGTCATGCTTCCATTTTGGCAGTGTTAAAAAGAAATTTCAAAATCTCCAAATGACTCTATTATGGAGAAGTAGTAACATGGAAGGTACTAAATAAAACTGAGTTCTCTTAATATGTGTTACTTCACCCTTAAAATTTCACTACTCAGTGCAAGGACAAGTTGCACATATTGGCATATTTAGCTCATCACAGATCACACTTTAAAATTAGATCACTGAAACCTATAATTACCATGGAATGGGTATCAGTTCTGCTACAGTATAGTGACTTACAGCTTCAGGATAAACACTAACCAGGGATGTTGGGAAATACTCTTGCTTTTTAAGGTTTTTGTAATAATCCAGCAGGTCTTTCTGGTAACAGTGGCTGAAAAAGTTTCTTTCAGAAACCTCTAACATTCAAGGATATTGCATGGACATTTTCCATTAGCTTTATTCTTGTGATATATGTCATGTAAACAGATGTGAAATGTTTAGGGCTTACTTTTTCTTGTTCTTTTAGCCTCAAAGTGAACCCTTAAAACATACTTTAAGTCCATGTGCTATGTAGAAGGAAGGAAAATTTTTACATTTATTTTTATTAATGCCAGAATATGCCTTCTAGACTTATATTTCGGTCAGTGTATTAAATTTTATAGGGTCATAGCCGGAAATGATTTTAGCTGAGGTGAAAGCATTTCAGATGACTAATTGTTAAGTGACTTAATGTGTACCTTGAAATACTCCCATTAAATGTTATCATCAATGTATTATAAAGTCATACTTTAAAATATTTCAGTCCAAGAAAGGTCATCTTAAATCTTCTTACCTCCTCTTCATTTTCCACAAATCATAAGGTCACTTACTTCCCCTGCCTTTGCATTGACCATGCAGACAAAGCACCAAGTGTGTAGCAGTGACCAGCCAACACCACTGGTTTTTTTGCACAAATGGTAACCTAGCAACTGAAAGTATGCTCCACACTACACTGGAATTGTGTAGGTCAGTGAGTAATACCTTGCTAGAGAAGGTGCACATTTTTACTGCAACTCCCATCAGCCCTAACCAACACATTAAGGGAATCTGGGAGCTGTAGGCCAACAACATGTGATTCTCCACAGATTATATATAGCCACTAACTGCAGGGCTGACTGTAGATACAGACTGAGATATTGTGGTAGTAGAAAGCAGACTGATTGCAAACAACTACCCTTTGCCAGGCAAGGAGCAGTGCTTACCAGGAAAGGAAACCAGGCAAGGCTAGCCAACTGTATATCCAAAAGGCACTGCAAGATCCCACTGTGTAAAGCTATGAGCTAGTCAGAAGGATAGAATGTAGTGTCAATACAATGTTTTCCATAGACACTCCCCAATATACTCATGTCAACTGTCATTTCAGTGCCTGTTTTCACAGGAGAGGGACATGTGCACAGGGCAGAAAACCACAACAAGAAAGGAGCACCAAGAATTACCTTCTCAATTAGTTGAAAAGAGCATTGCACTGGAAAACCTGGGATGGGATTGAGTCTTACAGTGAGGAGATTTTTAAGCTACAACAAACAACACTGGTGCACCAGAAAACAGCCGTATAAATGCACTGTCACACATGTGGCAGAAACTGACTGCCTCGGCAGATGACTAATAGAGTCGTCTTCCGGGCAGGGAAGAGGAGGGGCAGCCGCATGTTCGGCGCCCCTTCCTCTTCCTGAGGTCGCCCCTGGAAGCGCCGGCCATCCGCACGGCCGGCGCTTCCGGGTTGACCTCATGCCGCGGCGACCGCACTCGCCGCAGCGTTTGAGTCAGGGAAAGTGTGCCCGCCGCTTTTGGGGCGCACTTTCCCTTAAATCTAAAAGGAGCACCAATTTGGCACTCCTTTTAGATTCGGCGGAGAAGCGCCGCGGTGAGGCTGCCTTGGCCCCACGGCGCTGTGGACCAGGGCGTCTTGGACGCCCTCGTCTGCATCCCCCCTGAGTCGGCGACCCATAGCATGCATCCTATGAGGCAGGCTTTAATTTAAAGCACCCTATGCTTCCAGGTGTGGATGCACTAGTGCAGGTGCGCTTGAATATTAGAAACCTAACCCTAACCCTAATTGTAACTCTACGCATTTGCCCTAGCAACTGTCCTCTGTTATGACAATAAATGCATTCTGTTTCATGTACGCTTGCTGTCAGCATGCACAGCAGTTTGCATGAAAGAGGATGTTGTGACCTCCTCTGTGTAGGTATGCAGGTGTGCATAAGACCTGCACACCACTTCCTGGCATGATGGGGGGGGGCTCCTGGAATAACGTTTGTCTGTGTGTTCTGTTGACCATGTCCCTTGCATAATTACCAGCTATATGTATCCAGTCTGTCCACACAAACCTCCCTTGCATATACCTCTCCCTCCCCCCTGATCTCTGTGGGACATGTTTTGTGGAGGACAACAGAGAAGGTGTCTTTTCAGTTGACAAACTCATTCCTTCGTCCCAAGGATGGCACAGTCAGACAGTGGCACCTGTCTACTGCACCCATTCCTTGGGGGAAGCCAAGGTCAGTGAATCTTTGCATGATCTGTGGCTGTACGACAGGGCCTGTGCATGCGCACAGGCATGCTGAACCTCAGTCACCTTTGTACAGACAAAATGACAGACCGTATAACACCCTATAAGAGGTCCTGCACAGGTTCGCAGGGATGCCAAAGTTCAGTCACCTTTGTATACAGAATCACAGACTGTATACTAGCCTATGAGAGGTCCTGTGCAGGAGTGTAGGGATATGTTCCTGTGCACATGCACATGCATCTGAGAAGGAAAAAATTAAAGCAGCCACTGCCTGCCTGTTTGGTTGCTCCGTCTCCCTTTGTGGTGTCCTTGGGTCTGGTGGTGCTGGGGCTTCCATACAGCCTCAGAAAAGCTGCATTGACTCCTCCCAGTGTGATTGCTCCATCCCCATTTAGGGCATCCTCGGGGCAGGCGGTGTAGTTACTGCAGCTTACAGAAAAGGCAGCTTCAGGTCACCTTTTCCTGCCTGTCTTCATAGCCCTTTAGTTACTCCACTCATATTCCATGGGGGATTAACTTCTTCCACTCTGCCCATCTGTGCAGCAGCAGGGAAGGCCTGGGGTGTGGGTAGGAGGAGCTGCAGGTTTGCAGCTTGAGCCCAGACGCCCAGGTTTCAGCAGCGGCCAGGAGTGCAATTGCACCGTTAAGACTAGTGCACCAGATGTGTCCATTCCTGGAGAAGTCAGATCTGGCTGCAGTGATGCATGCCTTGATTACATCATCATCATCATCATCATCATAGTTTATTTCTTATATTCCGTCTTTTGCCTAAGCAATCAATATGGCTTACAAATATAAGATACAGATTAAAAACATACATTACAACCATAACAGTAATACAGTACCACCCCCACCCCCCGATGGAGGGAGGACCTTCTTCTTTTCTGGCTAGGCCTGATGGAGCCGGCCTGCCTTCTCTCCTTCCTGATGATGGTGAATAGAGGTACATCCCCTTTGGACTACAGTAATGCACTCTATGTAGGACTAGCTGTGAAAGATTTTTGGAAACTTTTGCAAGTCCAACATGCTGCAGTTAGAATGCTGACAGGGGAAGGTTACAGGGACCACACAACTGCCCTGCTACAACAGTCCACTGGCTGCTGCTCTGCTTCTGGGCATAAATCAAAGTGCTGTTTATGACCTATAAAGTACTATACAGCTTGAGTCAATACTATCTGAAATATCTTATCCCTCATATGAAACAGCTAGTCTTAAGATCTTCACAGTCAGTCTTTCAGTCCCACTACCATCACAGTTAAATCTGGTGAAGATTTGGGGAAGGGCCTTTCCAATGGCTGCTCCCTGACTGTGGAATTCCCTTCCCCAGCAAGCTAGACTGACCTTATCTCTGCTGTTTCTTCTATTCAAATACCTTTCTAGTCAAAGAAATACATAGTGATTAATTGACTGTAAGGTGTCATCTTGCATGGGTGGGTGCTATATGCTTAACTTTGTTGCTATATTTTAAAATTATTTTATAGCTTTTATAAAGGGGATGAGGTGACTTAGGGGGGAAGCAGACGAGGGCGTCCAG
>CM034706.1:37489593-37499961 GCA_020142125.1 Phrynosoma platyrhinos | reverse complement strand
ACCACCAGAGCAGTCCTCGGACAACACTGGCTCTTCAGCTTAGAAATGGAGAAGAGCACCACCCCCTACAGTTGGTTATGACTAGACATTCATGTCAAGGGACTACCTTTATCTTTACCTATATACCTTTGATATAACTTATTTAATTTGTTTTAACATTTTTATTATCAGATTTTTAGTTTTTCTTGTTTTGATATTGTTTCTAAGCCACCTTGAATCTTATGCTAGGATATTAAAGAAATAGCATTGTTTGCCCAGTAGAGGGACCTTAGGCAGCCATGTCAAACCCTTTAGGTCTCTAGATGTATTAACATGAAAGGTTACTTTCAGTAAACCCCTTTGTGATTCTTCAGTGTGTTTATCCAGAGTGCTTTCATAATTAAATGACAATCTTTTCTTGTATGCTTCTCCTGCATTTCTTCTGCTTTTGGCTTCTTATTCTTTTTCACCAGCCCTGTCTGTTTTCCACCCACCCCAGGTGGGTGCTTTGAATGGTTTGGTTGGAACCATTAAGCTCATTTTCATTAGACTTGAAGTCCAGATTGCTAGAGTAATTGTTTGGGGCTATTTTAACAATCATATATATATCAGTTGTGTTGCTATTTCAATTTCTTCCCAAACCTTTCCCGGAAACAATTTATATGTGCAAAACATTTGGTCTACTGCTGGTCTTTGAAGATCACACTTTCTGATTGGGAGTGGGGAGGCAGAGAGAATGCAGTGATGTTGTGACATAGAAAATGTTTCCATATGCTCAGATGTACTCAGAACATTCTGATTAATAATTTTCCATCTTTGATTCACTGAACAATCTTTATAACTGCCCACTTACTGCTACATTAGTAGTTGATTAATGTCCTCTAGTTGAAATAGCATATTACTCCTTCATAACCTTTAACATTATTCTTTATTAACCTTTATCAAACATAATGAACAGTGTACATGTTTGAACAAAGTAAGCAGTGTACATATTAACGAGGGGAATAGAAAATAGAGATGTGAATTCACTGATGTCACCAAACTTAATCGAACAGTTTATAAGATAAGATCATTGTGGTTGTGGTTGTTGTGTGCCTTCAAGTTATTTCTGTTGACCCTAAGATGAATCTATCATGGGGTTTTCTTGGCAAGTTTCTTCAGAGAGGGTTTGCTACTGCTATCAAATTAATTTTGAAACCTAACATGCAAGACTCTATTGTAAATGTTGCACAAGGAGAAGCTATATTCATCAGTATTTGACCAGCTGTAATAATTGGTCAGCTTGAATATGTTCATCTAAAATTGGCCTGAGTTCCCCACAGCCTGGTAGGGGCATATGTGGCCAACAGAGCCTTTCTTTCTGCAGCCTGCCTGCTTACCCACATTCCCTGTGTAAGAGACAATGTTGTGACCTGTGAAATAAGGAAGGGTAAGCAAATACATGGTTCTGTATATTGCTAGGCTAGTGACCATGCTTGTTGGGAGGTTCTGGGAGTTGTAGTACAAAGAGAGTACTTTTTTCAAGCTCTAACATGGATTTATGAGTGCTCTGCACACTTAGACTTGTTATGAAAGGATATCTGGGAGTCCAGCTTGGAGGTAATAAGTTCCCCTAGTTTGGCTAAACTGTGTAGGCTTTCTTGCCACTTTGGCCCCATTTATTAAAGTGGAATTAGAATTCCTACAAGGTTTCTGAAAAGGCACATTAGATCTGTACCATTCAGTTATTAGGCACAGTACATGTTGGCTTATGTGAAAGCAGACAATGGTCGCTGTATGCAGATCTTACACATATTTCATAGCTCTGGTTCTGTAGGTAAGGATTTGAGCAACTCCAGTACATGTCTACATTATGCAAATTCATATTGTTAGTGAGGCAAAAATATTTATTATTAGTTCTTCCTTATTGCTATGCAGATTCTTGTCTACCTTCTTCTTTTTAGTGATATGAAAATTTAAACAATTGTATTATAGTTCCAGTCTCTGGGCAATCAAATCACAGTTAATACAAACATTAATATTATTCTTGCTTTTACAAATTTCCGCAATACATTTGCCTAGCCACATATTTTAATATGAGAATAACATCAGACAAATCCTTCTCTTTCTGATGGAAAATATGGTGTATTTTGCAATGCTAATTCTGGCTACAGGAAAAATAGTTCAGGGTGTTATTCATGCTTTATTGAAACTTTAGCAAAGGAAAACTGAATTTAAAATGTGACATTCTTCTGAAATAAAACACAGAAAGTGCTCCAGTAATCTGTATATATGACCCAACAACATTGTGAAAGACATTCAGATCAGGCTTGCTTGGTCAACTTAAAACAAAAATGTAAATTCTTTGGGGCCCATCAGTATCTGCTAAGTAGCAATCTTGTATTCATTTACCTTGGAAGTAAGCCTCATTACATTCAGTGAGTAGAGATCAATAGGATTGTGCTGTAAATTTATAGAGGAAGAATATGTTGACGCTGAAGCATACTTAAATGATACTAAATATGTATGCACTATTTCTTTAAAAGTATGTGTTTTTTTAGATCAGGTTAAAGTCTTTAAAAGAATCTTTGGGCCAATGCAGACTGGCCATTTGGGTTGGCAGAGAGCCATCCCGGGAAGCGGCGGATCAGGGCCACAGCAACTGGTCTGCAACGGCCCTTAGTAACCGCTAAATATTGGATACTTCACCTAAAACTGAATACTGATCTACCGAAAACTTCCTGATTTAGATATTTAAAATTTCTTCCTCTTGAATGCTATCTTCCAGCTAGAGTGGACCCATTAAATCAATTATTGAATTGTAAATCAACACAAGCAGATCCAGCATAGTGTGGTGGTTGAGAATTACGACTCTGAGGGCCTAGTGTTCAAATCCCTGCTTGGCCATGGAAATCCAAGTCACATTTGGCCTCAGAGGAAAGTATTTCAAATGCTCTCTGAACAGATCTTGCCAAGAAAGCCTCATTATAGATTTGCCTTAGGGTCACCATAACTCAGAAATTACTTGAAGGCATACAACAAGAACAACAAGAGTCAACACAAGATAAATCCCATTGATTCAATGGGTCTGTTCTAGTTAGGCCTACGATAGGATTCAAACCTTTGTTTTTACCTATACTGTGAAAAGTAACATTTTTACATCTGTTAAACCATTACCTCATATATGGATTTATGTTTTTCTTCCTATTATTAATTAATTATCTATATCCAAATGTAATATGCCAAGGAATGTGACAAGCGTGTTGATGAAGGACTTTTGGACAGTGAGAAGCTGAGTTGACATCATACAGGATGAAACTGAATTATCAAATAAACATGTGGGCTTTTCTCAATTGAGACAGTTAAAAGAGATCTGAATCATTCAGATGGTTTTATACATGCTACCATGTCACTGGGCCAGGCTTTTGCGTTTGTAAGCATTTGTAGTGGCGGCTGATCTGCATGGCAAGTTGTTGTGTACACTAACAGTTTTCTTTGTGAAGTAGTCGCCAACTGATTCCATAGTACTGGATACTGAAGGAAAGTGGGCCAAAGCATGAATTAGGCCAAAGCATAAACTGAACCTTTTCTGATTCTTTAAGATTTCACAAGCTGCTTTTCCCCACCTGAGGAATGAACAAATATCATCTCAGATTTAAACATCACTTGAACAGTGATAATGATATGATCTAAAATATGACCACAGTTAAGATGTATAGAGCAGTGATACAATTCGTACCCTGTAAGAAATGTTATGTTCTTAATTGCCATATAAATGGCCTCTTCTACACCAGAGTCATGTTTCAATATTAGGAAATACATTGTAGTTTTGGTATTTGTAATCTACTCAGCTAGCAAAAGCAGAAACCAGATGGTTTGCTTGAAAATACAATGCAGACCTCTAGTTAAGCGACAGGTGGTATACTAGCAGAGAGTACAATTTATGTATATTTGGATTTCCATATTACACTTAAAAGTCTCTTAGTATGGAGTAGACTGAGTACAACCCACAGAATCCTGGTCATGCTTCTGTGTCCTTAATCCTTAAAAGTAATTGGTAGAATGCATTCAGGAAGCTGAGGATAATAAATTTAGGAAATAGAAATTGGTCTTTTAATTGCAGCAGAATGCACGATATCCTGGATAGCTTTATAAGAAACAGTGTAATCATAAGATCAAAGGGTTCAATAAAATCTTGCCCATGTTAGTTCTTGCATGCCTTCAAATTGCTTTCAACTTATGACAACCCTAAGGCCACATCAGGAAGTTTAAGGTTATGAAGGAGGTTATGAAGGAGTGATATGCAATTTCAGCTAGAGGACATCAGGAAGTTTTCTTGGCAAGGTGTGTTCAGAGAGGGTTTGCCTTTGCTTTCTCTGAGGCTGAGAGTATGTGACTTGCCAAAGGTCCACGAGTGGGCTCCTGAGTGGGATTTGAATCCCAGTCTCCAGGGTCACAGGCTAACTCTCAAACCTACACAAACAATTCAAACCATTCTCTTTTCAGGATCTCAATACAGAATCACAAAGGCATTCTTAATGTACACATAAGAACAACTGTAAAATTTGATGAGAATTAACTTCTTTTTCTATTACTAATATTTTGCTTGGTTGGTGTCTCTCTCCATGTGTGTTTGTTTACATTTATTCTTCTGAGCTATTCTAAAAAGTAGTAATTGCTAGTTCCTAATGGGGACATATTGACTGCACTAAGCAGCCTTGTGGTCTAGACTATCTGCAGTGATTTATAGTATTTTACAGATTGGGAAAGATACTGTGCATTGATTGACAGGAACCAGATAAAGGAAGAGCTGCCTTTCATCATTGTTATGATTTGCTCCCAGCCTGGCCTTGAATGTTCATTTCATTGGCACACAATAAATGTTTTATTCTCTTACTTTACCTGATGAAGATAGATGGATATTTAATAAGCCAGGGACTGAACTCTCAAGCTAATTTTAGAGAATATTGGTGAAGTGCTCAATTTTTAGTGGACTTGATTTATGAATAACATTTTTAAATTCATAAATATGTAGGTTTTGAAGTTGGCTTCCGATTATATTCTTAAAATATGCTCTGCCCCATTCTTATTGTCTACTATCATTGGATGATATATGTCTTACAGATTTGGTTGTAGATTAAGTTACTGTGCAGTGCTACGGATATCTACTCAAAAGTAAGGGCCTTAGCAGACTGCCAGAAATAGTGCACATTAAATTGAGGCACTGCCCTGGCTCAGTGCTAGGGAATCATGGGAATTGTATTTTTTTCTGAGACATTGAGCCTTCTCTGTCAGAGAGCACTGGTGCCACAATAAATTACAGTTCCCATGATTCCCTAGCACTGAGCCAGGGCAGTGCTTCAATTTAATGTGCACTATTTCTGGCAGTCTGCAAAGGCCTTAAGTGTAAGTTATTTTAATTAGGCTTATTTCCAGGTAAGTTGCTATAGAGCTGCAGCCTTAGTTGAGGATTGTTTTTGTTAATGCAATTATATATCCAATTGGTCAGTATTTGGATCTAAGCATCAATCTTTCTGATCTTGTTTTAAGGGCTGAAGTCAACTGAGCCAATCATGACTGGCAAAACACAGACCAGTAATGTCACCAATAAGAATGATCCCAAGTCCATCAACTCCAGAGTCTTCATTGGCAATCTCAACACAGCCATTGTCAAAAAAGGTGACATAGAAGCAATCTTTGCAAAGTATGGAAAAATAGTTGGCTGCTCAGTGCACAAAGGTTATGCATTTGTACAGTACATGAGTGAGAGGCATGCCAGAGCTGCTGTAGCAGGAGAGAATGCCAGAATCATTGCGGGACAACCACTTGGTAAGGAGCTGCATGTTATACCATGTATTTATTTATTGGTATTTTATTTTTCTCCTTTATGATCATTTTTCCAACTGTCTAATGGCTGAATCCATTAGAATGAAGACAACTGATATTTTCTGCTGTGCTTTATTTAAGTCCTTTTTTTTTATTCTAGTACTAACAAGGAATTAAGAAGCTCTTTATCATCTGTGAATGAACAAGCAAGTATAGCAGGGGTGGGGAAACTACAGCCCTCCAGGTTCTGACAAACTACCATTCCCATCCTTTATCACCATCAGTCAAGCTGAAGCAAGTTTTAGCCATGCTCATGAGGGCTTGGTTGAGCTCCCCCCATTATGGTGATGACCTGGAGGGCCATAGGTTCCTGAAATATAGGGTTACATACTGGATTCTTTAATCTGAGTTGTGTATATTATTTTCTGCTTTATTCAGCTTGATATTGGTATTTCATATCAGTATATGGGTCTAATACCTAAATAAAAGCAATCCCTGTGGGTTTTGAAGTTGGCTTCCATAATGAAACTATAGTTAACTCATAATTGAAGGTCATGGCGCACTGTGATTAATGAAAATTACAAATATAAACTTCCTGACTCCTCATGGCTAAACCAGAAGAGGGAAACAAAGGAAATGGGGAAATGGGAGCTTTAATATCAATGTGCCTTTTTCTTATCAGACTGTTAAAGTCCAATGGTCTAGTAACTGATATAAACTCTTTGGTTATAGGTGTATAAACAGTGGTATAATCTAGTGGTCTAGTTGGTATAAACTGTTTATAGGTGTATAGGTTTGAAGAAGAAGTGAAAGCTAATAAAAATCTAGATATTATAATGTGTGTTTCTGTGCCACTTTTTAGATTTGTATAGAAGATTTGTATTGAGGAAAATAGCAGCACATGCAACTTAAAAAGTAGGACAAATGTTTCGCTATTGTTGTAGCTAAAGTGTCATGTCCAAGGACATACTGTTATATTTTGCTATGTGAAATGTTTGGACCACAAGGGGTGCTTTACTAAAGGTCATGGTATACATAATTCAGAAGATTCAAACAAAAATCTATCAGTGATACCTTTATTGGCCAACCAAAATGCATAATATATTTGTTGCAAGCTTTTGAAACTCCAATGGATCCCTCAAGAAGATGTTTTTGCATCAGGAATATTTTGGTGGATGTAGAGTTAAAACATGCAAATTCAGTCCAAATTTAAGATTTTTTTTATTTATTTTTTTACATTGGTTGAAGTTCTCAGTCCACAGGCTATTCTTCCTGGTTCCCCTGTTACAGCTACAATGCAGTATCTCACAATACAGAAAACATTCAGAGGTAGCTGTGTTGGCCATTTAGCAAATTCAAATGAAAATCCATCAGTGATACCTTTATTGGCCAACCAAAATGCACAAGATACTTGTTGCAAGCTTTCGAAGCTCCACGGGATTTTTCATCAGGCAAGATGTTACAAACCAAACAGGAGAAAACAATTGGAGATGTTAGTCAGATGCCTACATGCTGTTTCAGTCTTTAGTTAAGATGGTATGTGGTAGAGTCACAGATGTCTTTGTGGCAGAGAACAATGGATTCTTCATGAAGTCTCCCATGCTTTTGCATCAGGAATATTTTGGTGGATGTAGAGGTAAAGCGTGCGAATTCAGTCCAAATTTAAGAAGAAAAAATATTGTGGCCAGAAATGGCCAAAAGGAGGAGAAACCTGCCTGCGAAAGAGATCCTCCCCACCATATACCATCTTAACTAAAGACTGAAACAACATGTAGGCATCTAACTAACATCTCCAATTGTTTTTCTTCTGTTTGGTTTGTAACATCTTGCCTGAGGAAGAAGCCCATGGAGCTTCAAAAGCTTACAACAAGTATATTGTGCATTTTGGTTGGCCAATAAAGGTAGATGGATTTTCATTTCAGTTTGCTAAATGGCCAACAAGCTCCCCCTGAATGTTTTCTATAATTCAGAAGAAGTGTGCTAATTTTAGGAATTTATTATTTTTAATGAGAGTATCTTTTCTTGCTTTTTTGTTGTAGAAGATGTGATTTTCATGGTCTCTGGTTCAGTTGTTCTATTTAATACAAGTCAGTTTGATGAGCATGCTTGGCTTTCTCATTGTTGTAATACACCTTGGAAAGTTACTTGTTTTGTTAGAGTCAGTTACTGTTATAGTTACAATGTTTAAAAATTCAGACATATAACTGTGTTACTTTGGAATATTCCCCCTGTCTTTCTCTCTCAGTGGTCATTATTAAAACTCAACTTGTCAAGTCATCATACCCACAAGTTTTCTGTTTCTATTGCTATTCATACAGTCTAGTTATAAAGGTTTTTCTTGGGCACCAATTCACTCTGATTTGAGGAGGTAGACCAAGTGTACGAATGCTTATGCTACAACTTCTTTCACAGCCTCAAAGATCTACAGCAGGGGCTGGCAACCTACGGCCCCCGGGCCAGTTCCGGCCCAGGTCGCCAGACTTACCAGCCCAGGCAGACCCCTGCTGCCGCCGCTGCGCGTTTTGCCATCTCGCGCGTTTTGCCACTCACCACTGCCATTTTGAGTTTCTAAATGGCGGCCGCGACATGTGTCATGGTGGCTGTGGCCGCATGTGCTGTGGTGGTGGCGGCAGCACGTGCGGGGGGTGGTCGCGCACAGGGGGGGGTCACGTGCGGTGGCGGAGGGTGTGCGCTGCCATCCCCCCCTCGCCCCCAGGTCCTTTGGGGGACTGGCCCAGGTCTCCAAAAGGTTGCCTACCCCTGATCTACAAGATCACTTTGTATAATGTTTAAAAAGCTATATTAATTTTTCAGTTGGCCTATCCCTTATCATCATCACTTCAACATCCACTACACTGTGCATGAGGCCATCATTTGACTAAAATGTTAATCATCCTCTACTTAGAGCAGCTACATCCCCTATAACTTTTAAATATACAGATATCCCACAAATGGAAGTTATTGCTCAGTAAGTGATTTAACTTAGCTAGAACTTTATTATTGAGAAAAGTAATTAATTATAAACAAAGTTTAGGGAAAGTACTTTTTGGCCCATAGTTCCCAGAATTATGCTGCCTGGCAGTATCTGAGAGTTGTAGTTCTAAAAGTAACTTTTTAAAGCTCTGGTTATAAGTAATTAGCTATTTTTGCACTCTCATTTGTACCCTGCTGTCTTTTCTATATTTGGAAAAACTAATACAGTTGCCTCTTGATATCCACTGGGTTTTGGTTCTAGGATCCCTGTGGATGCCAAACTCCTTTGATGCTTAAGTCCCATTGTATACAATGGCATAGTAAAATGTTGTACCTTATAAAATGAGAAAATCAAGCATGTGTGTGTGTGTGTGTGTGTGTGTGTGTCTGGATGTGGATGGTTGAATCTGTGGATGCAGAGTCCGTGGATATGGAAGGCCAATTACATTCTCTCATTCTAGTGTAATATTTTATGTTTTCAAAGATTATGAATCATGTGTCATACTGAGGTTTGGCCACAGTAGTTCTTTCAAGGTTTTGTAAAAGACTTGGCAACCACTGTTAACTTTATATATGAAGTCTTTCAAATTGAAAATAAACTGACAGATATTAACCTTTTTATCCTAATGGATATTCATTTTGCTAAATGGTCAATTCCTGCCTGTCTGCAGATTCCAAATGACATACAGGAAAATCCATGATGTACTTACTGCCTTGATTAACTGAAAGTGTCCACTGCCTGCTCACAGTTATGCAAAGAAACAACCTTGAATGGAAGCAGAAATATGGGAAGACTTGTAAAAAAATAAGGCACACTAATTCTTCGCTACTGATATACACTGAGTAATTTGAAGTGAGGATGTCCTTATACAATGCCAATGAAGAGGTCAAAATAGCCTGGGATTTTGGAGCTTAATATTTGCAGACTGTGATTCATCACAGGTATCCATGTACAAATGATTTGGGCACTTCTTATATAATCCATTACATCATCCCAAATTATAAAAGACTGTTCTCCATGCACTGACCAGGGCCAGACCTTTTTCAGCAAGTTTACTGCATCCTGGATATTCAGATTGTGCACTATGACCAGACCTGGGGAAAGTTATTTTGTTGGACTGTATTTTCCAGAATTCCCTATCAGACACATTCAATGTCCATGATAAGTAGAGAACTCTGGAAGTTATAATCCCAAAATTATTACTTTTTCAAAGCTCTTACTGTGACCTACCTACAAGGACTTGCTTTAATCAACTCCTTAAAAAAAAAAAAAAGCTCTCCTTCTTTCTAAATAATGTTAGTGCCACATCATTAGGAAACGATGAGAAGAGAGCTGGCATGTTTGCCAAATTTACTATCAGTATAATAACTCAAAGGCAAAGTACACATTAGATGCAAATTTATGTAACTACGTCTGTTCTGTTGTTAATCAAAAGTAGCTTTAGAAGGCTGTGGTTGTTAGCAGATTGGCACAAAAGAGCCAAAGTTGTACTTAATCCTACTTGTGTTTATCTGTTCAAAATCACAAACACACTAGTAACTCCCATCAGCAGCGCAGATTTCTAGACAGGCAACAAATAGGGTTGTATTTTTGTTGTAGTCCCCCCCCCC
>CM034706.1:37388598-37414288 GCA_020142125.1 Phrynosoma platyrhinos | reverse complement strand
ACCCCTTTGCTAATTGGGAACCATTCTGTTTCTCTGTGTTCTGTTCTGTAGCCTCTTGTCCTGAATACAGATTCCTCACCAAGACTATCAGATGTGTTGGCACTCCCATGTCTTTAAGGGCTTTCCACAGCCTTTCATGATCTATGCCAGGGGTAGGCAACCTTTCCCCTTTAAGGGCCGAGGGACTTCAGCTCCCAGAAGCCTCAGCCATGTTGGCCAATAGTCCCATGTTGGCCAATAGCTCCTGGGATTCTGGGAGCTGAAGTCCCTCGGCCCTTAAAGGGGAAAGGTTGCCTACCCCTGATCTATGCAGTCAAAGGTTTTGTTATAGTCTATCAAGCACATGCTGATTTTTTTATTTTTATATTTTGAATTCCCTGGTGTGCCCCATTAGCCATCATATGTTTGCAATGTGGTCCCTCATGCCTCTTCCTTTCCTGAACCCTGTTTGGACCTCTGGCATTTCTCTTTCCATGTGTAGTTGAAGCCCATGTTGCAGAATTTTGAGCATAATTTTGCTTGTGTGGGAGATCCGTGCTATGGTCCTATAGTTGCTTGCAGTCTCTTGTGTCTCTCTTTTTGTGGGTGGGGATGTATATTGATCACTTCCAATCTGTTGGCCATCGTTTTGTTTTCCATACCTGTTGACATATGTTGGTTAGTACTAGAATTGACTCTGTCAATGTGGATTGCAGCAGTTCAATTGGAATATCATCTGTTCCTGATAAATTATTTTTTTGCTATTTCTCTTATTGCAGTTTCCACCTCACTTTTTAGAATTTGGGGTTCATCTTCATATGGCTCTTCATTCCATTTTGTCATCTCTTTTGTATAATTCTTCTGTGTATTGCATCCAACGTCTTTTTATTCCTGGAATTATGTTATTTTCATTGTCATATCGTCCCAGTCCTTGGTTTGAATTTTCCTTTGATTTCCCAGATCTTGTGAAATAAATCTCTTGTTCTTCCCTTTCTGTTGTTGTCTTCTATTTTTCTGCATTGGTCATTGTAGTAATTTTCTTTATCTTTCTGCACAAGCCATTGTTGCAGTACTGTTGCATTCATAATTCTTAATTTGTTCCTTTCTCCCTTTTGTTTTTCTTCTTTTCTTTATTGCTTGTAGTGGTTTTTCCTCTTTCTTTTTGTTTATTGAAAGTGTCTGTCTACATTCTTCTTTTATTATGTCCCTGGCTTCAGACCATAGTTCTTCTGGTTCTTGGTCTATTATGCTTCGTAGTGAAAATCTGTTTTTTTGTGTTATCAGTAAATTCTGTTGAGATATTCTTTAGATCATATTTTGGTATAATCACTGGTTTTGTTTTCTTCTTGAGTCTTACTCTTATTTTTGTTATGAGTAACTCATGATCTGTGCCACAGTCAGCACCTGGTCTAGTCTTGGCCACCAGTATAGAATTCCACCATCTTTTACTTCCAGTTATATAACCTATCTGATTTTTGTGTTGCCCATCTGGTGATGTGCATGTGTGTAGCCTTCTTTCTAGTTGTATGAAAAATATGTTTGCAATGAATAGGTTGTTGGCTTCACAAAAATCTATCAGATGTTCACCTGCTTCGTTTCTTTTGCCTAATCCAAATCTGCCTACTGTTTTTGATTCTTCTTTGCTTCCAACTTTTGTGTTCCAATCTCCAATTATCAACTTGACATCCTGTGTTGGTGTGCTGTCAGTTTCTCACCCATCTGGTAGAGTGTTAAATCTTTTTGGACTTGGGATATACTTGTTTTAATTTGTAGTTGATACTGACTTTTTAAAATAAATCTAATAACTCAAGGACTACTAAGACTGGTAACTTGCTATAAATATTTAATAATATGTTCATGTTTAAAGCATGATGATTCATTCCTTTATATGTCTGTATACCTATATCTAGTCCAGAGGTAGGCAACCTTTCCCCTTTAAGGGCCGAAGGACTTCAGCTCCCAGAATCCCAGGAGCTGTTGGCCAACATGGGACTATTGGGCAACATGGCTGAGGCTTCTGGGAGCTGAAGTCCCTCGGCCCTTAAAGGGGAAAGGTTGCCTACCCCGATCTAGTCAGATAACTTCTCTTCATCACTAGCCTGAGAGATATGGCAGGGTCTTTTGTTCATAAAAAATAAAATATTGGCTATGCAGTTAAATCATGACTGTGAAATACAGCCTGAATAAATCTTTATCTAGGACATGATTCCTATCAAAATGGCCAACAGTCCACATGTTAATCTGTTAACTACCAAATTAACCTTTGCTAGATAATGTAGAAAAGGCATTGTACTCTACTGATTAAAGTTGTGATCTAGGTAGTATGTGGTTCAAATCTCACCCCAGTTATGAACTTATATGGCTTTAGGTAAGCCAGTCTCAGAGCTTGGAGAACCTCAACTCTTGCAATGTACCAAATTTCGTACATTCCCTGCCTTTTTCTCTGTGGGAGTAAGGGAACAATTTTCCATATTTTTGCCTTCCCAGACTGTGTTATGCCATTAGAGACCCTCCCCCCCCAATCAAAAAGTAAGCTGGAAATCACTTCCAGTTTTGACAAAAGGCCTCCCATTTTCAGGTGGGAATGTGGCAAAATTGTCCCCTATACCTCCTAAAGGGAGAGCATTTAAACAAAAATGGGCAGATGAGATTTTCCCCTGAAGTCTACAAAATCAACCTTGGAACTCCATTCCTTGTCCAGAAGAAGGAACAGGTACCAATTGTAAGGCATGAATGTGTTATGTACAGCAGGTCTAAAAGGTATGGAAGGACTATCTAGGGAAAATTGATCAAATTGCCCCTCAGGAATTATATTGCACAGAATGAAGACAGCAAGTAGACCAGCCAGAAGATACAATATGTATCAGACACATTCAGATATTCTAGAACCTAGAAGATTACAGACTAATTTATAGGTATTAACTTATAATAGTCCCCCACATTAATGTATAGGATTGCCTGAGTGAACAGATTGTCTGTATTAGTGTACCTTAAGGATTACCAGAAATAATTGACTTATCCCAACTATAAGGGAATCCACCGTTCAAAAGATAATAAGAAATATAATATCCCATTCACTGATTGCTTCCCATCTCCAACTAAATAAAATTAAAAAAAAACAACCCATGAAGTATTTTAATTGAGGTCAAGAATTCTTTTTTTCCTGAAGTGTGAGAATACTTTACAGTGAACTGTATATTTTCAAAGCATAGATTCCTTGTTTCATGAGCCATGTGTGTGCAGTCTCATAGATACTTCAATAGCAATAATGCTGCCCATTTTATGAGGAATGCATAGTAGCTGCTCTTGGTGGATTGCATTCATAATGTCTAGAGGTAGCCTATTAATTAAGTTTTGCTGTTATCATTGAGAACTGTAATATAAGGGAGAAAACCAATTTGTCTGCTTCAAGATAAAAGCTAATCCCTTTCTCACCAACACAAGACCTGGAAAACTCTCTAATCAAAATTCTATCTTAAGCATATTAAGTACTTTATTTATTTATTTTTTACTTTAGTCCCAAATCTTAATAACAAAAATGCAAGATAAACTGAAACTCTCAATTAATGGGAAAATGTTCAATTCTCATTAACAGGAGCAAAGTTTCCTTTTATCTAGAACTGTATTACCTTTCTGAATTGACTGAAAGCTATGTAAAAAAACAAACAAAAGTATTGTCAACTTAAATTGAAACATTTGTTATTTATTAATACAGTATACTTATTAACTGCATTTATTAAATTGAAAAGGTATATAATGCATATACTGTATAAGTCAAACAGGTTAATTTTACTGATCATACTCACAGATTTCCAAGTTACCTGGCTAGGATATCGCAAAAGCTCCACATATCTAGTTGTTACTATTTTTGATCATTTCGAACATAACTGGAAACAGCTCATATCCAACCCAGCCTTAGATGATGTCACGCTAGATGACACTTTTCTGGGGACTGAGCACAGTAAGCCTTTCTTTTCCAGATTGGATTCTAATCTCTGCATTTCATGAAGTGAAACAGATACTTGAGCTATTTCATGAATATGAACTGCAAATCAGAAACTTCGTGAAATATTTGTTATCAACTGGTGATGTATGTATAGACACAGAACTTTCCTGCACTGAAGGTAGAGCAGAATACAAAATTAATCTTTTTGGATGTATTCCTTAGAATTTATTTGTTGGAATCAGTTTAATCAAATCAGTTTAATCAGATGTTAGTGGACCTGGTAACTCTGTTGTTATGGAGGAAGCGGCCTTGGGATTTCCACATCCCAGTATCATATGCAAGAAGGGACATTCTCAGGGGGCATGGAATTAGATTTTACAGATTTTCAGACCAGGCATATCCAACAGCTACCTTGCCTCCTTCTCCTAGGTCCCTTTCCTCTCTTCATGTTTGTAATTTTCCTTCAGTTAATAAAAATCCAAGAAGACACACCTCTGATTCATAGTGCTCTATTTCAGATTCTGTTTTAGATAACAGTGTTCCATGTAAATTTCAGGGTTCAGAGTATTTCTTCCTTATTATTGCTTGTGATGTCCTTTCTATACAAGACCTCTGCAGGCTTTCTTCACACTCAGGGTCAAACTGAATATTAAAGACAATGAAAATTATTAAGTTGTTTTTCCTACCACAGTAGGATTTCCTCAGACATGCATGCCTCATTAGTCAGACTTATAAACTGAACCCATAGTTTTGTCCAGTGACCAATCATAAAGCAAAATATGTTAAATGACAGATACAGAGTTAAAGAAAATAGAGTGTCATGACAAATATCTTTCACTAAATATCTTTCACCTCTTCTAAAAACATGTTAAATGTAATACTCAGAGGTATTCCTTGCCACCCAATTGCTAACCAGAGCTTCCCCTGCTTAGCTTACTGGATCAGATAGGATCTGTTGCCTTTAGGTTATACTGGTGGTTTATTAACTTGCTGATGCTTTCCTTTCCTTTGATTTATGATGCAATAAAACACATGTGCTTTAATTTGAATCTTTATCAGTATTCTTGACTTGATCTCCCCACTTTGCTCTAGCACGCTGCCTAATCTGCCATGTACATGCACAACACAATTCTGGAAGATCTCACTAAGTTGTGTACATGTGTGAACCAGGAAACATAGATACAAGATGCTAGGACATCTTAGCAATGTCAGGACATTTTTGTTTTATTCCTGTACCTCCATTTTGCCTCTCTAAAGCTGGAGATGGTGAAGGAGTCCAACTAGAAAGATCAGCCTCCTTTAGAATGGAGAAGACACAGGTCCAAAACACACTGCAGAAATAATCCAGTTTGACACCACTTAAATTGCCTTGACTCAATGCTAGAGAATTCAGGGAATTGTAGTTTTGTGACACATTGAGCCTTCTGTGTCAGAGAGCTCTGGTGCCATGAATACAGTTCCCTGGGTTCCTTAGCACTGAGCCAGGGCAGTTAAAGTGGTGTCGAACTGGATTATTTTTGCAGGGTGTTTTGAACCAATGTCTTCTCCATTCCAAAGAAGGCTAATCTTTCTAGTTGGACTCTATAGGGAGGTGAAATGAGGAACAGGAACAAAATAAAAATGTTCTGACATTGCTAAGAAATTATCATTGCAAATAGCTGAATATACAGTTGAAGACATAAAATGTGTTTTAATAGTTTTCATGAACTATTGACTCCTTCCTTGGCAGCTAGTTAGTAGATAGCAGAAGCAATCTGTGAAGCGAAAAGCAACTTCACTATCAGATCATTTTAACATATGGTGGGAGCCTTAAGGAAATCTGCTGGAGAATCACATAAGGGAAAAATCAACATTGACAGAAGTGACAGTGGGAGATTATACAGTTTTCGCTTCTTGGCCTTTTGGCTAAGATCAAGTGTGAGATTATACAGAGTTTTGTCCATGTTTGTGCATGCTCAGTCCTTATACTTCACTAACAAAGCTCCCTTGAATTTAGCTTTATGGAAGGATTTATTTATTTATTTGATTCTGTCCTGAACAATGTATAACAAGCAACACAGCAGTGGTTAAAGGAAGCCCTAGTTTGGGGTACATAACTATGGGGTTATGAACTGTAAAAAGGTACATAGTTAGGCAATCCTATTTTCCTTTGAGCAGCTTTATTTCCACTGCTTTGTCATGAAAATATCAATTTCATACTATCATCATTTCTTAGATGATAATTGAGACATGTGTGGCCAAATAGCATCAGAGTGTGGTCAAAATCAGAGCATGGCAAAGGTTATTAATGAGGAAAAGCACAGAAGCTAGGAGATGCTGCAGCAGTTTACTTTTCCCTGAACCTGCAGGAAAGGGCAACACTTTGCTGCTCCTTGTTTCTCTCCCTACTGAGTTAATTGAGTGTAAACTACTCAGTTTAAACTCAGTTTGCAGCAACTGAAGTACACCAAGGAGAAAGGAGGAAAGAGGGAGTAGGAGAAAGATACCGGGACAACAGGGGATTGATTTAGACCAGGGGTAGGCAACCTTTTCCCTTTTAGGGCCGAGGGACTTCAGCTCCCAGAATCCCAGGAGCCATTGGCCAACATGGGACTATTGGCCAACATGGCTGAGGCTTCTGGGAGCTGAAGTCCCTCGGCCCTTAAAGGGGAAAGGTTGCTTACCCCTGATTTAGACAGTTGGAGAGCATGTAGTTTTTCATTACTTGTGCTTTCATTACTTGTATGTGTATGCCTAAATGCCTAAAGGTACCAGATCCTGTCTGATCTTAGAAGTTACTCAGGGTCAGTTCTGGTTGGTACTTGGATGGTAGACCACCAGTAAATACAGTGAGCTCTCCATATCCAGGGATACACACACACACACACACACACACACACACACACACACAGATTCAAGCATCCACAGTTTGAAGATATTTTTAAAAATATACACATTCCAATAAACAAACCTTGATTTTGCCAATTTATATAAGTGACACCATTTTACTATGCCGTTGTATCTAATGGGACTTGAGCATCCATGGATTTTGGTACGCACAGGGTTCCTGGAACCAAACCCCAGTGGATACCAAGTGTCCGCTGCACCATGTCCTGTAGCTATGTTTCCAAAGATGGAAGTGGCAAAACTACCTTCGAGTATTCCTTGCCTAAGAAAACACTAGGAAATTTGCGGGATTGCCATAAGTCAAAGGCGACTTGAAAACATACCCGCACATATGTGTATGTTTCCTTAATGAAGATCTCATCTTTGTCATCATGATTTCTAAGGAAGTGTACTGAGACCCTGTGAAACAATATGCCATTGTTACACCAGATAAGCAACACAGTTCAGTTTATGCTCCCTTTCTAACCAGAGGGTTTTCAAGTGAAGTGCTCCATTGTTACAGAAACAGGGACTGAGGAAAGATTCATTTTGCCCCCAAGTTGAACAGGAGGTAATGGAGCCAGCAATATCTCCCCAAGATTTGATGAGAATGGTATAGCCCTGGCTTTCAGCAGAGACATTGCTGGTTACTTCTGTCAGTGAGCAACTGCCTTGGTACAGAGCAGAAGCAGAGCTACTCATCTCTTTTGTCTTCCTGTTGGAGAGAAGTTCTCTTGGACAGCAGGATTTCTTCAGAATGACTATGTACAAGAGCAAACGTAGAAGCCAAAGATGTAAGTAGCCATAACTCATTCATGCCTGTCTCTCCCTCTCTTTGTGTATGTATATAAATTAGATCATTGGGAAGGGAAATGCCTCTTAATTTGATTGAGAATTGTGCTTTACTTTCTTCCACAGTGAATAAATTTCATAGTGGGATTTTCAGTGAATTTATACTACAGCATCTTTATTATTAGGTGAAGGAGAGATCAGAAGAATGAAAAATAAGCACACTTGTTCCTATGGAAACCATCAGCAAGCGACTGCTTTATAAAACCAACAAGGAAATAGAGATCAAATGCAAGTTCATGGTGTTCCTTATTCAGATAATAATGACTGGATAGGTAATAGTTTGCTCTCAAAAGGACAAGGGAGAGTAGCGAATGGGAGCATCTGGGGGGGGCATCATTATATTATCTTATGAAAAATTACTTTAGGAAATAAGATATTTAGAAATTAAACTCCTCTTGTTTGTCATGCACTACTTTTGAAAGAAAGATGGTTATGAAGCCAAAAGAGGGGAAAGTAGAAAGAGCATCTGTGAATTGAAAATAAAAATCTGAACGTATTTTTTTAATATCCACACATCATTAGCAGTTGCATTTTGTTCTTGTTTCTCAAAACCAATACAGCACCCGCTGTGACAGATGCTTAACCTAGCCAGTTTGGCACATCTGAGTTGAATGCAAAGACTTGGAGGGTTCAAACTGTCAAGCCTGGACTAGTGTATATACGACCAAAAACAGCAATAAATTCAATAGAAGTTTTGCCACAACTTCAATAAGATTGCCCTTACAGGCACACACACAAAAAGGTGGAAATGAACAGGGAATTATCCTGTGAACTGCTATAACACAAACTGGATAAGGAAGGGGGAAGGCAAAAGAATGCAAATATATTATTAGCTAGTGTGAAATATTTTTTTCTTCTTTTGTCAAAACATTACATGCTGTTTTTAATCACCCTTGCCTTGAGTAAAAGCTTTCCCAGGTAGCAGAACTTATGCAAGCATCTAAAAAAGAAAAGAAATGTTCTGCTCCATTCAACAATAACAAAAGGACCCTTAATGGCATATTTAAAAACCATTAACCTTTTTTTAACTTTTTTTTTTACATTTCCTGATTGTTTGGGGTTGGGTACACCCAGTTTCCTGTTGCTCCAAGGATTAGTCCAATCCAATGCTTGGAAAGTCAACAGTTGTGCGAGTCCCATTGATTCAGTTGATCTACTTTTGTTGGGGCTAACAATGGGGGTGCATCTGCACTGTAGAAATGCAGTTTGACACACTTTAACTCCCATGGCTCCATCCTACAGAATCCTGGGACTTGTAGTTTTGTGAGGCATCAGTACTCTTTGGCAGAGAAGGCTAAAGATCTTGTAAAACTACAAATCCCTGGATTCCATAGTATGGAGCTACAGCATTTAAACTGGTGTCAAACTCCAAACTGCATTATTTCTACAGTGTAGAAGCATCCTTGGATTTAGGCTCATTTTTCTTTATACTGACTTAATGTCCAGCTCTTCTTCAGCCTGTCTCCTGAAAATATACAGCAAGTGGCTGCAGCTACAGTGGTTCAGGCTAAGGAACTAGATGCTGGATGCACAATGGAATGAGACGATCTGCAGAATAGACTTTGACATGCTCAGCATTTGTGCTCTTGTCTTGGTTGGCTGTAACATTTGTTTACTTGGTTTTCAAATTTGTTTAATTTACTAACCATGACTGTGCAACCATTTCCCTAACACAACATTTCTGGGACTACTTGGGACGAAATCATTTCATACCTCCATACACATGGAGCTTTCAGTGTCAATACATTTTTTCTGTCATCATTATGTTGTGCTGGTAGATCCATAGGCCACCATGGTTAGATAAACTTGGTAACATATTGGGCAACAGGAGCTGGGCAGAGCATTAGAGAACAGGGGGGCCTGGAGATGTCTCACCCATAGGGTCACCATGGGTTGAGATCAACGCAAAGGCAGTTAACAACAAAGCAAGACAGAATTATACTGGCAGAAGCTGTACTCTACAAACCAATTTCACAGTCAGGCTTGAGGCAGTCTGGAGAAAAGGGGGGTCTGAGCTAGGAATTCAGAGAGGGGTCATGTAGTGGTTGGGCTGGGCTGGGCTGGGCTGAACTGAGAAACAGCTTAGAGGCAAAGTGGGAGGAAAGTGTGTGGAGACAACCAGTTTGGTTAGTATCAAATCATTAGAAGACTTGTTGAAAGGAAACTGTGGGAGAAGGAAAGGTAGCAAGGTACTGTAGCCTGTTAACCACATTTCTAGTTTTCCTACGTGGAAAGTGGAACTGAAAAGAGAAGCTGTTCATTGAATCTATGGTGACTTTCAGGGAAATACATGAGACTGAGTCCCACCTGTCTCACATCAGAGAACTGGGTTGATGGATGGATGCCCTGAAACTAGTCCAGATTTGATCAGACTTTGAATTTTAATTTATTAATGTATGTGGTTAGTATGTAAAAATATGCAAGCATGTGGGCTGTCTGCGTGTGTTGTGTGCCTTCAAGTCATTCTCAACTTATGACGACCCTAAGGCAAACCTATAATGGGGCTTTCTTGACAAGATTTGCTCAGATGAGGTTTGTCATTGCCACATTGTTAAATGCCATTTGTGCATTTGTTTGTCTCTTTGTTTTTAATCTACTGTTCTACCCCTAGTTTTTATACCATTGTACTATTTTTATTTCACTGTAATTGCTGTTGTTAGAATCCCTGAGTAGTGCCAGTGTAATAGAAGGACAGGGCACCTATGTTTTCTAAACTAAATAAATAATATACTATATAACAAATGAATAATATGTTGGGGACAGATTAGAAGAACCATATTAAGTATTCGTAATCCTTTCTGTTAAAATCACATCCATTTTGACATTACTGTTAGCCATTCCCAAATATCTGGTTCATGATTCTTTCAGTCCCATCTTGTTATTGAATTGCAGTAATCTTTCTCACACCTTTATAAGCCTTTTAATCTCAAATAGCATCTGTATTTTATCATCTCTGGTTGATCCTAGAGGTAAAGCCCTGTGATTTATATTGTATCTGTATGTTTAACTGACTTATAATAAACTCCACCAATGCTTTTACTAGGTTTTCTGCATTCTAGAGTCTCCCAGATCTTAACTGTCATTAACTTCTGGAAGCATTTAGCTCCTGTGCATAAATGATCACAGTGCTTAAACAAATAAGATGGCTGAATTTAAATTTGAATGGTTTAATAAAAAAAAATCCAGTGAATATTTTGATCATAAAATGGGATGACACATGAAATAGGAAAAAATTGCAAATAATGAATTTTAAAACATACCTTGATAAATTTTTCTATGAATGTTGCATATGCATATGTAGAATTATATTATTCATCATAGTGGAAATTCAACATGCATTTACACAGAGGTTGCTTGAAGTATTGGAAACTAGAGCATTTAATCTAAAACATAACATGTCTGAGTACAAGCAGTAAAAAGATCACAATGTATTCATTAAAAGCTAGTGGAAAAATAGGCAACAAAAACACAAATTCTAGGCAACCGCTTCTCTTTCAGGAGAGGTATCATCACTGATAAGACCCTACCCTAGTGATCATTTGCCTCATTTCTAATAATATCTGCTGGCATTGTTGAGGGAAATTTTGGCATCTAGATTTTCTCTTGCAAAAGGCAAAAGATTTCTCTTCCTGTGAGTTAAGATTACTAGTACAGCCTGTGGATGTGGGAGACAAGCTCAGTCCATATTCATAGAATCATAGAGCTGAAATAGACCTCAAGGGCCATCCAGTCAAAGCCATCCAATAAAACACAATTAAAGCATTCCTGACAGATGGCCATCCAGCCTTTGTTTAAAAACCTGCAGAAAAGGAAACTCCACCACCCTCTGAGAAAGCGTGTTCCAGACTGTGTAACACCTCATACCATCAGGAGGTTCTTCCTAATGCTTAAGTGGAATCTCTTTTCCTGTAGCTTGAATCCTTTGTTCCATGCCCTAATCTCTGGAGCAGCAGAAAACAAGCTTGCCCCATCCACAATATGACATTCTTTCAAATATTTAAACATGGCTATCATATCACCCGTTAACCTTCTCTTTTCCAGGCTAAACATACCTGGCTTCACAAGCCGCTCCTCATAGGGCATGGTTTCCAAACCTTTCACCATTTTGGTCGCCCTCCTCTGGACACTTGTCAACATTCTTCTTGACACACTTGGACATAATATTTCAAATGAGGTCTGGCCAAATCAGAACAGAGTGGTACTATTACTTCCCTCAATCTAGACACTATACTCACTGGTGTCACCTGTCGAATGATAAGTCACCTGTCAACTTACGGCAACCCCATAAATTTCATCGAGTTTTCTTAGCAAGGAATACTCAGAAGTGTGTGTTTTTTTATGGCATCATAGAGTGGGGAGGGGTCTCATGAGCATCAGGTCCAACTTATTGCTCAGCTCAGGATCTCCAGGTAAAGCATCCCCTGCAAGTACCATATTTTCCGGCAGTATAAGACGACTGGGCGTATAAGACGACCCCCCACTTTTCCAGTTAAAATATAGAGTTTGGAAAGAGTATGACTTCCAAAACTGTTGTTGTTGTTGCTGTGCACCTTCAAGTCATTTCCAGCTGATGATGACACTAAGGCAAACCTATCATGAACCTCCTTATACCCGGCATATAAGACGACCCCCCCACTTTAACCCCAGATTTTGCAGGTTAAAAAGTAGTCTTATACGCCAGAAAATAAGGTAGCTGTCCAGCCTCTTTTTGAAGATGTCCAGAGAAGGAGACCCCACTTCCTCTCGAGGCAATTGGCTCCATTGCTGAACTGTTCTTACTGCCAAGAGGTTCCTTCTTAAAGTTCAATTGAAATCTGTTCTCATATAACTTTAACCCATTAGACCTGGTCCTACCCTCTGGGGCAGCAGAGAACAGGGTTGCATCCTCCTCTCTGTGACAACCGTTGAGGTATTTCAAGAGTGCAATAATGGCACTCTTCAGTCTTCTCTTCACCAAGCTGAACATGCCAAGCTCCTTCAACCTTTTGCCATATGTTTTATTTTGCATATATATTATCCTTTTTGCCCTTCTCTGAAGCTTCTCCAATTTGTCTGTATCTCCAATTTGTCTGTATCTTTCTTAAAATGACTACTCCAGATGAAGCCTGATCAGTGCAGAATATAGTGGAACTATATTCCACTTGTATTGGTCAACCATAATGCACAATATATGATGGAAGCTTTTGAAGCTCCAGTGACTTCTTTATCAGGCAAAATATTTTTTTAAATAACACAGGAGAAAAAAAATGATGATGGCAGTGTCACAGACCTACATTTTTTTTAATCAGATGTTGTGTCTGTTGTAGTTCAGTTGTTCTGGAGGGATATCAAAGGAGGCAAAGGTCACTCTCCTTCTTGGCCATGTGGGGACCAGGAACAAAGGGCAATAAATGAGAAGTAACTTGAAGGTATGCAACAGCAAAAACAACATTTCAACTCCATTAGCAACAGAAAAGTAACTTTCCTCAAGACACAGGCTGTCCTTGGGTTTTATCTACATTGAAATCCCTCCAGAAGAACTGGATTGAAACAGAAACATCTAGTACAAAATGTAGGCCTGCAGCACTATCATCATCACATTTCTTCTCCTGTATGATTTTTAACAGCTTTTGCCTGATGAAAAAGCCAGTGGAGCTTTGAAGGCTTGCATGATGTATTTTGTGCATTTTGGTTGGCCAATAAAGATATTGCTCTTTTCTAAAATTTGGATTTCATTGTATTTTGCTGAATGGCTACTTCCAGATATATTCCCTCAACTCGGAAACTGTGCTTCTGTTAATGCAGGATAAAATATCAGGCATATTCTTTGCTGCAACATTACACTGCTGGCTTATGTTCCACTTAGATCAACAGTATCCTAAGGTTTTTTGCATGTAGTACTGCTGAGCTATGGGTCCCCCATCCTATAACTGTGCATTTGGTTTTTGTGGCCTAAATGTAGAATTTTGCATTTGCCCCTATTGAATTTTATTTTATTAATTTCTTCCCAGTATTCTAGTTTGCCTAGATCCTTTTGAATTCTGTTCCTATCTGCCAATGTGTTTGCCACCCCTCCCAGTCTTGAATTTTGATAAGGATTCCCTTCACTGCATCCTGAAATTCATTGACAAAAATGTTGAAGAGTAATGGTCCTAGGACAGAACCTTGAGTCCCTCCTCTGGAGACTTCCTTCCAGTTTGAAATGCAACCATTGGTGATGACTCTTTGAGCACACAATCAATTATGGATTCATCTGACATTGTTTCCATTTACCCCACATTTAATCAGTTTGCTACTCAAAATGTTATGTGGGATCTTATCAAGTGCTTTGCTGAAATCCAGATAAAAAACACCCACAGCATTCGAGCCATCTACTAAACTAGTGACCTGATCAAAAAAAGATACAAGATTAGATTGGCAAGATTTCTTCTTGATAAACCCATGCTCTCTCCTACTGATTACTCATTGTCAGTTTGGACTGTAATCAGAAGAACACTGATTATGAAGGGAGAGCTTTTACGGCAGGTGAACCATGAGAGCTTTTATGACTGGTGAACAGAGTGTTCAGCTGATCTCAGATGGTATTTTCTAGGTTGTTGGAGCAATGGGTTTGTGCCAGGGTTAGGCCACAATCCAGTGATGTGCAAGTGCTTCATGACAAGCACAAAAAAACTTCTTTCACCACATGTATCCCCTAAATTTGCTCTGGAGGGCTAGAAAACATTCCAGAACTGGTTTTTGGATACCATGGAGCATGGTAGGGAGAGCAAAAAGGAAAGGGCAGTAAAAGAGTGTCACTGGTCAGAGGCTAGCCTGTCATTGGGCTGAAGCAACAAAAGTGCTCCATATCCATTCCATGTTCTACATCTAAAATTAGAAGCAATCCAGCTAGCTTGAAGTATTATTTTAACAACACAATCTTGTGTCTGTTGCTCAGAAGGAAGCCCTGCTGAGTTTGAATCACATTCATTTACTGATATCCAAATTCATAACCTGCAGAATCAGCTCAACAGGAGTTTGAGCAGACTGTAAGAGGCAATTATGACAGTGCTATCAATTAAAGACCAAAAATAGTCACACTGGCTGCAGGTTTCTGGGAGCTGCAGTCTGAAAAGTAACTTTCTCAGGTTCTGAGTCTCATGTGGTCTAGTACAATACTAAAGTTGATACAGGGCCAGCCCTCCTATTTGGCAGTGTGGGACAATTGCCTCAGGCAGTTGATTCTGGAGAGTAGCAAAGACAGCTTCCTGGGTGTTTCTCACAGACTCCACACCTATTCCCTTCTACCAAAACTGGAGCTCCCTCAATTGATCAGGTGCCTCTGGTGAATTGAAAGACACTCTACCATTACCAGTGCTGGTTTTTAGTCCAGCTGGTTTTTAGATGTGGGAAAAGATACTATCTTGGCCTTTGTCATCTTATCCTTCACTTCTGGGATCAAATTGTTTTGTCACTGCATTAATGCCCCTGCCTTGATAATGACATTTCTTATAGGAATAAGTGGCTAGAGATTTAGCACGTTCTTGTTAGATTTTGGAAATTGGGTATCCAGTGCCCTTGATGTGACTGTAAGCCAATCCTATAAGTAATTTCTTATTCTTGTTACTGCCCTCTTATAATCTCAGGCGTTGCTGTACAGGTCACCACCTTCCAATGTTCTCCAGGTTTCAAAACAATTTATGATGATGATAAGCTATTATTTCTTCTCTGCTGTGATGTTAAATCAAATTTGTGAGTTGCCTCATGTGTTTACAAGAGGTTGAAAATGCCTGAAATCAGCTTAGCACCTCTGTGTATTACATTAGTAATTTCCCCAGAATAACTGCTTTTAATGCTATTTCAGTAAATGAAGTAATGCTTTATAGGTAGTTTTTGAAGGCATTCAGTAATTAGAAAGAACAAGTTTGGCAATTCCTAATGTGAAACCACCTTTTCATTTATCATGCCCATAATTTCATGGCACATCAGACCATTGGATGTCTTTAAACTGTATTTGCCAGGTTTGTTCACAGGTCATACATACTCCCTTATGACACCATCTGTTCACTGACACTACTAAGGTACAGGCATACCTTAACAAAACCTATGACAAAGATGCTTCTTTTCATAAAGTGTTTTTATACATGCCCAGCCTCTTTCAAGCTGGAACTTTTTAGCACCATCAGTAATAGGATAATAGTTCAGGAGGGCTGGAGACTTTGGAGTTAGGTTGTAGCAGTGTGTCTGCAGTAAACAGTGCAGCAGTCTTCAGCTGAAAAACAGCAGGATTCTGTTCTAACTGATCCATCTGTAGCTGTGTGTGTTTGCCTGCAACCTTCAAGGCAATAGTAGCTGCCATCAGAATGCCTTACTGAGCATGAATGAAAGGAGAGAAAAAAGGGAAGCAGACAAGCATACCTCACCCATAACAAGTTTTAAAAGCAGAGACCTATAGATTTGTCCACCGTACTATGTTAGGTCAGGGTGCCATAAGCCACTGCAAAAATAGACAGTTTCCTATTAGCTTAGTACTGTGGTCCAGCAAGCTATATTGTAAATTGCAAGGGGATTAAAAAATTATTTCCTTTCCTGAAACTAGTGCCTGCTTGGCATATTAGACATACATTATCCAATCCCCAGCCTGTATGTCTCCAGCCAGTATGGTGGGCTGGCTGGGGACAATGGGGATTGTGGTCCAGCGCATCGAGAAAATAAGTTTGGAGAGGGCTCTCTTAAAGCCAAACCAGGACTCCATTTTGTCCACGGTTGTTTCATTTCCAGCACCATATCTTTTTTCTTTCTTTCTTGCATCTCTAGCCATTAATTGTTTTGATTAAGAAGCTGTTTGTTCACTGAGGAAAGTCATTCTTTGACTTACAAGCCTGTTGGAGGTTCAGTTCAGATGTCATGGAAAATGAAACCACTAGCTGGACTGGTAGATTGTCCTTTGGGGGGGAGAGTTGGGAGAGAAAGTGCATGCATATATGGTACCTTTCATTGGTCTCTGCATGACTGAATATTTGAATTTGTAGGTAAAAGGGTTACTTAAGTCTCTCTTTGTTATCTCCCACCTCTTGTGTGGCAAGTTGTGTTGTTGATAGGTGATGCATTAAGTGCTTTGTTGTGTAACATGGCTGAGTTTGATTCACTTGATTCATTTGATTCACTTGATTTATTTCTTGGGTTCAGAAATAAAGTCAGCTACTCTCTTCACTGGAAGAAGCTGAATTTTATTTACCCAGGAAATTACTCTGACATGGCAAGTCTTTATTAGCCTGACTATTTACAATTATTTTTAGTATCTCCCTGGCTAGAAAATGCCCTTGCAAAGTTGCTTGGAGAACATTTGCCATTAAGAGAGACAATACAGGGCAAAGAGAGCCATGGTTTGACACAGGAGCTTATCGCAAAGTTCTTACCTGATCTGGCTTAAATTTTAAATCAGGTGGCATCCTGATATCATCACAAAGATTTTGCCACCTGAATGCAGCCTGGGCCCATCCCTGTTCCCAGGGGCACTCAGCGCAACTCTTTTCAAAGCTGGGAGTTTTCCTGCTTGAAAAAATGTCCACCAGAGCAGCCCTTGGAGTGGGAAGGGACCCAAGATGGACCCAGGCAGCAGATTCAGCAGCTAAATTCTTGTGATAATATCTGCCCAATTTAAATTTTAAGCCAGATCAAGTAAGCCATATTATTTAACTTTGTGATACAGACTTCAGTGTCTATTTTTATCTATCTGAGTTTGATCTTACTCTTTCTCCCAGTAGTCCTGGATGGCATGAAGCACAAGGTATGTGTACCCCATCCTACTCCTTCTACCTTTAAATGAATTAAACAAATTATTTATTTTAAAGAGTATATTAAAATAGTTACAATTATTTTCCCAAAGCCCACAAGTAGCTAGTTACTAATATAATTATAATCCTAAACTTTTTATTCAAAAGGTTTTGGTAGCTTTATTTTCCAAAAGTAGCTCAACTATTTATATACGCTCTCTGCCAAGGACTGTGTTCGCAGTCTGGGGGTACTCCTGTACTCGCTGATAGATCAGGTGAATGTGACAGTCAGGAGTGCCTGTTATCAGCTTCAGCTGATATGCCAGCTGCGTCCTTTCCTGGAAGTAAGGGACCTAGAAACTGTACTACATGCACTGGTTACCTCACGACTCAACTTCTGCAATGCACTCTACATGGGGCTACCCATATACCTAACTTGGAAACTACAACTAGTGCAAAATAGGGCAGCCAGGTTGATCACCAGAACATCGAGGAGTGATCACATCACACCTATTCTAAAATCTCTTCACTGACTGCCTATTGGTTTCTGAGCACAGTATATGGTGTTGGTAATGACTTTGAAGCCTTACATGGCCTGGGTCCAACCTACCTAGGGGATCGCCTTCTTCCATATAATCCACCCTGCACCATTAGGTCCTCTGGGAGGAAGCTGCTTCAACCAATGAGAACTAAGTTGGCGGCGACCTCCCAGAGGACATTCTCTGCTACCGCTCCCAGACTCTGGAATGCCTTGCCGGAAGAGATCCATCAGATAACCAACTTAGATGGCTTTAAAAAAAGCTATCAAGATGGATCTTTTCTGGCAGGCTTATCCAGAATAAACTATTCACCTATTTTGATCTCCCCCGTCAGACATTTTTATTTTGACTTTGCCCCAGAATACTTATTGTTTTTAAATTCTGTTTATTGTTAAAATTTTAATTCTGAGATTGAATTTAATGTATTTTTAATGGGGGGGGGGGTAAATTGTGTTGTTTATATTGTTGTAAGGGTTTTTATGTAATTGATTTTATGTAAGCTGCCTTGATAGCCAAGGCTAAAGGCAGGATATAAATTATTATTATTATTATTATTATTATTATTATTATTATTATTATTATTATGTTTATTTACTGTTTTTAAAAGTTCTGAATGTTTTCCATTCAGTGCAACATGAATCAGCATTTGAACAGTGGGATATTCCATCTCCATCTTAACAACTAAAAGTTACAGTTAAAGTGCAAAAGGAATGGAGTTGTCCCTCCTTTATGGCTCCTACAAATTGGCCAAAAACCTTGGGATCTGTGGGAGTTGTACCTGTACTTACTGTGATTTTTTAAAATATCCATACACTATATGTCATACCTTGGTTCATTCTTGTGAGCTTCTGGAGCAGAACACAACTTTTTAAACTCACAACATGGAGGGGAAATGTTCTGTCATGGGGATTTCCAATAAAGGTAGGAGTAAATTCTTAATGGCTGTCATATTTTGGCCATATCATGAGAAGGCACAACTCATTAGAAACAACAGTGACGCTGGAAAAGGTAGAAGGCAGTAGAAAGAGAGGAAGATCGCATGCCAGGTGGATAGACTCTATCCAAAGGCAGCTAACAACAACAAATCTTAGGTTCTTCCTGTACTTCTGGTAGGGAGGAAAGAAGAAACACCGATGAGATGCTAAATTGGGGGGTGATCTCTAAACTTCATTACATATCCACTTATCAGACTGAACTTTTTCTTTGTCTTTCTTTTACAGTTGTAGTGCTAAAGTGGTATAGCACTTTAGCACTATAACATTTTTGCGGCGGGAATATATATGGGCAAGACAAGGAATGTAGATACAGAAAGAAGAATACAGAGAGAGCTTTTGAGTTAGTGGAGAAGATAGTAAGCAGGGAAGGAAGCCCCACTTATATCTCAGGTGACCACACCTCAAGCAAAAAAAAAAAAAAGAATGGTCAAATCCCCAATATATTTAGGCCATGATTGGATGCAGGGGCAGGAACAACAATTCCTGTGTGCCTTTAAGTCATTTCTGACTCATGGCAACCATAAGGTGAGCCTATCAAAGGTTTCGCTTGGCAAGATTTGTTCAGAAGGGGTTTGCCTATGCCTTCCTCTGAGGATGAGAGTATGTGACATGCCCAAGGTCACCCAGTGGGTTTCCATGGCTGAGCAAAGATTCAAACGCTGGTATCCAGAATTGTGGTCCAACACTCAAACCACTACTCAGTGGTTTGCAAACTTTGGTCTTCCAGGTGTTTTGGACTTCCAACTCCCAGAAGCCCCAGCCAGCTTGGCCAACTGTCAGGAACTCTGGGATGTGAAGTCCAAAACATCTGGAGGACCAACGTTTGGGAATCACTGCGCTACACTATGTTGGCTTTCATAGGAACAACCGTTATAAGACATGAAATCCCGAAATAGAATAGCCTGACAATTACTGGAATTATTGGCCCATCTGTAGGAGCCTTAAATTATAATCATAACGCGATGAATTATACCATAGTTAAGGGAATAAATTACCAGAAACTACTTTCCAACCTCTGTGAGGTGGATGACACAAAAATATAATAACTAGTCTGATCATTCACAAGCTTTGGAGCTGTACAGGAATTTCAACCCATATCTTTCCATACTAACACACCAATCTCTATATAACACTGTCTTTCATTGTCTGAGATAGCTTCGTATGTTCAATAGTTAAAAAAACTTCTGATCATTCTTCTGCTTGTTTAAATGCAATTGTGAGTCCTATTCTAAAGTAAAACCTGTGTGACTGAATAATAAATAGTCAGATAAGGCATCTCTAGAATTCATAATGAATGCTGCTGATACCTCTCTGTTATGCTGATAAACCTTACCTCTTTGGAAAAAGCAAATCTAGTTAATAAATACCTCTTATGAGCAGGACTAAATCTGCACTACACAGCTATAGCACTATCATTTCTACTGCCATGGTTGCATCCTATGGAATCCGTAGGTTTGCAGTCTGGTGAGGATTGTGGTGTTCAGGCTTTTTCTTATACTTGTTGTACTGGGTTTTTTAACTGAATTGTTTAATTTATTAGTTTTAATATATTATTATTTAATACTTTTTAAGAGGGGAGGGGGTATCTTCTATCTTTTATTGTTATGGATTTTATTGATGTATTTGTGTATTTTAATATGTAAGCCGCCCGGATTGGGCTTCCATTGGGCGGGGTAAAAATAAATTTTATTATTTATTATTATTATTATGCCTGAAGTCTGCCTGAGAACTTTAAAGGCCCTTCCCTAAATTACAAATCCCAAGATTCCATAGGACAGAACCATGGCAGTTAAAGTGGATAGTGTGGTAAAATGGTTTGAATGATGGACTAGGGCTGCATCTACACTGTAGAAATAATGTGGTTTCACAGCACTTTAAGTGTTGTAGTTCCATCCTGTGGAATCCTGGGATTTGTATTTTTACAAGATCTTTAGCTTTGTCTGCCAAAGAATGTTGGTGCCTCACAAAATTACAAATCCCAGGATTCTTTGGGATGGAGCCATGGTAGGTAAAGTGGTGTCAAACTGCATTATTTCTACAGTGTAGCTGCACTCTACCATTCTGGATAACAGAGTTCAAATTCCTAATTGGGCATGGAAATCATGTACTCACATTCTCTCAGCCTGAAACACACTCTCTCAGCCTAAGAAGAAGGCAAAGACAAACTTCCTCTGAACAAATCTTACCAAGAAAACCCCATGGTAGGGTCACCATCAGTTGGAAACTACTTGAAGACATACAACAATAAAATAGCACTATTATTGCATAGTGTGAGTGAGCCCCTGCTTTAAGGAATCCCTGACTGTGATCAGAGAAATAACATCCTTAAACTTCAAGGAATATAAGTATGAATTGCTGCAGCTGTATGCAAATTGGAAGTGAGAACGGAAATTTATATGCAGTTCTCAGAATAATTGGCTTTTCAAAAACAATTTTTTTAACAAACTGACACATGCGTGGCTGAAAATAACTAAGCTTTCTTTCTAAATCCTCTAAGAAAATGTTCTTTGTAATGTGCTTCTAAATAATTTCCCCTCTCTTAATAACATTTCCACACAAGTGACACTTGAAAAAAGAAAGTGTCTTAGTTGTTAGCTAAAATACAAAATGTTCCATTATTTTTAATTTCTGCTGCAAAGATCCACTGCCAAAGTCAACTGTAGACCTTCACATTTCTACAAAAACTCAAAGAAAAGGGTCAAGTGCACACCATACAACTATTTTGTGTTTTTCCATTTTACATTCATGGGAAAAAATGCTGCCCTTGTTCATTTTATCCCCATTCTGGAATAAATTGACCCAATCCAGTATAAATGGGTGCATTTTTGTACTGATTAAAATGGTATAGCCATACTAATATCTAACAAAATGGGAACCCAAAATGAAGCACCAAAAATAAATATTTATTGTTGTTATTCTCTACATCATTTTATGGGTGTTTTCATATAAGAATGGATAAGGAGGATCAGTCATAGATTACCCTACTAGACCAACCAGTCAACACATGCTGTACCCAGCCCCCATTGCTGAGCAGAGGAGCGGGTTAAAAATAAAACTATTATTATTATTATTATTATTATTATTATTATTATTATTATTATTATTATTATTATTATTATTATTATCTGATTGTCCATTGTAAATAATAATAATAATAATAATAATAATAATAATAATAATAATAATAATAAATTTTATTTTTACCCCGCCTTTCCATGGATATGATCAAAGCGGCTTACAAAGAGTTAAAACAGTAAAAAAAGTCAGCTTAGGGCCTGAGACCCAGACCTAGGAAGGCATTTTAAGTTATAAGAGCAGGATTAGTTATAGGGTTGGAACTACGCAGCCAACCTGAATATGGGATCCATAATTTGTGTAGTTAAGACACTGACTCTGTTGGTTACAAGGTTGGCAGTTCGAGGCCCGGGTGCTGCATGGTGCTCCCAGCTTCTGCCAGCCTAGCAGTTCGAAAGCATGCAAATGCAAGTAGATAAATAGGTACCACTTCGGTGGGAAGGTAAACAGCCTTCTGTGCAATCATACTGGCCACATGATCACAGAGTAGCTTTGGCTTAGTAACGGAGATGGGCACTGCCCTCTATTGTTGGACACAATTTGACAACCTTGTCAATGAGGAATACCTTTACCTTTTTAATACTGTATTATATGTTAATATAGTATTATATATTATATAATATAGTATTACATGGTATTATATATTAATAATAATATTAATATATAGTACGAGGGATGCAGTTGCTTAGCGGTTAAGATATCGACTCTGACAATTGCAAGGTTGGCAGGTCAGCAGTTCAAGACCCAAGCACCATGTGACAGAGTGAGCTCCTATCACTAGTCCCAGCCTCAGCCAACCTAACAGTTCAAAAACATGTAAAAGTGCAAATAGATACCACTTCAGTGGGAAGGTAACAGTGTTCTGTGTAGTCATGCTGACCACATGATCACAGAGTCACCTTTGACAATGCTGGCTCTTCAACTTAGTACAGAGATGAGCACCATTCTTTATAATCAGACACAACATGACAGTCTTGTTAAAGGGAAAACCTTTACCTTTACCTTTAATGTGGATCTATCATAGGGTTTCCTTGGCAATATTTGTTCAGAAGGGGTTTGTCATTGCCTTCCCCTGAGGCTGAGAGCATGTGACTTGCCTAAGGTCAACCAGTGGGTTTATATGGCCAAGATGGGATTCAACCCTTGGTCTCCAGGATCATAGTCCAGTGCTCAAACACTACACAATATGCTGGCTCTCCGTTATGTTTGTTGTTATTGTTGTGTGCCTTTAAGTCATTTCCAATTAATGGTGATCCTAGCGCAAACCTATCATAGGGTTTTCTCATCAAATTTCTTCAGAGAGGATCTGTCATCACCATCCTCTGAGACTGAGAGCATATGTGGGTTTCCATGGCCAAGCTGGGAATCAAACCCTGGTCTCCAGAGTTGTAGTCCAACACTCAAGCCTCTATGCCATGCTGGCTCTCACCTCCTTTTGTAAATAATGTCATTTCAGGAATTCCTCCATAAATGCTAGCTTCAGAAGAGAGATTTTTCTCAGGACTGCAGCTGAGAAGGAAATGGTTAAACTTATCTTCTGTGTGTACTCTGATTCTTTTCATTATCTCACATGGTCACCTCTGTCAATGCAGTTTGTATTCAAGAATAAATGCCCTTTAGAGTGCATCGAACATAATTGTAGTTTGGCCCTGCTAGGCCTGCATGTACATCCTTTTCTTAAAGCTTTTAAAAAGGTTTATTATTTCAGTGAAGTGATTCAGAAGTTGGCAAAGTGTGGCTCTAGGGTTGCATGCCTCCCCAGCTGTTTCTGCAACCCCACTCTCCCTGGACCTCCCTTTCATTGGTAAAAGAGTGTGAATTACCTCTGCTACAAGCATACAGAATTAGAAATTCATCTTTTTTAATAGATTCCATGCTCTCTCCCATGGACTGATTAATATTTAAGGGGGGATTAAAATCAAGCACAGACGTCTAGGGGGTTTTTCCCCTTTCGTTTCTGGACAATATGTGTGGCCCCAGAGGGTCCCATTGGCAGAAAACTGGGCCTCAGACCTGCTAAAGTTGCCCACCTCTAGTCTAAATGCTTTGTAATTTATAACCCAAGGAGAATGGGTACAGGGAGGGTTGGGAGGGGAGAGTACAACAGGAAGATAAGAAAACAAAAATTCCTTGAGGTATTCTACAAGGAGTCCTTCCTAGGAGTAGGTACATATGTCCTACTTTACAGAGGGTGGTACTTTATTTGAAGGTGCCCTCTATTTGAAGCACTCTTCAGTTCAAACTCAATTTAAGAGAAAAGAGTGATAAATGGGAGACGGTGTGCAGGCGCCTTTAAATCACCTATTACAAGATAGTACCTGGACAGCAGACTGAACAGGTACACAGTTTTCTCCACTATAGTGAGAAATAATGTATTTTTAAAAATTATTTTTTCAACTTTGCATGTAGATATATAAATTGTGCACAAGTCTTTTTTTTCCTCTTTGTTATCTGCAGACTGTGTACCTGTTCAGTCTGCTCTCTCTCTCTTTTTTTTAAAAAAAATCATAATTGGAAAATCTTGCCTGAAAGCAAGAGTGTATAACTGGGTTGGAGGCAGCAGCATAGCTTAAATGTATATGTTTTAAGTTAGGATATGTACAGTCCTAGGTAGAAAGTGATTTTCCCAATCCTGTAGGAGAGCATTTCCATGAATGCAAAGTGGTAGCAAATTTAATGGTTATGCTATATAAGAGTGTTTTCATTATTAGTGGTTAATAGCTGTATGCCATATTCACAATTATCATTGCCCTGATATGATCATCTTCTAAAACTCTCTCATGCCAGGAAAATTGAAGCTCCCAAATAGTAGGAAATGCATCCTCCATCCTTGTCATCCCTATCATTTTTTTACCTTTCCCTCAGAGATGGTTCTTCTATTCATTTTGAGATTATTTCAAAGGGTGGGGTTTTTTTCATAGATCATTGCAACCTTTGTAGGAAAAGCATTTATAGCCTGCAGTGGTTTGAAAAGCAGACATTCAAGTGCAGCTCACTTCTGTTGACAATTTAGAATGATAGCAGAACTCCCCTAACTGTGAACAAATGCAACTATAGGATTAATGGTGTCTGTATTTCTCAGACAGTATCCCAAAGGGTTAGACTGACAGAGTTGTAAATGAGTTTGGAGAAAGATTTGTCATCACAAGACTTGGGTAATATTGTCTCCTTCACACATAAGCACTTTTTATTTGAGTTTGTCCCATTGTGCCCTTGTAAGCCGCACACTGTCGCTACATTTATCTGCAAGGTCACATGTGCCTCCACAGTGCCTACTGTTTCAATTATAGAGGGCTTGCAAGAATTGTGCAAATTATAACAAAAAGGTTGGTGGGAATTGTGAAAAGTATTTAATAGAAGTGTTCCTTTTTTGTTAACATAAATTCATTATTCTACCTAGTTACTAGTGTAAATGTTTACCAGTATTGAGAGGGAGAGATGCAGGGGTATGATATTTGGTAGGTTTATATTAATTGCATTCTTCATAATCCCACCAGGGGCCTTGTCTCATCCACCTTCTGCATCAGGTTACAGGACATTTCCTTTCTCAAAATCTGGTTTGAGTGGATGGGGACAGGGGTTGCAGAGGAAAAATAGCAAAAGTGCTATTGTGCAGACAGACCTGTGCTGTATTTCCACTGCAGCCCCTGCTTGCACAATATCATCCTCTAACTTCAACATGTACACACACACACACACACACAC
>CM034706.1:37363548-37377825 GCA_020142125.1 Phrynosoma platyrhinos | reverse complement strand
CCGAAATTCAAAAGATCTCGGTTCTTCACGCATTTTGTCGGGGTTCTGCGCGATGTCATGTGGACACACGGAAAAATAATACGTATTAGGTCGGGATTTCATTTGGATTCTGTCTGCATTGAGCCCCGTGTGATAAGGTCCCTAGACCTCAAACTAATATCTCCTCAATATAGGATAAATATCTTTATGTGGACCTATGAAATGCTGAGCCATATACTCCCCTCCCAACTTATTATAAACCTTCTGAAACCACTCTACATGGTCATACTGTGCTTCACAGCAAGCAGTCAAGAGTGGAGAAGCAGCTGTCTGTGTCCCTCTAGCAGTGCTGAGATCCCTCTAGGACCCTGGCAAATCTCAACACTCAGTCACCATTTTGTAACTGACTATGGGGATGCAGACAGATGTTTCTTCAATATTCTGTGTGAAGCACATAATGGCTTTGGGTGCTGTGCTGGGAGGAAATGAATATCAATCCACACAATATCCCAAAAAGGACATCTGCCCATGTAACAGACACTTATGTGTGCATATGTCACTAACTGAATTTTGGCCTTGGTGTTTTGTTTTGTTTTGTTTTGAATGGCATAGTCTGTGCAGCTGTGCAGCTGTGGCTGTGGGTTAAGGTATCATGCTTAATGACATGACCAGGAACTGCCTTTTGTGATATTACCAAGGCCACACTCCTATGACATTACACGAGATCATCCCTAGGTCTCAATCATTGGACCCAAGATCTCAGGGCCTGGGATAGTTCTGACCTAGGAATCCTTCTTAAGTCACAGTGTGACACAAGCCAGGAAGCTGCCCCACTACAAGGAGATATGTTAATATTACGTTATTGGCAACAGCAACAGCTAGTTGCAGTGGTCAGTATGAAAAAGTGGATGTGTAGTTCAGAAATGGACTACAAGGAAAACGGGCACAGTTAGATAGGGACAGCATTTGGAAAGGCATTTCCATAGCATACTCCCTTTCTCTTTCTGCAGCTACACAGATCAATATAACATCAGCAATAAGATCAGAAACTGTGCTCATAAACCCAGAGTGCTGCAATTAATTTTTAAAAAAAACAAATTGAAGAGACAATCGAAAACAAGAATACAGCTACAATGTGTTTTGTGTTGATGTTTTGTTTTGTTTTTTAAAAAAACCCTCTATTTTTCAAACATGTCAGGGGCAAAGGCCTTCAATGGCACTAATTAAGTTGCTGAATGCCATCCCATCCAGAATCACATCCCCCAGATAGGTTCAGATAGTTCCTTTAAAGTTGGAATTAGAAGCTAGAGTAGATTCACTACCCCACTAATGGAAACTACCACTTGCCACTGATAAACCCAAGTTCAAGTCTCTAGTGCAGAAGGTTATTGAGTAACTTTGGATGAAACCACTCTCCTTTAACCTAAGGCAGTTGTGAGGATGAAATTAGCTGGAAGGAAACCATGTACGCTGCCCTGAGATTTTTGGAGTAAAAGCAGGATGCAAATGTACTATTTTGTGTTTGTGTGTATGTTTGTGTGGTGTTGGGTGTTTGTTTTTTTTAAGTAAGTCATTAAATGGGGCTACCTTTGATTGTCATTAGCCACACAGGCAGATGTGGCATGCTGAGGATACATTTGGCTTGTAGTGTGGATGCAGGAGACACAGAGGGAAGCAGCCATGGGAGGAATCCCCACAGCAGTCACCACCCTGCCTTTGCTGTGTTGGTTTTTTTTAGTTTTGGCCTTCATTGCCATAAGAGAGGGAGACTCCAGCTCCACATATCACACTGGGTACAGGAATCTCCACCTTTAAAATGTCTGTCATTTCGTAGAATGATTTATTCTTTCTCAGAAGAAGGGGAGATTTTGATTGGGTTTTACATATTGCTAGATTTTGCTCTGGTTGTTGCAGCCACTTCAAGGGAGACAATCTCTCTGCCAACATGAATGTTTTGTTAATTCTTCCCCCACTCCCAAGTCTGTGCGATAACAATGTACAGAGCAGTTTAGATGATTAGTTGAATTTAGTACCATAAAGTTAATGGAACTAAACTGGTTTAAATCCAAGTACTTTGGCTTAAGTGGTTTATGATTTGAATAGTCAGTATATTAAAGCATTGATTCACCCATTGTAAAATATGTCTAATCCGTGTGGAGTGTTATATGATTTCCTTTGCAATTCAGTCTCAAGCATATGCATAGTCTATTCAGATAACAAAAAAAAATGAATAGGAAATGGAGCAAGGAAAAAGGTAAACTAAATACTAAAGTGGAAACTTTTAAGACGGGTGGAGGAAGGAAAAAAGAAAAGGTCATACCTTAGAACTATGGGTCGATTTAGTTGGATGAGTTTTTTATTTACTTTGCTGATAACATTTAGGATAGACTAGTAACCAAAGGCTATCTTTAAAAAATTAAGTCCCTGAGTAGAAGTTTTGAGAGGTAATAGGAGAAAAAATCCACAATGGAGAAAGGATTTTCACATATGAAGTTCAGCAAAGAAGAGGGATTGAAATCTCCTGATGAAATGAACATAAGGGACCCAAACTCTTTGTCAGAATACATACATTTCATGGTGAATGTTTTAGGTTCATTTGTCAGCTTCTTCATGTGGGAGTGAAAAAGATACTAGTTTGAAATAAGGGAGAACTTCTGCCAGTCAGTACTGAACTAGGTGGGCTACTTGTCTACCTTGGTGTAGGCCAGATTCCTAAATTTTTTGGCTTCTGGGTTCCACCTGTCATCTCATGAAAAGAACCAGACAAAAAATTATGAGAATGGCCTCTGCATTGTACTCTGAAGAGCTGCTGCCAGTCATATTAAGGAAAATGGCACTACCCTGTATAAAGCAGCTTCTTAACATCCCTGTGAATGAGTGGGGAAGGAAATTAAGACTTATTGAAAGTGTTAAATGGGCAGGGAAAAAAAATATGAAAGAGCCAGGGAGGAAGGTAGAATGTTAGAAGTGTGTTTTTTATTGCCTAATTTACAGACCATGAAGAGCAGTCTAGAATTTTATGCATAAGCTACTCCTTCTCAATATGTATTGTTTCATTTTGTTCTGTGTGCTCTCTGTCTCTTTCTGCCTCAGAACATTAATTCAGAGCATATGATATGTTTGCTTTCAGACATCAACATGGCAGGAGAGCCAAAACCATACAGACCTAAGCCAGGAAACAAGCGGCCACTTTCAGCTCTCTACAGGTAGGTTGATCTGCTCATTACTATACCTAGAAACAGCCTGTGGAAATATGGGGGCATATTCTCCCTGGAGGGTGAAAATTCACTTATTTTAATATTTATATAGCAAGCAACCTCTTTTCCAGACAGGCCAAGAAAAAAATATTAGCAAATCTATCACCCAAGCCATTTGAAGCCACAGCTGATTTCAAGTAAAGGACCCCCATCCTAACTTTCATTCAGTTGTCTCTCCCCAGTCTGGCACATGCACTTACCTGGAATCAGCATATTATAATTTATTGTGAATGTACAGAAATTAACTCTTCCTAGAAGCCAAGATGACTAAACTAAGGGCCTTTGCAGACTGCCAGAAATAGTGCAAATTGAGCCCACTTTAAGGGTTAGGGTTAATGCTAGGGAATCATGGGAATTGTTTTTTTTTTTTGAGACATTGAGCCTTCTCTGTCAGAGAGCTCTGGTGCCACAATAAAATACAGTTCCCATGATTCCCTAACCCTAACCCTTAAAGTGGACTCAATTTGCTCTATTTCTGGCAGTCTGCAAAGGCCCTAAGACTTTCATACATTGGACATTCCATGAGAAGACAGGAATCATTAGAAAAGACAATGATGCTTGGCAAGAAGGCACTGAGAAAAGAGAAAGGCTGCATTGCAGATGGATTGACTCAGTCAAGGAAGCCACAGCCCTGAGCATTCAAGACCTGAGCAAGGCTGTTGAAGATAAGGTGACTTGGAGGTCTCTTATTCATAAAGTCACCTGAAGTCAAAGTTGACTTCATGGCAGTTAACAGCAGAAAATAAACACAGTGCTCCCATGCCAACCGTGGATTTGCCAACTGCAGATTTGGCCTTCTGCAGATAGTAAGCCCAGCTTTTTAAATGGGCACATGTGCACACAGCCTACACCATTGAAAACAATGCATTTGAGAATCCACTTTTTTTTAATTTTTTTTTATTTTATTTTTTTTATTTTTTTGCTATCTGCGGTGGTGGGGTCCGGAATGGATCCCCCGCAAATAGCAAGGAACTACTGTAAATAGCATTCATAAAACTAGAAATAGAACTCCCACTACATTGCATTAAATGGGTGCAAGCTTGCACATTTACCATTATCTCTATGATTAATATATAGATTACTATAATGTGTACACTTTTTAAAAACAGAATCTTGGTTTGACCCAGCCTTCATGCTTCAAATATGAGAATATTCCAGGAAAAATTGCATCATAAATTGTTGTTAGGTTTATGGGCCTCAAAATCAACTTAAACTTTTGGCAATCCTATACTAGAGTTTTCCTGGAAAAATATATTCAGAGGAGGTTTATCATTGTCTTCCTCTGAGGCTAAGAGAGTATGATTTGCCCAAAGTCATCCAATGGGTTGAAAAGATTTGAATCCTGAAGTCCATGAAGCAAACTATTTTATCACACTGCCTCGCTGCACCATAAATATGAGCTGTATCTTACCAGCACCTGCTCAGTTGCTTGCAAATGTTAGCAGGGTTTTGAAAGACAAAAATAAGAAATCTTTATATTGGTGATTTCTAAGGGAGACAGCCTTGTACAGTTTCTTATAATGAAGAGTTCTCACTAGCTGTTTGCATTGGAACAGTCAACACTATTTTGCTAAGCCAATCTGATGGGCTCATTACAGCTGGTTGATGCATAATGACTTTGGCACTCATACTTTGATGCAGGGTATAAAAAGGTCAACTGGCATCAGCTTTATCCAAATAATTATTGATGCTGTTAGAACAACAATGCGTAAAGATGACAGCTGGACATATATTTTCCCATACCATCACTGTTGATCTCAGTGCTCAGTGCTTTATCCATATTGATCTGATTCAGTGAAATGCATCAAGTAAGCAAATCTGTTGTTTTCTGCCAAACAAATCTGCCAAAACTTATATTCTTCAAGTGCAGATGTTCAGAGCACAAATAAAATAAGACAGATCAGGGTGAATCATTGGTCACTACAGTGCTTTCTTTTTAGAATACTCATAAATATGTTTGAAAGACTAGATGGGGAGAGGCAATGTGGCCAAAGGGTAGGGAAATTGCAAAGCAAAATTGGTAGGTGGCATGAAACCAGCTGGATGAAATAAAGGCATTGCTCCCCATAAGAATTCCGCAGCTCCATGAAATTTTCTTTCATTTCCCAAATTTCTAGCATTGCAGAGTGAGACATGAAAACAACTTCAAGTTCTTACATTTGCTTTGTTTTCATTCCCTTGGAAATGTTACCTTCCTCTTTTCTTGAGATGCCTTAACTGTATTTCTGAATGCTCAACTGAAGTTTTAAATTGCTGCATTGCTAGAAATTTGGGCACTGAAAGGAAAATGTCAGGGGGCAGGAACAGAGTTCTTATTCGGGATGCAGTACTCTCACCCCCATAGCTACACATCTGGGTGATTCTAAGCCCTGCCTGCCACCTCTCCATTATGAGTCACTCTCTCTTGATGCTGTCTTGTTTCAAGACCCTCCAATTTCACTCCTAAAAGCAATCAGTTGGAAAGGCCTGGGGGGTCTCTGAAGCACTTGCCATTATGTTTTTGTTGGAGAGTCAGGGGTCTTCATAGGGGGAAAGGGTACAATTTGCTCCCATTTCCATTCTACCATCAGAAGCAGAGTATTTACTCCACCTCATGGGAAGACTATTGCTTTATTCTTACTCTTACTCTTACAATTGTATGACACTAGGCAGCTGCAAAATGGGTAGGTTTACCATCAAGTATCACATCCTCATGTAAAATACATATTTTTCATGAAGGAAAGCATATAAAATTGAAAGAGTCAGTTTCATATTAAATTGTAGCTAGACTTAAATTCATACTGTTGTTCTTTATCTTTGGAACAACACAGTTATTAAATAATGTTACATTTGTAGAATGATGTTCTATGCTTTTTTCAGCTAATAGTTAATTACAGTCACCCCTCTGTTCTCGTGGACACGGGACCTGTGGTTTTGAATATTCATGGAGAGATGACCTCCATTAAAATCAATGGGGCGTGCCCCTGTGGGCACATGCCTGCACGCTCCCATGGGGGCTCACCCCATTCAAGCCTATGGGACTTGAATATTGGCAATTCTCCATTTTCGTGGGGGGGGGTCCAGAACGGATACCCCGTGAAAACAGAGGACCGACTGTATAAGTATATTACTGTATACACATTTTTCCTAGCAACAGAAAAACAGAAAACTATGTAATACTAGTCTTCATGAGGTATCATCCTGATCAGTTTTATATGCTGAATTGCAGTGAGATAACATGCAAGTAAATACATTAGAAAATATTCCTGTCCAGGCAATGTTACAACTTTAACACCTTTATTTTAGGTTCATTGCATTGAGTTACTCATTCAAATAGAAATCCATTGGAAGGCCAATGGATAATTGCTTTCTTCTATTGCCTGAAACATTTTGAAGTAATTTACTGTATCACCACAAATCACCTAAAACCATTTAGTCAAATATACTGAGAGAGGGTCAAATTCAGGGCAGTCATATTTTCAGCAAATTGAATCTCAGTTCTTGAGAATGGATTTCAAACAGGTTTTTAATTGCAATGCTTTATCCACAGGCCATCACACACACACAACTTTTTTTCCTCTTGGAGAAGCAGCTATCCAATTATATCTTCTTTCAGAATATCGATGTCTTACCTTTTCCCTTGGTTGTAAAACTTTTAAACTCTCAGCTTGCTTCTCTTAGATTATGTTATGGATGGAAATACTAATTTATGTCTTGCATTTGTTTCCTCCATTTTCTCAGAGGGAATCAAGCATTGTCCTCCCCTCCCATTTTATCCTCACAGCAACCTTGTGGGGGATTTAAACCCCTTCAAAGTTTCACTCATTGAGTTTCATGACTGTGTGGAAAGCTGAGCCTGGGTTTGTCCTGTCCTAGTCTAATATTTAATTTGCTGTTAATGACCATTAACATATGGTGATCCTTTGAATGAGAGATCTCCAAGCCACTCTGTCATTAACAGCCCTGCTCAGGTTTTGCAGATTCAGGCCCGTGGCTTTTTTGATTGCATCTATCCACTTGGAATGCAGGCTTCTTTTTTTCCTATTACCAAGCATTATTGTCTTTTCTAGTGGATCATGTCTTCTCATGATATGAGAACAAAGTCTCAGTTTAGTCATCTTGGCCTCTAGGGAGAGTTCAAGCTTGATTTGCTCTAGGGCCTATGTATTTGGTTTTTTAGCAGGCCATGGTATCTGTAGAACTCTCCAGCAACACATTTCATACAAGTTGATTTTCTTTCTCTCAACTTTCTTCACTGTCCAGATTTTACAGCTATATGTAGAAATGGGAAATAGGATGGCATGGACCATCCTAACTTTAATATGCAATGATATATCTTCTCACTCCAAGATCTAGTCTAGTTCCTTCATAGGTTCCCTTCCAAATCTTAGCATTCTTCTGATTCTTGACAGCAGTCTCTATTCTGATTATTGACTGAGCTAAGGTATGGAAAATCTTGAACTATTCAGTATCTTAATCACCTACTTTAGAGTTATGTAAATCATCTTTATTATTGTTTTTGTTTCCTTGATATTTAACTGTAAACCTGCCTTTGTACTTTTTCCCTTGACTTTCTTCAGTAATTGTTCCATGACTTCGCTATTTTCTGCTAGTAGTATGGTGTTATCTAGATGTTCCTTCCTCTAATTTTATGCCACCTTCCTCTGAATCTAATCCTGCTTTACGTATGATATGTTCAGCATATAAATTAAAGACATACATTAATAGAATGCTGCCTTGCCTGAGCCCCTTGCCAATTGGAAATTATTCCATTTCTGTTCCAATGATAGCCTTTTGTCCTGAATACAGGTTTTACATCAAGACATTCACATGTTGCAGCACACCCATTTCTTTAAGACAGATCCATATATTTTTCATGATCTACACAGTCAAAGGCTTTGCTATAATCTATGAATCAGAGGTTATTTTTTTCCTGAAATTATTTGGTGTTCTCCATTATCCAATGTATGTTTGCAATATGATTGCTAGTGCCTCCTTCCTTTCCTGATCCCAGCTTGGACATTTGGCATTTCTCACTCCATATATGGTAAAGGATTTTGTAGCATAATTCTGAGAACCATTTGGCTTGCTTAGAAAATTAATGCAATGGTCCATTTCTTACTGTAATCTCTGGTGTCCTCTTTCTTGGGGATTAGAATGTATATTGAGCATTTTCAATCTGTGGGACATTCTTTTGTTTTCCATATTTGCTGACAGATTTCAGTTAGATATAGAGTAGATTCTGTCTCTGTAGCTTCAAGCAGCTCTATTGGTATGTCATCTGTTCCTGGTAATTTATTTTTCGCAAGTACTCTAAATGCAACTTTCACTTCACTTTCTAAAATTTTAGATTCCTGTTCAAATGGTTCTTCCTTCAAAAAAATCTGTCACCCTTTCATGTCTTTTATACAATACATTGAAATATTGTCTTTTTCCATTGTCTTCTTACTTATACTTGGTCATGTAATGTGTTCCCCTGCTATAGCATCCACATTTTTAGTTTAAATTTCCCTTTGATTTCCCAAAAATTGTGGAAGGAGTCTTTTGTTTTGTTTTTGTTTTTTTTGGTTGTTGGTTGTTTTTTTGTTTGTTTTTTTGTTTTTGTCATCTGCATTTCAATTTCTCTGCATTGATGATTATAGTAGTTCTCATTTTCTCTGCACACAAAACTGTTAAACAATTGCATTCAGATTTCTGAATTCAGGGCTCCACCTCATTCATGCTTCTCATATTCCATGTTCCTATAATATGTGTTGTGCAACTTTTGACATTCCTTCCACCTCTGAGCATGTTAGTAGCTGAATATCCTTTTAACTTGAGTCCAGTTGCATCACAGCACCACTCATAGTTGTCCTCTGCTGTAGCTTATTGAGTGCCATCTGACCTGGGAGTTTCATCTACTGGCACTATCTTTTGTTTCATTTTGGACTGTCTCATCATAGGGTTTTGTAGTGAAAAATATTCAAAATAACATTCAAAGGGGGTTTACTGTGCCTCCTGTGCAGTAGTTATGAATGTTAGCTATGGTGTTACTGCCGTTGTTTCTGAGAGATTCTCCACCAGTGTCACCCACCCACTGAGACCCGCCAGTTCTGGACGAAAATTTTCATTCTTGTATATGAGAAGGAAATAAGAAGATTTGCAACCCTAGTCAAAAGAGAAATTTGTGCCCATCTCTGTGACCTGCACTATTTTCCATGAGAGCATTTTTCCAGGGTGAGGAATTACTCTGTTATTGCACAAATAACAAGAAATGTTGTGATACATTAAAGATTTACAGCTTTTATTTGGCATAAACCTTTGTAGACTACGTCCACTTCATTGGGTATATAAGTTTTGTTAAAAGTGGAAGATTATTATATACGTGTTTTGGGGAAATGCAACTGTAGTTAATGCTCCATCCCCTTACCCATCCAAGTATGTATATAATCTGCCCACTGAGGCATGCTTCTGATGAGATGGGCTGCAGTCATTGTAAACCTTGTGCAGTGTTTTTGAATGCATTTAACTAAGTCAATGTTATTTATATTACAGACTTGAATCAAAGGAGCCTTTCCTGTCTGTTGGGTGAGTAAGAATATTTTCTTGAGAATAGTACTTTCCACTGGTGACTTAGGACCTCTGCAGACCAGCCTAAAGGGCTGGCCTGGAGACAGAGTTGGGGTTGGGCAGCCACACACCGGCCGCCTCAACCTCATGCCAACGCCATCCTAATGCCCTCCCAGTGCAACGTTCTGACATGCTGCACCGAAAAGAGCAAGGAAGAGCCACGTGCCAGCTCTTAGAGTGGCCTTTTGCCACCCCTAAAAGGAGCAGTATTTTGCTGCTCTTTTGGGGGCAGCAAAAGGGAGGATTTGGGCCGCGGTGTGGGGTTGCCATAGCCCTGAGCCACCACTTCCTGGGGCGGCCCAGAGCCACCCATCTGCAGAGGCCCTTGGTTCTTTTAACAACTTTAATCAACGCTTAGGGATTTTACTACCAGACTTGCATTCCTGCAGGCTTCATTATAATTCTGAAATAATTACAGCATCAGCAGTGTGTGTGTGTGTGTGTGAAGAACTTAGAGTGAAAATTATTCTCAAAATATTTTCAAATGTAGCTTAGCTTAATTTGTCAGTCCTATCACAAATTGGGCATATCTCCTAGTTTATTTATTGGTCACTTGCTTGCGTTGCCTACAGCTTAAATAACATTATCGCTGGCCAGATCTTTTCTCAGATTTATTGAAAATGAAAATGATTCTACTCTCTTATAACTTCACTAACTTTTATTAACCATATACATGTCAGATGTAACTCCTTGATTTCCCCCCTCCCCCATTCTTTGGTCTTAAAACATTAGCGTGGATATTCTTCATAATGAAAAAAGTCAACAGAGCATGGCATCACTTCCTTCCGTCTTGGTTGGTTATTTTATTGCCTTCTTTGTCTGTTTCCCTGTGTCTTCCATCTACATCTGTTACCTAAAGCTATTTTGTGTTTACCCTTTTCTCAGAGCTGGGAAAAATACTTTTTTAGATGACAACTCCCAAATTCTGGAACCTGTCATCCAAAACAATGAACTTTTCTGAGCTCTGATACAAATAGTGTATTTAATACACACAAGCAAACATATATTCTTATATACACACTACTCTTCTGATCCAGTCATTTCTTTCCAGTACACAAGAATACAAACATGAATCCTTCAGTACTTGTATCCCATATAGCTTATGCTGTGCTTCAACTCTTGCAGGTGGGGGTTGCCCCTTTCATGCAAATGAGAAAAGCAATGGCCTTACTTTTCAATTTAAATCAGGGATGGGCACTATGTGGTCCTCCAGCTGTTATTGGACTACAGTGTCCATGTTCTCACCATTGGCTGTAGTAACTATTCTGATAAAAGCTGCAGTTCAGCAACAGTTGGAAGACCACAGGTTGTTTCTTCTTGTTGTTGTTAGTTTGTGCTATCAAGTCATTTCCAACTTATGGCAGCTCTACGGTAAATCTATTATGGGAGGTTTTTTGCCAAGATTTACTAGAGCAGATGTGCCACTGCCTTTGCCTTACACTTCAGGAGTGTGACTTGCCCAAGATTTCCACAATTGAGCAAGATTCAAACCCTGGCCTCCTGGAGTTCCAGTACAGCATTTTAACCACTATACTGTGATGGCTCATGGATTGCTTAAGCCTGAATGGGTCAGATCACTCATGGAAGACCTCTATTATACAACTCAGGATGTTATGACTTAATGGCTTATTTGCTTAATTTGTGAAAGCTGTCCATTTCAGTTAGATATATTCAATTCACCCATGTCATTTCATGATAAGAAAAATAGATGCCTGTGCAGAATTACTGTATATACTCAACTATAAGTCAACTTCATGTATAAATTGAGGGCAGGTTTTGGAGTCAAAATTATGGATTTTGATATGACTCATGGGTAAGTTGAGGGTAAAACCTAGGGGCACATAACAAAGGATCTAAAGGATGATGCAAAGGAAAATAATGCCAAAGAACTTACAAAATACTAAGGCTGGATGGATGATAGAATAGAATTGGGGAGGGGGGGTGTCAGTGCTTCCAGGACAGATCTTTTCCTTTTCACCAGAAGATTGCTCATTTTTTAATAAGAGTACTTACTTACATTGATCAGTGGATAAGTCGACTCAAGGTTTTTTTGGGTCGATTTTTTTCCTAAAATTTCTAGACTTATACATGAGTATACAGTAATCTCAGATTGATTTATGATAAACCATTACAGACAGACCTAGCCAGTAATGATAGCTTCTACCAATTTTCATGATATAGGTTTGCTTAACAGTTTTCTAATGCCCTGGATTTATTTATTTTTTTAAATCAGTGTTCTCTTGGCAACCAGGTGAAGCATTGGAGTGTATGCATACTATGCAGTTATAGCATTTCAGTTGCTATAGCGCTTTACCCGCCGTGGTTCCATCCAATACAATCTTGACATTTGTTATCTCATGAAGGACTTAAATTTCTCAGCCAGACAGCACTTAAGTTGTAGTGCAGAGAAGTAAACAAGAGCTCTCTAGCAGGGAATTTTCAGTCTCCTTTTCATGACATGGTTGAAATTTCTTCCAGTTATTCAGCAAAAAGTGTCATTATACTAAATAGTTTCATGTCAAGAAGTTGTCAGTTGTTACATATAATAGACAACTTTACTAAAGGCTGCTGCATACAAGGCTATTTTTCAGTTGCACTGGTGAACACAGTGGCAAACACAGATACATAAATCACTCCTCATAATCGAGCATATGTTTTTGAGATGGCAAGAGAAGGGACAGATCTGAAACTTCAGGAGTTGGTGCTCCATGGATACATTTTAATAATAATAATATTTATTTATTTATTTATTTATATCCCACCCCGCTCCAGAGCAATCGGGGCGGCTTACAACATTAAAATTTCCATACAGATATGTTAATACAATGTAAACAGAACCTAAAAATCACGAAACCCACCCACCCCTTAAAAAGTAAGGGTTCTTCTTCTTAGACTAGGCCCGATGGAGATGGGCCTGCATCTCTCCCCCAGATGACGTTGGATGGAGTGGAGGGAGGGCTCTTCTTTTACAAGTAGAGATGGACCTTCTGAAAAAATAATGAGCACCAGAAAACAACAAGAATGGAAGAAAGATTCTAATTGGGATTATGTCTAGAATCACCTATGACATCAGTGGTTTTAGCTCCCAATAATGACAGTGTGCCTTCCCCTTCCTAGCTTCAGTTTTGGATAGATGTGTTCTGAACATACCCCATCAATGTACAATTTACATACAGAGCCAACCTTGCTAAGAGACACAGAAGAAAGGTCCTTTCTACATCTATAGTTTGGCATCACTTTAACTGCCATGGCTCCATCCTATAGAATCCCAAGAATGTATTCAAAAACACTGCACAGGCACCAGCACTCTTTGACAGGGAACGCTAAAGACCTTGTAGAACCACAAATTGCAAGATTCCATTTGGATGGAGCTTCAGTCAAGCTACATTATTTCTATAATGTAGATGCACCCTAAGTAGGCTTACACCATGCTAAAATGTAAAATATATCAAAATAAGGATGATGTCGTACAGTTTCCTGGCCTCAAAGGGGATTCAGCTGAAGTTCATCCACTTGTAACTTTTTCATGTTTTTACCATGGCTTCTTTCATCATTTTTAACAGAAAAATCTGATTGGAAAGACAGATTAGCTGCACCAGATCTTTTGATTACTATATCTAGTAAGGTGCCATTTTTGCTGCTTTTCTGTAGGTCAGATGCTTACAGGTGGCTCTGCATTGTGTAATGAAGTTGGTCCAGGCTTCCATAACTAGAGGGTCTCTGCTCCTTAGCCACAAAACAGTAACAGCCATAAAACCTGGCATTTTGCAATCTACCCATATGTTCAAAATGAATAGCAAGAAATGTAACAAGGAAAATTTTCTCATAAGCCTTTATCACACACAGTTTTTAAACCATAATTAAAGTTGGTAAATTGTGCCTTTGATGACACTTATTGCATGAATTTGGCTGTGACCTGTCACTGCTGTGCTTCTTAAGTGTGGTTAGAGCACCTCAGATTATTGATGGGGAAACCTGTCAATATGATCCCAATTGCACAGCATTGCCATTAGTTCTCAGGTGTGATAAGTTCCTCCCGTGGCAGTTCCAAGAATGGTCAGTCATAGTATTGGGATAATTATCCTCTCCTCCCCCTTGCTTTTTCCAAACAGGTTGGTTTTCTTTTCTTTTCCCCCTCCTTTTTCCTTTTCTTTCATCTTTGTTTGACAAAATCATATTGCCATAATTCCAGAAATGTGTCAGAATTTTTTTAAAAAATGAAGGGCATGCTGGGTGGGGCATAGGGCAGGGAGGAAGGTTAAGGGGGAAATGCAAAATGCAGCACAAGGGACTGTCAAAGACCGAAACATCCTCAGGTGCTATTGTGGAGACATGCAATAATGAATGCTTCCAAACCTGTAGGTTTGTGTTTCCATTCAATGACACTAAGGATTTTATCACACGGGGTTAATCCACACAAATCCAAAACAAAAACTGAATTTGTGCCTCACAA
>CM034706.1:37324878-37344729 GCA_020142125.1 Phrynosoma platyrhinos | reverse complement strand
CTGCTGGAACGAATTAATTTCGTAAGTAGAGGTACCACTGTATTATTATTACTACCTTATAGGAGTGAAGGAGACTCTTAATGTACCACAATATAGTTTGCACTGTTTGGCTCTCTCTGAGGGATGAATTCTTCAACACCATCATTTTTACATTCCTCTGATGCTTAGATATTGCTTTGTTATTTGTGCCTTCAGCTCGTTTCCAGTGTGTGAACCCTAAGATCTGGTCTGAATACTCTGAAGGTGCCAAGTTCTGTCTGATCTTGCTAGCTAAACTGGATCAGCCCTGGTTGTACTTGGATGAGAGACCACCAATGAATACTAGGTGCTATAGGTTATATTTCAGAAGAAAGAACTGGCACCACTGGGTATTACTTGCTTAAGAAAAAACTATGGAATTCATAGGGTCACCACAAGTTGACAGACTACTTAAAGGCAGATATAAACACACCAGGAAAATCTATTACAGGGTTTTCTTGGCAAGATTTGTTCAAAGTGGGTTTGCCACTGGTTTTCCCTGAGCTTGAAATAATGTGACTTTCCCAAGGTTTGTTTCTTGACCATAATTGATCATGAGGGAAGGGAAGTGACAGTTTGTACTGCTCTACCTCTTGGGCATACCCTTGAGTTGACTCCTTTTTATTTCAAACAAACAGTTCCTATCTCATCATATTTTCAAGACATGAGCTTACACATTGTAAACCACTTAGGGAGTGCTTGAGTCCACTGATTAGCGGTATAGAAATGTACCTGCTATTGCTATGAACATATTCATACAAGACACATCTAGCAAATTTGAAGATCAGCAGCTCTGATCAACTGATGTGACTAAGGGGCTGAACAGATGGCCCCTAGGGGGCGGCATCATGCCGACCCATTCCTTGCCAGGCCTCACACGCCATGGCCCTGATCCAGTGGTTTGCCACTCTAAAACGAGCTGGCAAATGCTGCTCCTTTTTAAAGCAGCAAAAAGCTGCCCTTGCTGCTGTGGTGGCAGGTTTTCGGTGCTCCTTTGGCACAGCATGTCTGAACACTGCACCAAGGGAGCACCCTGATGCTGCCCGCCATCTGGTTGGGTAGGCAGCATGACAACAGCATCAAGGCGGAGTTAGGGTGGAAGGCGCGCGGTCACCACAGCCCCACTCCACCCCCAGGCTGGCCCTTTTGGCCAATCTGTACAGCCCCTATGTGACATTATCATGGTTTTTTATCTATTGAGTTGTGAGCTTTTGCTTTTGTTCATTCTGCTTTTGCTTTTGCTCATTTTGCTCATGCAATCAGTGGAGGGTTTGGGGAACACAAGGTGGGGAAGATTTTAGTAATACAAGCAAAATGCTCATCAAATTGTTGGAGTGAGTCTACAGCTGTAAGTGTGTAGCTGGGCTCCACCTGAATAGGTGAGCCCCTCCTTCCCACTATTTTCCATGCACCTGTCCCATCACCAGTTAGTATTGGGGTTGGTAGCCCTGAATGATCATAAGGCACACTGGCATAAATCCTATTTTACTTCTGACTAGAGTAGATCAACTGAATCCACTAAGGTGACCATTCAACAACCAGATCTATGATGGTTGGGACTAGACATCAGAATACTAGTGAATATCAAGTCCTTCAAACTTGTGCAGGCTGCACAAGAACATGTTTGCACAACCAGAAGTGATGTTCTTGTCATTTCCATTTGCTATTTTTGATGATTTCTTGTTTTGATGATTTCAAGGTGGAAGTCCCATGAAACAGTAAATACACCCTAAATCATACCTCCTAAAGCCTCTGGAAGCATGGTTTGAGATTCATGGCCCCACAAACCACACCAAAAGCCTCCACCAGGCCACATGTGGTCCACGGATCACAGAGTTTATACTTTTAAGAGGACTGCACAGGCATACCACATACCTTGTGATATTCTTCCCCAATGTGGTGAAAGGAATTTATTTCTTCTTAAATGAAAGCAATTGTTTCTAAAGCGATGGCTAATTTTGTCCCTTTGGTGATGCATTTCCTCTTCTTTCATGAAGTGTCAGTGTCTATCCTGTAAGAAGGCCATTCAGTGAGAAAACTATTGTGCTGCTCCATTGTAAAACAGCTGCAGACCAACTCTGTTGACATTGCTTTGATAGCAATGTGTAGCAATGTATAGCAAAAGGAACACAATGTGTCCTTTCAGGAGTGTGCTTTCTCACCAGAGAATATTAGAAACTCTTCACAAACCAAAAGATTACAGACAGGTTGAGACAGCCTATATTTACCTGGACTGATGGAAACCTAAGCCTCATACACTGGAATGGAACATTGTAGCGCCCCCCCCCCCCCGAATCAATTTTCTTGGGTAATTTGCACATGACTCGCAGTGCAGGTAGTCTTTGCATTATGATCTAAACAGAAGAAGCAGGAAGAAGTAGTAGTGATGTTACAAGTGACACTGTCTGTATGTTGTCTTATGAGATGGTTTGTCAGAAGGGTTTACAGCAAGGTTGGAGAAATAGGTGCCTATAGGTTGCATGTGATCTCTTCACAACCATTTTAAGTTCCCAGCACTTCCCCATTTTGCCATGTTTTTGCCTCCCCAGACTATTTTAGGTCCAGAAAGACTATTTTACAACAAGAAGCTACCCCAAAACACCTCTTCTGGGCCTATAACAGTCTGACCAGATTCCCTCCTTTCACTTGTAGGAAGCACGGGGGGCATTTGGAGCTATTTTAAGTGAAGATTTTGCAGGGCATGGGAACACAGTGGGTAGATAACATGAAGGGCCAATGCATTCCTGCAAACATAGGCAGCTGTTCACACCTGCTTCACACATCAAAGAGGCTCATCAAACCACACCTCAAGGAGCCATGAACTCACTGGCAGCAAGAAAGGCAGTAAGAGAAGAGCAATAAAATTTGGTTTTCCATTAGAACATATTTAAATAAAATTGAGAATCTGTCTGTCAGGTGTGATTCTCACAGGCTCTTTTTATTAGAAAGAGATAATTGAGAGGAGTCTCTATATTGTTGATAAAGGTAAAGGTCTTCCCTGTTGACAAGTTTGTCAAGTCATGTGCTCATCTCCATTACTAAGCCAAAGAGCCAGCATTGTCAGAGACAATGGCCAGCATGACTGCACAGAACACTGTTTACCTTCCCACCAAAGTGGTACCTGTTTATCTACTTGCATTTGCATGCTTTCAAACTGCTAGGCTGGCAGAAGCTGGGACTAATAACAGGAGCTCACCCCATCATGCAGCACCTGGGCCTTGAACTGCCAACCTTCCTATCTTGCAATCAACAGTGTCTTAACCACTTGAGCCACTGCACCCCTTATATCATCAATGCTGAAGACAAATTTAGGCCCTGAATCAAGCAAAACATTTGAACAGAAGCAAAATTGAGTGGCTTTGCCTTTGGGTGGAGAGAATAAGCCCAGTCAGAAAATCTAGTCTCATTTTAATATAACTCTTCTTCCAGTTGTTTCCCCCTACAGACAATCAAATAAAATGGGTAAAGGTAAAATATTCCTATAAATCCAGCCATTGAGGGTTGGGATATTCTTGCTGTGTCTATGTTTGAAAGTCAGTGCTAGGTCTCTGACAAGTATTTACTCCTAACCTTAGTCCTCATACATTGGCTAGGACCATAAATATTGTTAATGTGGGAAATTCTGATGGTGAATCTTATATCATTGCTTATGATAAAGGTTTTATATTTGTATTAGGGACTGGTTAAGCAAAAAAAAACCCCAAACCCAGCCTGATTTAATAGGTTTTTTAAAAATGCATTTAATGAATGCGCTAAGATTAAAGACTGATTTCTAAGTTGTTCATAAATTGCACAGAAGTCAATCACTCTTTCTCTTTCTTCATTTGCACTGAAAATATGTCACAGCAGATCTTCCCTACAGTGAGATCTTTGATCTTCAGAAATCATTAGGGGTTCACAGTGGGTAACATCTGCAAGTCCCACTTCCCATATTAGAGTAAAAGCAGGGAAGATAGCCATTAGCCTGTCATTTTCTTCTTCTTTGTGACAAATAATCCCATTCATAGAGCCAAAGTTTAGTGCTATTAAAGCTAGACCATACTGAAGACATTTTCCTGAGGATGCTTCTGAAATGTTCTTTGAGAAGGAAGCTAATTCTCAAAATGTTTTCTGAATATTCTCCATTCTTTTTTATGTGGTTGCCACCATTCTTCCTACCTCTTCCATGCACACCCAGTGCCCCAGAATGTTGCTATAGAATAGAGGATGAATGAAGGTAGCCAGCCAACACAGTGTCTACTGCTGGTTTTGTTTGTTTGTTTGTTTGTTTTGGATCAGCAAACAACAGCAACAACAAAAAGCTTAAGTAAAAAAAAAAAAAGAAAGAAGCTATGCAAATTACTGGTAATGGCAAGCCTCATTGCTGAGAAGTTGTTGGAGAAGAAGGGTGGTTCGACAGTGGAACACACTCCCTCGGAGAGTAGTGGAGTCTCCTTCCTTGGAGGTCTTTAAGCAGAGGCTGGATGGCCATCTCTCAGGGATGCTTTGATTGGGAGTTCCTGCATGGCAGGGGGTTGGACTGGATGGCCCTTGTGGTCTCTTCCAACTCTATGATTCTATGATTTCATGCACCTGGTTTGCCCACATTTTTCCTGCACCCAATAGGGTAGATACTTACAAGAGGCCATTTAAACACAGCTCTAGTTAAAACAGATCAGAAGAAGTAGATTACCACAATGGAGAAACCATTGTGATGAGACACAATTTTGACACCAGTTGCTTAAAGGCAGAACTTTAATCTCTTTGGATTAGATTTGAACATTATGTTTATACAGTGGCAAAAAAAGAGAGAGAGAGAGAGATACACTTTATACACAGAATCTCAAAATACACTGGGGAAGTCAAGTGTGTTTTAAAGCAGGCTGGGGAGAGAAATTATTTTCATACTTCACTTCCTCTTGGAATTGGTTCCTCTTTTATATACTCTCCTGGCAAACTTTAAAGTGTGGTAGGAAGGAGACATCATTTTACTGATTTGAACAGAAGATTACTCAGTTGTGCAGAGTGTTTATTAGAAGTTGGTGGGTTATTGTTGTTGTTGTTTTTAAAAAAAGGATGCTTTGTAAGGCACTGCGTATCTGAAGAACAAGAGTTATTCCTAAAACAGCCTGGGCAAGTACAGTGGTTCTTCTCTCCCTCTGAGGCCATGGCAATGGCAGATGGAATGGAGTGCTATATGGAGTAGGTCTCCCACTCTTGTATTGATCAGAAGTGACTAGAAACTCAAACGTAGGTTATCAAAATGTTTATGCATAGATTTCATAACACCAGAAAGCAATCAGCTGTTGCCTTTGCTGAAAATCCCACACAATTGTTCTCTTTATGCCATCTGAAGTGCACCTTCAGGTGTCTTTGGCCTATAACTCCCAACACTCCTTAACCAGCTGATAGGAGTTTTATCATGGGAACTGTAGCCTATGCCTGTGCTAAGGGGTTGGGTGAGACACAGTTGATGAATGATGTAGTGAAAGTACTGGAGAGTCTTTTCTTGAAATGAACACTTACTGAGCATGTAGTGAAAGCTGAGCGGGGGAAAGAGAAGAATTAGAGAAACATCCCATATCCTACTGCTTGTACTTTCACTTCACCTACTCCGGTACTTTCACTGCACCATTCATCAACTGTGTCTCACCCAACCCCTTAGCACAGGGGTAGGCTACAGTTCCCACAATAAAACTCCTATCTGCTAGTTAAGGAATGCTGGGAATTATAGGCCAAAGACACCTGGAGGACCACCCTAGCACTTCAGATGGCATAAAGAGAACAATTGTGTGGGATTCTCAGCAAAGGTAACAGCTGGTTGCTTTCAGGTGAGGCACAAAAAGACATTTCCTTGAAGTGCTCACAGTAGAAAGCAGCAGTCAGACTTGCCTGCTGCTTCCTCTCTATTTAAGCAAAGTAAGCAAGAATAGATCCCAATTGATATATGGAATTTATATAGAAATGCATAAATAGTGCATGATTTCTGTAGTGTTTTATTTTTGGCTGTATGGCCACATTCTGGAAGAGTTTATTCCTGAAGTTTTGCCTGCAACTGTGGCTGACATCTTCAGAGGATGGTGCATGAAGTGTGTGGAGTATATATACCTGTGGGACCCTTGTTTGGAAGTGTTTTTACACGTTAATTGTGGGGTTAGTTTGTGTGTTGTACTGTGTCGCAAAGCGCAGAGAGGAGGTGTATTGTGTGGGGGATATGCAAGGGGAATTTCTGTTTATTTAATTGGTAATCCATTGTCTGCAGGGGAACCCCTTGAGCCTGCCTGGTGGTGTTTATTTCCTTGTCTTGAGTCTTGATTTTGGTGTTTTCAGGACTGGTAGCAAAACCTTGTATACTTTCAACATTTCTTCTTTCCCTGTGCATTCTGACCCAGTAGTTGTTGGCATGGTCCAGAATTTCAGTGTTTTCAAATAGTATTCTGTGCCCCAGTTGGCTTCTGTGTTCTGCTACTGCTGATTTTTTCTGGCTGGCACCATTCAGCACAGTACAACACACAAGCTAACTCCACCATCAACATGTAAAAACCCTTCCTCCCAAAACAAGGGACCCACAGGTATATATACCCCACAAATTTCCATGCCACCACCCTCTGAAGATGCCAGCCACAGTTGCAGGTGAAATCCAGAATGCAGCCACACAGCCCCCAAAAAACATGGAAATTATAGATTCCAGCTGTAAAAAACCTTTGACTTCACAGTGCAGGATGGTCAGTTTCTACAGGTAGCAAATTATCTGCTACAAGTAGAGCCAAGATGTTAATGTTCTGAATGAGCTTGAGGGATTTGTATTTTCTTTTGAATTTGACTAATTTCAGACCAGTGGTATTTTGCTTTTGTTTTTTATTACATCCAGTGCCTTGAAAAAGACAACTTTCCATCTCCAACAGATCTTCCCTTTAAAATCATTCATGTAACAGCTTGTTTGTAGTTTCCTATCTAAAGCTGCAGCAGATGTTGATAGCTGTGTTGACGTTCCATGATCAACTTTACTTTCTTCCAGAAAAGATGAAACAGATGTTCCTAGAATATTTGTATATGTAAAACTGCATATGGGGGAAAATACTAAACAGTTTTTTTTTCATTATTCTGTTTATGATTCAGAATAGACAGCTGGGAGCAAAGTGTTGTTTTCATACATCAGTTTTGCCTTTGTAACTACTAGCCAAGTTTTTCATCTCAGTATAAGACAAACAGCATGATATGATATTAAATAAGGTTACATTGAAAGAGAAAGAATATGTATCAAAAAGAAGCTGTCAGCATGCAGACTGATAATTGCACATATGACCAGGTTAAGTTAAAGGGAGGCAATTTTCACAAATGTTTTCTTGTAAGTGCTTTTTTCAGGCTTTGTATCAAAAGTTGAAGATAGTGTTAACCCACCCACTGAGGGTGAGCACAGAGTTTTCTGACAAATGTCTGATTTGCCCTCAATAATGACAGCACATAACTAAATTTGCTTAGCTGCTTAAAGTGACCTGGTCTGCATCCACACTGCAGAAATAATCCAATTTAGCACCAGTTTAATTGCCATGGCTCAATGCTATGGAATTCTAGTTATGCTATGGAATTCTAATACTATGCAAAAGCTGTTGTTTTGTGAGACATTTAGCCTTCTCTGTCAGAGAGCTCTGGTGCCACAACAGATTACAAATACCAGCATTGAGCCATAGCAGTTAAAGCAGAGTCGAACTGGATTATTTCTTCAGTGCAGATGCAGCCTTCTAGTTTCCACTTAGCTAGATTCTCACATGTGACTGATGCAAGAACAATTGCCCTCACTGAGAATTGGCTTTGTTTTCCTTCAGCAATGTCATCACAAAACTAAATTGTATTGGCTGTATTATGTCTTGATGTCATTCCATCACTACAAATATTTTCAATCATCATTTTTTACTATTCTCAAGAAGAATATTCATTTAATATCTATTTATTTATTAAAATGTTTGTTTATAGCATCTTCACCTGCTAGGGCTTCTGAGCTAATGTACAACAGACAAAAATTTGATTTAAAAATAAACCAAGACAATTTTCTTTGCACTAGTTTTAAAAAAACACATGCAATTAAAACACCACCAGAGACCAATCCTGGTTTTAAGGTCCATACAAAACAATGCAGTCTTAGCTGCTCATTAAAAGTTTAAAAGGGAACAAGTCTGCTGAACTTCCCTTGGAAAGCAGTTGCACAACACAGATGCCACAACAGAGAAAGCCCTGTCATTCATACTCACCAGCCTGTCCTCTCAGGTTGGTAGGACATATGGCATGGCTTCCATTAAGGATCTCAAATCCCAAGCAAGTTTCTCTGGGAGGAAGCAGTACTTTAGATACCCTGCCCTTAAGCTGTTTAGGGCTTTGTAAATCAGGACCTTGAACTGTTTTCACAAGCAAATTGCAAGGCAGCACAGTTGGTACAGGTATCTGCGGGGAATAAAAAATTGAATCATAGGCGTGACAGGAATATTTTCATCTCTCTCCCTGGAAACCCAAAATTGAAATAGACAAATATTTGGCATGATCCTACTCTGGTAGATTCTAATATCCAAAGTTGCAACATTCTTCTCTGTTCTAACTGGCATCAAGTTTGCAATTTTTATATTCACATGTGAAAAAATAATCAAAATATATCTACTGTACACATTGCAGAGAAAGGATATCTTATATCTGCAAAGATGAAAACAAAAAAAATGAAGAGGGGATGTATTAGTTTTTCAATTCACTTGTAAATAAATGATATATATTTATAGAAACATATGCTATTATACCTTTTAACAAATAGTTTGTGCTTTGCATTAAAGTTATGATTTGTTTCATGATTGGAATGTCTTTTTTTGTTTTTGTTATTCTTTTCCCACTCAGTGAAGTCAGATGAGTTGCAAACAATCAAGAAGGAATTAACTCAAATCAAAACAAAAATTGACTCTTTGCTAGGGAGACTAGAGAAGATTGAAAAGCAGCAGAAGGCTGAAGCAGGTAGGTGAAAATGATCTATAGCTCTTGGCAGCTTATTAAATGGTGAATTAATCCATTGCAAAGTTATCAATCATCTTGTCAGTTTTGGAGGGGAGGGGGATAAATTCTGAAGACACTGTACTCTCAAATGCTGGACTAGAAGGAGGTTTAAAGGAATTCACTTCTATGAACCTCCATACCAGCTGATATGTGATTTAAGACTGGGTTTAAATGTTTTAGGCTACAGCTCCCTTGAATCATTAGCCTAAATTCAATTGCTAGTCCTCAGTAGACCCATTGAACCAATGGAATGGAGGGTGGATATTCAGTGAGTCTTCTCTAGTTGGGACTGCAACTGAATTTAGCCAAAAGAGACTTAATTATGTGTAGATACATAAAGAAGTGTGCTATAAGCCTCTGATTTCAATATATCTTAACTCATTTCAAGTTATTCTTTGTCTACCAAGGGCATGTCTACACTTGGGTGGAAGTCCAAATGGACTCCACATCTGTTTTGCCTTGCAGCTGCCTCAAAACCATCCCACACTTGTTTTCTGGGAAGTAGTTGTTTACACATGTCCCTGAGGATGTTGCTGTGGTCTACCACTGCCTTTCCTCCATCATCTCCCAAAGTCATGACATATTCCTACCTGGCAAGTACCCACATTTTCCTATTTGATCTCCCAGAATCAGGACTGATTGCCATCCTGGCATGCACAAGCAGCAATCTGTCTGGGCCAGTTCCCCACCCAAAACAACATTTATAGATTTTTTTTCTGGCTTGTAAGGCACCCAGTGCCTCATTCTCACCTCAGAGAGCACCATTATCAGTGGCACCAAGGCAGTAAAAACGTTTGTAACCATCATTCTGGGCAAGGAACTGAGCTGGACATTGGTAAATAGAGGTGCCTGTGTTTGTCAAGCAGTAATCTGTCCTGGCTTTGGGAACTGACAGAGGAAAGTAGGGGCACTTGTGATGCAGTGATTTGTCCTCCCTCCCAAACCATACACACACATAATCCAGGGCAGACCCATTGTTTATAACAGGAAACATCAGAGTTTCCTGGAAACTTCAGAGAAAAATGTAAGTTTTTAAAATTCAGTTTAAGGCATTATATTCTGAGTTTATTGCTAATAGGGCTGTGCATCATGTGTTCTAATGGCACCAAATTTGGAGAAAACATCATGGGTTGCATGTCCTGATTGTGCCAGATTTGCAGGTTTGGGATTTTTTCCTCATGTGGACAAGCCACAACAATCAGTTGTTGCCAAGTACATGCCCTCTATTAAGGACAAAAGGATTGGGTGACGGGCAAATGAGGAGCATTCTCCGTTAACCCTGGAGAGCCACAGCCATTATGGCCATACGTTTTTTTAAAGAGGGGGAGGGCCTGTGGACATGATGGATCTTTAGAAGGACTTTGGGGCTTCAAAATGGTAGCCATATTTTTCCCGCCTCTACTTTACAAGAAAAACGAGAGGAAGGTTTTTCCTTTTCAAAGAATAATCAATAGCCTCCTTCTCCATTGTCACTATAACTTCTTTCTTAATGAAGACAATAGTTAAAGCTCACTAAGCTGTTGCCAAACTGTGTGAATATAACGATGCTCTTGAACACATCGCTCAGTTCATATAAGGGGCACTATCTGGGAGAGACATAAAAGAGCCACATTCTTCACCTGCTTCTTGGAGCACCTATACTTCTGTTCAACATACGGGTTTCAGAAACAGTTGACTTCTGCAGAAAATTAACTTCCCAAAATTTGACTAAAAAAATAAAGCTAGACCCCCACACACACACCTGGTATAATTCCAGAAAACTTTGATAACGTGGTACATGCCATTCTGTGTACCTTTTTGTATAATAATGTTAACACAGATTAGACATATTTTAATAATAGCAAAGTCATGAAGCTGCAAAATAAAGCATGCTCTTCACTAAGCCTGGGATGGAAAATCTCTGTTAAGGACAAGTCAACATAGAAGCAATTATTATGCAAAAGATCCTCAGTAAGAGCCGAGATGAGTGTCTAATTTTCACATTTGATGAATTCATTCAAATACAAATCAGATCTTAGAGAAGCTGTTAATGTGCATTGAATCCTAGACAGATACAAAGACATCTCAAAACACATTCTTTACAACTACAACAGACATAGAAACTTGCCTTGTACTGTGTCAGACCATTGATCCAACTAGCCCAGCATTGTCTGCTCACTAACCAGCTGTAGCTTATTGTCCACATTGGCTACATAAACTGATGGTGCTTCTGCCAGAGTCTCCTCCCAAGGCTCAGGTGTCTTAGGTCTCTTTGCCTTAGGTCTCCCTAAGAATGGGAGCTGGCTCTAAAGGTGACCACTTGTTCCCAAGTAAGCCACTACTCACAAGGAGATCTTTCTTAAGGCCAAGCAGTCCTCCTTGTTGTCTCCTTATGGTCTCAAGCTAAAAACATATAGCATTACTCCCACAGACCAGGAAGAGGTCCAGCATCATCAGATTCTGTGCTCATGATGTTCCTCTGCAGGGGTGCAGCTTTCTGAAATCTTGAGTATTCTGGGTGAGCAGGGGTACATAGTTCCTCAGTGGAGTAGTCTCTACAGAGAGCATGGGGAGGAAGTCTCTGCTGGTTCCAGGATTAGCAGCTGCAAGGGTGCTTGCTGTTTTGGGTGTGCACCTGGCTGGTGGCTCATGGTTGGTGGCTGAGAGTGGCTTCTATGTCACTGAGGAAGCTGTTCTGCACCGGGTTTTTAGTCTGAATTTTTCAGGAGATATCCAGGGACATTAACAGATGAGCCCCGATCTCGCTGCAATCGCATCATTTAAATAAAATGGAAACATACCAGTTATCAGTCACATGACTGGAGCTGCTTCTTTCATTATGCTTTCTTCCACATGCCTCCTTAACCTCACCTGTGTGAGCGCATTGATCAGTTTCCCCCATCAATGACAAGGAACTCCCTAATCACGCTTTGGGGACACAACCAAAGACCCCTTTTCCTGGCTCTAATCATGGTTTAAAAGCTGTGTTGGGTTCCTTGACTCCTGCGTTCCTCTCGTGGCCCCATCAGTTGTTAATGGATGATGAACGCAGTAGAGGTTGATTAGGGGGTGGGTTGGTTTTTCTTTTTGGGGATATGTTATACGGGTTTTATTGTAAGCCGCTTGGATTGTCTGGCAATAAGCTGGATACAAATAAATTTTATTATTATTATTATTATTATTATTATTATTATTATTATTATTATTATTATTATTATTATCATTATTATTATTATTATTAATCTCCCAGGTTTCTGAATCTGTTTTGGAGATAGGGTTTAGCACCTCAGATAGCTCTTTGAAAGGTAAAAATAAAACACAGACCAGAATCACCATTCCATTTACATGTAAGCCACCAGCTGCCAAGGGAACAAATGGCCAGAGATCAAATTTTCCCTTGATCTGACCCTGTACATGCCCCATTTTCCTTCCTTGGAATCTTTGATGTACATTTAACATTACATTACTTGAATAAAATCAATTGCTAGATACAGGGAATTCATCCACTATGTAAAAGTGTGTGTGTTTTCCTGTACATATTCAATGGCTGTCCACTATAACAGTGACAGCCCCTGCCAGTAATTGGCAGAGAAGGCAGCCATTTTAATGGTGGCAGCCATTTTGAATTTTGAAAAGTTCAACTATGCATCGCAAAGCAGTGGGAGAGGGAAGTGATGGCTGCTCTAATTCTTCCCTTTTTCTGCCCCCTCCCCCATTATAGCCTTGAAATATAGCTAAAACAAAATAGTCAATATTAAAGTTAGTCAAATGATTGAAAAATGATCCCTGTTAATTTAGTACTGCCTTAGTTTCTATGAAAGAACCCCTGAGATATAGAATTCATATTCATCTCAACTTTGAATTATTAAAATGTGTCTAGACAGACAATTTCTTGTTCTTTTATTCCTGTGCCTTGAATTCCCTGTCTTTAATTAGCTAAGAAATGTTTATGTTGGGCTCAAGAACATACTTTATGAATTGGTCACATCATCTTATGCCAGTTGTTGCCAACTTTAAAGCAAACCATTAATTAGTAGAATATGACCTTGGAGTATAAAGATATGCTTTCCTGTTCTTTTATAGCTTCCATAAAAACAGTGAAATAGGCCTTAGTGATGAACATAAAATGCAATGAAAACTTGCACTGTTGCCTGTGTGTTTCCAGTGTTTTATGTTAGCACTCCCTGCTGTGGTCCATTTGGATTCCTTGTTCAGAAATGTTGCCATTTGAAAACCAGTTATTTCATATCACAGCAAAACTTTCTTTTTCTTATCATGGAGTACCAGAAGTGAGCCTTTAGGAAATTTTTAAAAATGGGATTGTACACTTGTAGTTGCATCTTTCAAGAATATATCAACTATATCTGACCCCAAATGAGACAGAGGGGCTATGCAGATGGGCAGAAAAAGGTGACCTGAAGCTGCCTTTTCTGTAAGCTGCAGCAACAGCACCAAGGATGCCCTAAATAGAGACAGAGCAACTGCACAGGGGGAGTCAGTGCAGCTTTCCCCAGGCTGTACTGAAGCCCCAGCAATTGCACCACCAGCCCCAAGGATGCCGCAAAGGGAGACAGAGCAATTGCATGGGCCAGCAGTGGCTGCTTTAATTTTTTTTCTCTCATTCTCTCAGATGCATGCACATGTGCACAGGTACACATCCCTGCACACCTGCACAGGACCTGTCATAGGCTAGTATACAGTCTGTCACTCTCTGTGTACAAAGGTGACTGAACTTCAGCATCCCTGTGAACCTGCACAGGACCTGTTATAGGGTGGTATGCAGTTTGTCATTTTGTCTGTACAAAGGTGACTGAAGTTTGGCATGCCTGCGCACATGCACAGGTCCTGTCATATACCCATATATCATACAAGGATTCACTGACCTCAGCTTCCCCCAAGGAGTGGGTGCTGAAGACAGGTGCCACTATCTGATTGTGCCACCCTTGGGACGAAGGAACGAGTTTGTCACCTGAAAAGACACCTACTTTGTCATCCTCCACAAAACATGTCCTATACAGATCATGGGGGAGGGGAGAGGTTCATGCAAGGGAGATTTGTGTGAACAGACTGGATACATGTAGCTGGTGATCATGCCAGGGACATGGTCAAAAGCATACATAGACAAACCTTACTCCAGGACACCCCCCCCCCATCATGCCAGGAAGTGGTATCACAAAATCTTTTTTCATGGAAACTGCTGTGCATGCTGACAGCAAGCGTACATGCAACAGAATGGATTTATTGTCATAACAGAGGACAGCTGCTAGGGCGCTTGCATAGGGTTACAATTAGGGTTAGGGTTCTACCTGGAAGCATAGGACGCTTTAAATTGTAGGGTGCATGGTCTGGATCGCCAACTCAATTTCCACCACATGTGTGACAGTGCATTTATATGGCCATTTTCTGGTGCACCGGTGTCACTGCATACATACGCACATGCGAAGGTGCGCATCTTCCCTAAAGGAGTGGAAAAAAGTGGCTCCTTTTTAGAGCAGCTTTTCTCAGCGTACAATGGCTACAAGGCGCTTTCTTGGCAACTTTTAGGCGTGCATCATCTAAACACCACACCTACAAGACACCCTCAAAGCACCTCTTTTTGCCCATCTACATAGCCCCAGAATGAAGCAGTATTAAATTCTATAGGAAATTTTTAGTGTATTGTGCACTCTGCCTTGTTTTGTTGCATGCGATCCAAATGTATATTAACCCTCTTGTATCAGAGTCAGACAAATTAGTCCTGCACAGAATTTGTTGCAGAATCTACAGACAAGTCTGCTGTGGCATTGTCACTTGAACAATTGTGTTAAAAATATTCTCAAATTTCAACCACTTGCCATACACACAGTGTGTGTGTGTTGCTTTGTTCTACAACAAAACACAGCCAGAACAAAAGAATGCCCAAATCCGTTGCTTTTTGTTCAACTTATGGGGATGCAAGGAGGTTGGAGGAACAGACTTGTACGTTTGAGGTCTTGGGGTGAAGATACTGATGATTCTTCCCCCTGCCCCCATTATGGTAGCTTCCTGGGTTGATGACCTAGTACTTTAGTTCTGATGATACCAGGGAGGGAAGATCTAATCCTCCCCTTTCTATGTTCTGCTTTCCAGGATGCAACCCCTTGTGCAGACACCTTGAATTACTTAAACTACACATAGGGAGAGTGTGACATTCAGCCCAGTTCTTAAAAGATCAATATAACTTCTGAGAGGGAAGGACAACATTGGAAAAGACACCGAGCATCTTACCTGAGTACTGTGTGCAAAACTTTTAGCATGCCAAAAGGAAGCCTTAGTCCTGGTTAATATGAAATAAAATAAAGTTTGCAGTTTTCTACTACAGTTCAGATTCCAAGAGTAAAAAAGGATTTTTATTGAGCAACATTCTGTTGTTGTTTTCTCATAGAAGCCCAAAAGAAACAAATAGAAGACACTGCAGAGTTAATTCAAGAGGAGTGTATATCAGAGAATGCTGACAACTCTACAGAAGAGCCTATTGAAGGAGGCCTGGATGGGGATGGAGAAGAGATGACTGATGGCATAGAAGAGGATTTTGATGAGGATGGAAGTAATGAGCTGGTAAGGAATTAAAAACAATATGTGGTATGCAGGGTTACAGTGAACATAAGAGAAGAGTAAAAATTAAAGACTGAGGTTCTGTTTAGGGGTCTGTTACTGAGAAGTTCTAAAATTATGATGGTCTTGTACATGTGCAGTTTTCATTTCACATTTATGTTGGCATCTTGTTTGATTTCCCTTATGTTCTGGAAAGCTGTGCAGGGCGTCTAGGAGCAAAAGAGTCCTTCAGAAAGATCTGATCTACTTTACATTGCTATTTGCCTTTAACTGTAGTTAAAGTGGAAAATAAGTCTTCTGCCTTTAAGGATTAAAAAGGAATTTCTTCCTACAGTGTGCAAATGGTTTGGACTAAATATTTCTGCCATCTTGCTGCCTGATATATCTTATTATTATTATTATTTATATCCCGTCCCTTTGAGATCAATCGGAGCAGCTAACAACAGTAAAATATAACATACAACAATAAAATCTAGTTCCCTCCCCCCCTTAAAAAGTTATTAAATCAGTTACAGATTAAAACATACAATATAAAATCCAACAATAATGTTAAAAACAATTCCACAGTGCGGCATAGGCCAAGGTGCCTTGTAAACCCAGATGGAGCTTCACCCCTCTCCCCATGAAACACCAGTTTCTGCCTTCAAGCCACTTCCTTTTCACTGTTGCTACCTAAGAACAGAGACACTTGAAGCCCCCCCTACTTTGGGTACAAAGTATCAGGGCCTTTGTCTTCTACCGCCTTCCTAAGAAACCCTGTCTTGCAGTGACTGCCATGATTTGTAAACTAAGCACAGAGGTTAATTTGGAGCCAGGGTAAGGGCTAAGCATGTTGTGTTAAGTCTTCAATAAAACTTGGACAAGTTCCACAATATTTAGCTAGCTTCCTTGGCTTTTCTTTGTTATTCCCAAGTTTTTCTGCCTCTCTGTCTTTCTTATTGTCTTAGGACAAGGCAGAGTTCAAGGGGTGTGTGTTCCTGAGCTCCCTATACCACATTCTACTTTGGAAATGCCTTCTCCAGAGTCCCTAATGACATTTAACCAGCCTTCAGCCATTGCCTTTATCCAGCCATCTTTGAATACATCACCTTCAAGCATCACTTTGTGACCCTCAGTCATTCCAGAACAAAGCCGAAATGATTGTTGGAAAGCTATTTGATGACAGAATGGCTTGTGTCCATTCTGAGTTTGAAAATAATTATGGCCAACTAGGAACAAAATCCTTTATGTTCCCTTCTGCTAAAACAAGCTAAATAGACTTGATCTGGTTTATTTCTCTCTCTTTCTTCTGATAAAGCTCTAATCTTATTCTGTCTTCATGTGGTCTTTCCATATTCAACATGACCATCTGGTATGCACATGTCCCCAAATCCATTTATTTCCATAGTGTTCTTCCCTTCCCTCCTTTTGGCAAACTAAAACAGAGAGTTTTGGCAAACCAAAACTCAGTTTTTTCTTCTTACCTCATAGTTATTGGAAACAGTCTGCTATTCTAGTATTAGAGTTGGAAATGCTAAAAGATCAGATGTCTGTTTTAAAAAATAAAATAAAGTAAGGGGGGGTTAAAATGCAGCTTCCCAATGTGGTTATTTTCCCACTTGACTGTAACAAGAAGCATATTCTACCATACGCACCATGCTCTGCAGAACATTCTAGCATTTCTATGTTGCATGTGTGCAAGGGATAATACATATGTGAGCTTTCATACATGTGCAAACAAGCACATTCAGGAACAGTTCTTTTTAAAAAAATAGTCTCGGGTTCCAAATATGGATGTGAAAGTTAAATTTGTATTCCCCACTATTTAGGTCTCAAGTTTGTTGCAATGGCATCACTATTTTTATTTTATTTATTTATTTTATTAAGCAACACTCCCTCAATTTCAGCTTCTTGCTGGCTCTAATGTTCTGGCTATTTTACCATATCATGTTGTGGCTGATGAATGTGTGTTACATGGATTTTCAATGCAACAAATCTTAGAATAGCATATGCTCTATAAAACAGTGAAAGAGGAGAAATTAGAGTCTTTCTTCAAGCATAGTTATTCATAGATAGGTAGAATAAAAGTGTTATGGATTTGGCTCGTTCATTCACATTAAAACACAAGTTGTCTATTTTCAAATTATTTTACAATTGTTTTAATTTACATGAATACAGTACTTCCCAGATAAAATCTTAAAGAAGCCAGGGAAGCTATTTTTGCAGTCAGTGAGATCTTCATTTCTTATTTCCAGTACAAGTAATGATAGTTGTCCTATATTCATTCATTCTGTGAAGGATTTTGTTTCCGTTTCCATGATGAGTGATGATAACATGGCTTATTCTACAAGTCTTCCTTCAAACGACAGACTCATATCCTGAGATTAAGGCAACACAGAGAATCAATTGTTCCTTTGGTATACTCTGTATTACTCTTTGCAGATTAGTGTGCTTGTGTTCATCTGTTCTGCACCTGATAATAACAACATAGCAGATTTCAAATGAGATAATTTCTGGAAATGGGGAAAATCATAAGCTTGTAAAAATGAATTATTATGAGAAGGTTACCCACAGCTAAAGAAAAAAGGGTGCTGACTTGATATCTCTAATTTTTTTTTCCAATGAATGGGGGATTCAGAAGATCACACTGTCTAGCCAAACCTGCATACCCTTGGCCATGTGAATAAGATGTATATAATCTATGTAGAGGAAACCCTTGTACAAGAGACAGAGAGTCAAACATAGATAATATGTGTAGAGGGATTCTCCATGTACAGTAATAGGAATCCAGGGGGCATCAGGATTACTTCCTATATAGTAAAGCTCTACATACATATACATGTCACATATACTCAGCAGGACATGTAGCTAGCATGGGCATAGAATTGGGAAATGTTACTTTTTGGACTGCAACATATATAATTCCCTAGCCAGCATGATAGCTGGCAAATTCTGGGAGATTCAGTCCAAAAAATGTAATCTGAAGAGATGGAGAATAAACTGTGTAAAATCAAATATGCCCAATTCTATATGGTTATTATCTCAGTTTACATAATCAAGCTGTTGCTTGACTTGAAATGAGTTGATCCTTTGTGAAAAATGAAGTTGAACATTCACATTGTTCAAGAGTTTTGCTGTGTTAGTGTTGATAGCAAATATTTAACAAAGCTCAGTGTATCTTTCAAAATGCCTGTCTGAGGCAGAGCACAAGCAGACAGTAGTCACTAGAAATAGAAAGACTACTCACAATTATACATTTCCAGGCAGGAAAAAGGGTTTCCCCATCAGTCTGGAAACCACATTGGGAGCAGCAAGACATTTGCACAGTTTTCCTCAGTATTCAAATGCCCCAAAGTACTGCAGTGGAGATTGTGTCGAGTCATTGCAGAGACTTGAGTTTCATTTGAATCCATGTCAATCGACTTGAATTTACATCTCAGGTACTCTCATTCCCACCTACAGTAAGAAAAGTTTTTCTGCTTGGTCATGAGAAATACATGCTGCCATGTCCAGAGATGTAAATCCTTCACTGTTGCATCCTCACATATTAGAATGAATAATTATGGTAGTTTTCACTGCTGCAGGAGAACATGAATATTTAGTATTCATTCAGTATTCTCACCATATTCAAAATCCCAAAGTGCTACAAAGAAATTACACTGCAGATAAATACCATACCTGTGGGGGATTGTTACAGACCAAAAAAAAAAAAAAAACCCACAGTTTCCTGCACAGAAGATGGGTTTCTGTGCAAGAAACAGATTTTCTGCCTAGAAATCATATTTTTGTGCACAAAATAAAAATAAAACATATGTATTTCTCAGCAAAATAATTCTGCTGTAGCACTTTGGAATGTTTGAATATGGTGAGAATACTTTGGAGAAATATCCATGCTCCTGCAGCAGTGAGAAAATTACAGTCATTATTCATATTCACAGGTGAAAATGCAATACTGAAGGACTTACATCCCTAGACATGACAGCATGTGTTTCCCATGACCAAGTAGAACATCTTTTCCTAACTATAGGTGGTATGGGAATACCAGTGATGTAAACTGAAATCAGTTGACTCGGACTCAAGTCAGACTCAAGTATCTGCAATGACTTGACTTGGCCTCAACTTGGCAATAAATCACTTATGGAATCGACTTGACTTGTGACTTGGGGCCAAACAGACAACTCAAAAACACCAGATTGGGGCTGCCACAGAGCTGCACACTGCGGTGGACAGCAACCCCCAAACCTTGCCCCCAACCTGCCATTTTCCTGGTGAAAAAAAGAAGCAGCAGAAAGC
>CM034706.1:37296948-37310210 GCA_020142125.1 Phrynosoma platyrhinos | reverse complement strand
TCATGTTATAATTCTTTGTAGGGCTTGGAAGCATTTTGTTAAAAGGAGCCATGTTAACTGTAACCCATTACAGTCAGCCTTCCATATCCACAGATTCAAGCATCCACAGTTTGAAAGTATTTTTAAAATATATACATTCAAAAAAGCAAACCTTTATTTAGTTATTTTATATACCGTATTTTCCGGCGTATAAGACGACTGGGCACATAAGACGACCCCCCACTTTTCCAGTTAAAATATAGAGTTTGGGAAGAGTATGACTTCCAAAACTGTTGTTGTTGTTGCTGTGCACCTTCAAGTCATTTCCAACTGATGATGACACTAAGGCAAACCTATCATGAACTTCCCTATACCCGGCGTATAAGACGACCCCCCCCCCACTTTAACCCCAGATTTTGCAGGTTAAAAAGTAAACTTATACGCCAGAAAATAAGGTAAGTGATATTTTACTACCCCTCTGACTATAATGGGACATGAAAATCCATGGATTTTTGTATCCATGGGGAGTCCTGGAACCAAACAACAGTAGATAGATACCGAGGGCCCACTGTACTTTTATATAAAATAAGGCAGAATAGTGTTATTTATATGAAATAATGTAACAAAACCATAAGGCATCTGACAAAGTAGACCTGTATGCTACATCCTGTTAATTGGTTAATAAGCCTTTCAGAGACCCAAGGGCTTCTTCATTTTTATACAGATTATTTTGTCTTCTATCACCAAAAAAGCACATAGGTAATGAACATAAATAAATTCAGAAAAAATCTGAACGTGAACTTAGGATATCCTGTTACATTGCTTGGTATTCAGCTGAACTCTGGAGTTTGTCCCTAAATGGTAAACTACCATACTTGATACAATCTCCAAATCATTCTATATTTGTAATCTGATGTTGGAAGTACTTAGGAAATTATGACATCTTCAGTATAGAGTGGCTGCTGACTTGTTGAAGTAGGTGAATATAATGAGTTTTTCATTATCAGTACTGACCAGCTGCTCTTCTTCTCTTTCTTTTGACATCTCTCCATTACTGAAAAACTGCATGTTTCTTCACTGACCAGATGAACAGAATTTTTCTGCCAGGTACAAATTCAACATAAAAGGGGAATAGAGGAAAGTAGAAGAGTTTGTGTCAGAAAAGGAGTTAAATGTATGCATCCCCACATCTGAACATTTTCCCCATAATGTATCTCTTAAGCCATCCTTTCCATTTTGCAATTTATAAAAAAGAAAAGTACTACTGAGAACAAAACTGAAGAGAGTGAGATGCATTATCATATGCAGGGAAGTCAGTATTAATGAGAAGAAAACCCAAGAAAAACCACTTAATGCATGCTCTTGAAAACAGGTCCAGTGTTATTACTGTTATTTTTAAGAGTGTTTCCTTGTTTGATCTTTCCTGCCAGTAATTTTCAACTCCATCACAATCTCATTGTCAGTTGTCTTGTGCAAACATAAAGCAGAAAATTTATTCTTTTACTCTTTACCCAAGTGCCTTACTTTGAAATAGCTTATGTTCTCTACTCTTGGTATTGTTCCCTGACTGCTGTTACTGCTTTTCTGTTACTTTTCTTCCCACCTCTTCTCTTTTTTTTTCAGTTCCCCTAAGACCTCTTTGACAATCAGTTCCTTCCAGTTAATACACTTTCTTCTCAAATAATTCCTACACCTTGTATCTTGGAAGTCTTATAGTAACTTGAAGAAAACTTCCCTTCAAAATATTGTTCTCTGAATATATGCAAATTATAGCATGGAAAGTATACGTGCCTCACTTTTCTTAAAGCTTTCTTGTAGTGGAAGTATATCACACCATTTTCAGCCACTGGACCTGTGATTAGCCATGTTTTGTTGATATACTGTCTTATCTGTAGGTATAAAGGTGGTGCAGCTGGCATTTTCCTAGCATAAAAATCCAAGTCCTATGGATTGCAAGATTGCAAACATAAGAAACAACCTTATACCTGGCCAGACATCTATAGTCTTGAGCAGAATTTGGAAAGGTTACTCTTTAGAGTACAACTTCCTTTTAAAAATTATTTTTTGTTGAACAACTAAAAATAAACATACAAATACACATTTTCTATATATAAAAACATACAAGGAAAATTCACACCTAAATAAAAAACAAACAAACCCTAAACTCTAGAAACTCTAACAGTCCTGACTCTAAAGCAAAAATTAAGACACAAACAAATTCACAAAACAGAGAACAATGGCTTCCAGCATACCTGGCTATGGTTCTTTAATAGTACAGGCCCTTGTTGTTGTGTGCCTTCAAGTCACTTCCAAATTATGACAACTCTAAGGCTTTATGGGGTTTTCTTGGCAAGATTTGTTCAGAGGAGGCTTGCCATTGCCTTCCCTTGAGGCTGAGAGCATGTGACTTGCCCAAGGTCACCCAGTGGGTTTCATGGCCGAGCGGGAAATTGAACCCTGGTCCTCAGAATCATAATCCAGCACTCAAACCACAATGCTACACTGACTCTATACAGGTCTAACTTTCCCTAAATTACTAATAAGTTATTTTTACATTAAATAACCATAAAAGAAACATATTATCTTGCTAAAATATAGAAGAAATCAGATAAATATATAATACTTAATAAAACCTCTACTTATATGTCTTTAGAGTACGACTTCCATAATCCCTTAGGCAGCATGGCCACTGCCTTCTTTTCTTTCCAGATTCTTCCAGTATAGAAGAAAAATGGTTTGGGGTAGGAATAAACCAGTAAATAGTCTATAATAGCAATATTTCTCCAAAAATATAGCTATAAACCATGATCTTAAGTTACAGGGTGGAATGATCTTAAGTTACAGGGTGGTAGACTTCAGCTGAATTCTAAATGCTTTTGAACACAAAAGGAAATCAATAATGGAAGTAGTTGCCTATGAGGGAGATGGGCTTCTTGCTCGAGGTCTTCAAGCTAAGGTTTTCTGGGGATGCTCTAGCACTGGATTCCTGCACTGAGCATATTGTTGGACTGGATGTCTTAAGGGATCCCTCTGGTTCTGTGATTTCTAGAGTTTGTTTTATCTAATGCGTAAATGCACTGCCTGTACTTTCATCATTATGCAGGTTCTTTAAATCAGAGTGGTTCTTCCCTTGTCAGGTGATGTTTCTTCTTTGAAATTACAGTGGGCAAAGCATGGCCTGCCAGACTTTGTCAGATATGGACTCCTGTCAACCCTATCCAGCACAACCAATGGTGGGAAATGCTAGGAGTTGCAGTCCAACAGCATCCAGAAGAATGCATTTTGCCCACCTCCTGTTTACAGGGACATCAAATGAAAGCCACATTGCTTTCTAGAATTTAATTTGGTTTAATGTATGTGTGTGGTGGTGGTGGTGGTGGTTGTGTGCCTTTCTGACTTATGGTAACCCTAAGACAAACGTATAACAGGGCTTTCTTGGCAAGATTTGTTCAGAGAGGGTTTGCCATGATCTTCCTCTGAGAGAGCATGACTTTCCCACAGTCATCCGGTGGGTTTCTGTGGCCAAGTGAGGATTTATACTGTGGTCTCCCAATGTTTTAGCCCAACACAGAAACCAGTGCACCACACTGGCCTGATTTAGGTTATAATTTATATAAATTCTTAAAATGAAATATAGGGCCTCAGCAGACGGCTAATTGAGCCGTCTCCGAGGCCAGGAAGAGGAGGAGCAGCCACACGCACGGCGCTCCTTCCTCTCCCTGAGGTCGTCCTCGGAGCCGCCGGCCCTCCACACGGCCGGCGCCCTGGGGACAACCTCCTGCCGCAGCGACCAGATGCACTGCGGCGGAAAAGACAGAGAAAGTGCGCCCGACACTTTTAGGGCGCACTTTCCCTGATTTAGCGCTCCTTCCAGGGACGCCGCCGGAGCGCTGAGGTGCGGAGGCTGCGGCCCCGCGGCGTGCCGGCCCAGGGCGTCTGAGAAGCTCTCATCTGCTTCCCCCCATAGTTATATAATATCATAGAAAAAATACTTTCTGCCAGTGGCAACCCGTGGTGTGAGCAATGGCAGGGTGAGGCCCACCAATAAACATAGACAGTGAGAAATTCTACAGAATTTTAGCTCAAAAAAGTGAAACAAAGCTACCAAACCCCTGTTTCTTTGTGTTAATCAGACTCAGGGAGGTGAGGTGAGGGGCTAGTCTTCAGTGTATAATAAAACTTTTATTGGATGTCAAAGTTGCTCCTCTCTGTGCAACATTTTAGCTGCTTCTTGTGAATTTTATTATTGTATGGACTGCCAAAATCCACTCCAGCCACCAGAAGTCTTTCCAAACTAAAGTGGCCAAAGGTCTACTTTGAGGACTAATGAGAACTGAAGCTGAAAGATACAGAGTAGATTGACATTGGTTTTGATCTTACAAGACCTATACGCTCTCTTCACTACTGTCAAGAATATTGTCTTTTGTGATCCAAAAAAGTAACATTTCCAAACTCTGTTTTTTAAGACAAGCAGAAGAGATCAATTTGTAGAATTTATTATTTATATTTACTTCAGTCCATTTTCTTCTATCACTATCTCTTCTTTAAAATGCTTTCAAACTAAAATGTGCATTTTATTTTATAGTTTCTACAGATAAAATAAATTGGGAGTCACATCCAGCCACCTTGGAAACTGAGAAAAATAATTCACTGACTTCTCTGTATGGAAATGTGACCTGCAGTTTCTTGCCAGCTAAGAACACCTTTAACTCAGTTTTTATGAAGAACTGAAATTACTCCTTGAAATGGACATTGCCATTCAAAACTTAGAAATTCCATTTCTTATATGTTCTAAAGCTGTACAATTGTCAGATTTTTATGGTTTAGATTGTAAATGTGTTTTTCCTGGCTAATTATTGGTATTATTTTTTTAATTTTAATGTCAAAAGGCCAATTACTTGTATGATAATAGGAAGGACATATTTAAAATGAGGGAGACACTGTATACAAATGTATATTTGTAAAAGCTATTTTTATGATTAGCATGTTTTATGGTTCATCATATTTAAAGTCAGGTGATATTGCACTTAAATGTTTACAGCATAATGAGATCATCAAAGTTTTATTATCCAATATGTTAGCAGTATTTTAATCATTTGTATTTATTTATATTCCTTGTTTAAAGCAAGTACATTCATTAAATGGGATCTTAATGGTGGGCAAATAATATTCATGGCTGGATTTTTAAATCAAGGCATCATTATACCATAATAGATGTAATTTTCATACACTAGTTCTGTGCACGGTGGGGAAACTTCAGATAATTTCAATTTTCTAAATTTCACTCTCAGACTTTACTATAGTATAAGTTTCCTTATCCCCTTTTAGCATCAGATAAGCCCATTCTGGATAGCATAGATCAATAGATTTCAACAACTCTGTTAATACTTCCAAGAGTGCTGCCATATTGGAAAACTGATATAGTTGACTCCATATCTACTTTACAATACCATATTTTCTGGATTTCTGTTACTGAGTCTCTTTTGTTTTATGGGTGAATGGTTTATGGGTGGACGTATTTTGTTCACGTATCTCTGTATGAGTTTGGTGTTAAAATTGCCTAATTGTATCCATGCCATCCCGACAAGATACAAAGAGGACTTTAAATTATGCACGATGTTTCTCCACACTTATTTCTAATCCCTGAAGGTATCAAGTTCTCTCCAACTGATGCTTGAAATTAGAATTCTTCCCATGACTGCAAATTAATTCCTTCCATAGTTCCTCTGAATAAACTTTTTTTTTCCCCTCCACAAAACAAAACTGGTAAATTTTGCCTCATTTATTCCCAGTAATGTCTAGATCCACCCACGTTCTGCAGCTATAGTTGCCTCATTACCAGAGGAAGAGCCAAGGACTTGACAGTTCTGAAAATAAAATTGCACAGACCAGTTCTGTTTTCATCGCCTTAACACCAGACTAGTTCAATTATGCTTCATAGCTGAAAAGAGGTGCCAGACATCTAGAAATAGAACATGTTTTTTAAACAGTTGGCATGTGTAAGGATTTTTGTGTAAAAGTATGTTTGAAAGCGATTCTTACAAGATTTAAACTGCTTTCTAGTGACCAGGAAGGCATACTACATATGGTTAATGTCAGGTCTTGCTGGACTCTTTGTGTGCATTGTGTCATATACTGACACATGTTATACATGCAGTGGAACACATGCATGGCCTCCACAATAAAACATCTGAAAGGATCTTTTTAAAGACATTAATATTTATGAAAATGCAGCTTAGGAGTAATTTTCCTAACTTCATTTACACACTTCTGGGTTGTGTGTGTGTATGTTTATTTTCTTTTTTCAGTGTCAAAAGGATTACTTCCTGTAAATTCATAACTGTCATCTCACAAGTTTGCACAAATATTTTGCAGGACTTGAAAGACTCCAATGCTACAGCACAGAGCATCTCCAACACTCACCTCTTTGAAAAAAAAGCAACTTGTACATGTTCTTCATACAGTTTGCATTAATAGAGAGATGTGGGAGAAAAGAATAACTTTTCAGTACAGTAACTTAAAATCAAATCTGAATATCTCCAAATCAGACAATTGCTTCTGATAATCTAGACCAATGATTCTCAACTTTGGTCCTGCAGATGTTTTGGACTTCAGTTCCCAGATTCCTGACTGTCCACCAAGCTAGCTGGGATTTCTGGGAATTGAAGTCTAAAACACCTGGAGGACCAAAGTTTGGGAATCACTAGACACACAAACTAGGACTGGCATCCCATTAGTAACATACACAGTCATAAGTCCATCTTTGACCTGTGCATGTCTTTTTTGTCATTGTAGAAGTTGTTGTTGTTGTTGTTGTTTCTTACACACCTCTCCCCTTGGATCGAAGCAGGGAACAACAACAGACCAACAAATACACAACATCAGTTAAAAACACACATCAATTTAAAAGAACAAACAAGACACATAAATATTAAAACAATCCACATTTATAATTCATAATTTACAATTTAAAAATCAACTGGATAGGCCTGCCACAAGAGACTTGTCTTTAATATTGTTTTAAATTTGGACAGCATATTGTCAAATATCTTCTGGCAGGTTGTTCCACAGTCTAGGGGCAGCTGAAGAAAGGTCCTCTGGCTGAGTGTAGTACTTTGTGCCATAACAGATAGCAGGCCTTTCCTAGTCCTCTAAGCTGTTTTTGATGCCAGGGACTGAAACTGGCCTCTCTGTGTGCAAAATGTGTTTACCCTGAATTATGGTACCCTTGCATGAATACCATGCATTATTACAGTATTGGCCCTAAAGCAGGCTGATATCAGTGTAAGCAATGACAATAAAAAGAAATTGTGTGTGTGTTTTATTCTGAGTATGATGTGCAAGTATGTTCCAGCCTTTACTCTGCTGCAAATACTGTGCCCACATTCCTCTGCATATAAGAGAAATGGATCCAGAGACTAGTTTTATTATAACTTCTATTTACAGTCTGATCAAGGCATCCCAGTTTTTAACCTTTCTAGATCCTTGCATTGTGGCAATGTAGCTTTTTGTCTACAAAATATTTATTTGGAAGAGAGGAGAGTTGGATCCTTAAACTATGAAAAACATTACCTGAATACATTTCTACAGCCCTTTTAAAGCCATGGTGTTTGGGTTTTTTTAAGGATAAAGTTGATTTACCTCCATACAAGGAATATCTTGCCTCATGTGTTCTTGTGCAATTGTTCATTATGGTTTTGTTCCAAATGTTGTAACATAATTTTTACATTCCTGTAAATAAATATTTTCTCTGATTAATGCACTAATTGTCTTTAGTAGTTTCTGCCTCCAAATGTTGATTCTGAAAGTTGATAAGTACCCCAAAAATATTTTGGCTGCCATGTAAACACTTGCTTCAGAGTACGTTCCACTGAACACAATGGAATTTGAATCTGAAAAATTTCCAGAAGAGTAGCAGTATTTATTTATCATTTATAAACATCTTTTCCCCAGTTTTGGGATGTAAAGTGATTTACAGAACCAGAACAGATTTAAAACATACAAAAACATCAGTAAAAATATATAAAGACTCACCAATATCCTACATCAACTACTTTAGTTACAAACATGTAACTAAATAACATCTTAATTGTCTTATTCCCCTCAAGTCCACATTGAGCAGAAAAGATCTGTTCATCTTTCATTTGGAGAACAAGAAGGAGGATGTTTCCAGAATTTTTCCACCAGCAAGCGAGGCTGCAGCAAAGAATTGAAGTATGGTTCTGTTTCTGATTGTTGCAGACTTACTCACTGGTGGGAGGGAGCTGGAAATGTCACCTTCCTTGCAGCTGAACAAACTCCTTCACTCAGTGTGCCTGCAGATTGTTAATGTGGCCTTGGGGGACATTTACAATAATGGCAATAGCTCTACAATCACAACTGTGTGAAGCAGTTACAGATCCGTAACTCTACATTACAAATCCCTAACTGAGACATAGAGTTGCCATGAGTTGGCTAATTCAAGGGCAGTTAACAATAACACCAACTGCAATAGAGAATGCCAGCCATTATTGTTAAAAGCAATTCAATCATCTATAGAATTCAAAGCTTTAAATATTTGTTAAAAGACAAGATGGAAAAAACAACACACCATTAAAAGCCCATTGTAATCAATTCCTAAAAGTCTGTTGGAAGGAGAACAAGGAGGGAGCCATCCTAGCCTCTGTAGATAGGAAATTCCAAAGTCTGGCAGTGTCCCTTGAAAGCCCCTCACTTTTACCCACCAAATGTGCCTGGGAAAGTGAGGGAAGGACAACAACAAAAACAACCATGCACATTTTTAAAGCAGCTGGTCTAAAATGTTCCTATTAGGCCTTGAAAGTCTCCCTGCTTTGGGAAGCCTCAGTGAACAGCATGGAGGAGAATCAAAATAAGTATGGGCCTTTGCAGACTGCCAGAAATAGTGCACATTAAATTGAGGCACTGCCCTGGCTCAGTGCTAGGGAATCATGAGAACTGTATTTTTTTCTGAGACATTGAGCCTTCTCTGTCAGAGAGCTCTGGTGCCACAATAAAATACAGTTCCCATGATTCCCTAGCACTGAGCCAGGGCAGTGCCTCAATTTAATGTGCACTATTTCTGGCAGTCTGCAAAGGCCCTATGTTAGAGCGATGGGAGGGAGGCAGAATGAGAGGAAGAACTGGGGGTGACAGTGATCTGTAACAATTTCTCAGCATCTGAGAAGTCAGAGGAACATCTGAAGTTCAGTTCTCTGGATGTTATCCAAATTGTCTGGAGAGCAATTTACTTGTGGAGAAAAACTGACTGAAGTATTATATTTAATAAGTGACAGGCATAAGAAAAGCATCAGCCTCAGAAAGGAAAGAGACTGTGCAGTTATTCAGATACTACCTGAATATTTAAGAGAATCTTCAGCCTTTGGAAGCAAGGAAATATAGGCACTGGGACTTTCATGTCAACAGGTGTCAGTGCTGACATTCCTATGGAAGTTGGATTACATTTTTTAAAACATTTGGAAGGACTTCCATAGAGTTTTATTTTTAATCAGAAGGAGAAAATTGTCCAGCTATTTACAAGAAGGATCTCCAATTATACAGTTTTCTATAACATCTGGCAGTTAATCAGACATTTGGACTCAGCACTTTAATTTCAGAGATTCCTCCTTCTTGACAAAGCCATTAACATTTCGGAAGGAGAGAGGTTCAAATATGAATTGGGCTCCTACATGGTATTCTTGCTGGAAACCAGTTCCCTTTTCTGAAAGTCAAATAGTGTGAACATGTCACACAATCAATGTTGTAGGTTGTAGGCAAGTAAGTGGGCTCATGTTTGTGCTGGATGGTGAAGCTGTGCTGGATAGGATCCAGTATGGATGAATCATATTCTAGGTTGAATCCAAAAGAACTCTAAAGAAACAGTCTTTGATTCAGACTTCATTATAGGCTGCTGCTACAGTACAGAATTAAGGCAGCTTGACACTGCTTTAACTGTCATAGCTTCATCCTATGGAATTGTAAGATTTGTAATTTGTGGCAGCAAAGCTCCCTGACAAAGAAGGCTAAATAGCTCACAAAACTACAGATCCCAGAGTTCCATGGCATTGAGCCATGGCAATTAAAACAGTGTCAAGCTTCATTAATTCTGCAGTGTAGGTGCAGACATAGTACAGTTCACTCAAAAGCACAGGAATAAGTTATCCAGGCAGTGTAAATTCCTTTAATTTAAATGGGTCTCTTCTAAATCTGATGGATTATGATTGGGTTTTTTTAAAAAAAAATCTGTCTAAATTGATGTCACAGAGAATCATTGGCCAAAATCCTACATTGCCCAGTGTAGCAAAAGAGTGCAGCATATTGAGAAGCAGTTAGGTTCTATCCAGCAGGTTTATTTAAGGAAACAAGTTTTAGAAACTAGGGCCAATGCAGATGGCCCCTAAGAGGTGGCTCTGTGCCGCCCCTGAGAGCCCCGATCCTCCTTTTTGCCACTTCAAAAAGAGCTGGTCAATGCCGCTCCTTTTTGGGGTGGCAAAAAGCCACTCTTAGAGCTGCCACCATGGCTCTTTTGTGACCCTTTTGCACAACATGTGTGCACATTGCACCAATGGGATGCCCTGACGCTGTGCGGCATGTAGTCGGGCACGCGGCATGATGGTCACCCCACCCAACTCCACCCCCAGGCCGCCCCTTTAAACTGGTCTCCATCACCCCTAACTGCCAAAGGCTGCATTTTCAAAAGACAGGGTAGTTTTTGACAGCAAACTAGATAAAATCAATTGTGGTGATTTCAAGGATGAGTTGCCTTTTGAAACTGTCTTTAATTGAGGATTGTTTCTAACTCAGTATCAAAATCTCACTTTCTTTTTTCCAAGTGGAAAATCAGTTGAGCAAGAAAATATGCTTCTATTGGTACCAGTTTAATGCTGGCCATTTGGGCCAATTTACTGGGAGCTTTGCTTCAGGTGAACCAGGATGTGTGACAAAGTGGTATAAGAGTAGAAGATCAATAACAGCAACTGAAGAAATGGAAGGGGGGAAAAAGTCCCCATGTACATGGATAGCTCTGAAGACAAAATACAACACTGATTGTTCTGACAGACACAACGTTCATCGGCAGAGGTGGCAAGAACACTTCAGAGGACAATGTAGCTTTTGAAATTATATATAATGGCCAGCTCGTGATTGCAAGAAAAGTCATCTATATAGCATGCCTTGTTCAGTAGAAAATGGGGGAGTATTGTCACATGTCATCATCTTTGCTGGTGTTTTCTTGCACCAAATGAAACGTGAGGTCAAAGATACTCAATCTTCTCTTTTGGTCAACTTACACAGAAGCAGCTGGGGATTTCGGTCCTTTCACACAACTTCTGAAAGGTACTTGGTAAACTGTCCCAAGTTAAAACCATTAAACTTCCCGTGTATTATTTAGGTGGTGTTCTCTGACCAAGAAAACAATTATTGGAGTCCTGTTAGCATATAAGCACATGGTAACAGCTCAGTAGTAAGTAGCAGCAGCCGTGGGCTCAGCAGCCATGTAAGAAGCAAATCACTGGAGAAATAGGTTGTTCAGAGGTGGCAGATTTTGACTGCCAACCTAATGTGATCTTGGAAAAACTATAATCATTCTCATAGTTGACCAGCAGGGTTCAAAGGAATAAGTGCTTGGATATGTATTTAGTGTCCAGCTTGAATTGTAAAAACATTAACTGGGGAGGAAATCCACTGAGTTCAGTGGGGCTTCTTCCTTTGTATATTTAGGATTACAGCCTAAAAAAAATTGCCATAGTTCAGCAAGGATTTCTGATTCCAAATAGGTTAATAATTGCAATTTTAAGGCAAAAAAGCAAAGCGGTTTGCAGTGGTTACCTTTGGAGTGATCGGTAATCTTGCAACTGCAGTGCTCCTCATTGCAAAGTCTGGATATTAATTGGATACTTTTTTCCAGATCTTCATGCTGCTCTGCTCATTTTAGAGGGTTTTTTGGTTGTTATATTCTCTCATCTATCTTATTCATTTGTTAGTGATATTTATATTCTGTCTTTCCACCAGCCCACCAGGGCTGCCCTCCCTGCTTTATCCTCACAGGAAATAGGTCAGACAAAATGAGTATCTCAGCATGGCAAGGTAAGATACACCAGAGATGCCACCTTGCCTGCTCTCAGTTCCCTGACAAGTGAATGAAAATCACCTGTTGGCAAATAGAGGATGTTACTCCTTACAAGCAAGAATTCTTCCCTACACCATTAAATTTTCCTTTAGTCTGCACATTCCTAGCATTACAATAACTTAAAATGTTAGTTGACCATTTAGAAATAGAGTTAGGCATCCAACGGAAAGGGCTCAGTTACCAAGAAACTGCAAACACAGGAGCCTGTGTAGGAGATCTAGGCATTAACCCTTTACAATTATCAGTGTCTCATCCTCTGAAATGCTAGAAATGTGGGGACTGGGGCCTCTGTCAAAGCTTCTGCAAAGAGAAGGAGCAAAGAAGCCAATAAAAGACGACTGCCTGCCTCTGGAGAAAAGGACCTGCTAAGACAGAAGCAACAAGCAGATGTGGAAGTGATGCAGGGATTGCAGAATTCTCCCTTCTTGGACCCAAGTTGGAAGAGAATAGAGGACCATTCCCCAGGATTCATGTGGCACCTTACTTGATGCTTTGCTTGTCTACCAGAATTAAGAGGATACTCAAGAGAACCTGGAGCAATAATAGACTTACAGGGAGCAAAGAGACAAGCTCCTGCAAAAAGGAAGCCAGGCAAGTTGGACAGGCAAGAGGTCTAGGAGTGGCTGATGTTAAGCATTCTCTCTCATCATGTATGTATGTTTTTGTTAAATCTCCCAGTCTATCCCCTCCTCAGCTTTTCATCTTTTATCCACTAACCTGTCCTACCAAACTCCTTATTCTGAGACCACATACCTGCATAACACAGAGGCTCATCATGAAGGTACTTTCACTTGTTCTTCATCCAAATGTCTATCTGAGAACTCTCTGAACTTAAAATAAGAAATGTTTTTCTTATGCACATGGTGCTGAGCTTGACTGAATGGACATGTAGGTGTGGAGAGAGGTGGGTGTTGATGTGCCCATGGAGGCTATGATTTTCACAACATATACAGGTTTGTACTTAAACATGTCAATGATCAAAGAAACCACCTCTGAGCATTCCTTGCATAAGAATATCCTATGAAATTCATGGGGTCACCATGAAGGTGCACGGACTCATAGGCACACATACTCACTCACACACATACAATCTCTTGTGTGGTTCTTAGAACACCGATTGCTCTGCAGAGGGGTGGGATATAAATTATTATTATTATTA
>CM034706.1:37260296-37272482 GCA_020142125.1 Phrynosoma platyrhinos | reverse complement strand
CCTCTTTCATGCAAACAACTGTTTATGCTGACAGCAAACGTATATGCAACAGAATGCATTTATTGTAATAACAGAGAACAGGGCGCATGTGTAGGGTTACAATTAGGGTTAGGGTTCTAATATTCAAGCACACCTGCAGCAGTACATTCACACATGGAAGCATAGGGTGCTTTAAATTAAAGTCTGCATTATAGTACGCATGCTCCGGTTCGGCTACTCAATTTCTGCCACATGTGCACCGGTGCATTTATAAACACCACGCCTTCATGTCAGCCTGAAAGCACATCTTTTTGCCCATCTGTACAGCCCCTAAATCAAGATTACAAAACAGTAATCCTACCTGAGGAAACCATTTCCTTTGGTGTGAGAACTGTCAGGTATGAAATGTTTACCAGCAAATAAAACACAGTTACTGAGGGAAGTGCAGTCATCACGGTCCAAGGAATGTTTCTGCTGGGGTTTTTCACTTCCTCTGCAATGTATAATGTAGAAGTCATTCCATTTGTAAAGAAGAAAACAGATGCATTTGTAAAGAAAAAAAGTAATATACATCATGACTGTTTACCAAATTCATGGCTATTTTCCTTCTGTCATTTCTTATAAAATGAATTTGGTAACTGGCATAGAACCCTAAGACTCCCAGCTAGCCTTATTTATTTTTTCTAGTGTGCTTTTAGTTGGTATGAATATGGCTATTTGTTTCAAAGTGTCTGCTAATGTCTGCAAATTGGAAATTAAACAGCCCATGGGACTTCCACTTAAATTTTCTTATTTATACTTTCTCTGTCTTTCTTTATTAGTTCATATATTTAGCTTCTGGAGTTTACCACACCAGGACCAGTTCCACCACAATTGTGCTATTGGAAAATAATAGAAGCATTGAGCTATACCAATCTATAGTTCCGTATAGTCGCACAATCGCACCATAATAATAAAATAAAAAAAACACAGTCACATTCCTGTATCATTAATAGATTGTGATTGGAATTTCACACATGCATGCTTATCATGCTACTATGCACGTCTGAAAAATGTGGTTCCATCCCAAACACAACAAAATAAAATTTCCATATTTAAAAAGATAATATATATCCATTTCAAATAAAAGAGTGCACTATACCTGAAAATAAGAAAGAAATCTACTCCAAAAAACAATCATAGTAATGAGAACGAATTGCCTGTGCCAAAGTGCACGCGGGGAAAAGGTCCTCGATAGCGATCCCCAAGAGCGTGAATCTATCGTTATTACCATCCGTATCTTTGCAATAGTGCTTCATTTGCGCTATTGACAAACCATTTATGGGATTTCCCCATGAATGAGTAGTTATGAGACCATCACAGGTTATTCACGGGACAACTACAGAATGAGCGTGACGTTGTGCGAAAATCTTCAGGCGATTGTGCTAAGATAACAGGAGCATTACATTTTTCTCCTGTTTTTTCGCCTGTCTGATAATCTCCTCTGTCTTGCTCTTTTCCAAGAAAAGGGAGCTTTATCACAAAAAGGGTATCAATCTATAATTGATATGTTTGGTAGTCAGGAAATTATCTTAAGTGACTTTATCACCATCTTGCCACAATTCTATGCTTTTCACTGTTTTCTGCACAGAAAGTGTTTTGTTGAAAACACTGTAATTTGTGCAAAAACAATATTTTTACATAGACAAACTTCACAGAATTCTCACAAAAGAAATCCTGAAAATGAGAATAATATTTGAGAAATGCACAAAATTATCACAATATCACTCAAAGAAGAGAAAACTTTTTTAAAAAAAATTCAATATCACACACAAGATTTATCTCTCTACTTTACATGTATTTCCTAGGCTGTTAGCATAGTGATCCTCAACAACAAAAAATTTACTCATACTATAAAGTTAAAACAGGAAATTAGAGAAATACCTATGACACAAATATGAAAGTATTTTATGAAACAACCCCAAACCAAATTGGGGTTAATGCACAGATCTGAAGTTAACAGGGATTACATCTTTTCTAGTACTGTCATTGGAAAATTCCAGATATTAATTTGTAAAATGTTTCCTGAAATGAAAAATAATGAGATATCCCTGAGGTAGAAATTAATGTTTATTAAAGCACTATGTGTATTAAAACATTAAACTGGGGCTCTGAATCCATCTGCAATAGATACATCATCAACCAGTGATTATGTGCATTCATAGCTTTCTTCAGGGCCAGTATTATTGGCTATATTGACATCTGACAGGACAATAGTGTATGATTCAAGTTCAGTTTTAAAGATTAAGAGCAACAAAGTACAAAAACATAGCTCAGTTCCTCTAACACAGAGATGGGCAACTGTGGCCTTCCAGAAATCCTTGCACTACAGTGCCCATTGGCCTTACCCATAATAGCCAATAGTGAGGGATTATGAGAGCTGCAGTCGAATGACATGGGGAGAACCACAGTTATACACTCCTGTTAAAGCATTTATACTCCTTTGATTTGTTAAATTCCCTATCGACAGTTTTCATCACCACCTTGAATTGTTCTAGAGAAGTACATACCTGGCATTTTCCTTATCTTAACTCCATGATCTTGGCATCAAAATACATCCAGTGCTGACTGCTTAGGAACAAGTAGAATTCAACAGCATACTCTATAACTCGGCTAAGAACATCTAAGAATTGTACAGCTAGTCTAAATCACAACTGGCCAACAGGAGTCAAACAGAGCTTTGTACCTAGAATCTTATAGTGTCCAATACATCTGGATCAAATAACAGTTGCATAGGTTTAACAAAATTGTGAGGTGGGGGGGGACAGACTAACTAACAAGATTTTATCTATTTATAAAATGATAGGAAACATCTGTTTTCTGTATCATCATACACATTTAGCAGTAGTGTTTTAGCTTACTGAAGAAGAAGAAAAACACATATCCCTGTGAGAGGCAAAATATGTTACAAAACATAAAAATGCTGGTGGAAAACCATAAGGATATTTTCACATGGACCAAACTGACTCCAAACTACCCTAACATGGAGGTATTCTGCATTCATTGGCTATGTGTAAAGACAAGAACTCTGCCAGAGAATGAATCAGTAACTATTTCTGCAGGGTTCAGACAAATTAAGTTATATTTTTTCCAGGGGTCAAGAAGTTGGTGCATTGTGTTCACACACAATGAATTAATTGTTCATACACAACTTAGGAACTTTCAAACATTTCTCTCCATCTCTTTACTCAGCCTCAAAAAGACTTGCTTCAGGCCAGTATTAAGAGCCCTGGCAGGACTCTGCTAATAAACCAGCTGGGGTTCCAACAGGTATGAAAGAAGAATGCCAAAATCAAAGGTAGAATACACAACAAAGTTGCCAACTGACTGAGAAAATAAGAACTATACCTGCCAAATAATTGAGAGACCACCAGCCCCCGTAGGCATACAGTCCTTGGAAAAATGCTTCAGCCATCTGTGCAACATCAGGAATCTCTGCACTGAAAACATTCTCAAACCTTGCAAGGTTCTCTTTCCTTCCTCTTATCAATAGGATAATCCCACCAATTGCAATTACGGATAGAGCCATCATCTTCAGGACAGTAAATACAGTCTGCACCCAAGCAGCCATCTTGACACTTCGCCCATTGAGGAGCCCAAGGAACCACAGAACAGCCAGCGCCAAGCATTTCTTGAGCAGTTCTGGGGCCAGGCACTCACCATAGAAAGGCTGAGTAGCATACTCAGCAAACAATAAGGCCCGGGCAGCATTCGAGGCTGGTTTGTTGAACATCGCTGTCCACAAGAAGATGAAAGCCAGAGGAGAGCCAAGGGCTCTCTTGATGTGGCTGTACTCGCCTCCTGAAAACGGTAGAGCTGTGCCGAGCTCTGCATAGCACAGGGCACCCATCAAAGATACGATGCCACAAGCAGTCCAAACAATCAATGCAACACCAACATTGAGCAAAGAATATTTCAGAACCCCAGTAGGAGAAACAAAAATTCCTGCACCTACAATTGTTCCTACGATAAAGCTAACTCCTTCCAAATAGCCTATGGTTCTTTGGAGTTGCATCTTGTTGTTTTCACTTTTGTTTACTTCTTTTATCTGCTGCTCATATTGATCTTTCTCCATGTTTGTCGTTCACTTCTGTTGGTTCACAAAGAAAACAATAAGTAACCTGAAGATTTTAATTTCCTTCTCCCTATACCCTTTTCCCTGGATGAAGTGAAACACTACTTGAATGATTTACAAAATCACTTCAGACAAGTACCCTTTCAGGTTTCACAAGAAAAGAGCTGATCATTAACCACTTCTTTTCAAGAAATTTGGCCAAGTTTTCAAAAATACGTTATCAAGTTAAGCCTTCAGCCTCATGCATGACTACTTGGGAATACCTCCCAGTAAACTCACTTGAGCTTGCTTACTCAAATTAGTTCATAGATACTTCAGGACATTTAATAGAGTAAATAGATCCCAGCAGCCAATGCTGTGAAACTACCCCACCTCAAAACTACATCCCTGATTTTGGCACACACACACACATATATTCTTGATTTTTTTTTAAAAAAAAAGGAAAGAAATCCAAGCATAAAAACATTTTTCCTTGTCTTTTGGGTTTTAAAATGGGATTGCATAGAATGGAACACTATGATTCTTATCTAGTACCTCTTTAAGGGTATTTTGAGGTCTGTTTAGAGCAGGAGAGGACAACTGTGGAGAATTCACAGATTGTTTTTTGTTGTCTCTTTGGACCTTTTGGAGGCTGCATAAGCTGCCATAAATTAAATAACTCAGAGATGGACAGAAATCCATTTTTGATTTTTGAAGAATAGGTATTTTTTTAAAAAAATATTCAAACATTTGGGAGTGAGGATAGAGCTGAAACCTACCAGAAAGATGAATCATCACTTCTACAGGTTTCCAGGTGAAGCTTTCCTCCTATATTTTAGGGGAAAGGGTGGATAGCTAACAGTAGCTTATAACATTTGCTCAATAGAAAACTCCTGTAGTCCTATAAGAATAAACCAGCTCCCCCAGATCCAGAGTAAGATTTATCCATATAGGATGTTTCCTCCAAGTCATTCTTATTTTTCAGTTAAACACCCCTCCCCCACATACTTAAAATCCCCCAAAGCAACCTAAATTGTGTGGGGTGTCCTTTTAAGTTTAAAAAAAGATATTAAAGTTAGGCTAGGGTATGGGAGAGTAGGTGGCAAAAGATAGGCTACATAAAATCACAAGCAGACATAAAATCAGTTATAATTAGCTAAGACAACAACAGAGTTTTGTTGCTGGGATCTATTTACTCAGGTTTCCTTCCTTCAAAAATGCTTTTAAATCTATTGATTAGACTAGATGAACCAAATAAAAGTTATACAAGTGATAAAGCAATCCAGAATCTTTGACCAGAATCTTGTATGTGACATATGTGTGAGTTTTACTGCAGATGCAGAGTGACTTTTTTGGACAATGCAGAGTGGATATGTCCAGCAGATGGTGACAGGAATATATTACAAAAAATTGCACCAAATTAGTGTGTCAATACTCATTGTGCATTGCGTACTACCTCTGTATATTGTGCAATGATCTAGCACAGGGGTAGGCAACCTTTCCCCTTTAAGGGCCAAGGGATTTCAGCTAGCACCTATGCACATTTACTGTTTCCCATACATTGTGCTATGGTGGAATTCAGTATAGGGAGTGTGTAGTGCTAGGGTAGTGCCCAGTGGATATTTATGCTATGCCATGTAGGATCTTGAACACTGTTTCTACCATGAGACAGTGTGAAATAGCTGACTCAGGTTGTGGATTCAGTTGATAATGAAAGGGAAGGATATTGTTGGCTTTGTTGTTATTGTGCTTTTACTTCCATAGGCAGGGAGAGATTAATTGCAGTTTTTTGCCTCCTGTGTCAAGATGAGTTCTCTGCTTTTGTACGTCTGAGTTCTGTAGAGTCTCAGCCCTGTTTCCTAGGCACAAAACATATTTTTCGCTAGACTACATTGCATAGCTCTGATAAAAGTTGATTCTACATTTGAAATAAGATGCTTGTGTATGGTTATTATTTATTTTTTAAAAAATATTATTTCTTTTTTCCATGGGTGATTTGTAATCTTAACAGGTTCCTGTTGATTTAAGTTAAAAAAATAAATTAACAGGCAACAAAAAAAAAATGCTGCTAGAAAAGAATGTTCATATAGTACTATCTTTCTTTCAGTTTTGTTTCAGTATGTTTTGTTTAGATGGTAGGATGCAACATCTTCAAGCACAGGGCAGAGCTGCCAAGTGGCAAGGGTTTACACCTATGTGAGTGCTTGAAGACGTCAGTGGATTCAAATCTTAAAGTGCACAGCTGTTCAAAGGGGGAAAGTCATGGGTGGCTCATGGTCTGAGCAAGAGGAGGTGCCACTTCCACCATCTTTGACTGTGGACTTCTCCTGAGGAAATAAAAAAGTTATTTCAGTTCCAAGTTAATGCTTGACAGCTGGACATTTCAAGTGACTAGAGTTTCCTACAAACAAAACAAAACAAAAAAGCAAAATTATTTATGATAATTTATTTTTAACAAATAAGAATGCAGTGGGTTCACCAAATGTTGAGAAACAAAGTAAAAGCTATTGATAAAATGAGAATGTTATTTTGCCCATGCATATTTTACCCAAACCCTGCCAGCATGTAAGAAATATCTGATTAGTCAAATTGATATGCTTCCCATAATTCTCCCCAGGTTATTCATTACACAAGACATATGGTCATAAAACTTTACTGATTCCTTATTAATTTAGCAAGTGGTCTCCTGGGATCTTAGCAACACTTCAAGGACTTCATCTGTCCTATTTGGAAAAACAGAACAAAACAAGCCTACAAATACCATCTGTTGTTATGTTATGTTCCTTGGTGATTTGAAAACCATTTCCCTTTGAGGATAATAGAAGTGTTTTCTTATCGCCTTTTTACTGCATTTGCAACACAATCCTATGCATATTTACTCAGAGATAAGTTCTGCTGAATTCAATGGGATTTACTTCCAGGTGACTGTCTGTCTATCCCCACTAAACACAATGGGATTTATTTCTGAGTATACATACACAGAATGCATGGTAAAATCAAAGCTTGGAAAAGCCCGAACCATATTGAATCAGAAGTAGCATTTCCAAAGCTCTCTGTTAATCTCTCAAATGTATATCCTGAAAATATATTTTGGGGCTGTACAAACATAGGAACAGTTGCTGAAGAGTTATAATAAAAGACTATTTAGGTCTCAGAGGATGGCAATGGCAAACCTGCCCCTCTGAAGAAACTTGCTAAGAAAACCCTGTGATAGGTTTGCCTTAGGAGCACCATAAGTCGGAAACAATTTGAAGGCACATAACCACAACATTTAAGAGTCCATCCCTTGTTGCAAAAACTCTACTAGCTGCTGATCCATTTCCAGGCACAATTCAAAGTGCTGGTGATGACCTATAAAGCCCTATGTCCAAGCTATTTGAAGCATCATATCTCCCTTTATGAGTCCATTAGACCCCCAAGATCTTCAGGAGAGTCCTCTGTCCCATCAGCAGCCACCAAGAAGACCCTCTCCCTTGTTCCCACAAAACAACCCTAAGAAGGTGGTAGGACAGAGAGAAGAATATCTGCAGAGGAGTTTAGAGCTGTCCAAGGTGCTGAACTCTAGCCTCTGGGTCCACTGCCTTGGATAGCTCTTTTAAAGTTCAGAATAAAACCTAAAGTTCAGAATAAACCTCTTAAATATGAGAAACTGATTTGCCAGCCCACTGACATAAGTCTCTTTCAAGGAAGTATATAGCCAGGCAGCTTAAGTATACCTTCCTTTACAAATGATAGGTCTAAAATTAGGTGCTGTTCTAAAGAAAAGTCTCATAAAACACACAAAAAGTGGTTTGTTATAGAAGCTGACAAACATGGCAAGAAATAAAGGACTATTTATTTATTTAAAACATTTCTATCCTGATTTATATCCAAAGATTACTTTGAGGGGTTCCTTTCTTCAGTGGTAGGCTTGGGTATTAGTTCTCATCTGGACTCAAAGTCCACATAAGTCCTTGTTTCATGACATTTCATATCCACACCACACAATTATAGCAGTTTAATACCACTTTGGATACCTTAATTTACCAAGCATCTGGAGTCCTTCCAGTTAGTACTGGTATATATTGGTGCTTTTGGTCCCAGAGGTTGCCCGCCCTCTCACAAGCCAGAGTAATATTCCCCGACATTTAAATATAGACTAGTCTTGTTAGTGGATGCTCTCCAAGCCTCACACCTTTGTGTGCAACACACATCTCAAATGAATTGATTTTCTTCTTATTTCTTCACTGTCCAGCTCTCACATCCACACATGGTGATGGGAAATACAATGCCTTGGACAATTCTGACTTCAGTGCTCATTTGTATATCTTTACACTTTAGGATCTTGTCCATTTCATTCATGGTTGCCCTTCCCATTCCTAGTCTTCTTATTTCTTGACTGCAATCTCCATTCTAATTAATGCTTGATTTGAGGTACAGGGACTCTTTATTTCAATTTCCTAATTATGCAGGTTGAGAGTGACCAGATATCTGAACCGTAAAAGAGGGCAAGGCATCACAAACAGGGTGTCCAGACATCTCCAGAACATGTCCTACATTTCAGCCTTCTAAATGTTCCATTTTGAGCAGGACTAAGAAGGATGAAGTTATATTTATATTAGTGTTTTTAGCTTTTATTTGGTAATATTCTACATTTTTCTTGAATGTCCTACATTTTGGGGTGCCTTGCTCTCCTTTGTGGTTAGGACATCTGGTCACTCTAACCACAAAATGTAGGACATTCAAGAAAAATGTAGGGCATTACCAAATAAAAGCTAAAAATGCTAACATAAATATACAATTGTCCCTCCGTTTTCGCAGACTTGAAGTCCTCATTTTCCAGGCCATGTCCCTCATTTCATCCTCCTTCTGTTGAGGAATTCCAAAATGTCCTCCATCTTGAGCATGAGTAAAGAAGCCTGAATTTACATTTCTATCAGTGTTTTTAGCTTTTATTTAGACCTGTCCACCATTTTTCTTGAAGGTCCTCCATTTTGGGCTGCTTTGTCCTCCTTTGTGGTGAGGACAACTGGTCACTCTGATATAGGGTGACCAGACATCCTCTTTTTCCAGGACATGTCCTTCAATCTCCTTCTGCTGAGGAATTCCAAAATGTCCTCCATTTTGAGCATGACTAAAGAAGCATGAATTGACATTCCTTTGAATCTTTTTAGCTTTTATTTAGACCTGTCCTCCATTTTTCTTGAAGGGCCTCCATTTTGTGGTGCCTTGTCCTTTACGGTTATAATAATAATAATAATAATAATAATAATAAATTTATTTATATCCCGCCCCTTTGAGGTCAATCAGGGCGGCTAACAGCAGTAAAATATAATACAACTACAACAAAATCTTGTTCCCTCCCCCCCCTTAAAAAGTTATTAAATCAATTACAAATTAAAAGCAACAATTAAAATACAACAATCATATTATAGAACACATTACGGCAGCAGTTCTCAATTACATGTTCAAGTTCAGAGGACATCTGGTCACTCTGATACGGGGTGACCACATGTCCTGCTTTTCCAGGCCATGTCCCCCATTCCAATCTCCTTCTGTCCAGGAGGAATTCCAAAATGTCCTCCATTTTGAGCATGACTAAAGAAGCATGAATTGACATTTCTATGAATGTTTTTAGCTTTTATCGGGTCATGTCCTCCATTTTTCTTGAAGGCCCTCCACTTTGTGGTACCTTGTTCTCCTTTGTGGTTAGAGGACCTCTGGTCACCCTGTATGAATACAATTCCCATCTGCCACCTACAGAGGACAGAAGATGAAATTCTTTCTTGTCGCTGTTGTTGTTAGCTGTTACCTTGGAGTTTATCATGCGGGAGGAAATTAGGAGTCTAAACAGTAATTAACCTGTGAAAATCACGCAACTTGACATTAAAACATAATTAAAATGAGATTGACACAAGAGCCATTATCCCATGAATAATCAGGGAATAATAACCAGGCAATAAACAGCAAAAAGTCATTCACGGGAAAATCCCATGAATGATTTGCTGCTGTTTCTTGTCTGGTTTTTCACAGGATAATGGCACTTTAATCACATTTCATCTCGATGTCATGTGAAAACCATTAGCGCAATTGCGGGATAATCATGAGTTATTCATGGGATAACATCACTTTGAACACGACGTTGTGTGAAAACCATTAGCTCAATTGCGGGATTATCGCAGGTTAATCACCGTTTATACTTCCAATTGTCCCCAGTGTGATAAACTCCCAACTCTCCCTGTCCTCCATTGCTCTTCTCATTTCCTGCAGACTCATGCCTGTGTTCTCCTATCTAGCATGCAGCCTGCAGCTGCATCCGCACTGCAGAAATAATCCGGTTTTACACCACTTTAACTGCCATGGCTCTGCCACACCTCAAATTTGATTTTTTTCTTATTCAATTTCTTCACTGTCCAGCTCTCACATCTGTACATGGTAATGGGGAATAATACTATGGCTTGGACGATTCAGCTGTATATGTTTACTCTTTAGCAGGGGTAGGCAACCTTTCCCCCTTTAAGGGCCGAGGGACTTCAGCTCCCAGAAGCCTCAGCCATGTTGGCCAATAGTCCCATGTTGGCCAATAGCTCCTGGGATTCTGGGAGCTGAAGTCCCTTGGCCCTTAAAGGGGAAAGGTTGCCTACCTTTGCTCTTTAGGATTCTGTCTAATTCTTTCGTAGCTGCCCTTCCCATTCTTAATCTTCTTCTGGTTTCTTGACTGCAGTCTCAATTTTGATCAATGTTTGATCCAAGGTATGGGAAGTCATTAGTTATTCCAGTTTCCTCATTATCTAGGTTGAATTTATGTAAATATGCTGTGGTCATTATTTTTGTTTTCTTTGGGCCTTTGCAGACTGCCAAAAATAGTGCACATTGAGTCCACTTTAACTGCCCTGGCTCAGTGCTAGGGAATCATGGGAACTGTATTTTTTTCTGAGACATTGAGCCTTCTCTGTCAGAGAGCTCTGGTGCCACAATAAATTACAGTTCCCATGATTCCCTAGCACTGAGCCAGGGCAGTGCCTCAATTTAATGTGCACTATTTCTGGCAGTCTGCAAAGGCCCTTTGGTGCTCAGTCGTATATCTTTGTGGTTGCTGTCGTTGTGTGCCTTCCAAGTCATTTCTGACTTATGGTGGCTCTCAGAGAAACCTGTCATAGGGTTTTCTTGGCAAGATTTGTTCAGAGGAGGTTTGCCATTGCCTTCCCCTGAGGCTGAGAGAGTGTGACTTGCCAAGAGCACCCACCCTAGCCTCCAGAATCACAGTCCAATGTTCAAACCATTACACCACACTGTATATCTTTACTAGGAACTTCTCTAGCTCTTTCGTGGCTGCTTTTCCCATTCCTAGTCTTCTTCCTGGTCAAAAACACACTGCAGAAATAATCTATTTTGAGACAATTTTAACTGCCCTGGCTCAGTGCTTGAAATCCTGTTAACAGTCGTTTATTGTGCTCTCTGACAGAGAACGCTAAATATCTCACAAACTATAGTTCCCAGAATTCTCCAGCATGGAGTCAGGGTACTTAAGGGGGTCTCGAACTGAATTACTGTATTTCTGCAGTGTGTTTTGAACCTCAATCTAGAATAAATAAATAAATAAAAAATACTGGAGCCGCGTCCCCCTCTGCAATTTGCGTAGCTCTATGGTTTCTACGTCCTGGGCGCCATCTTGTGGCCGGAGTTGCAAAGGCTCAGGCGGTCATGGGGGGGGGGTCCTCCTACTCCTTTTCCCATGATGCCCCGCGTTGCCGTTGGCTGGGGATGTGGGAGGGATTTAAAATGGAAGGCGGCAACTTTCGCGGCTCGCACTTAATGGCGACGGCTGGGGAGCTCAGTCTTATGGACAAAGGCATCCAAAGGTGAGCGGCCATCGCCGCTAGGAATCACGAGGTCCTCCAAAATGTTGCAGGAAGGCTTGTGTGATATATATATATATGTGTGTGTGTATTATATATATATACATATACATATATGTGTGTGTGTGTGTGTGTGTATAATATATATATTGTGTGTGTATATAATATATATATATATATATGTGTGTGTGTGTATATAATATATATATGTGTGTGTGTGTATAATATATATATATGTGTGTGTGTGTGTGTATAATATATATATGTGTGTGTGTG
>CM034706.1:37249792-37260107 GCA_020142125.1 Phrynosoma platyrhinos | reverse complement strand
CACACACACACACACACACACTATATTGTGTGTATATATCTATATCTATATATATCCATACATATATATCTATACTGTGTGTGTGTATATTGTGTGTATACACACACACACACATAATAGTAATAATATATACACGCACACACTTACATACATGCACACGACTAGAAGGCACACAACAACCTGCTGTTTTTAAACACATAACACATATATGTTTAAAACTTCAAGTAGTTGTTGTGTGCCTTCCAGTCTTTTCCAACTCATGGCAACCCTGAGGCAGGGGGATTTCTTGGCAAGTTTCGTTCAGAGGGGTTTTTGGTGTTGCCCTGCTCTGAAGCTGAGATAGTGTGACTTGCCCAGGGTCACCCGATTGGGTTTCCATGACCCTTAAGAAAACATATCATGAGGTTTTCTTGGCAAGTTTTGTTCAGAGGGGGTGTGTGCCATGGCCATCTACAGAGGCTGAGAGAATGTGACTTATCCAGAGTCACCCAGTGGGTTTCTGTGTCCAAGCACTTCAAAAGTATTTGTTCTGGGTGATAAGAATGTGAAGGACACAGTAATAATGGGTGGTTATGGATATTGACAACCTCAGTTGGATTATTTAGTAGGATGTGTAATGGTATAACTGTGTGTGTGTGTGACACACACACACACACACACACACACACATCCAGATTTTGGTTTTAAATCATTACAGTTTTGGAGAAATCAGAATCTATATGTGTTTTGAAGAGTTAGGCTAGTTACTGCCAGGGTTGGGGTTAAAAAAAAAATAGGGGTGCAATTTCACTGCAGAAGTAAAGCAGTTTTACACCCCTTTTGACTGCCATGGCTCCATTCTACAGAGTTTGTAGTTTTGTGAGGCACCAGCACACTTTGGCAGAGAAGGCTAAAGACCATGTAGAACTACAGATCTCAGGATTTCATAGGATGGAACTACAGCATGTCAAACTGCATTATTTCTCCAGTGTAGATGCACTGACAAAGTGTGTGTTGGAAGAGGAGGAAGAGACCCATGCATGATCCTGGTCACATAGGGCATGAAGTCCAACCCTCACCCAACTACGCAGGTCCTCCAGATGTTTTGAACTCCAGTTCCTAGAAGTCATTGCCAGCTTGGACAACAGTCAGGAATTCTGGGAGCTGAAATCCAAAACATCCGGAAGACCAAAGTTTGGGAATCTGAGAGCATCCCCAGCAAGAAACTGTCCAGCTTCTTTTTGAAGATATCCAGAGAAAAAGATTCCACCACCTTTGTAGGTAATTAATTCCATTGCCAAACAGCTTTTACTGTTAAGAAGTTCCTTCGAATGTTCAATCGAAATCTACCCTCTTGTAACTTAAAACCATTAGACCTGTTCCTGCTTTCTGGAGTAGTAGAGACCAAACCTGCACCCTCCTCTCTGGGGCAGTTTTACAAAATATTTTTAAGGCTACAGTTATGGAATATGTGAGTTATGTATTTTTGCAACAACCATGTGAAGTAGTGCTGAGAGACAAAGAACTGGCTGAAGAACACCCTATGAGTTTACATAACTGAGTAGAGATTCTCTTGTCTAAGTGGAATTGTAACCATACACCCCACTGGTTCTTATCAACAAGCAGTTGCACCTCTATCTCTTCAGGCTTTATAGTAAGGAGCCAGAAAGACAGGTGGAGCATAGCCATGGCAACTGGTTTTCTTTTTAAATGCTGCTTTTCTCACAGATAAGATAAAAATGCTGACCTCCCTTGCACAGTTGGTAATGTGGTTATTATGTGCTTTGAATGCTTGATAAGTGCTATATAGATGCTTCTGATGTCAATGGTGCTTCACTTTAAATATATCCTAATGTTGTATCCTTTTCATTTGTAGTTTAGCAGAATTACCTTTAAGTTCAAAGCTTCACACACTCAACTTGCACTGTAACAAGATCTCCAGGATTGAAAGGCTTGACCACCTATTGAATTTGCAACATCTGGATCTTTCATCAAACCACATACGCTGTATTGAAGGGCTAAGCTCCCTTGCCAGCCTGCGTACCTTAAATTTGGCTTGTAACTTGATAACAAAAGTTGAAGGTTAGTCCTTGTATGGGTCATTATTTTGTTGCTTGTGTGAATTACAATTATGGGGTTGGTTCTACACTTCTTTTTATGCAACAGAACAGCTCTTCATATTTATGATAGCAATTGAGATCCATAGGAAGATCCCCACAGAAGAAATAGGGAGGTGGTTTATACTGATTTTACCCTGCAGTCTCCATTGTCATATCCACAATCCTGTAGAGCAGGGGTGGCAACTTTGGTAGGTCTGGGCACCAGTGTTCTACCCCCAGGATTTTCCAGGAGTCAACAACCAACAATATACAAGGTGGTTTTCAGGTAGGATCTTGAGGTTTGCAAAAGCACAGAAGTTATTAGGAAAAATAACAAGGAAAACAGATTAATGAGGACTGAGCATTCTTAGGGCCTGAACAGACTGCCAGAAATAATCCAGTTTGAGACCACTTTAACTGCCCTGGCTTAGTGCTAGGGAATCATGAGAACTGTAGTTTATTGTGGCACCAGGGCTCCCTGACAGAGAAGGCTCAATGTCTCAGAAGAACTACAATTCCCATAATTCCCTAGTATTGAGCCAGGACAGTTAAAGTGGTCTGAAGCTGGATTACTTCTGGCAGTCTGTTCAGTCCCTTAGTGGCTGTGGTGTATAGGCTCCTGTTGTGACAGAAGTAAACTGAAAGGACATGGAATGGAACAGTGACTGGAACCTGAAGCAAAAGAATTCCATGCTTCAGTCTTTTATTGCAGGTTGATACATTCTTCATATCTTGTTTTATGTAGTTATTTAATCTTCATTTTCTAACCTCTTCCCAGGATTGGAAAAGCTATTTAACCTAACTAAACTGAATTTGTCTTACAACCGCATACATGACCTTACAGGTAAGAAATTTTCAGCTACATCTTATATATGTCTGTTAAATATTACTGGGACTTACTCTTAGATAATTGGTGTAGCTTTGGAATTGCCTGCTGAAACCTCAGACAAATGAACTACTTTTTGCTGTGGAATGAAATCTTGATTGGAGTCTGCTGCAATTGAATGATTGAGTTATATTGTATTTTGAATTAGAGTGATGATATGGTTTAGTAAAATGTCTATGCGGTGAATCAGACGGACAAAATAAGTAGGTTTCAGTCCAGCTTCAAGGCGGGTCGTTTAGATGATGCATGCTTTGAAGCTGACTGGAAAGCACCCTCTAGCTGTCTTATGGGGAGAAAAGCATCTTCAAAAAGAAGCTGCTTTTCCCCGCTTCTTCCCAGAATGTGCGCACCTTTACATGTGCATATAAATGCACCAATACCAGTGCAGCTCTAAAGGAGCACTTTTTCCAAACCCTAACCCTAATTATGCATGTAAGCAGGAGTGCATTTAAAAGGAACAGAGCTCCCATATATAAGTGGTGGTGGTGGCAATGCCCAAAAGAGAAAACATGGAACCTCTCATAGAGATGAGTAAAACATACACAAAACAGACAGTCAAAGACGGGACATTGGGTGAAGGGGAGGATGAAGGGACCATGATTGTATCTTGCTGGCATCTGCAGGGACACACCTCTGCTCTGATGCCCTGTCCTGGTGAAGCCTTGCACATGCAAATGTGTGCAGGTTGGCACAGGGATGGCCATGCAATGGGATTACAGTCACCAGCAATTCGCTTCTGTGAAGGTGCGCAGGGATGGTGGTGGGGACAGTAAAAAAAAGCACCCAGTAGTGCAGCTTGAAGCCGTGCCATGTGGTCATGAGCTGCACACTCCAGCCGCCTTGAGAGCAGGCGGTGTGGTTGGTGGGATTTCAAATGTGGCTTCGGAAAAGGCAGCTTCAAGCCACTTTTTCCTGTCTGTTTTGCCCCTATGTTACTTAATTCTTCAGATATTCTGTTGCAAAAGAGTATGGAAAAAATGTTTTGTATATATGTTCCACGGTTTTGTTGAAGAAGTTAGGTTTGAATAAAACTTCAAATGTTGTTGCTGTAAATGTACTCCTTAATATTTTTTCTACAATAATAAAAGGCAGTGAGCACCATAGTTTCAAGAGCATGAAACCAAGACACTTGAAATTTAGCAAGTATGCTAAGGAGAGAAGTATGTGCCGGTGTGTTGTTTGTTTGCTTTTTAAAACACTTCACTTAATTTTATGGCAGAGTTCCTTGAATAATTCATAGGGTTATCGGTAATGAAACTATTTGAGAAACAGACTCACAGATCTGCCCCTCTGTCTGCTCATAAGTGAGCAGACTCAGGGACTGTAGGGGGTGTACCATTACAGTAGACATGCCTTGGTGTGCCAGCAGCTGTGGTTTTATGCAGGCTGGCTGGGTGCAGTGTTCAGAAATCTGTTGGAGCACTACACTGGCATAAATATATCAGCACATGTAGTGGCAACAGAAGGACAATTGCTTAACAGCTGTGAAGGAAGGAAATAATTGGAGAATTAGACTGCTTAGAGCCAGAACATCATGTTGGCCTACCTTTGCCACTGCTGTGCAATGCAGGGAAAAGTGTGATCACTAGCATAGGGCAAGTACATGATTCTGGCAAATGTTTCCAACTCTGACAGCTTACTAACTTTGGGCCTTTACAGACTGCCAGAAATAATGCAAATTGAGGTCACTTTAACTGTCCTGGCTCAGTGTTAGGGAATCATGGGAACTGTATTTTTTTCTGGGACATTGAGCCTTCTCTGTCAGAGAGCTCTGGTGCCAAACTACAGTTCCCATGATTCCTTAGCACTGAGCCAGGGCAGTTAAAGTGGCCTCAAATTGCATTATTTCTGGCAGTCTGTAAAGGCCCTTTGTTTGGAGGCTGTGGTGTATCAAACTAAGGGATAGCCCAGCCCTTGGAAAGTGGCATACAGTGGTACCTCGACATACGAGTGCCCTGATATATGAGCGTTTTGAGATACGAGCCGCCGAGCGAGCAATATTTTGCTTTGAGATGAGAGCAAGATTTGAGATACGAGGAATCGCACACTACACCGCTGCACACGACCCCAACAATGGGGAAAATTGCTTTGAGATACGAGCAATTTGACATACGAGCAAGGTTACGGAATGAATTAAACTCGTATGTCAAGGTACCACTGTATATTTCTCTAATTTCCTGATAAACTACATTGACGTAAATGACGTACTAAACCTAATCCTACTGTTAGTCCTGACTAGAGTAGAACAATTCCATCAACTGGATGTGCCTATCTTTTGACTCAAAATTCAGCCATTGGTTAAAGAGTTCTAGTCTAGTTGGGACTAAGCAACAGGATTCCAGCCTTCTTGATTTTTTTACTTGTTTAATCATACTAAAAATATGATAATGGCACCTCTTGAAAATGTCATTTACCATTTTGTATCTAATTTTACAGGATTTCTATCTCTTCGTGGAGCCAGTTGTAAAATTAGCCACATAGAACTTCATAGCAATTGCATAAGCAACATTAATCATTTACTCCAGTGCCTGAGTGGATTACAGTACTTGACCAATCTATCTTTAGAGAAGAATGGAAAAAATAATCCAGTGTGTGCCAAAATAGGTATGAATCATGCCCAGAATATAATTATCAGTTACTCAGCAGATCGTGCCTTGTTATATTCCTGCATGGGAGGAAGTTGGATTAGATTGCCCTTACAGTCACATCCAACTCTGATTCTATTCGAGCATGTGCAGCTAAGTGGACATTAAAAAGGTCTGGAGAAAGTGGTTGCACACATGAAAGAACTGCTTTGGGTTTTGGAATTACTATTCAATTCCCCATTTGGCCATGAAAACTCACTGGGTGACCTTGGGCAAGTCACACCATCTCAGGCCCAGAAAACCCTGTGATAAGTTCACTTTGGGGTCACCATAAGTCAGAAACAACTTGAAGGCACACAACAACAACAATTCTCATTCAGCTTCTGCTCAGTCAGAGATAGCCATCCCACATACAGAAGGGCACCTTTGGCTCATAACTGAGGGCCTCGGCAGACGACTAATAAAGTCATCTCCGAGGCCTGGAAGAGGAGGGGCAGCCGCACGCACGGCGCCCCTTCCTCTTCCTGAGGTTGCCCTCAGAGCTGCCGGCCCTCCGCATGGCCGGCGCTCCGGAGGCAACCTCCCGCCACAGCGTCCTCACACGCTGCGGCGGAAAAGGCAGGGAAAGTGCGCCCTACGCTTTTAGGGCGCACTTTCCCTGTCTTCTAAAAGGAGCGCCAATTTGGCACTCCTTTCAGGGACGCCGCAGGAGCGCCGCGGTGTGGAGGCTGCGGTCCCGCGGCGCTCCGTCCGGCGGCGTCCTGGAAGCACTCGTGTGCTTCCCCCTTGAGTCTTTCAGTTATTTATGTTTCTTCACAGGATGAAATAGAATGTTCCTTTATGTTTTACAGTAAAATGTATTTGTGATACTTCAAGAGATCTCAAAAAACAATCAAAACCCTTCTTGGGGAAGTAATTGGGGAATTTATACCTTCAATATTGTTTTAAGGTTACAGAGAGATCCTACTTCAGGCTTTACCCCAACTAACTGTCCTAGATGGAAGGAGTATATTTGGTGAACCAGTAAACTTGGTGGAAGCAAACTCATCAGATTTGAAGTGTTTAGAAGATCTTTTAGACTGCTTGGCCTCGTCAAGTTCTCCTGTCGATGACGAAGAGGTACAGTGATTCTATATTTCTTTCCACCTCCCAAAACCATAAAGGCAATATGTTTTTTTCTATATTACTTACGGTTTGCTTTTTATTAAATAGACTTGTAATTTACAAGTGCTAACACCCCACATTGATCAAGTGTTAGCTCAGTTTCGCCACCGCACAAATATATCAACCTTGCCAGTCACTAGCTCATCCACTGAGGCCATATCCTCTTCTGAACCAGAACAAATTAAACGTGACAATGACATGAGAATAAAAAAACTTGAGGATCAGATAGCGCACCTCCTGGAAAAGGTAACCATTTCTTATGTCCTTCAGTCCGGCTTTACAAATGTTTTTGTGTATAGCTGCATTTATGTCCCATAGACAGAAAAAATCAGGAAAATACAGGAAAATGTAAAATGGAAATGCCTCTAGTAATATTATCCTTCTACAGTTATGTAAACAGATGTAAAAACAGAGGGACATATTATCTGTTGCTGATCTCTTGCATCCTCTAAATGGGTTCTCTGAGGCAATAAGCCCTGTCTTAATTTGTACTTGTATGAAGTTATTCAGGAAGAGGGAAGGGCAAGCTGGATCTTGTTTTTTTCCCATTCCAGTTACTATAGGTTATTTGGCATCGTTTTCTCATTACACTTCCATTTCTCAGTATGGCTATAACATCATATCAAACATCTACTGAAAGGTTTCCATTATATGTTGTGTACCTGTATTTTAGAGGATGTGATAGAACAGCCACTACTTAACTGAAACAACTGACTACTTTTTTCCACCTCATATGCCCACCTCATCTCACAATTTGTACATTTTTATCTTTGAATGTGGTACAGTCTGAATGGGCACTAACATGTGCTCCCTCTCCAAGAAAGAGTATTCTTAACAAAGCTGCTTTAGTTGCTGCTGTCCCATAATGACAATGAGAGTGGGACTTGGAATGTTATGTAAGTCAGGTTCTTGTCGACAGAGTGGCATCAGTCTGTGTCACAGTCAAAAATGCTAAAGCTCACAACTCAGGTTGTGTACATTGTGAACCTGAAGGAAATATGTACCTTATTTAGCTGGTTTTTGAAGTAATAATGGATACTTTCTTCTGAAGTCAATACGTTTTCACATATCCTATTATAAGTGCTTCTAATGTAACCAGCCTTTCTCTAAAATTCATGGGCCTCAGGATCAAGTAGGATCAGAAGTGAATTTTGAACAAAACTTTTATTTTTAGATGACTAATTCTTCTCACCCTGGCATTGCCCTGAATGTTCTCAAAGCAAAAAGAGAGATGGATTTTACTTCAGAGAGTGATGGTGAAAGTAGAAAAGAGAACAGAAAGGTAGCTAAAAGGAGCAAGGTACCTAATTATCGAAAAGCAACTTTATCTACCAAGTACCATTCTCAGAGAGGCAAAACCTCAGACAGGTAACTTCAGTTCAGCTATAGCTACTTCCATGTTCACTTTTATTCCTTTATCTACTCCTTTGGAAAGAAGCCCTTTTAAACTCAGTAGGATTTAATTTTGAGTAGGCATGTTTAGAATTGTATTGTAAGTTACCTCTGATGTACATGAAATTACCTATTAGATCTTTATATAATATCACATAATTTAACTTAGCAGATAGTCCTAAACAAGCTTATCTTGAAAATAAATTACCTAAATTAAATTTAACTTGGTTTCCATGTCAGTTGGATTAGGATTGGGGTAAAAAAAAACAACAATTGGCATCTGGTTGATGATTATAATTTCTAACCCAGATGGAGAATAGCTTTGTTAATAAAAGCAAAATCAAAAAAAGAGGTTGTGATCAAGGAAGAGCATTGAAGGAAATGAAGGGAAAGCATTGAAAGTTCAACTGCTGCTTTTTGATAACTACATTTTATACACTACAATTAACCATTAGATTGTACAGCATCTGCACTGTCACTACAAAGTTTCATCTTACAGTTGCATTTGCCAGTACTTTATTAAGTATTCAGGATGCATTTTAAATGCCATCTATTTGGCAATGTTTACAAGTCTTAATTCAAATGGTCCTATTCATGTCAACTTAATTTCTGTGTCATTTTAGAGGAGAAGAGCAGACTTGTATAAAATCAAAAAATTCAGGATCTTGTGCCAAAGAGGAAGAAAATTCAAGCCCAGCATCAGAAATACAAAGCCTGGAAGTAGTTGGAAAATCACCCAACAAATTGCATGGACAGAAAAGTGAAATGAAAAAACTAAAAATCATGGATTCGAATATCCCAGAAGAGTCTACTTACAGGGTACATATATTTTAATGTTTTGATATCAAGATAATAATGGCTTTTACATACCATATAAACCAACTAATAGCAAGCTTGAGTTCAAAAATTATTCTAACTTTTGTTCAAAGCTGAGATGAGACCCTGTAAATTTTTAATAATAGTTGGTGGTGGGAGAATCCCTTTAGTGGAATTCATTTCAAAAGGCATCTTATCAGTGGAAGGGAGCCGGCTTTCATCGGTTTCTCTTGAGCCCTCTGAAAAGCTTACTCTGGAGGGTAATGAAACTGGGGGAGGCACCCAGTGCATATTGCTGAATGTTAAAGAGAAAGGGAAGAGGAGAATTGGTGAAATTTGGCTGACCTTCATCTGCAGGCAGGATTCTCTTCAGGATCTTTGTGAATAGAAAGCCGTCACACTTCCTTTTCTTATCAGTCAGTAGCTCCTATTTTCTAACATCTGTTGACTTTATGATTGTTGACCTTCAGTGGCCTTGCTTGAGGCTGAAGCAAACAATTTTTTGGTAATTCTTAAAATATAATATAGTTATTAATAATTTCAAAAATTAAAAACCAGCATACATATGAGGCTGTAATGTAGACATAAACATAGAAACAAACAAGCAAGCAAACAAAAAAGCATCAGTTCTAATAACATACACTATATGCCCTACCCACTATTAAAATAATTCAGAGACATATCCATGTTAGTCTAGAAAATCAATTTGCAAGGAGATCTTGCAGCATTTTTGAGACTAACTGAAAGAGAGAACTTGGTAGCATGAGCTTTTGTAGATGCATCTGAGGCTCGAGTCTATGAAAGTTTATGCTACCAACTTTTATTTTTCTGTTAGTCTCAAAGGTGCTGCAAGATCTCTTTGCACAATATTAAAATAAGAATTCCTTTTTTGATTTTTAATAATTCCAAAGTCAGTTTTGAAAGAAACTTTCATATATGTGCTAGCTTCCTTAATATAAAAGATATAGTATGTTAGAGAGAGAAAGTCTAGTCTTGACTTTTACTGATCTCTAGAAGATTTTTTTGTGTGCAAGAATGCTCAGTCATGGAAATCTTACTTGGAAGAAATGGTAACCTTGTTTTATAAAGCCTCAGACAGAGATTCTGGAGTATTCCCCCCCGCCCCCCAAGCATTGATATGAAAGTATGCGGGACCTCAAGTCCCTCTGTTTTTGTCTCTAATGACAGTGCAATGTGCGTGCAGCTCTGTGCACACACTGCCATTGGGGACAAAGGGGTCTACCATTCACAGATGCTCAAATCCGCGGATGCCAAGGCCCCACTGTTTTAGTTATCAGGAGAAAGGAATCCTATCTTGCTAGTCTGACATCACAGTTTTTAAAGCCTTTTTCTAGTGTAGCAGCTTGCGTTGTTAGTGATGGGCATAGACCTTA
>CM034706.1:37235879-37249692 GCA_020142125.1 Phrynosoma platyrhinos | reverse complement strand
TAATAACAGCGGCAAGAATGACATTAACACAATATTGGAAAAATCATATTATGACAGTGGTGGATGACTGTTAATGAAATTACTAGAAATGGTAGATATGGACAAATTAACCTGTTGCTTAAACTACGAAGATGTAAATGAAATAGATGAAGAATTGTTCCCAATCTTGGAATATTGCAAGTCAAGGTGGATGTAAGGTGTAGAAAGGAAGTAAAAGTTTGGATTAGGCTCTAAGCAGTCTGGTAACAAGCAAATGTTTTAAAACTAAGCGAATAAGATGAAAAATTATCTAAGAGGCCCATTATTGGGGGGACTGGGGAAGTTATGTTAATGGAGTTTATTTTGTTTGGGATTATATTTATATAATCGCCATATTGTAAATATCTGTCAAAGATGTATTTTAATATTTTTGAAATAATAAAATATGAAAATCAAAAAAGAAAAGAAAAGGAGAAAAGTTCCTCCTTACCTTTCTCTGGACCTCTCCTGACCACCTAACACCACTTCCCAGGTGCTGGAGGAAAGGTTTGAAATTTGGATTGGGGAGAAAGGGAAGTGGAGTTATATGGGATGTTTCATTTAATGGGAGGAGAAGGCTTTCAAATCAGACTGGGAAAGGACAGAAGTAGAGTTAAAGGGTTTTCTTTGAAGGGAAGAGAAGGCTTTCAAATTGGACTGGGATGGGAAAGAAAGGGGGTTGCAGACTGCCAGAAATAGTGCAAATTGAGTCCCTTTTAGGGTTAGGGTTAGGGTTAGGGAATCATAGGAACTGTATTTTATTGTGGCACCAGAGCTCTCTGACAGAGAAGGCTCAATGTCTCAGAAAAAAACAAACAATTCCCATGATTCCCTAGCACTAATCCTAACCCTAAAAGTGGACTCAATTTGCACTATTTCTGGCAGTCTGAAACCCCCCGAAGTGAAGCTAAATGAGGTGTTTCTTTGATGGGAAAAGAAAGCTTTCAAATAGGATTTGGAAACTCACACACACACACACGTGCACACAAAAACTCCTGTCTCAAGGCATGAAGATTGGAGAAGAGTGGGGCATCACGGGGGTGCTCGTTTCAGAACCTTTCTAACCAGTATTAGTGTATTTACTCATATATAAGTCAACCCAGGATTTTTAGAGTCAATTTTGGGGCACAAATTTCTTGACTTATATAAGTTATAGAGTATATATGGTACTTGAAAGATATAAAAGCCCTACTCATTCCTGTATCCAGTTACCTTGATTGTTATTACTGATTTTGTGGAGCATATATATGGGTAAGGCCTTTCCATTTGTTACTTCAAGTTGTTGTTTTTTAACTGACCCAAAGAACTAGGTGCTCATAAGAACACAAAAGCTGTTCTGGATCAGATCAAAGACAGCAAAATCAGTCCAACATTCTGTTCCCACAATGGACAACTAGATGTATTTGAAAAGCTCGCAAGCAGGGCATGATTGCAAAAAGATAATAGAATCACAGAGTTGGAATGTACTGCAGTTATAAAAATCAAGCATTCCTGAGTCATGTGTGTCCAACCTCTGTTTGAAGACCTCCAAAGGAGAGTCCCCCACCCTCCAAGACAGTTTATTCCACTATTGAACAGCTCTCGCTCTCAAGAAGTTCTTCCTAATGTTTAGGTCAAATTTCCTGTAATTTCAGTCTGTTGGGTTGTATTCGAGTCTCTGGAGCAGCAGAAAATAAACTTGTTCTATCTTTTACGTGGCATCCCTTCAGATGTTTAGATATCATTTCTCAATCTCCTGAAAATTAAACATATCCATTCCTCACAAGGCATGGTTTCCAGGCCATTGTCAACCTTTTCTGGACACATCCCAGCTTGTCAATTTTTTTCTTGAACTGTTGTACCCAGAACTATACACAGTGTTTCAGGTGAGGTCTGGCCAAAGTTGAATAGAGTGGTATAGTATTTCCCTTGTTCTGGACACTTCACACTTGTTGATGCAGCCTTGGCTTTTTTTACTACCATATCACACTGTTGACTCATATTTAGCTTGTATTCAACTAAGCCCCCTGTTGTCAAGCCAGATATGACTTATCCTATAATTTTGCTCTTTATTTTTTCTGCCTAAATGTAGTGCCTTACATTTATCTTTCTTGAAACAGGTCTTCAGAAGCATACTGCTTTCACTACTGGAATTAATATAGAGGCATCATGACTTGTAGCCACTGTTAGCCTTTCCCTCCATGATTTTGCCTACACTGCCCAAATTTGTGGCTCATCACTACATCTCAGGGTAGCAAATGCCTTAGTTTAACTATATTCTGTGCAAAGAAATCCTTCCTTTTCATTTCTGCTTGTGGGATTATAGCACAGTATCAGTTCTGTAGATGGTAACATGGCTGCTGGATGGTATTGATCATGTATTAGCGAAACAATGAAATACATGATGGACATTATAATTAAGTAATTCACTGAAAATTCAAAAATATACTGCCCCTTGGTATTTCTTACAGTAGCTCATACAGCTGCTTATAAATGTATCCAGAATGCCAAGTGTTAGAAGTTTTCTGTAACAAATTATGGAGAAAACAGGGAGCTCTATCAAAACTCTGTACTTGTGGTGCTAAACTTTGACAGCTGTAATCTTGTTTTATCTTGGTTTGCAACATCATGCAGATGAAACAAATTCAAGCTGCAGAGCTTAAAGCTACAGCAGCTGAAAGGGAAGTGCAGTTACTTCGGGTATCCCTTCGGCAACAAAAAGAGAAGATGGAACAAGTCCATGAACTACTTATGTTGAGAGAGCAAGAACACAGGTATGTGCCTTTTGACAATGCCATAAATAAATAAATACAGACATGGTTGTTTTGAAACACTGTCTAGTTCTGTGTCCCAATTCATTCAGATTCATTCACTCAAGCATTGTTTGCCTTAGTTGGACTTGTGGGCTTCTTAGAAGTATGGAAAATATTCAGAGACAAGTAATCATTCATTTTAGCATTTACTTTCTTTCTTGCATGGTATATCATTCCAGAAAGGAACTTGAAACTAGGGTTAAATTAAACAGCTCAGAATTCCAAGAAGCTCTGTCAAAAGAAGTTGCTAGAGAGCAGCAGAGGCACGAACACCACATCAAAGAATTGCAGGAGAAAATACATCAGTTAAATCAGAATTATAAGGATTTAGAAGATGAGTTTCGTATTGCATTAACTATAGAAGCCAAAAGATTTACAGAGGTAAGAACTGAAGAACATAGGATGAATATAACTTTAAATGCCTCTTTTTGTAGGGCATATAAAACATCTAATTCTTTTTTAAACAAAAAAAACAACACACGAGTTATGCTTTTCAGGATGGAGACTGAGAAAAGTTAAAGAGTTAAGGGGAAAATGAAATTTAAATTTAATTTAAATTTTTAAAATCCATGTTTGAATTAAATCTACATAAACTGCATATCAGCTGGCTTATTATGTTTTGTTAATTACAGTTTTATCCTGCCTTTCCACAAAAACAATAGTGCTTAAGACTGCTAACAACATTATTAAAACAATGAAACCATTAAATTATCATGATTTTCCATAAAAATAATGGGTTGGGGGTAAGAGGGAAAATAGATAATAAATATTTAGATTGTCTTGTGATTTGTGTATTAGTGTTATGTATTGTTATAGAATTCTACATCTTGTATTTATATGTATTATTTGTTGTGTATTTATTGTTTAATAAATCTAATAAAAATGATTCACCATAAAAACGTATTTTTAAATGGCAGGGAGCCTTTATATACTGTATATACTTGACTATAAGTTGGCCTCATGTATAAATTGAGGACTAATTTTGGGACCAACACTGTGGATTTTGATATGACCTGTGGATAAGTCAAGGGTACTCTCTGTTCCTGCCTCAGTAGTTGTTTAAAGATCTCTGGCTGTGAGGGAAGAGGAGCACACGCTAGGACTCAGAGAGGGAGGCAAGCATTGTCTGTCTCTCTCTGCCTTTGTCTCAGTAGCTGTTTAAAGATCACTGGCTACGAAGAAGGGTGGGCACTTATTTTAGGAGCTTTATAAGCAGCATTATCATATTGCCCTGTGTATAAGTTGACCCAGGATTTTGGAGTGCATTTGGGGGCTTAAATTTCTCGACTTATAGTTCTTTTTAATCTTCATGCCTAGGCTTTGACAGAGTTTGTAGGGTTTACATAAAGGAGCCACCATTCAACAGTTGATTTAGGAGGTCTCTAGCAGAAACATGATGCATAATCCTGTAATCCCTGAGTGAGCATACAAGGGCCCAGGACTATGGCGGAGGGATCTTCCTTGATTGGCAGTGGAAAACAAGTAGTGCTATAAAGGTGATAAAGTCAATATAAGATGAGATTGGGGGAAGTATTGGATCTGAGAGGCCTGAAATGTCTTCATTCCCCAGACATTCCCTCCTTCCTTCAGCATATGAGAAAATCTGTTCCAGTCTTTTTGATTAACCGTGGGAAGGACAATAACAAATGGGAAAAAATGAGTTGGAGGAAGAGGACAATGGGTGTATACATTTGTTCCTCCCTGTTCGCAGACTTCAAGTCTGCAGTCCTACTCTTCGCAAGAGGGACAAGTGGGGAAGGATATAATGGTGGCGCAGTGTGGCATTATTTTCAATGGGGCTGGAATATTTGCAAGCTGCCATTTTCAAAGGGGGCTCCAGAACAGATCCCCTGTGAATTAGGAGGGGCTACTGTATATATATTTTAAAATCTACACCCCACCTTCTGCCTTTGCCTGTTTGAGTCTGATGAGGTTTCGGAAGGTGCAATAGCTTTGCTACACAGACCTTCCTCCATAGGATTGTTCTATAGGGCTTGAGTCTTATACTTCTGCTGTTGTTGTGTGACTTCCCTAAGTGATCCTATCACAGGCAAGATAGGCTCAGAGGAGGGTTACCTTTGATTTTCTCTGAGGCTGAAAGAGTGTGACTTGACCAAGGTCACCCAGTGAGTTTCCATGGCTGAGCAGGGATTCAAACCTTGATCTCCAGAGTCATTGTTCAATGCTAAATAACACATTGGCTACACACCTTTCTATACAGTTGGCCCTTGCTATCTGCGGACTTGCCATCCGTGGATTCAAGCATCTGCAGACAGCAAGCCCATGCTGTCCCTAATGACAGCGTGTGAATGTGGGCCTAGCGCCATTAGGGACAGCTGCTATGTACCATTGGGACAATGGAACTTGAGCATCCATGGATTTTGGCAGCTTTCAGTCTCCAGGAAGGCCCACTAATGCTGCTGCTTATCATCTGTGTGTGTGTGATGAAGATGAGGTTGCTGCAGGCTCCCAGGGGAAGGGAAAAAAGGAAGCATTCCATCTGTCAGCTCACACTTATTTCTTCTTCCTTCTAAGCTGAAGCCAGGTGCTTCTTCTTCAACTGAATTGCCTTCTCTCCACTGGTAAGCTTTAGAGGTTTCCAATGGAGCTTCATAGCTGCCAAGATGGTGGTAGAACAAAGCCAGAGTCTTAACACTTTGCCTGCTCAGTGAAGGATCTGAGCCCTAGACTCATTGGAGCAGTACATCATGGGCCAAAGGATGGATTGGAAATTGTCCTCAGAGGACAGAGCTCTGACCTTGGAGAAGGACATTTAATCTCAAAATCCCCAGCCCACCCCTCCTTTTCTTCCTTGGCCCTCAGCTCTCTGAAGTTAGGTTGCAAAAATGGTCAGGTTAGGACACAGAATTGGGGGAAGGTTTTTGATGTGTCTTAAAAGATTTAGGTTAGCTTGTAATGGAAGGGAAGTAATTAAGAAGAAGAAATAGTGAGAGAACATTAAATACTGTTTCTACCTCATTCCTAACTGCCTTAGAAGATGTCTCAGTGCTCCATTACTCTACCTATGTTCTAGCAATTGATGTCAAATCTATTTTTTTTAAAAAAACAACTAATTTGTACTTTACATTTATATCCTGCCTTTCTTCCAGTCAGTGCAAGGCAGCGTAGGTAGCCCTCTTCCCAACATATCTTCACACTAATCCTGTGAAATGGGTTTGACTGAGAACTCAAAATTATACATTTTCCAATTGATATTTTGCCATTCATCAGAATTACATTGCAGTTTTTATTCTGGAAGAAACAACTGTCATGGTGGTACTCTTCTCAACTTTTTGTTCATGCTGAAATAGGTTAAAGAAGCCTTTGATGACATTGCCACTGAGTTGACAGAACATAAACATGCTCTTGTTCAATCTCAGCAAAAAGAAAAGCAATCAGCTGCTCTGATTCAAGAGCTGACATCCATGGTGAAAGAACAAAAAGTGAAGATTACAGAACTAGTTAAATCAAAGCAAGAGACAACATACAATTTGAAAGTATGTATTTTTAGACTTGTATCCTTTTCTCTGTCCTCTGTATGATGCCATTTATATTTTAAAAAGTAATCTTGCATTATAACAGTACAGAAGTATTTTATGGCACAACACTTTGATTATCATGTCTTCAAAGCAGCAGCCATGTTAGTCTCTTTCAACATGAAAAGGAGGAAGGGAGGGGGAGGAGGAAGGAAATGCAGCAGCACTTTTAAGACTGGTTTTTATTTTAACATGAGCCTTTGTGGACAAAAATCCACTTCTTTACATGCAGTACAGAGTGGTATTAAAGCTTCAGGTTATAAAGCATATTTATACAGCTATGGGAGTAGGATTCAATGGAATAGGCTTCAGAAAAGTGCAAATCATGTCCTTTGCTATAAATTTTCAAAGGACTTCTCAAATCTTAGGAGTGGTCAATAAGTATTGGTGTGTGAAAGCAATCAGCTGTTTGCTTTATAATTTGAGGCTTTAATATCACTTTGTACAGTATATGAATAAGTGGATTCATGTCCACAGAAGCTCATAAAACCCAGCTAGTCTTAAAGATGCTGCTGCACCTAACTGCTGTCAAGTCAACTTCGACTTATAGCAACCCTATGAATAAAAGACCTCCAAGTCTTCCTGTTGTCAACAGCCTCAGATCTTGCATACTCAGGGCTGTAGCTTCCTTAACTGAGTCTATCAGTGTGATATTCCTCTTTTCCTACTGCCTTCTACCTTTCCAGGTGTTATAATCACTAGGGAGTCTTTTCTTCTCATGATATGTCCAAAGTATGACAGTTTCATTTTAATCATCTTTCAGGGAGAGTTCAGGTCTGATACGCTCTAAGATCCATTTGTTTTGTCCTTTTGGCAGTCCAGAGTATCTGCAGAACTCTCCTTCAGCACCACATCTCAAATGAATTGATTCTCTTCCTGTCAGTCTTTTTCATTGTCCAGCTTTCACAAACATACATACAAATTGTCAATACAATGGCATGTATACTCATGGCTTTGGTATTTAATGATATATTTTTACATTTCAGGATTTTGTCTAGTATCTTCATAGCTGTCCTTCCAAGTCCTAATCTTCTGATATCTTGACTTTTGATTGATGAAATATTTGAGTATTTCATTGTGTATTTTAAAGTTATGTAAATCATCCGTGGCCATTATTTTTGTTAATGTTCAACTGCAAACCTGCCTGTGCACTTCTTTCCTTTCTTCAGTAGTTGTTCAAATTCTTTGTTATTTTCTGCTAGTAGTGTGGTGTCATCTTCAAATCCTAAAATATTGAAGATCCTTTCTCCAGTTTTTACACCTTCTTCCTCAGAGTATGATCCACATTTGTACATGATATGTTCAATGTACAAGTTAAATCAATAGGGTGATAAAATGTAGCCTTAATTGACTCTCTTGCCAATTGGAAATCATTCTGTTTCTCCATATTCTGTCCTAGTGGTGGCCTATTGTCTTGAACGTGGGCTACACATTAGGATAATCAAATGTTGCACTATACCCATTTCTTTAAGAGAGATCTATAGTTTTTCATGCTCTATATAATCAAAGGCTTTGCTATAATCTATAAAGTACAGCCTGATTTTCTTTGAAATTCTTTGGTGAGCACCATTATCTAACATATGTTTGCAGCACGATCCCTCATGCCTGTTGCTTTTCAGAAGCCAGCTTGGACATCTGGCATTTCTTGCTCTATATATGGTAAAAGTGCTTGTTGTAGAATTTTGAGCATTGTGTTGAGCATTAGATGGGGAATTAATGCAATTGTCCTGTGTTTACTGCAATCCCTCGTGTCCTTTTTCTTGGGAATTGGAATGTATATTGAATGATTCCAATCTGTGGGCCATTCTTTTTTCCATGTTTGCAGGAAATTTTAGTTAGAATTTAAGTGGATTCAATCTTTGTAGCTTGAAACAGCTCTATTGGAATGCTATCTGTTCCTGGTGTTTCTGTTCCTGTTATTTCTCCCAAGTGTGTTGAGTGCAGCTTCACTTCACTGTCTAAAATTGTGGGTTCATCTTCAAATAGTTCTAAGTTGAATGAATCTGTCATCCTCTTATCGCTTTTATATAGTTCTTCAGTGTATTGTTTCTGTCGGCTTTTTATTTCTTCTTGATCATGGTTATGTTCTTTTGCTGGTTGTATAGCATCCCCACTCTTGGTTTAAATTTCCCTTTGGTTTCTTGGAACTTGTGGAAGAGGTCTCCTGTTTTTACCTTTTTTGCTGTTGTCTTCTATTTCTTTGCATTGATTGTTATAGTAGTTTGCTTTGTCCCTGTACACAAGTCATTTAACAGTTGCATTCAGGGTTCTGACTGTGTTTCTGTTCTCTTTTATTTTCCCTTCTTGCCTGTCCTTAACCTTGAAGAATTTCCTCTGTTGTCCATTGAGGCTTCTCTTTCTTTTTGGCTGTAGATAGCCTCTTCTGGTATGGCTTTAGTCCACAGTTGTTCTGGCTTCCAGTCAGTTAGGTTTAATAGTGCAAATCTATTTTTACAGATCAGATCTATGTGTACAGTTGCCCCTTTGGTTGCCTTAAGAATGTGCTTGCAATGAACAAACTGTTGGCTTCACAAAATTCAGTCACTGTCCTCCATTTTTGATCCTAGGTCAAATTCTCCTACACTATTTGGTTCTCTTTTTCCTGCATTTGTGTTTCAATTGCCTGTGATCGTCCCGTATTGATGTGTGATCAATTTTCTCCTGGATTCCAGTGTAGAATCTTTTAATTTCTTCCTCTTCTGTCTCTCTTGTTGGAGATACACTTGGATTATAGGTTATGTTAATGACTTTTCCCTGAAATGTTGTTGATATTTTTCAGACAGACTTTGCATTAGATCCCTTGACTGCTTTTGCTACCTTTCTTTTCATTGTTGATGCCACCCCATTTCTTCTTAGATTTTCATTTCCTGGGTAAAACACTGTGTAATTATCTGATTCAAAATGTCCCATTCCTGCCCAATTTAGCTTGCTCACCCCATTATGGCAATGTTTATACATTCCATGTTCCTAGAATATGTATTGTGCAGCTTCAGAATCTACTTTTACTTCTGAGCAGCTCAGCAGCTGAACATTCCTTTGCCTTGAGCCCAGTTATGTAATTAGCCACAGTATTCCATGTAGTTGTCCACTGCTCTACTCCATTAGCTCATTCAGTGCCATCTGACGTGAGAGTTTCATCTTCTGGCACTATTTCTTGTTTCATTTTGGGTTGTCTCATCATAGGATTTTCATGGTAAAAGATATTCAAAAGGGGTTTACCATGCCTCCTTCTGTGCAGTTCTAACAAGTGTTAGCTATGGTGCTACTGCTATTGTCTCTTAAGAGATTCTCTGTCAGTTTTACCCCTCACTGGTGTTGCTGCCCAGTAGCTGCTTGGTACATTTAGTCTTGCCCCTCAGAAAAAGCCTATTTGACATGGAAAACCCTACTAGTACCATTGCTACCATCAGCATAGCATCTTCCTTCACAAGAGCATGTAATACCACCACCACGGAAAGGTGCTTCTACATTACTTCCCTCCCCCCCTTTATATTTCAAGTATCATGGTATGCTTCATAATTCATATTGTACTTCCCTTTGTATCATCATTGGTAGCAGAGCAGAATGACGATTGTCCTTTTAGACATTTTTGGACTGTAGTTCCCATCAATCCTAGTAAGCATAGATCATAGTGGAGGTTGCTAGGAGTTAAAATCTGGTATCTGGATGGCCAGATGTTTGCCATCTCTCCTCTACAAAATATAGCTAAGTACATGACAAGTTATCCTAATCAGTCATTTTACTGTGTATAAAACAACAAAAATATCCCAAAAGTAAAAGAAGAAAACCTTGCATCACAAAACAATGGTTAGTATTTCAGAAGCCATACAACTCTGGCCTGGTTCAGATTTAGAGATTATCTACATTGGGGTTGGGCAACTTGTGGCTGCCCAGAGGTTACTAGAATTCAACTCCCATCATCCTTGCTCTTTGAATATAATGGCTAGGGTTGCTGTGAGCTGCAGTCCACCATTATTTGGCCCATCTCTCAGTGGAAATAGCATAGCTCAGCCACTCCCTATTGGAAGTTATATCACATCAACAAACAGTTCTGTAGCTACAAGGTGTCTTTTGGAGACTGAAGACTAAAATTGTTTTCTTTTGCTTTTTCTAAAGAGTCGGATTCGAACACTTGAAAATATGGTGGAGGAAGATAAACAGAAGACAATTCAACTTGAGCTTCTTAAACAGGAAAAATCGAAACTGATTTCACAGATGACAGCCCAGGAATCTATAATTGATGGATTAAAAGCAGAAAGAAAAATATGGGGGCAGGAGCTAGCACAGCAGGGTAATCATTCAGAATGTTTAGTTTTGTCTCTTGTAGGATGTAGAACAGAGCTGTAACTTCTGCTTCCGTAGTAACTCTCTGTAAGAGTGCAAAGCATATACCGGTACTTCCTAATGGCACTCTACTGAGCCATATGGCAGCAAGCCCCAAGTATCTGTGGCATGTAAGAGGTTGATCTGCAGTCCAGCATCCTCCTGTTGGGAGCTTGGAATGTCACACATGCCACTACTTCTCTTTAATTTCTGAAAGTATCTTGGTATTCATCCCACTTTATCATGAGTTTCTAGAAATTATTGTCCAAAACGCTATTTTCAATTAAAAGGTATCTCTGTTGGCAAGATTTAGGTTGTTATACTGCATAGGCTAACCACTTTCAAATGATTGCTGTAATATTCTGTATACTGTGAGACATGTTTAAGAAATGAGAGATGGAAAAGGAGAGGGTGGAGGGTTTGCTTTCTTTATGGGCTCTCTCAAACTGACAGATTAGCTTCACTGTCTGCTGTGCTGAAATCACTAAGTATTTTTTGTGTTTTTGTTTTCTGCCAGGAGCATCTCTTGCTCAAGATCGGGGGAGACTGGAATCCAAAATAGAAACTCTGTCTAATGAAAATGAGGCTCTGAAAAAACAAAATGAACGTCTCAGTGATGCACTGAAGATAAAATCTAAAATAGTGGAGGATCAAACAGAAACAATTAGAAAATTAAAAGAAGTAAGGGGTCTCTCTAAACTCTCCTAAGTAGCAGATATGACTAAAAGTTACTTTAATGATATAAGGAAAGATAAAAGATAGGAGACAATTATTGTGTATGGGTCTGCTTCAGGGGTTAGATGTTGTTGGATTATAGCTCTCAACATTCTTCACCATTGACTGTGATGGCTAGAGTTGTTAAGAGCTGCAGTCCAACAACATCTGGATGGCCCCACTTTCCTCACTTCTGGTCTTGTTCATGATGCTGTCCAGCATGCAAATTATATGTTGAGTCTCTCTTATCAAGTATTTTGATTTTGGAATATTTGCATATACATAAAATATCTTAAAGATTGGATCCAAATCTAAACATGAGATTAATTTATGTTTTGTGTACATCTTATACACACAGCCTTGCGGTAATTTTTTATACAATATTTTTAATTTTGTTCATGAAAAAAAGTTTGTGTATACTGAATCATCAGAAAGCAAAGTGGTCACTCTCCCCCACCCCTATTTTTGGATTTTGGAATATTTCGGAGTCCAAAATTCGGAGTTCAAAAGATAACTGCTGAAGAAATGGCGTGATGCCAGCACATCCCCACTCCATCCCAATGCCAGCACTTTTTGCTGGTTTGTAGACCCTAAGTTGTCCATTAGGAAGATGGGCAAAGTACTGTTTTTAGCCACTATATTCCTTTCTTCCTAGAAGTGGACAGAACAGGTTCTGAACTAAACACTTTCAGATGTGACAAATAGCTAACTTTAAACAACACTCGGAAGTTAATCTTTTCCTTAGTGCTTTATCAAGATGGATTTTCACTTTCTTAATCAAGTATAGCTAAATTGTCACAACTAAAGTATTAAGAGCTATCAGCTGCACTGTAGTCCAAATTTACTGATGAAAAAAATATTTTAAAGGCTTTACAGGAACGAGATGAGCGAATAAGAAAACATCGTGAAGAAAGTACTGAAGTTCAAAAGCAACTTCAGGCACAGCTAGAAGAAAAAGAGGCACAGCTGGATGACCTTATGGAAAAGTTAGAAAGGCAAAATGAGAGAAAAGAGGAACTAAAACAACAATTGCAAGAAAAAGATACAGAGCTTGAAGCAGTCAAGGAAGCTTATAAGTGGGTAAAACTAGCAATATCGTCTACTTGTATTTAAATACTATGCATCATATTTGGGCATGGCAGGAAGATTAAAACAGGATTAAACTTTTTTTTCTACTTTAAAAACCTGAGTAGCACTTATTAGAAAGGTGAGATATAAATCTAACAAATTAAGTGGGATGTGATTTTTCCCCTTGGTGCATTGTGAGCAGTCTCTGAAGCCATTCTGAAAATGTCCATTATATTTCAGTACAATGAATAAGAAGTGGCAAGATAAAGGAGGATTGTTGAGTAAGCTGGAAGCACAGGTTAAACAAATGAAAGAAAATTTTGATACCAAGGAAAAGCAACTGATTGAGGAAAGAGATAAAAGTCTTCAAGCACAGAGGTAAATAAATAGGCCAGCTGCATGCACACATAATAGTAAACCAGGAATCATCTAACTAGTCAGTATATCATGTTTAGACAGATTGATTACATTGGCATTGAAAAAGCATTCTAAACTGTGTGAAATTTAAATATTGAAATGTCCTGAGATTAGTAAGCATTCCCTTTTGTATCAAGTTGTATTTTATTTTGTGTATAATTTTATGTTTTCTGTCTTATTTTTCTGTCTCCCTAGAAATTAACATGTTAACATATTATCAGGGTCTTCGTTAAAATAATAGTATAGGATCCATCATGGTTGCCTATTAAACAATAGCATCAACCTGTTAATCTTTTCTTAGGGAAAAACGTAAACATAGGCTGAGGATAGTTTAGTCTAAATCCAGGACAGGGGCTTATTGTGTCAGGATTAACAATTAGGATGTGGTGCTGGTTTACAAGTTCTGGTTTGTATGGGCAGTATAAACCACAATCCTGAGTTTATATGCTAAACTGTCCCTCGTTGTTGCATCAGCATTTAGCTTTGATAATGTTGGGTTTCAGTTTCTGATTTATTATATAAACTTGGCCATTGGGTTTCTGGCTATGCTAATGTGTATTCAATTCAACATGGCCAGAATTTGAAATGTATTGTTTTCCATAAAAGATCTTACTAAACAGGGTGTGTTTCAGCATACTGGAAATCTACTGGAAGTTTTCCATGCTCGCAGTATTGATGAGAAACAATAACAATCTAAGCTTGTGTTGCCATAAAGAGATTGGAAGGTTCATCTTGTGTTTAGGGCATTAACAGAAAAGCTACATTCTATGGATGATGCTTTCCGAAGGCAACTTGAATCAACACTAGCAGCGCATCAAGCAGAATTGCTTCAGCTAGCAAATGAAAAGCAGCAACAGATTGTGGCAGCAAATGAAAAGGTATTGAATAAAGCTATGTGTTTTAACTTGTTTAGAATCTCTATTTATAATCAGTAAATAATATGTT
>CM034706.1:37204779-37230370 GCA_020142125.1 Phrynosoma platyrhinos | reverse complement strand
TGGGACTTCTCCTGTTTTCCAGGAGTTCTCAAAGATTATTGCCAATGCCCTTTTATTGGTCATGCCCTCCATTTTTCTCTAATGTCCTCCATTTGCCTTGTCCTCATGTGCAGTTAGGGGACCTCTAGTCATGCTGTCCAGATTGCGGGAGGGGAAGAGAGTCAGGTGGGAGGTGTGTCTGTGTGTGTTGTGTGCCTTCGGGTCATTTCCAACTTCTGGAGGCCCTAAGGTGAACCTATAATGGGGTTTTCTTGGCAAGTATCTTCAGAAGGGGTTTGCCATTTCCACCCTGAGGTTGAGAGAGTGTGCCCAGTGGCCAAGCTGAGAATACAATCCCGACCTCCAGAGTCCAAGTCCAACACTCGAACCACTACACCACACATTTTTGGAGCATCTATATTTTTTGCTTTGGGATGTTATAAGAAGAAAGACCACCTTAGAAATGAGCTGATTCTCTTCCTGTCAGCTTTCTTACTTATCCAGCTTTCACAACATACTGAGATCGAAAATATTTTTATTCTAGATTATATGCTTGCTACCCAGTGGTAAATTCCTGACACATTTTTCTGCTGGTCTTTTACATCTCCACCCTCACAAACTTCAAGTTAATATAGTTTTTCCCATCATGTCTTACCTGAACAAAACGGAGGTTGGTTAAGATGTGAGATAGCAATTAATCCAGAGACACATGGAATTTTCAACATTAATAACTGAGCTGAAATGTGAACATCTATGGTCTTGAGTCTAGTGCCATAAACTGATCAGTGTGCTTGTGAAAAGCTCATGAAATGCTTGCACTGCTGAAAATACACTTGTGGAAGGACATAACCCTGGCCTAAAAGAAAATGTAAACCTGATGAGTGCAATGCACATGTACCACTTTTTGTATACAGTGGCCCTCCACATTCACTGGAGTTAGGGGTGAAAGACCACACACACACACACCCTGAATGTGGAAAAAAACCACAAATAAAAAAAATCTATTTTTTTAATCTAAGAGAACGCCTCTCTAGGAATCTCCAGATCCTCCATTGTAACTCTGTGGTCAACATCAGCCAGAAGCTGACAATAGAATCATGCTGGAGGACCTACAAATGCCTAGAGAAGTGTTTTCTCTAGGAACTTCTAGGTTCTCCAGCATAACTCTGTGGTCAATTTCTGGCAGAGTTGTGCTGGAGGACCTAGAGATTCCTAGAGAGAACATATTAATCAAAACTGCAAATAATCAGATCTGCAGAAGTCAAAAATGCAAATGTGGAGGGCCAACTGTATATCCCTAGGCTTTTAGGATCTGTCTCTGTGGCAGTGTACGGGGAAGGTGTTTTTTTGTATAGTTGGGCCAAATGTCCTTGCTTATGTAGAGGAGCTCTATCTAGGTCAGTGCTTCTTAACCATCTGATTTGGGGGACTAGGATTCACTTTATTCCATTGCTTCAGGGAAATACTTGTGCCATTGACTACAATAGTTTATTTCCTTGAATGCTGCCAGGCAGCCAAAGGTTCAGAAGTCAGCATCAGTCCAGGGACCACCACTATTTGGAGCATTGCTCTAGGGCAGCCCACTAGATATTTTGGACTGTGACTTCCATGTGCCCCAGCTAATGTGGCCTATGGTGATTGATCAATATCTAGAGGACACCAGGTTGGAGGATCATCATCATCACCACCACTATAATTTGCATTTCTTTTCCACCTCTCCTAGAGGCAGGGTACAACATGTTAAAATGCAAAACACAATTAAAAACACAGAAACCCACAGTTAAAATATAATACTATAAAACCATTAAAATACATCTATAAAAACATAAATACACAAATTAAAAAGTCATGATTTAAAATTGACTGGGTAGGCCTGATGGAAGATATGTGTCTTTCATGCTGTTTTAAATGCAGTCACCGTTTTCAGGTGTTGTATCTCTTCCAGCAGGTCTTTCCACAGTTTGGGGACAGCAAATGAAAAGGTCCTCTGGGAAGGCTGCTCTAGAACCTTTCTATCAAAAGGCCAAACTTAATTGCAGAAGTGTGTGTGTGTGATTGCTGTAAAGGGCTGTTCCACTCATCCTACTGTTTATAGGTACAAGGAGTAGGGGGCAGGAGTAGTGTACCCAGTGTGGAGATAGAGATCTATTTTGTGGAGTCTTGCTTTTCCTTCCATGGCTTCTTAGGATGTATGTGAGATAACTTCTGTTTGAGGCTGTTCCTTATCTTCATCAGCTTGGAAAAGTTCAAATTAAAATGTGGCAGCACCATTTTAATTATAAAATCAGAAAACAATGGACTGTGCTCTGTTAAGTGGCTGGATGACTGCTTATTGTGATGCAGTAATGACAGGTTTTTCTGCAGCAGGAGTTAGACTAGACCTTTTTGGACTCTTCCAGTTCTGTGTTTCTAAACTGTAGAGACATTTGACCAGCCTGCTTCAGTCTTGGGGTTGAAATTCTTCTATTTCCATTTATTGGCCTCGGGCATCTGTTTTCTGATTCATGTAATTAGAAAAATAACTGAACTCATCTCAAAGCTGTTCTGTAGCTCTACAACATGCCATCCTCCAGATACTGTTGGACCACAATTCTCAGCACGCTGAACCATTGGCTGTACTGGGAATTGATGTTCTGCATCATCCAGATGGCTGCATGATTTCCAGTCCTGCTGTATTAGGTAAAGATTATAAGGACTTATCTTGGCTATGAAACTGTTGATAATCCATGGATGATGTGATTTGCAGTTCTGTTGTTGTTTCCAAGAAAGTCTGCAATTGAGATGGCTGCTGAGATCTACGCAACCAGAAATTATCCAGAAATAAGTCCTAAGTTCAGTGAAGTTTGTATCCTAATAAACATGGCTAAAATTAACCCATTAGACAGGAATCTTGCCATGAAGTCTCTTCTGCGCTTACACTAGGAAGGATATTTTCACAGTAGGTCCTTGTTATCTGCTGGGGTTTGGTTCCAGGACTCCCCGTGGATAACAAAATCCGTGGATGCTCAAGTCCCATTAAATAACAATGGCATGGTAAAATGGTGTCCTTTATATAAAATGGAAAATCAAGGTTTGCAATTTAGAATTTATATTTTTAAAAACTATTTTCATGCCATGGATGCTTGAATCCATGGATAAAAACTCCATGGATAAGGAAGGCCGATTGTACTAGTCAGCTGACATTTACTTTAAAATTCTCTTTAATTCTCCCTAAGGGTTTATGCCAATGGTAAATCTCATCTGAAGAAACTTGTCAAGAAAATCCTGTGATAGGTTTATCCTAGGGTCATCATAAGTCAGAAATGACTTGAAGGCACACAACACAAAAACACACAAGGACTGATTCACACATTTAACCAGCTGAAGATTCTGCTTTTTTTTATGGAAGACCATGCATGTGTGGCTTGCTCCACTATCCATGTCAGACCCATATAGACACATTTTTCTCCAATCAATGTGACAAATTACTCATGACAAAAGACCCATAAATTATAATGACAACTTAGTCTAGATCTAACCCAAAGGGTGTGAGTTTTCCCCTTTAAAAATGGGGATGTAGATATGTCTCATTTGCAAGATTAGTAGACTGGTCATATTACATAATTGTTGGGAGTGAGATATACATATTTTTGTTTGATTGACTAAGTGTGTAATCAAATTAGGTGTGGAAAGATACTTTGGACCACATCTCTTAGTATTGGTCCTGCTGCCTGGAGCTTTGAGCAGCTGAAGTACAAACTTATGAAGACCCAAAGTTTACCAATCCTTGTCTTGGAGGTGCATTACCTTATTCAGGTTTAAACTTCCTCCTTTCAAACTAAAGTTGGGGGGGGGTTGTTTTTTTTTTTTTTTTAGCTTTCTGTGTATCAGGTAACTGCATAGGTGTGAATAAGTCATTCTCCTTTGCATGCGGGTTCCCAAAATTTCAGTCACATAATTCATCCAGATTAAAATGTATAGACTGGTGTACTTAATATCTCCTATCTACTGTTGGGTGTCAGCTTTGTGGGATTCACTTCTATTTACTATTGTGGCATTCATATTGTTATTGAATAAACATTGTGTGTATTTGTACAGTTGAGAAGAGTGGGAGGATATACGATACAGTAGCAAAGATGACATATTGGCATTCATTAAATGGGTCATTATATTTTTCCTTACATGCAGAGCCATACTCACTGTACAAAAATATGCATATACTATAACAGAAGAATGTGGCTGCACCAGTATAATTTTTAAGAGGGAAAAATGCATGTATCACATTGCCAATGTGAAGTGTACTTTCCTTAATCTGCATTTTGGGACAACAAACAGTATATTACTGGTAGGCACACCTATTTTAGAAAATATGTGTGGCAGCACACATAGGAAAGCAGATACTTGCAGCACTGGGTGATTTGTGCCTGGGTGCTTTTAATCAGCTAGAAAGATCATGATAGTTGCCAAGGATATAGCCAAGTAAGCTTTAGAGGGCCACGTTCCTTTGGGGATAATCTGTTAGGGATTATGTACTAATAGGTGGCAGAGCGAGAACCAAAAATGTGCTAGGCTGTCCTTTTTGTGTCTCATACACTCCTATTCTCCTCCTCCTTCCTCCCTACCCAGTAGGCTGCCAGGAAAAAAACCAGACTGGTCTTTCTGGAGCTCTGAAGTGGTCACTTGCTAGCATGAAGCCTGCATGCAGCACTAAAACTACTATTGCCTGCATCTCATTTAGTGGATTATGAGTAGTCAATATATTTGTCACTACACTCGTCCCTCCGCATTTGTGGCTTTGACTTTTGCAGATTTGATTGTTCACGGATTATTATGTTTTCTCTAGGAATATCTAGGTCCTCCAGCGCAACTCTGTGGTCAACTTTAACTAAAAGTCACACTGAAAGAGCTAGAGACAACACTCCACTGGGCATTTGTAGCTCCTCCAGCGCAACTCTTTGGTGATTGTCTGGCAGATATTCACCACAGATTTGCACTGGAGGACCTAGAGGTTCCTAGAGTGGTATTCTGTCAGGTAGAAACATAGTGTTTTGTTATTTGCAGTTTTTCCACATTCTTGGGGGCCCTGTGCCCCTAACCCCAACAAATGGAGAGATGAGTATACTTGCTCTGAAGTTTTCTGGCAAACTTTGAAATACCCCTAGTTTATGATCAACACCTATTTACGACCAGTGGAAGAACAGAACAGCTGTGTAGTTATTAAACAAAGTGACATGCAGTATCTGTTAGGGCAGGGGTAGGCAACTTTTTTGAGCCGGGGGCCGGGTTGCTGTCCCTCAGACAATTGGGGGGCCGAAGCACCAAAAATAAATAAATAAATGCACACTCTCTCAGCTCCAGAAAAGCCATGGCAAAACCCCTGTGGAGATTTTGCCAAGAAAACCCCAAGAACAAGTAATAACAACAATAATCAATATCATCATGGCAGGTGGTGGTGGCAGCGGCAGGACTGGCCTGGGGCCGTCCAAAGTCCTCTGGGGGCCGCATCCGGCCCCCGGGCCTTAGGTTGCCTACCCCTGTGTTAGGGAATCTCCTGCAAAAATACTGATTCTTTTTCAAATAACTGCAACCAATGCCATAAATGTATTTGAGTTTGAATTGCAAATGCTGTGATCACTACAATGATTCTGAAAACACTTACTGTGTGGCTGTCTGGCTGGCTTCACTGTGCTGTTGGTAAAGCCTGTCCTCTGGATTTTAGTCACCAGAGCTAACCTGGAAATGTCCTGATGTAAAATTGGAATTTTGATTAGACTTGTGCCTTAAACTTCAAATGATTCAAATGTAGGTGCAGTTGGAAGTATGTGCGGAGGGGACTATTTGTATTCATTTCAGTATTTTTACTGAAATATATTTGAGTTTAGTCATGAATATAGCTTCAAATTGCTGCATCAGTGTAAGGTTGAAACATATTTGATGGATTAAAAAACCTATCACCAAAATTTCTTTTTATTATTTATTTATTGTCTAGGGATAGTTTACCAGACATTATGTATATGTGCCTCTGGGACAGAAAATAACCAAAATGGTCTTGGGGTATATGAAGCAAAAGCAGTCTTTCACATTTTGTTGTCACTGGTGTGTCTGTGTGTGTGAGTGAAATACAGAATCAAGCAGAGACTGATCCTACAAAGGTTTACATTGGGCCCATGTCTGAACAAAAATTTGAAGCTCAGAGCTTAGACTTGTGATCATGTTGGCTCTTAAGTTGCAGGTGGAACTTCATTTACTCTCCTTTTATTGTATTTAGCATCAATGTGGATGTGAAGGGACAATAGGTAGTAGAACATACTTAAGCATCTCTAGATTTCATCAACTTTCCTCCTATGTCATTATCTCTCACATACACATGATATCTATAATTTTCACTCTTTTGCTGGTGTTAATTTACAGAAATTCTATCTTAACCATCGTCGATTGATTATGTTTTGGCAGCATAGCAATTCCACAGTAAAAGTACAGTTCAGTTAAAAGATGGAGAAAAGCCCATCTTTGTTTACTATTGTGATTTGTCATCACCTCTTTCTTATATTCCATATCTAATTTTTTTTTTCAAAATGGCATTTTCCTTGCATTCTGTTGAAAAGAGCCATCTTTTCAACTCTATCCCCTCTCTTTTTACACTCCTCTCTCTTTACTCATGCATGGGTAACTTTGAAAGAACTTTTTCTCATGTGGGAAATTCTAGAGGCGCGTTTTGAGGGTCACTCATAAGGTGATTGTCCCTCTCCCAGAGACAGAAAGGGTGGTCCAAGGCATCTAATTGCACATCTGTGGCTATGGCACATTGAAGATTTGCCCTTTTAGTCTTGTGATTAATATTCCCTTGGAGACTTGTCGATTCACTGAAGCTATCTAATGAGCCTCTCCTTTTGCCCTTCATTTGCATGCATTGTTCTTTGTCTCTGTTCTCTTACCAGGCTGCTGATACACTCGCTGTAAGACAGAAAAGGCGGATCTATGATATCACCAATGTTTTGGAAGGGATAGACCTCATTGAAAAAAAGTCAAAAAACAGCATACAGTGGAAGTAAGAGAAACAGTTTTTTAAGTGTTTTTACACAGAATGTCTCAGATGATTTTTTTTTTTTTTTTTGGAAGAATGAATTTTCTAATATCAGTGATCATCACTTTCTGTATAATCTACAGTAGTGTTTTTAGACAGCTTGGCCAAGGTTAGAAGTCTGTTTGGTAGAAATGCAAACCCCTTAGGTACATTGGAATCGGTCTATTGGTCTGTCTAGCTCAGTAGGGTTGACATAGACTTTTGCTGCCCCTGCCTAGAGATGGCTGGGACCTGGGGCCTTTTATATGCAAAGTGTGTGTTATGTCACTGAGCCATGGCCCAAGGTTGCAGAGCTGAAGAGCATCCTTCCTATACATCTCTTAAAACATTCCCCCCTTCCTTCAGTTTTTCTTACAAATCACACATTAATTAAAATTGATGAAATTGTCTGGACCAAATAAAATTCCTGCAGGGATCAGGATTGGCCCACAAGCCTATTACATGAGTATCCCTTCTGTGTACAGTCTGCTTTCACTTGAGGAATTTCACTTCAGGACTTAAGGCTGTATTACCATAGAAATTAACTATTTGCTGATCAAAGGCTAAAATATATGGAGAAAAAAACCTAAATATTGATAAGCCACAAAATGATTAGAGCCATATGACCCTTTTATGTACATGTAAGATTTGGATCACAGATAACCTCATTGATCATGTCCTATTTTGGCAGGCCACAAATGATAGTTAAAACTTTGTGACAAAACTAGTGGGTTATTTCGACAGATGTGTGGAATCTGAAACATTTTTTCAGAAGTTGTGCATTGGAAGGTTAAATGCCAAAACTGCTCAGGAAGCTCGTATTGCTTTTATGTCTAGGGTTGTCAGTCCATCTGGCCAGTTCTAAATTGGCTTGTCTTGTTTACTGATTAATTTTCACATCTCAGTGTCAACAGTAACAGTACATAAGTGCACACTTTTAGGAAAACTACATTGACTATTGGTTGAAATGTGAAAATAATATTTTTTTCTACATTGTTCTGCATTGTTGATACCATTAAAGAAGCAATCAGGCAAGGCAGCAGCAGTAAAGGAGGATATTGTATCTGGTATTCTTTTGGAATAATAAAAGCAAGGGACAAATGCTATTCTGCCTTTAAAGTTTTTTAATGTAAAATCAAATTGCCATTTGGCAGCATCCTGTAATTGACGCATACCTGTAGGTGTAGCTTACAAATGTATATGTCTCTTTTTGGACAGGATGCAGGGAGCTATTTTTAAGCCCTTTGCATTCTGTCCAAAATCTCTCTCTGACAGATGTCAAATCTCAGGAGGGACTATTGCTAAAGCTTATCATAGAGTTGGAAGAGACCTCAAGGGCCATCCAATCCAATCCACTGCCATGCAGGAAGACACAATCAAAACACCCCTGACAGATTGTCATCCAGTCTCTGTTTAAAAACTTCCAAAGCAAGAGATTCCACCACTCTCCAAGGGAGTGTGTTCCACTGTCAAACAGCTTTTACTGTCAGGACATTCCTCCTAATGTTGAGGTGGAATCTCTTAAACTATTAGCTTGCATCCATTGTTCCAGGTCCTATTCTCTGGAGCAGCAGAAAACAAGTGTGACATCGCTTCTAATCTTTAAACAGTCTCTCCCCTCTAAGTTGAGACACACAGCTCCCTTACCTCTCCTCTCCTCCAGTAAATAGCAGCAACAGGAGTTGTTCCTAAGGTTTGACTGAATTGGTGTGAGGGAGGACATAAGTGTGACTGCAGGGGAGAGTTATGCTCCACCTGCCATTGTATGCTGACCCACAAGACACTTTATTTAGAGGAAATGAAAGTGAATATAAAAACCCAATCATTTATCACCATCAGAGTGATCACTCACTCCATTGTTTTCCTCCACCTAAAAAATTAAGTTGTTTGGTTTGGCCTGAAACTTATATTTCTATTTCAAAGCAGAGATGAAATTAATACTGCTTAAAAGATTTCCAAATCTCTACCGCTGTGGTATTTTTAACTACCTTTGTCCACCTTAACAGTTATTTTTTTTTTTTTGTTCTCTTTTAAGAGGTGTGGGTGCTGGCTGCAATACAAAAGAGATTGTGGACAGGTTGCGATACCTTGAAGCAGAAATTGAAGATCTAGAACTAAAAGAAAAAGAGTTAGATCAGCAGAAATTGTGGTTACAGCAAAGCATAAAAAATGTTAAAGAAGATTCTACAAATAAACAATATCCTTTAAAAGCTATGTTGTAATTCTTGAGAATGGAATGATTGCAACATTTCTTTGGTAATTTGCACTGGTAGTTTATTACTGATTAGCTGCCCAATCCTATACATGTTTCCAAAGGAGTAAATCTAGCACTGTTCAGTACCTTGGATCCAAAGGTACAGTAGCAACAGTGAAAGGCTGGGCTCCAATTTGCAGTGATTCTTTCCATAGACCCACCCGCTGCTGCAGCCTGCACATCATGTGCTGATCCATAGGGCCACACAAATGCAGCTTCTAGGTCTTTTTGGGTCAAGTGAATTTGAGGAGCTGGCAAAAACAAAAGGGTCTTGAACTCCTACAATAGCATTTTTTCTTGAGGTTTATTCACAAGTTAGAATGCTCTAGCGAGTCTTTGTGAAAGTCAAAGTTGAAAAAGTCAGTTCTATTATTTTTAACTATGTGCTTCCAACCACTGGTCCAGTGCATGCCAGACAAAATATTCAAACAAAACTACTCTCAAATTTTCATCCACCCCTGAAAATATCTGATGTCTCAAGTTGTTTTATCAGTGTATTTTGGGGGGAAAATCCTTGACATTTTCCCACTTTTTCATACATCACCCATGAAGACATTTGTGATTGCTTCAATGGTAAGTTGATAAAAAATATGATGATTTTGTAAACAGTATTGGGGGGGAACCTGTGATGTTGACTACATGGTCCATAGTCTGTGCACTTAGTGCCACTAGCTTAATTAGCCAGCAAATTGAGTTAGCTGTATTTTTTCAGAACCAATTCTGATTTTCAGAGACAGAAAAATAAGTATCTTATCCAAAAGAAATCTCCTTTAGCCCTTTAGCAGAATGTAAATGTAGCAAACTGTCACTTGATGGGGACAAACTTGGTTAGACTGGAATTATAAACACACCACACTTACAGGAATAACATTAAATTTGGTCAGACTTCTGAGTACTGCACAGCACAAGATTAGAGCAGAAAGTGCAGGTCTAGAAAGGTAAAGGCCTGGGAAACGGGGGGGGGGTGTATTTTTTTCCTGTTCCCCCCCCCCCCCCCCCCCCCCCCCCGAAGCCTTATTTTTTCCAGAATATAGGAAAAATACACTATGGAGTATTTTATTTTAGAATTATAAATAATGTTGATTAGTTCTTACTGGATTTTTTTTTTGCTTGAGTCTCATAAACTAGCAAAAGTTTACTTATACTTCAGATGTTCCTTAAAGTTCAGTACCTTATAATTCCATTTGTAAAATAAAAAAAAAATAAAAAAAAATTTAATTTGTAATTATTTTCTGAATATATTTTACTTTTTAATATACCTTACATAACAATTTTATGCCAAACCAAGTTACACATAGCCATTTTATATTCCTAAAATAACAAACTGATTTTCAATCTGCAAGGGCAATAATAATGCATTTTTCTATTTTTCCAAACATTTCTTGTTTTTTGGGGGGGGGGGGGGGGGGGGGGGGCTTTGTCCATGACTTCAGAATTCCAGAAATTTACATCTCTGTGCAGAATAAAGCTGACAGAATACAGAAAAGTGAAGTGGCTAAATCAGGACAAAGTGTGTTTCTTCAGGAAAATGTGTGTGATCTTGTGAGTTTTGAATGTTGGACTAAAACTCTGGGAGACCAGGCTCTGAATCCCAGCTTGGCCATGTAAGCCAAATGGATGTCTTGATCACATCACACTCTGCCTTAGCGGAAAGCAATGGCAAACCCCTGGGAATAAACCTTGGCAAGAAAACCCCATGACAATTTTATATTAGGGTTATAAGTCAGAAATGACTTGAAGTTACACAACAAAAAGGTTTTTCTTTTCTCATAAAAAGCATGTCTTTTTTATGGAATATAGGGTTGACTACAGCCACACCTTTTTCCTGGATTTTGTAACACCTGATTATGGCTTTTTTGAAGGGCATGTAAATGTATGGAATTTCAAGCCAATGATGCACATTTGTGTCAAATTGATTTTATAGCATTCAAAAGTGTGCACAAATACTTCCATTAACACTTCATAATTCATGATCAGGGGATACACTGCTAGCAATTCAGGCACCTTCTGGCACCCAGTTGGAAGTTCCTGTACCTCATGTGGTATGTATAAACAGCCCTTTTAATCTGATTGCCCCCTCCTCCCCAAGACTTTGGTTCCCAGCAGCAAATTTGACTGTTGCCACCTGCAGAATTAATGCAGTTTGACACAGCTTTAACTGTCATGGCTTCATCCCATGTAATCCTGGGATTTGCAGTTTATTGCAGCATCAGAAGTCTGATAGAGAAGGCTAAGTATCTCAGAAAACTGCAGATCCCATAGCATTGAGCCATGGCAGATGCAACTTGTTCTGATTTGGGGGGTTTTACTTGGAGAATTTAATTAGAACAGTGATGTCCAAACTTTGGTTCTCCAGATGTCTTAGACTTCAGTTGCCAGAACTCCTGACTGTTGGCCAAGCTGGCTTGGGTTTCTGGACGTTGAAGTCCAAGTCCATATCACCTGTAGGACCAGAGTTTGGGAAGCACTAGTTTAGAATATTGTAAAATATCTAGTCTTGTTTAAATATCTATTTTCTTGATAGTAAAAAAAAAAATACATTAAACACATGCACATCAGGAGAATATTGTTTTATCATAAAAAGATATAAAGGAATTACATAATATCTTTAAAACTGAAAAAAAGATTTCTACCATAAGCTTTTGTGAACCACTGTCCACTTCATCAGATGAGTAAAGCTTCTGTGGATAGACATACGAGGGGGTATTGTAAAATAATAATTATCACCCAGAAGGTACTATGGTTTATTGATGAAATTTGTCAGTGTCATCATTGGTCCCTAAGTACATGATGTTGAGAAAATCAGCTTATTGTGTCCTTTATTTTTGTTACAGGTTGTGCCAGGTGTATAATAATAATAATAATAATAATAATAATAATAATAATAATAATAATAATAATAATAATAATAATAATACATTTTATTTTTATACCACCCATTGGTAGTCCAATCTGGGCGGTTTACAGCATAAAAATTGCATATAACATAAAACAACATTTTCCCTCCCACTTAGGCTAGGCCCGGTGGAGATGGGCCTGCATCTCTCCCTCAAATGATGTCGGATGGAGTGGAGGGAGGGCTCTTCTTCTTAGACTAGGCCCGATGGAGAAAAGTGTAAAAGTGTAATATGGAAAAGATTGAGGCTCGCAGCATGATAAAGTTCCTGCATTTGAAGGGTAATAGTGCCCGGCAAATTCATGATGAGATGATGGTAGTTTATGGAAATGATTGCTCATCTTATGACACTATTGTGAGGTGGAAAAGGAATTTCCAGGCTGGTCACATGTCCCTCACAGACAAGCCAAGACCTGGAAGACCAACATTGACGGACGATGCGGCCACAGTGAAGAAAGTGGAGTGTTTGATCCTGGAACACAGACGAGCAACCATCCAAGTGATCATGAAACTGGTCTATTATGGTAGCATGTGAGAAATTATTCATGACAAACTGCAGATCTAAGGTGTCTGCGCACCAGGTTCCACATTTGCTAACCACTTTCCAGAAACAAACACGGCGTGACCTTTCAAGATAGATGTTGACGCTGTTGGAATAGGATGAAGATTATTTTTTTGGTTGTCTGATAACCATGGATGAATCTTTGATCTATCAGTATGATCTAGAGATCAAAATTATGAGCATGAAGTGGAAGCATGCCAATTCCTTCCCTCCCCCCACAAAAAAAAGGGCAAAGGTGCAAAAGTTAGCAGGGAAGGTCATGCTCTAAGTTTTTTTGGGACTGTTGTGGAGTCATTCTCACAGATTACCTTGCAAAGGGACAAACACATACTACAGCAATCTTCTGGACAAGTTACAAGATGCTCTGAAAAAGAAACACCATGGTATGCTCTCCAAAGGCATTCTTCTCCTAGCTGACAATGCACCAGGTCACTCATATCAAGTTGCAGTTAACAAAGCAAGGCACGTGGCTTTTAGATTGTGCAGTATTCGCCTTATTCTCCTGACCTCGCACCAAGTGACTTTTTCTTGTTCCCAGAAATGAAAAATCTGTTGTGGGATCGCCAATTTGACAACACAGACGACATCATTCATGAAGTGGAAGAGTGGTTTAAGGTGCAGTCTGCAGACTTCTACAATACTGGTATTCGGAGAGTAAAGAAACACTAGGAAAAATGTGTAAATCTGAAGGGTGACTACGTAGAGATAAGTTAACTATAAATCAAAAGAAACATTGTCAATTTTTTTAAAGGTGATAATTAATTAAAACTTTTATGATACCCCATCGTATATACTAGTGAGTGGGGTAGGGAAGGGGGAGGGTGAATGATAATAGAAATGCAAAACGTGTGTATGGTAATGGGACATTTGTGCTGGGTACAAGTCTGACCTTGTTGATTTGGAGGATTTTCACCTCATTTGGTAGGAATTATAGCTTGAAAAGTTCCTGTTGTTAACATTCTTTCACCATACTCATGCTTTGTACTTCTGTTAAAGTTCACACTCCCCTTACGGAAGCATGAGGGTTTCATATTGGCAGGGGAAATAAGTCACAAAAAGATCTCTGTGTGGTCTAATACATGACTTTTCGTGTAGTTTGACAGGAATCATAATTAGCTTACTTACTAATTCAACATCCATAAATAATTCCACTTGTAACTTTATCTTTTATCTGTCCTGTATATCTCTCAAGGGACAAAAGAAATACCAGATCAATCTAAAGAGTAATGCGGGGCCTATTCATGTATTGCTCATAAATAAAGAGTCCACTTCCTCCAAGCCAGTGGTTTTCCCTGTACCTCCACCGGATGACCTTTTGCATCCTTCATCTCAACCTGCTGTTCCACTGACTCCCTCTAAAACTAATGTAGAGCATCAGACGTTACAAGAATCTGGAGCCTCTAATCAGGAACAATCCCTGTTACAGACACCAGTCACAGATACGCCAACAGGTAGGTGCAAAAACGTCTTTCTTTCACAGTAACTAAATGGAAAAATTAAAGTAGATGTCAGCATATAGTACTTTTATCACTACTCTCTTAAGGTTTTTAGGGATTCCTAAATATATCATGGTGATTAGAAATGATGTAGGCTCAATCGACTTGGAACAAAGCCTGATACAGATACAGTATGAAATCATACTGAATGTGCAACAACAATAATAATTTTTATTTATTACCTGCCTCTCCTGGCGGGTTACAGCATAGTTAAAAAACACAATCATTACATAAAATACACATATTAAAAATGCATCTCTACCCAATATTTATATTAAAATACATAAAACAATGATTAAATAGAAAATTCATATTTAAAATTCATGATTAAAACTGCCTGGGTAGACCTGCCAGAAGAGATAGGTCTTCAAATGTGTTTTATATTCTGATAGCTGGTCTAGCTGTCAGATCTCTTCTGGTTGGTCATTCTACAGTCTTGGGACAGCTGATGAAAAGGTCCTCTGGGTGATGGCTGCCAGTCAAGTTCTTGCAGGCTGTAGCAGCCGCCCCACAGAGGACCTCAATGTTCATGGCGGATCATACAGGAAAAGGTGATCCTGTAGGTAACCTGGGCACAAACCATGTAGGGCTTTAAAGGTCACGACCAACACTTTGTACTTTGCCCAGAAACTAATTGGCAGTCAATGGAGTGACTTGAATATGGGTGTAATATATTCACTCCTGGATATTCCTGTAACAAATCTGGCTGCCATATTTTGAACCAAATGGAGTTTCCGAACTTGGCACAAAGGTAGCCCAATGTACAACGCATTGCAGAAGTCCAACCTTAAGTTACCAGTGCATGCACCACTATCTTTAGCTCCTCCAAACCTAGGAAGGGGCGCAGCTGGCATATCAGCTGAAGCTGATAGTAAGCACTCCTGATAGTAAGCACTCCTGACCATTGTATCTACCTGGGCTGACATTTGGAGAGACGGATCCAGGAGCACTTCAGGGAGTGTAACCCCATCCAGAACTGGTTGATACACCTCCATGTGACTCATTTTCCTAAACATACCTTATGCCTTTGTGATAGCTACCTAGGAGTTGATAGGTCATACTAGAATCTAATATATCAATTATTCGAGGTCACACTTAAATCTAATGCATCATTTATTTCGGGTCCTAAATGTTTTCAGTCTAGAAGTACACTGTTGACTATCAAAATATCATTCAGACTGTCAGGATAATTAAGAACCTTAAACCACAGTCTGAAACTGGTAAGCATAGCTTTCCAGCTTAGACCCAAGAAGATACGATTTTTAAAAAAAAAAAAAAAAAAATTGGCTTCTCATCCTAACAGGCATAGGGATTCATGCACATCTTGGATTAGCTGAAATATGGCCATTTGAACTAATGCCCATATGTGGCTCTTTAATCTAGCAACATTATTCAAGTGTTAATCTGCTTTTTGAAGCAGATAGAGTCTTTCAGTTGATCATACAAAAACCTTGAACTCCCCACCACCACCACCACTGACACCATCATTAAACAGAAAGCATGGTAATATTATTTGGCATCAGCTATTAATGCACAAATTACCTCTGACTGTATTACTTCAACAGTGTTAAAGTGGCTGATTTTGAACATGATCCAGGACCTGTAGGGTAGAAAATGTGACTATCTAGAAGGATTGGGACATTCAAGTGTGCGTTGGACATGTAATTGGCCACTGCAAACAAAATGCTGGACTTCATATATCTGAGTGGCTTTTCATTGTATCTTCTGGCGTTATTTTTATCATTTCTTTTTCCCTTTTGACTGTATCATAATAGGATTGCTCATCCCATATTAATTTTAGTCTATTAAGCTGAAACAGCATGTCAGTTTCTAATGTGAATTTTTCTACTGTTACAGACATCAGTCTACAAGACATCCCAACTGTAGAGACTCTCTATGACAGCATTCCAGATTCTGAGCTGTATGGCAGCCTTGTAACAGAAACCACACCTAGCTCAAATACATTTATTCCACTGGATGTTAATAGTATTCTCAAACCCAACACATTTGACATAGCAAAAATGGATGAGCCTGGAGGTAAAAACATATTTTGAAATACTAATTTTAAGGTTGGGAAGGGACAGCAATTTTTAGGAATGTGAAAAGTAAAGTACTGCTGTTTAATGGGGTCTTGACATTGGCTGCATTTCTGAAGGCAAGCCTTTTCACCTATAGCTCTCACATGCCAAGCTTTTTTTATTGTAAAAATGCTATAAAGAAGTACTTAATTGTCCACAGGCTGCCTATTCTGAGAGACTTTGGTAATTCACTGTGCTCTTCATAACTGACCTGAAGTTTTTGTATTCTGAATACTTAACTTGAGAATATAATGTCGAGTAGGAAGCTGTTTTCTGTAGAGGTATACTACAGAACAGTCTCTGTGAATATCTGAAGTCCAGGAAAAAGCACAGTAACTAACCAGTTTAAAATTTACTTAATTTACTGCAAGAACTAGTTAGATGTGGGAACTTTTACTCCTGAATTATTAGGCAGTTTGAGCTTATTAAATTTACAAATGTGCATTTTTATTCCTAGGCATAATTAACAGTGATATAATTGATGAACTGATGTCCTCTGATGGTAAGTTTCTTTTCATTGTCTTTTTATTAACAAAGGAGAATGCATATCTACTTCAAATGTTAAGTTGTCTTTAAAAAAAAGATGTACAGTTGTCTAAAAAAAAAAAGACAATAGAAATTCAAGTTGGCTTCTGATTTTACAAGCACAAGTTCATCACAATGAGCAAATTCACCCAACCTTCTGTGTATCATTTTCAGGAAACGGGAGTAGAAAAGTCTGCTTAAAGCAGCTGGTTGCACAAGCCTAAAACTGGACCCAGCTCAGTACACCTAATGCTGTAGCTTAATGGAAACATCCTGTATTTTGCTGTGTCACCCAGATTCAACAGAATCCTAATCAGATCACAAGTTCATTCTGTCTAAAGCAAACAAATTCAGCAACTACTTGTGAATTACTGTTTCCCAGTAAAAAGACAAGAATATTAAATTATATTATTTATATTGGGGGTGGGTGGGTATGCACTTTAAATTGCAATTTCATTTTAGAACATTCTCAACCTGGTGCTATACTGCCTGGAAATAACAGAAGTGTAGCACTGGGTTCCACCAGGTTGAGGAAGTCTGCTTTACAGATACCTGTTGTTATTGCTTTGTTACATTTTTGGTTCATCTGTTTAGCATGGAAAATGATCTGGCCCATTGCTTGTGAGCTTATAGCCACAATATGTGTGGAAGTGTTTTTTTTGTCTTCAAAAATTTGTGGAATCTCTCTCTCTTGCTCGCAGTTTACATATTTTGTGTTATGTGGTTTCTCAATTCCACTAGAGAAATTCTCATTTTCCCCCAAGCTTGTGTAAACACGCAAAGTGATTTCCAGAGTTCTATACTATCCCTTCCACTTTATACCTGGAGAGGAAAAAAAAAACATTTTTATAGTTGAAAAAAATGTTTTGGGTAGTGTATTTAAACCCATTTTCGTTACTTAACATTTTACATAAACACTCCCATTTAAAATATTTAGCATTATATGCCTCTAAGTTTATTTGACAGTGCACAGCCACCAGTCCTTATTCCAGTATGTTGACCCAGGAAGAATCAAGATTGGAAAAAAACCACAGGGGCCATCCAGTCCAACACCCTGCCATACAGGAATACACACACAGTTGAAGCACTTCTGACAGATGGTCATCTAGCTTCTGTTTAAAAAGCTAAAGGAGGAGACTACCACTCAAGGCAGTGTGTTCCACTGTCAAACAGCTCTTACTGTCAGAAAGTTCTTCCTAACTTTTAGGTGGAATCTTTTCCTGTGGCTTGAAACCATTGCTTCATGTCCTAGTCTCTGGAGCAGCAGAAAACAAGCTTGCTCCATCCTCAATATGTCATCCCTTCATATAACCATGGCTGTCATGTCACCCCTTAAGCTTTTCTTCCCCAGGCTAAACATATTCAGTTCCCTCAGTTGCTTCTCATAGGGCATGGTTTCCAGACCTTTCACCATTTTGATTGCCCATCTCTGGACACACTCGTTAATCAGCATTTATAGATACTCTCTAACCCCTACAGGTACTGTACATTGCTAATTATTACAGTCTTACAGGTAATCGAATAGGATCTTTTACATTCCTGACAACCAAAACAACCCTTCTAAACCTTGAAAATGAGGCATGGCCAAAGGTAGCAGCAAACTGGAGAGGTAGAACAGAAAAATAATCTAGGTGTATTCAGAATTACATATTTATGACAATATTCTCATATTAATTGCAAGTAGCTAGCATTGCAGCTCAAGGGTATGCAGAGAATAAATCAGGTTCAACTGGTTGATACCTTGGTAATTTGCAGTAGACTAACAAGGTTTTTTAACTCCCAGTTTCTTAGCAGTTGTAACAAGACTACCTTTTCCTTCTGCTTAAATGATGAAAGCTTATGGTAAACAAAAAGGCAGTGAACCTAGTGCAGTACTGGTACCAAAAACTAATGTCTTGTCTTAACATGTGCTTGGATGAATTCTGGGCTTTTGGTTTTAATTCTAAGTGTATTATTTCTGCACCTGGCTTCAGCTGCTGGATCCTAAGAGTTAAAAAATAGAGTACCGTATTTTCCAGCGTATAAGACAACTTTTTAACCTGCAAAATCTGTGGTTAAAGTGGGGGGTCGTCTTATACGCCGGGTATAAGGATAATGAAGATAGAGGTGCTAAAACTATATTTTTACTGCGAAAATGGGGGGTCGTCTTATACACCGGAAAATACGGTAGATAAAGCAAGTATGAAGTGTGACCATATCTGTTGTAGCTGCATGAACAGAGATTAAATTAAGATTTTTTTCCCCTACAGTTTTTCCTCTCTTAAGGCTTTCTCCTACTCCTGGAGATGACTACAGCTTCAACCTAGATGATAATGAAGGAGTTTGTGATCTCTTTGATGTACAGATACTGAACTATTAGATTTGAAGCAGCCAGATTGCCTCATCTACCTCTAACTATATAATATTGTACACTTAATTTCATAATGCAAGTACTGTATTTAAATTATGAATGTAAAACTTCTGTAATTCATCAGCACTGGGTATACATCTTCCTCTTATTATGAACAAACGCTACACCCAATAAAAGAAGTGGCATTTTAATGCAAAGGATGGGGGTGGCATTCAGCTGTTATAGTAGCTTATTACAGTTACAGTACAATACAGGATTATACTGTACTGACCAGAGATCTCCAAGGTTTCCTAATTCTCCCATCTATGCTTTCAGTAATATTATCCAGACTTCCCACTTCAAAGATATTGCTGCATTAATTCAAATCTAGTCCACTGGGAATATTCTTTCTAAAATATTGGACTTGTGTCTGAAATGTCCACTGCCAATTGTAAAATGAAGGGCATTTATTAAAGACTGCTCCATTTTCTTCAGTGAAAACCAATAATTTTGTGGAGTGCCTTTTTTAATAGCACTTTAAGTTTCTTTTTTCCTTTTTTACACTTCTGACATTCCATGTTCCTAGATTTAGGAAAACACTATTTGTAATAAAGAGTGCCAATGCTTGTACATTAACAAGATCTTTGAAATAAAAAATATATATACAAAATATTGTCGTTTGCTGATATACCGGAGATGTTACGTTGATGCAGATACATTCTTTTGTGCTACAACTGAGATAGTAAATTAGCAGCAGCATCTACATTAGCAGGTTCAGCTTCCAGGGCCTTTGGAATCTGAAAAGGGAAAGCATACAGTTAAGTATTGTAGAAATTTCAGTATCTTTTCTGTTGAACCCAATGTATATATCCCAGAGAAACAGTCTTGTTCCTGAATGCACAGCTGAAGCCCATACATATATATGGGCTTCAACTGTGCATTCAGGAACAAGACTATATATGTATATGTATATGAGAGAGAGAGAGCAATACCATTACTCAGGCTTGTTTTAAATGCCATCCTGAGATATTTACAGTGCTCTGTTTGCCAACCTCCAACTTGCACTTCTGCCAATTTTTTCTGGGATGCAGGTTTTAACTAGGAAGCCCTTTAGCCAAAGGTGAGGTTATTATCAACACCTTAAGAACCTCCCTTTTCCTCCAACAAAATTTGTGTTTAGTTGCCTTTATAATTACCTTTCTGTTTTCTAACTTAACTAATCTAATAAATTACAGGAAGAATGCCTTATGCTTTCAAATTCTGGGTATATCAATTTAAGAATTAAAGGCACAGATCAAAGGGAGTGATATATAAACAAACATAATTTTGTTACCTCACTTGTCTTTGAAGAGCCGGACAGAATAGCCTTTGACAATTGATTAACTTCTTTCTGAACTTCCATGAATACTTTGTTCACTGTATTAACCTTCTCATCATTCACAATATTGATCTTCAGAGAAAGAGGGGAGGGAATACAGAGGCTTTTATTTTTTAAGAACCTAATGTAATAATTTTCACCACAAAATAACTAAAAACCTAAATTAAATAAGCCATATTTTTCAGTCACTTAGAATGGAGAATACCCTTCTTTTGGGCTACAGTACAGGGAATGAGGCTGATAGTTCATGCTCTACACAGCATGTGTTTCTGCAATATAAAATCTTTTAAAATTGATGGACAAACTGTTGACTCATTTTTGCCTGGAGTATTGTAAATATGTGTATCATATAACCTGCATATTAAATTATAGTAATTAAAACATTTTAAAGGTTTGGTAAGCAATTTGATGCATTAAATGTCTCTGTCACCACACAAAGCATTATTTACAGAAAAGCTAAGCTGGTTTCTTAGGCTGAGGAAGAACATAAAACAAGTAAACATTGCAAACAATTACTGTTTATAGTCATGTATTAAATTGGCCTCATGTATACGTTGAGGGCAGGTTTGGGGACAAAAATTATGGATCTTAATATGGCCCATGGATTAATCAATTCATGTTTTTTGGGTTGATTTTTTGGCTAAAATTTCTAGACTTTCACATGAGTATATACAGTAAACATGCACAAGGGGACTTCTTTTAATGGCTCTGCCTCCAACAGAAGTTTAGAACAGGGTTCTTACACATCACCTCCTAACATAAGTGGGACCTTCTCTCCCATAGCACCCTGGCTGCGGAAGGCTTCCTCCCCTTACTAGCCCAACTGGTGCCACGTCCATTTTCATTCTGGTGTAAAGTCAAAACCTGGCAAAATATTGATCCCTTTGGGCAATGATTTCATCCAAAACTTACCTTAGTCTCACTTTTCACCATTCCATCATTGCAACAACACCTCTCATTCTCATGCTCCACCAATCACCAAGGCAAATACAGTACACCCAACATGCTACACCTGTCACTCAATCTGCATATTCACTCCTAGTCATACTTGCCATTTCATATTTCAATACAAATACAGTGGGTCCTTGTTACCTGCTGGGGTTTGGTTCCAACCCCCCCCCCCCCCCCCCCCCCCCGGTGGATAACAACATTTGTGGATACTCAAGCCCCATTAAATACAATGGCATAGCAAAATGGCGTCCCTTGTATAAAATGGAAAATCAAAGTTTGCTATTTGGAAATTATACTTTTTTTGGAATATTTTCAAGCTGGATGCTTGAATCCATGGGTAAAAAAAAAAAACATGGATAAAGAGGGCCAACTGTATACAAATGATATTGCAATTTATGTAATGTCATACCCACTCTATACATTTCACTAGCTGCAAAACAAAGTCCTGTGGTAATATAATGATTAATGATTTATTATATCATCAGCATTTGTGATTTTGCTAGTTTTCGAGGTGCCACAGGACTATGTTTTTGTTGCAGTTAGGGTCACCAGGCTGAATGTGGGATAGAGCATATGCCTAACTTAGGGATGGTTGCTTTAATATGCAGCTGAACCAATTGTAAGATTTCATGAAGATGCTCCTAATGAAAATTTCCTAATACCAATAGTTCCCCCATACTTACCTTTTTCAAGCTGGTTGTTACTGGCTTTGCTTTACTTTTAGCTTTTGTTATTTTTCTGTTGGCCACATGGAATACATTCTGTTTCTTATTTTTCACCTTGTTCTTGCCCATTGCCTAAAATACTGTATAAAAGGTCATTGATTTTATTTTTTGTTTGTTTGTTTTTAGAAATTCAGTAATAGTGTTTTTGTTGCTACAGTAAATAATGATATTCACAAGCTCCTTCAATCTTTTTTTGCAAGTAAGGCTACAATCTTAGACCTTACACACACACATTTAGGGCCTCGGCAGACGACTAATTGGGTCGTCTTCCGGGCCCGGAAGAGAAGGGGCAGCCGCACGTTCGGCGCCCCTTCTTCTTCCTGAGGTCGCCCCAGAAGCTGCCGGCCCTCCGCACGTCCGGCGCTTCCGGGGCAACCTCCCTCCGCAGCGACCGGACACGCTATGGAGGATAAGACAGCGAAAGTGCGCCCGCCGCTTTTAGGGCGCACTTTCGCTGTCTTGAGGAAGGAGCGCTGATTTAGCGCTCCTTCCAGGGACGCCGCCGGTGCGCCGAGATGCGGAGGCTGCGGCCCCGCGGCGTGCCGGCGCAGGGTGTCCTGGACGCCCTCGTCTGCTTCCCCCCTTACTTGCAATGAAGTGAGACACACTCCCAAATGCATACAACCAGGCTATTAAACAGAGATGCCTAGTTTGTCCAAATGTTACAAAACAATGGCCACAATCTAATACAGTCAAATAAAAATATAAAATATGGGTCTTTTCCCACCCAGACCAGCTCCATTTGGCTTCTCATCTTCTTCAGGGAGTGCATCAGTGAGTGTTGTTGTTATCCCATGGGATTCAAGGTGGTAAACAGAGCCCTATATTTTACACTTTCTTTTATACTTTTGCTTTTAATCTGCATTGTTTTTAAAATGTTAGCTACCTTGAGTCCCATTATTGGGAGAAAGGTGGGATATAAGTGAAGAATAATAACAAAGGAGAGGCACTCTTTGAGAGAAATGAGAAGCCAAACTGAGCTGGTCTAGTCGGGAAGAACCCTACATTTTATATTTTAATTTAACTTTTGTTTTCAAAATGTTGTTAGTTGCCTTGGGTCCAATTACTGGGAGAAAGGCTGAATATAAATGAATACAACAACAACAACAACAACAACAACACAGTGGAGATGCTCGCTGTGAGAGAAATGGAAAGCCAAATGAAGCAGTAAGAGCCCTATTTATTTTCATTTAACTTTTGTTTTTAATCTGTATTCTTTTTAAAATGTTGTTAGCCCACTTGAGTCCCATTATTGGGAGAAAGGTAGATATAATAATAATAACAACAACAACAACAACAACAGCAATAGAGATGCATCCTCTGAGAGAGATAAGCCAAATGTAGGTCTAAGCAGGATGAGATATTTCCATTTAACTTTTGTAGTGTTTAATATGTATTCTTTTTAACATGTTACTCGCTTGAGTCCCATTATTAGATGAAAGGCAAAATATAAATGAATAAAATGATGATGACGATGATATGCACCCGCTGAGAGAGATGAGAAGCAAATGGAGCTAGTCTAGGCGGGAAGAGCCCTGCTTCCCCACCACCATATACTAGGAAAATGGGCATGCAGATCCCATTTGTGCTAATGATGATGATGAAAGTGACTATAACAATAGACATTTTAAATGATGAATTTTAAATGTGGGATCTTTTTACTATATGTATAAGTTAATTGCCATTTAAACTGACGTGTGTCTTAGCTGAGGTCTTTGAACTGATGATGTTTATCTATTCATTGTTGTTGTCCCCCACTTCAATCCATGTTAGCCCTCCTTATCCATGGATTCTTTTATGCACGAATTCAAGCATCCACGGCTTGAAAATACTTAAAATATATATAAATTCCAATAGGCAAACATTGATTTTGCCATTTTGTATGAGGACATAATTTTACACTTCCATGATATATATAATGGGACTTGAGATCCATGGATTTTGGTATCCATGGGAAGTCCTGGACCCAAACCCCAGAGCATACAAAGAGCCCACTGTACAGTTGGCCCTCCACATTTGCTGCTTTGAGTTCTGTGGATTTGATTATTTGCAATTTTTATTCATATGTTCTCTCTAAGAATTTCTAGGTGCTCCAGTGCAACTCTACCAGAAGCTGACCATACAGTTGTGCTGGAGAAAGACTTCTCTAGGCATCTGTAGGTCCTCCAGTGCGATTCTATGGACTTTATCACCGGGGGTAGGGAGCAAAGGAAACCTGGGATTAAAAAGGCATTTTCCCAGAAAAGTTCCAAGATCGCAACAAAGATTTTCAGACGATATCACGATTAGAGAGGACTTATCCCCGGAATAACCAGGGAATAACTAGCAATAAATACATAGTTCATGGGGAAATCCTGTGAATGATTTGTTGCTGGTTATTCCTGGGATAAGTCCTCTCTAATCAAGATGCATCTTGCCACCATCTTGAGACTTTGCCGGGGAAATGCCTTTTTAATCCTGGCTTTCCCCCCATGTGATAAAGCCCTATGATCAACTTCTGACAGATGTTGATGATATAGTTGCACTGGAAGACCTGAAGATTCCTAGAGGTATAAAAAGAATTGTGGTTTTTTATTTGCGGTTTTCCCACATTCACAGGGGACTTTTACGTGATGGGACCATATCATCATCATCATCATCATTCATAACAACAATAACAGTAATATTTCTTGCCCGCCTCTCCCCATGGATCGAGGCAGGGGACCACAGAAATGAACAGACAAACATCATTCAAATACATCATTTAAGACACACATCAGTTTATAGGGGATGTACTAAAATGAATGATAGTCCTTGTCCGTAGGGAAGCCAAACTTGTCCATGGAGAATCATTGGGGAATATTTATCTATAGGAAAACACTGGAGATGTTTCCTGTTTCCCTATAAGCAAGTATTCTCCAAAGTTGTATCCCTATGGGCAAGTATTCTGTAATATTTCCCTACCCTATAGGCAAGTATTCTCCAATGTATCCCTGTGGGCTAGTATTCCACAATGTATCCCTATGGGCAAGTAATCAGCCCTGGTGGCGCAGTGGTTAAATGCCTCACTCATAAATCACAAGGTTGCGAGTTCAATACCAGCCAGGGCTGAGGCTTGACTCAGGCCTGCATCCTTCCAAGGTCGCTAAAATCAGCACCCAGCTGTTGGGGGGCAATCAGCTTACAGTTGTAAACCGCTTAGACATCCCATAGTGTGATATGAAGCGGTATATAAATGAAGCTGCTTTGCTTTTGCTTTAATCTCAATGCATTTCTATAGGCAGGTAATTCCCAATATTTCCCTGTAGGCAAGTATTCTCCAATATATCCCCATGGGCAAGTATTCCACAATGCAGGGGTAGGCAACCTTTCCCCTTTAAGGGCCGAGAGACTTCAG
>CM034706.1:37159534-37193816 GCA_020142125.1 Phrynosoma platyrhinos | reverse complement strand
CAGCTTTACTCCTGCAATTTGGTAATTTTGAGGATACAAAGGAGAGATGGATTATTCTCCAAACAGACTATCTTTATGCCGTGTGAGTTTTGTACTGTGCATGATTCTTGCATGCTAGCTACTGAATGAAGTTATCCTGTCCCCAGATCCTTTCCCCCAACATGGATGGCAACAGCAAAATCCCAGGAAATGCACAAAAGTGGCAACGAAATCAATAGGGCTGGGTTCAACTACTGCTATTGAGCAGATCCAGATGCAGAGTTTGGGAAGGTTACTTTGTTTGGACTATATCACCCATAATCCTGCAGACAGCATGGCTGCAGAGTGGAAAAGATGCTGCCTGGGAGATTCTGAGCACTGCTGTTCAAATAGCAAATATGTGAGCATCTGGATCTTATTTTTTAATTTTAGCTACAGTATTTTCCCTTTCCTTTTTACACTTTGATACCAAGAACTTTAGTCTCCCTCGCACACACAAAAGGTGTGCAATATTAAATCGGTTAGATTTACAGTTTTGAAATCTGTCATTTTATTTCTAGGACATTTCCACAAATGACACTCCAGATTTAATTGCTCTATATTATTGCCTTGCAGGGTTTTGTGCTTAAACCAGGCTTTAATATGAAGGTCAAGCATTTATATCGGCTAGAATATGTGTTTAATTTCTCTTCCACATTCTGACATGAACAACATTCACACGTTACACAAAAAATGGGAGACAGGGGCTGCATCTGCACTGCAGAAATAATCCAGTTTGGCACCACTTTAACTGCCATGGCTCTATGCTATGGGATTCTGGGAAATGTAGTTTGTTGCGGCACCAGGGCTCTCTTGAGAGGGAAGGCTAAATGGCTTCCAAAACTACAGTTAAACTGGTATCAAATTGGATTGTTTCTGCAGTGTAGATGCAGCCAGAGTAATAATTTATTTTAAATTGTACTGTGAAAATGACGTATAAAGTCTGCACTGCCTTGGAATCAATTTCAAAGATTCTAAATAGGAATAGAAACCGTAATGGGGAGAGAGAAAAAACAATATGTGGAATTTAGAAATAATTAAGAAAATGATTATTAATGCAAAATTGCAAAGAAAACCAATTATATTTTAGCAGTCACAATTAATATACAATGTTCCTCCCAAAAGCTTCAACTACTAATCAAAGAGATGTTATTTCAATCCTGGCATATATAGTTATCACCACAGAAGTGCCCTTTTTTATCTCCTAGAAACAGAACTGTATTGTCAGTGCTAAAAATCAGCCTGATAAATCACATTTGGAAGCATATTTGGCAAAATTAACTCCTCCTGTGATTTACTTTTTAAATCAGAGTGTTCAGACCCAGAGAAGGGTGATGGGCTAGGGTCCAATATTTATATCAATCAGTCAATCAATCTTTATTGCTTTTGACCAATGGTCATCGCAAAGACCAAAACGATAAAACAATACACATAAAATTTCCATAAAACCAATATACAATAAATTTAAACAATTGCATATGAAATATGTGACATGAATATATTAAGATTCACGGCTAAACACTTTTAACTAAAATTATCCCCATTACAAGGAACAGCTATCTCTGATACATATTTCTTCCTGGTCTTTTTGGCAGCAAGGGCAAATAGGGCTACATGCCAGGTCACATATTTACCTATGTCCATTAGGAAATAAAGTACCTTTTCTTGGGAATTAAAAAATACTCTATTTCCAATTAAAGGTAAAATAAAATGCTCCCTAAGATCTTTATGTAACAGACAATAGATTAAGTAATGTACCAGGTCCTCTGAGTGGGGACAACCAGCTATGCATTTTCGTTCATTTTTTGGGGACTTTCTTAAGCCAATATTTATGGTAAAGATAAAAATTGTACATTCCTACCCAACTCCAAAAACCCCTAGTAGGCAATATGTTCCTTGATGTTCCCATCTTGGATGACGCCTTTGTGATTTGAGTTTTTTCGGAGCTAGACTGTGGATAGACCTTGAGGATAACTTCCAACCTTATGTGATAAAACTAATAAGTATAATGTTGTTGTTGTTGTTGTTGTGCGCTTTCAAATCATTTGTGGCTTATGGCAACCCTAAAGGTGAACCTATCATGGGATTTTCTTGGCAAGATTTGTTCCAAGGTTTGCCTTTGTGTTCCTCCGAGGCTGAGAGCATGTGATTTGCTCAAGATCACTCAGTTTCAGATGGGAAATGAACCTCGGTCTCCATAGTCGTAGTCCAACACTCAAACCTCTCACACTTGCTCTTAAATAAGCACTATACCTCTTTTAAGCTATCATCCTATGGTTTGAGTGCACAACACAAATGCATAGTAGGTGGAATTCTTCAGTCTTACTGTAAAGCCGTATGTATACCGTATTGCAGTTGTCTAATCTTGATTCAGCAGCAGGGTCAATGACGTCTGCTTAGCAAGCCATGCACCAGAGATAAAATTTTGGAACATGATGTTCTGCTCCTCTGGAAGCTTAGTAAGGTGTGTGTGTATGTGTGAGCCTCCAAGTTGCCTGAATTTCATAGGGTTTTCTTAGGCAAGGAACACTCAGAGGTAGTTTTGCCGTTCCTTCCTCTGAAATATAGCCTACAGCACCTGGTACAGTAGCCTCTCCCAATTTGCGGGGATCTGTTCCAGACTCCCCACCCCGAGAAAATGGCGATTCACAGATATTCAAGTCCCATAGGAAATAATGGCACGCGTGCCCGTGGCGTGCACAGCCATTTTGTTTATAGCCACTTGTCCCTCCCGTGAAGAGCGAGACTGCGGATTCCAAGTCCGCAAAAAGGGAGGGACAAGTGTATTTGTTGGTGGTCTCTCATCCATGTACTAACCCTGCTTAGCTTATATCAGGGGTAGGAAACTTTACCCCTTCAAGGGCCGAGGGACTTCAGCTCCCAGAAGCCTCAGCAATGTTGGCCAATAGTCCCATGTTGGCCAATAGCTCCTGGGATTCTGGGAGCTGAAGTCCCTCGGCCCTTAAAGGGGAAAGGTTGCCTACCCCTGGCTTATAATATCTGACTGGATCTCGTGCCTTTTAGAGTACTTGGGTATCTCTTCTAAATTCATTACAAACGTGACCATTCAACAGCCTGGCGTTCCAGTTTTAGTGGAAAGGCTGGGTATAAAAATGGTTGTGGTGGTGGTGATCCCTTCCTCCTTCTTTGAAAGGCTTTGTTTGTGGTGTGCGAAATATTCTAGTGGACTGGTGTTCCTGCTTTCAAGAACCTCTGTGTGCGATTGAGAGCTTGTGACTTAAAAACAGCACAGTTGCAGAATCACAGGTCAACTCCCAATAACTTTTATTTACAAGTCTTAATTTTTTTAGGATACTGCTGGTCCCTTACTTCACAAGGTGGTTGTTTGTCTGCTATCTGCTGCTAATAATGTCAGGTGGCAGCCAGCAGTAGAGATTGCACAAGGATAGAAGTGCAGCAAAATGTGCCTTTGTGTGGAAATACACGTGTGTGCATGTACATGTACTTCCATGCATGTCTAGATGCTGCCCCAAAACATGTTTCTCTGCCCAAAGGGGCTATTAGTATATTACAAGTGGCCATTTTAAAACACATTTTAATTCCCATTTATAGCTGATGTTTCATGAAATTCCCATTCCTACTTAACAGTGATACAAAGCAAGAGTGAGCTCATAGTAACTGCTGGGGTCTGGTTCCAAGATCCTCGTGGATACCAAAATCTGTGGGTTTTCAAGTCCCATTAAATACAGTGGCATTGTAAAATGGTGTCCCTTATATAAAATGATAAAATCTCTCTCTCTCTCTCTCTCTCTCTCTCTCTCTCTCTGTCTGTCTATCTATCTGTCTGTCTATAATATTTTCAAGCTGTGGATGGTTGAATCCGTAAATACAGAAAGGTGACTAGTTTCATAACTTCCTTTGAACGTATAGCATTCATACATTTGAATACATGACATTGAACCCACCCAGGGGGATTTCCTGAACAAAATACAATTGGCCCTCCACATTTGCAGCTTTGACTTTTGTGGATTTGATTATTCACGGATTTGGTTAATATATTATTTGTAGGAATCCCTAGATCCTCCACTGCCGACTCTGCCGGACATTGACCATAGAGTTACACTGGGAAGACCTAGAGACTCCAAGTGATAACACTTCTCTAGACATTTGTATGTCCTCCAGCGTAATTCTGTGGTCAATTTCTGCAAGATGTTGACCACAGAGTTACACTGGAGGACCTAGAGATTTATAGACATGTGTACTTTCAAGTGAAAAAAAGTAGTGGTGTTGTGTTTTTTTTATTTGCGGTTTTTCCATTTTCACGGGGGGTATAACCCATTTAAACATACCTGTGTAGTATATGAGAATTACTGATTAAACTTCACAGAGTTAATGAATGCTTTCTTCATATTGTATGCAAAAATGATTCTGTAAAGAGGATAACTTTTCAGTACAAAAGAGTATATCACTGTATAGCTGACCAATTTCAGGACTATAATTTGACGTGTGTAACGAACGCAGTTTGAAAGCTAATCTTGGTGGGACACACACATGTTTGACGTAGAATGACCTGGACCTCATAGATAACATTAGGCAATGTGACGGTGATGTTTTCACCCAAGAATTACAGAAATGAAGTGACAAGATATTGTCATTGACAAGCCACTATATACTTAGCTAGGTTTGGAAACATTACTTTTTTTGACTGCAACTCACAGAATTCTTCAGTTGGTTTATTACTGGAGGAGCTGTCCAAAAAGTAACCTTTCCAAGCTTGATCTTGTTAGCCTCAGTCCTCTGCAATCTTGTGATAAAAATACCTCTCTGCCTTACAGAGCTTGCATAAGGATAATGCATATGAAAGATGCTGAAGAAATGAAAAGTGTTATGTAACTACTACTCAGTACTATAACTGCTTTTGTTGGAACTGCTTTTTGTTGAAGATTTTTCTGCCCAAAATGATTTAAAACGTTAAATGTAAACTGCATGAATCCAAAAAGCAAGTGAGTGTTGTTTGTGAGACATTTCCTAAATTCCTCTACATTGCTATTTGCACAGCTAGTCTTAGCAGTGAATCAAAATCAAAATCAAGACACACAATAACCAAAACTGGATGCATGTTTTTGAGACCTTAGGCAGAAAATTTAACAAGCATCATTTTCATCTACCTGGCAGTAAAAATATACATTCACCATTTCCTGCTCTTTCCTATCATCCAAACTCTGTTACTTCACTGCCGGATGGTAGAATAGACCCTGATTAAGTAAGCCGAGACAAGTTGAACTGAACGGAAACTGAATGGAATACTGAAAAGAATTGTCTTTAAACCTTTTGATGTACCAAAGAGATTAATACAAACTAGCCATATTCATGAAATCACTGATCAGATGGAATAAAGTGAGTTTTCTGCATTAACTCTCCCCTACCCTGGATTTCCTGGAGAAAGAAAAAGAAAGGAAATAGAACCCTTTCCCCCTCTTAGGTAGCTTTATCACATTTCTAAACTGATGAGTTTATTGTTCGCCAAATTAAGCCAGTTTACCTCTTCTGGCTTCAATCCTGGATCCAGGACACCCCCAGATGTTATCAGACATAAATCGTCACTGATTTAGTTACGATAACACTGGCCAAATCCATCTCGGGTCGAAGCCTCACTCAGCTGGCACTTTTTCGAAGTCGGGGAGCTTCAAAAATTGGCTCAGATTTATGTCTGATAACATCTGGGAATATCCCAGATCCAGGATTGAAGCCCGAAGAGGTAAACCAGTTTAATTTGGCAAGCAATAAGCTCCTGAATTTAGATTTCCAGAGATAGCCCTTGATAAGAGTGTAGCTATGAGGACAGCAAAATGAGTACATTGTGCCCCAAAATAAGAATTCTCTCCCTCCCATTAAATGTTCCATCATTTCCAAAATTTCTACCATTGCAGCACCAGAAGTCTCACATCTGTTATGTTTGTATTCCCTTAGAAGTTTTGCCTGTCCTTTTCTTTGAATGCTTAAACTGTATTTCTAAATACTCAACTTAGGTTTTAAATTACTGTGATGCTAGAAATTTGAGGACTGAAGGAAAATTTCATTTGGATGCAGAATTCGTATCCTTATTTTGCCGCCACCACCCCAACAATACCTCTGGTTCTTGTTCTAAAGAAATGCATGGTAAACCTCTCATTAATTGTAATTGGCCAGTATTGTAATCAATTAGAAAATTACTGTATCTCGCCTTTTAAAAAATCAAATTCTGCATTGCTAACGTTAGTCCATTTCTTCTTGTCCTACTTGAGAAGATCCCTGAGCACAAACTTTTCAGTTCTACCTTGAACATTCTTCCTGGGGACCTTTGCTAATGATTGCAAAGTCCACATACTTGTGTTACTGTTTGTTTTTTAATGTGTATGTTTTTTTTCTTGTAACCTCTGGCAGAATGGCATAAGTAATTATTTAATAGTCAGGTCTAGTGAGAAGGGAGTAATAGTTTTGGTGTTAGGAGGAGGAGGAGAAGGAGGAGGAGGAGGAAATTTTGATTCTCCATGTTTTGACCTGCAGCTCTCATTAATTCCACCAGCATGACTAGAGTTCTCATTCACGACATTTGAGGTGCTAGAACCCAGAGGGTGAAAAATCTCTCAACTTTTGGAGGAATTCTGGAATCTATATCCCCCAATACCCAAACCAGCATAACCACTGACCATGCTGAATAGGATATTCTGGAAAACGTAGACTATCTTCCAAGCTCTGGTGCAAATCCCACAATTGAGCTTTGACTCAATGTATGATTTGACATATTTGGATGCATGTACTTCATCTCAGTATGGAGACGGGCCTTAACGCTATGGCAAAGCTAAAGTTTTGATGCAGAATGTCCCAGGTTCAGTCCCTTAAACCTCCAGGTAAGCTTAGGAAACTTTTCTGCCAGTCAGTTTTGGCAATACTGAGCTTTATGGACCAAGGGTCTGATTTGGTAAGGCATACAGTAGATCACGGATAGGCAACCTTTCCCCTTTAAGGGCCGAGGGACTTCAGCTCCCAGAATCCCAGGAGCTATTGGCCAACATGGGACTATTGGCCAACATGGCTGAGGCTTCTGGGAGCTGAAGTCCCTCGGCCCTTAAAGGGGAAAGGTTGCCTACCCCGCAGTAGATCTTTGTGTTATGACACTGAAGCTGAGTGAAGTATTGTTGATGTGTGGACTATACTATATCAGATGATGTGTGAATGTTCTCTGAATCTTTTGCATGTGTGTGTTAATTTCAGGTGCCTGCTGCATTCCTTATGACCAGAATGCCTGGAAGTAGGCAGAAAATGACCAACCCTAATGTTCTAACCCGCATCCTTGGGTATTTAATTCATTAGAATTAAGACTTATTCATGTAGAGAGCTATCTTTAGCTCGCCAAGGACAACGGGGTGGGGTATTTTCCACCTTTTTAAATGCCACCATTTTTAATAATCAGAATAATATTTTTTTAAGAAAATCCAGGTAGGTTCTTGTGATCATTTTCTCATATATAGCAATTACTTTCTTTTTCTGATTGTATGGAATGTATTTTAATGAACAAATTTTCTACTACAATGCCCTCTAGGACCTTCTCGCTGGAAGGAAATTTTCCCCCTTGCTAATGGAGACCGCCAATCTCCCATTGATATCAAAACTCAGGAGACCAAATATGACCCCACACTACGTCCTCTGTACCCTAACTATGATCCTTCATCTGCTAAAGTCATCCTCAACAATGGACATTCCACCAGTGTGGAATTTGATGACACTGAAAATAAATCAGGTTTGTTTCATAGAAAATTTTGTTATGCTTGAGTGCTATCTTTTATTAAGGACATCTTTCAGTTTTAATCTGGGATGAAATTAGAATTTATGAATTGCAACACTACTAATCTCCAGAGAAGATCCATTTATTTTGCCTTTGATATGTTGCCCTTGGAGAAGTTACTGCTTGTTAAAATTCTCTCTTGCTGCTAGAAAAATATGCCTCAATTCAGATGTGTTGCCTGTATCCTGCTTGAACATGATTCCATCGCATCCACATGCAGGTGGCTGAACAGTTTCCTAAAAACCCTGTTTAAATGAGACAAAACTCCATTTGTCAAACATGGCTTTTTCTTACACAACAGCATAGTGGGGAGTCTTTGGCCCTTTACAAACTGCCAGAAATAATGCAGCTTGAGGCCACTTTAACTGCCTAGGCTCAGTGCTATAGAATCATGGGAACTGTTGTTTTTTTTCTGAGATATTGAGCCTTCCCTGTCAGGCAGCTCTGGTGCCACAATAAACTACAGTTCCCATGATTCCCTAGCACTGAGCCAGGGTAGTTAAAGTGGCCTCAAGCTGCATTATTTCTGGCAGTCTGTAAAGGCCCTTTGTTTCTCATAGTAGGTCTTATTTTCATGGGAAGAGTTTAAATTTCTTTTCCCCTTTTTGTCTGTAGTCACTCAGTTATGCCCCAGCCCTTCACTTATTTTCCCAATCTCAGCTGATCAAGGGTAAAAGTGAAGTGGTACCAGTAAGCCAATTAATTACATGTTTACCACTCCCCCACACGCAAACATGATGATTCTTAATGATCAACAATTTGTACAATTTCACAAATTCAAAGTGTTTTGTCTTCAGTAGAGAAAGTTCTCCATATTTCAAAATATGCATTCCAACTCTTCCCCTCCATGGCCGCTCCAGGAAAAAGTTTCATGGTGAAATGCCATGGGGGGGAAAAGTACCATTGTCAAACATCAGGTACCTTCTGGTAACTTGCCATCTAGGCAGTGGATTTTGTTAAGGAGCATAGCCAGAAATTAAACAAGCTTTGAAAGTCTTCTGAACTATTTGTTTTCATCCAGTAGTTGACATTTGTGTTTGAGGACCCAAATAAATGTGAAACCAAGAAATTTGTGATTGGGTCTTTCTGTGGTTATGGGCTATCAAGTTGGCTTTGCCTTATGGTAATCTTATGAATGAAAGACCTCCAAGAGTTCTGGTCATCAGTAGCCCTGTTTGGGTCTGGCAAAGTCAGAGCTATGGTTTTCTAGTTAATCCACTTGTAATGCATCCTTTTTCTGCTGCCTTCCCCTTTAGCAAACTGTATAGTCCTTTTAATGTGTTATATCATCTCGTGATGGAGCCAAAGTATGATAACCTCAGTTTAATCATTTTGGTTTCTAGTAAGAGTTCAGGCTTGATTTGCTCTTAACCCATTTATTTGTCCATGGTATCTGTACAACTCTTCTCCAGCACCACATTTCAGATATGTTGATTATCTTCCTGTCAGCTTTCTTCACTGTCCAAAGACCCTTTCAGTTATAGTATTATGATTCCAGTTTAATTGCCATGAGGCCACCCTATAGTATCCTGTTGTTGTTGTTGTTGTTGTTGTTGTTGTTATGTGTCTTCAAGTCATTTCTGACTTATGGTGACCTTAAGGCAAGCCTATCATGGGGTTTTCTTGGCAACAAAGGAGTTTTGCCTTTAGCTTCCTTTGATGCTTAGAGAGTGTGACTTGCCCAAAGCCACTCAGTGGGTTTCCATGCATGAGCAGAGATTGGGACTCTGGTCTCCTGAGTTGTAGTCCAACGCCAGGGGTAGGCAACCTTTCCCCTTTAAGGGCCGAGGGACTTCAGCTCCTAGAAGCCTCAGCCATGTTGGCCAATAGTCCCATGTTGGCCAATAGCTCCTGGGATTCTGGGAGCTGAAGTCCCTCGGCCCTTAAAGGGGAAAGGTTGCCTACCCCTGTCCAACGCTCAAACCACTACACCAGGGATTCCTAACCTGTACTCTGAAGAGCCCTTAGGGCTCTGCATACATTTCCCAGGTGCTACATGGCCTCTCCAGGAAAATGAAAGATACAGATTAAATTAAATTAAAAAATAAGAATATATTCTTATATATACTCCTGAACACCATTAACTTGAAAGACATATGGTAGGCCTCTTAGGGATTCTGGCATAGAAATAAGGGCTCTCCAAGTGAAAAAGGTTGGGAACCCCTGCACTACACCATGCTGGTTCTTCTATGGTATCCAGGGATTTGCAGTTTGGGGTGGGGAACTTTGAATTGTCAGCTAGGGAATGTTTGTGCCCCACCACACTACAAATTCCAGTATTATATGTGATGTTGCCATGGCAGTTAAAGTAGAATCAGCACTGTTAAGACAAATAAAATAGTTTCTGGATTGCCAGTTTTCATTACAGCGCATATGTTATGAAGGGCAGATTAATTGATTTACCCTGCAACATTTTAAGGATCTAGATCACTTTTGTATCCTAAATCTAATTTCTAGTCAGAACTAGAGTAGACCTGTTGAATCAGTTGTTGAATGGCAAGCCAACATTTACGTAGCAAAGCAAAGCAGCTTCATTTATATATCGCTTCATATCACGCTATGGGATGTCTAAGCGGTTTACAGCTGTAAGCTCATTGCCCCCCAACAGTTGGGTATTCATTTTAGCGACCTCGGAAGGATGCAGGCCTGAGTCTAGCCTGAGCCCTGGCTAGTATTGAACTTGCAACCTTGTGGTCTATGAGTGAGTGGCTGCAGTACAGGCATTTAACCACTGTGCCACCCATTTATTCAGTGGGTCTCTTCTAATTGGGGCTAACACCTAGATTTCATCCTACACTTCCTGTATTACCTTACTCATCCTAGAAACAGCACTGGGAGCAGAAAAATCCAGAATCAGAGAAATTGCTAACCATTCTCTAGTGCTGTTGCTGTCATCAAAATCATTACCAGCTACAGTTTTAAAGTCAGAAAATTCAGTAATGGTTTTATTGCATCAGGTTTTGGTCCTCAGACAGCAGAAAGAAAACTCAAAGAAACATTTTATTTTCTCTATGTTCTAAGTAACCTAATTATGCTAATCTCTCTCTCTCTCTGTGTTTTCTCTTTATAGTGCTAAGTGGGGGTCCACTCATTGGAAATTACAGGCTGCGCCAAATTCACTTCCATTGGGGACCCAACGATGACATTGGCTCTGAGCATGCAGTGGATGGAACAAAATTCGCAGCAGAGGTAAAGTATTCCACTGAACTGTACAGAAAGAGTTGTCATGACTTTCCCTTGTTGCATCCCTAAAATCTGACCTGAAAGCAGATAAACAGACCTGTTTTTTTTTAATGACATAATTCCACAAATAAAATCATTATTTTGTTTTTTTCTTGGTATCAATTTTATGTTCTAACAATATTATTCTAATGTGGTGTGCAAATAAAGAAAAGGGGGGATAGAAAGTGCTAATTGGATCAGTTTGGTGGTGTGTGATCATGCAGCAAGACAGAATTTATTTAGGCAAGATCACAGAACAAATGTAATGGGCTGTGATGAGTTTGACTATCCAGACTGGTCTAGATATTAGCCATACTTCCCTAGTGTGGAGGCTTTAAGGATTCTATAGACTGAAAAGATATTATTTTAAAAATATTATCTGAACAGTATTTCAGTGTTGTTCCACTGTTGAAATGGAATGTCAAAAATTCTGACTTAAAGTATGCAATATATAAATATTGCTTCCCACCTCTTAGAAAGTTTAAATGCCTTCCTGTTAACTAATATGAAGAGAGGAAATACTGTAGTGTCTTGTTATTTCTAAAATGGAGTAGTACCGTATTCTGAAAAGGAAGTACTGTAGATGCTTGGCAGAATTGTAATGCAAGTGCTGAAGACTGACAGAAGCAATTTCCTAAGTTAAATAGAGAAGAGTGGCGGTGATGGGGAAATGTTGAGTGGCTAAAATTAGTGGGGAAGAGCATTTGGAGAAAAATGACATTTGCAGTGTTTAAAGACTTATGTTTTCCACAGGAACCAGGTGAGATGGAATATAACGAATTAATAAGAGGTGCTTAGAAAACAAAATGTTCCAAAACATATGTATAGCTGGAAAAAAATAAGTTCTACCCAAGAAACTAAATGGAAGGGACAATATCTAGGAATTTTTAGTCAGTCTAAAAAGGTTTCCCTCTGCTGGTTATAAACAACTTCAAGAATCCACTAGAGCCCTTTCTTATTGGAAAATGACCCTAGAGTTGAAAGAGAGAGGGAAAGTGAAAGAAATAGAGAGGATAACCAACATAGGGAGAGAGACCTCTGAAAGGTTAGTAGTTAGGTGGTAGTGTCCAGTGCTTAGTTCTGCAAAGAAGAAGGCTCTTTGGCTCAAGAATGCACCTCTGCCAAAATGGCACATGCATGAAGTCTGCAAGTCCAAGACAACATGGTTTCCATGGCAGATGTTCTTTACAAACCAATGGATTGAAGATCCTATTAAGCTGAGGCAGTCTATCCACTGGAACCAGGTTTCTCCAACAGACTGCTGTATGGGAGTATCGATGACAAAGATGATGATGATGATGATGATGATGATGATGATGATGATGATGAATAAAAGAAACAGGCCTTAAAAGATTTCTCCAACAACCTGTGGTGCAAGAGCGGTGGTAAGACAAGATACATACATCCTTTAACAGAGAAGTCACAAGCCATTGGGAATGGGCTTTCCCCCACAATGTTTCAGATTTTATTTGTGTCTTTTTCTTGTTTGTTGTTTTTCAAATGCTATTCCTGTCAAAAACATTTGTTTCTTTTTGGTAACCTTCATAATGCCTTAAAAGTGACACAGTCCAGCTTTTTAATGAAAGTGTGAGTGCAGCCACACCTTAGGAGCTCCAGAATGCAGAATGATTTAATGAAGTGAGCAGTCACAACTCATATAGCTTGGCACTTACGTAGCACCTTTCACTTCAAGGATCTTTAAACCCTCAATCCAGTCTGTATAATCTAAGCATTCTTGTCAAGGGGAATATGAGGGTGGGCTCAAGGCCTGATATGGGAAGGACCGGCATGTGAATGTGCCAGGGACTATTTGGTTGTTTTTGTAAACTGGCCAACATTGGGAATGACTAGAACGAATCTTCAGAGCTTTGGACCAACGTGTATGGTGATTCCAAAGGACTTCATTGACATCAAGATGGCTTTGGACTACTTATAAAAGACAAAACTAGCCCCCTAATACTCCCATCAGCTGTTACACAGGGTTGTCTGGACTCCATGGGGTAACAATTGCGTTGTTATCTTACTTTTTAGCTCCATGTGGTCCATTGGAATGCTGACAAATACACCACATTTGTTGAGGCTGCTTGCCAGGCAGATGGATTAGCAGTCATGGCTGTTTTCTTACAGGTAAGATGGGTCTCTTTTTCTTCAAAAATGGAAAACTGAGGGGGGAAGCAGACGAGTGGCATGGGGCCGCCCCGGGAAGCTGCCGATCGGGGCCGAGGTATCCGCACACCTCGGCCCCACGGTGCAGCTTCGGCACCCCTGGAAGGAGTGCTAAAATAGTGCTCCTTCCACAAATTGCCAAAGGTGCGCCGCAGAAGGCTACTGGCGTACCTTCAGCGGCTTTTCTGCTGCAGCGCGTCTGGACGCTGCAGTGGAAAGGCATCGTCAGAGCGCTGGCCGTGCAGAGGGCCGGCTGCTCCGACGACGTCTTCGGGAAGAGGTTGGGGCGCCCAGCGTGTGGCTGCCCCTCTCCTTCCTTGCTCTGAAGACGGCGCTTTGCGCAGTCTGCTTAGCCCCTGAGTTGGGAATCTATGGCCCAAACTATTGTTTTTAGCACATGTTTCTGTACTTGCTTGTTAGCCAAAAGAAATGCATTTTTTTCTTAAAACAAATCTTCCCAAAGCACCTATGGAAAGTTTTAATGCATTTGTAGTTTTTGTGACATCTAAAGACAAAGAAGAATTTGTTAGAACTGGTGCAGGGGAGACCCCAAGATCCTAGACATACAATACATCAGAAGTGCATATTTACTCAGAAGTAAGCCGTACTGAGGCTTATGCACAGGTATATAGCAATGCTGGGAATCATGTGGCTCTCCAAATATAGTTGGGCTGGAAATCCCATCAGCCATCTCCAGTACAGAAAGTAGTAAAGAATGCTGGGAGTTGCAACCCAGATACATCCAGAAGGATGCACAGTTCCCATGCTTGATATATAGGATGGAAACCATAGGGAAGGCCAACATGGCCAACACTAGGAATGGCTCAAATGGATGGACCAGTGTGTATGGAGCTTCCAAAGGACTTCATTGGCATCAAGATGATTTTGGGTTATTTATAAAACATCCAACTAGCCCCCCAATACCTTTACATGTTTACCAGAGATGCTATGTTTCCCTATGCATTTTGAAATTTTAAAATTTGGGCCCAAATCCAATTCATATTAGTCCCAACTAGAATAGATCCATTAAATCACTGGTAGATTTCAAATTTGCACATTAAATCACTAGGAACTTGAACATTTATGTAATTTCCATAGATTCATTGGTACTAATTGAGATGAGGCAGTTAGATTTGTTCATCACCTTGGATCCCTTTGTGGGCTGAGAGGTTTTACGAAAATATCTGAAATAAATAATTAAGATACCTAGTATTTTCTGGCTCATAAGTGATTATTTTTAAATGATTTCTTCAGTTTAGTGTCATGGTGAGGGTTGTATGCTTGTCTTGTTTATAATGACCCTTCTGCACTATTTAAAACATTTGAATTTGAAACAAACTATTGTATTTCCAACAATAAATACATTTTGAAATCTAAGCAAAACAAATTTGACATTTGTATTTCAGCTAGGTGAATGTAATCCACAGCTGAAGAAAATAACAGATCATTTGGATGCAATTAAAGTCAAGGTATGGCAATCTAAACATCCATGTTTTCTACAGCCAGGACATTATAATATAGGAGGCTTATGAACATTCCATTGTCTATTATTGATTTCTTGTTCTTTGTGTACTTTTCCTTGGCATGCAAAGATCTGTGCCCTGTCTTTGCTTTCTTTTCGACGGCAGATAAAAACATTTTTATGCTGCCAGGCTTTCGCATATTGGCATGGCTGCCGTTTGTTCTTGTTTTAAAGAGTTTTAAATTTTAATAATGTAATGTGTTAATCATTTGAATTGTTTAATTTTTTAAAAACTGTATTTTTAATGTTTCATACTGTTTTAATTTAGACTGTTTTAAATTTTGTTAGTTGCCTTGACTCCCTGTACCGGGAGGAAGGTGGGTTATAAATAAAAAGAAATTATTATTATTATTATTATTATTATTATTATTATTATTATTATTAAAAGCATAGCAGCTTCATTTATATACTGCTTCATACCATGCTATGCAGTGTCTAAGCGGTTTACAGCTGTAAGTTCATTGCCCCCCAACAGCTGGGTACACATTTTAGCAACCTTGGAAGATTGCAGGCCTGAGTCAAGCCTGAGCCCTGACTAGTATTGAACTTGCAACCTTGTGGTTTGTAAGTGAGTACAGGCATTTAACCATTGCGCCACCAGGGCACCTAGCTCCTATTATTGTTGTTGTTGTTGTTGTTGTTGTTATTATTATTATTATTATTATTGATGGTGCACAGGTGGAGAAATCCTGTGTGTTCAGCAGCTACACAAACATGGAGTGATGGAGCAGGATCCTATATCTGTATTTTTGCTTCCCCCTTCACCCATAAACTCCTTTAACACTGTGCTTCTCATTAGAATCACTATGAAGAAAGGAGATGACCTAACCTTGTTTATTCAGCAGGTAGAAGTGGTCAATGCTGCTGGTGCAGAATCCCAGCTTCCAAGTGCACAGTCTTCTGGTGGTTGTGTGGAATGAGCAATTTATGACCTTAAACCAGGGAGTTTAAGCATCAATAGCTGAGACTGAAAAGGTTTTGTCTGTCTGCAAATTTTGTGCTAATTTCCTCTTTTCTTTCTTTCTCTCTCTTTAAAGGGCAAACAGCACAGGTTCACCAACTTTGATCCTTCATGTCTGCTTCCCTATTCTCTTGACTACTGGACTTACCTTGGCTCTCTTACAGCTCCTCCTCTTCTTGAAAGTGTCATCTGGATCATACTGAGAGAGCCTATAAATGTTTGCTCTGAACAGGTATGATTTACATCTGCCTTGTCCAGGGGTGTATCTGTGGGAGGGTGGGGAGACGAGGGTAGGGCTGGATTAAGACTCTTAGGGCCTAAGCAGACGGGCGGCCATGGACCGCCCCGGGAAGCTGCAGATTGGGGCCGAGGTAGCCGCACTCCTCGGCCCCAATCCGCAGCTTCTCAGGCCCTGGAAGGAGCGCTAAAATAGCGCTCCTTCTGCAAGATGCCAAAGGTGCGCCGCAAGAGGCGTTGGGCACACCTTCGGCATCTCTTCCGCCACAGCGTGTGTGGATGCTGCGGTGGAAGTATGTCATCAGAGCGCCAGTCGTGTGGAGCGACGGGTGCTCCGATGGCGTTTTCGTGAAGGGGTTGGGGCGCCCAGCGTGAGGCTGCCCCTCCCCTTCCTTGCCTCCAAGACAGCACAAAGCACTGTCTGCTTCCCCCCTCAGAGGCCCTAAACACTTAAAAGATTTTGGTGCCCCCATATATCTAATTCAAAATATAAGCAATAATAAACTGTAAAATAAAATTTTATTTTTCAGAATGAACCAACACCTACAGTAAGATGGAAAAATAATGTTTATTTTTTTATATAGCGTGCTTGCTTCTTACGCAGGCTTGCCATACGCAGACTTAAGCTTCTGTGCACAGCAAGTCCAGGGCTTTAAAATGGTGCGTGCACCCATGGCACACAGCCATAGTATTCAATGGGACTTGAGGTCCACCAATATTTGCCATACGTGGGGGAGCGAGGTCTGGAATGGATCCCTCGCATATAGAAAGGGCCCACTGTACTTCCATTTTATTCATATTTGAAAAGTTTTCTCCTACATTTTCTAATTGCAAAATCTTTGATTAGATCCTCAAAACTAATCTCATGTAACAGCCTGCCTTGTTGCATAGTTCTTCTGTTGGGATTTTTTCAACTATATGATAGTGAAATTATGAATAATCAGCTGAGCACTTTGTGACCATTACTGTTAATAATATACAAAAGCAAATGTCTACATTTGGAAAGGCACACTCAGTATTGTCCTCTACTGTTATTTGACAGTTAAGTGGTATCAAAGTGCTACAATTGTGTAGTGTGAAAGAGAGGTTACTGTTTACTCTTGGGTTTTAAAAAAACTTTCCTGGTCCTGAAAAAGTATAGGGAGACCTAACAACATGGCAAAATTGTGTCTCCTGGTGGCCTTTAAAGGACCATATGAAGGTTTTTTAATGATATTTCTTTTTTAAAAAAATTGAAAAATATAGAGAAGGGACATCCCTTTGAAGTCTCATGGGAGGTCTGTGTTGCCATTCAGTCTTCAGCTGTAGTATACCCCTGGATGATGAGTGTTGTAGTCTAACAATACCAGGAGGACTACATTCTTCACCCTTGATTTGTGTGTGAGAGCATGTGTGCATATACACTCACCTGGGTTTTGGTGTCATTTCTGTATTGAACATGATATCCTTTTCATTCACAGCTAGCCAAATTTCGCAACCTTCTCTGCACTGGTGAAGGAGAAGCTGCCTGCTGTATGCTGAAAAACTTCAGGCCACCACAGCCTTTAAGGGGCCGTGAAGTGAGAAGAAATTAAAGGGGAGAACAAGAAAGGATAATGCACAGCAATAGCTGAGACTATTTAGGAAGCAAATCTCATTTTAATACATCACATTATTTCTAAAAAATACAGAGGATACATTTTAATTAGGACATGATACAGCCAATGTTAAGCATTTTAAGTTCTATGAATTTTAAAGGAGATATTTTAGAACACGTTTAAATCTCCTGTTGAATCTGATAGGGTATAAAGTGCTTAAGATTTTCTGGATTGTGTCTCTATTTTTTAATAGGTAAGTTAAACATTTTGTCCAGTTGTTTGTTTCATTTCCTTTAAAGAATAGGTACCGTTTCTCTGTAATTTAATTATAGTAGATAGTCATTACTCAATATGAAAAATAGAACTAGTAAGAATTAGTTCAAGTTTGTGTTAGATTAAGACATGCATTGTGTTAGATTAAGAAAGAGTCAGTTATAGTAAAAATAAACGTTCAGAGTTGGAACAACTGAGCCAATCCTACGCTTAGAAGTCTAAGATATAGCTTTTACACTCTACTAGAATACAGTGTAGTGTGTTAGGTTTGATGGTACTATTGTATTTTGATTGGACAACTTTCAATTGAGAGTACTTTTAAGTATGGGATAAGAGATTATCTGTTTGGATCCCTTTCAATTTGTCTATGACCAGAACATGAGATGATTATTTTTTGGATTACAACTCGCATAATCCTCCAGTCACCATGCAGAATACTAGGAGCTGTAGTGCAAAGATCAACCATTCCAATCTTGTGTTAGGACTGCATCTGGCTTCCTGGGAATTATTGTTTCTGTAAAACTGTAGATCCATAAACCAAAGATCCTTTCCACTTTCAGGAAAAAAAATGACATCTCAGGCTAATCTTTGAAGGAAAAAGATTTTCAGTTAAACAGTTCAAACTCTTACCATGAAATCCAACTGTTGAAAAATCTCGTATTCCTTTTAAATCTATTATACCAAATATTTGCCTCAATCCTTTGAGCATTTTACTTACTAATTGGAAGAGAAATGGGCAAATTATTTCCTAACCTTTTTGCCAAGAGACCATATCTAGGTAGTCAATATGATTTAAGTGTGATTTAGATAGTGAAATTATTAAGAATCTTCATCTACCTTTGCCCTAGAATTCCTACTGAGCTCCATCTTTTACTTCTTAGATGTCTTAAAATAAATATTTCAGAAAATAAAGAAACTAGAAGGAGCAATGACCTTTAGAGCCCATAGCACTTTACTAGTAGAGATTATTTTGCTCCTCTGGGTTGAAGGAAGAACAATGACTAATCTAAAAGAAAAGTTACACATAACCATTTACATATAACCAGGAGTTGTATGGATGTTGTCAACCTACATCATCCTTGTAATGTGTATGTGAAAATGTAGCATGACTGTCAGATTAGTCTTTTCCTGATCTCACAGCCAACAGCCCGTAAAGTGGGGGAATAGTCATGAGAAGTAGTATGTGGAAGTAACATAATGATATAATGATTCGTATTTTTTCCATCTTAATCTTACTGGAAGAGACATGGGTTAATAATATCCACACATCTCCACCTTCATGTGTAGCTAAGTCTGAGAACAGACATTTCTAGAAATTGGGAAGATAAATACATGTAAAGTTACAGAGTGCAAAGAATGCCTGTCTATATGTGTGCATGTATGAGGATAGTCATGATGGTTTGGATTTGTGACAAATTTTCATTTTTAAACCAGCTCTACCTAATTCCTTCATGTTTGAATAGCTGCAGAAAGAAGCAACTGTAAAGGATTCTAAAAGAAGACACTTGCATCAGGGCAGGAAGAAGTGAGGGTGAGGTTACTGATGTATCTTTTTCATGTTGTCATGGGTTAGGAAGAAATGGCCTAAAATTTCTAATGGATGAGTAATAAACTGATCTTTTCCCTGTGATTTTATATTTATAAATTACATGAAATAAAAGCAAGTGATAATATTTTATATTTTTCACACAGTGATACAGTTTCTTTCTTACTTTGAACACATATACAGGCTTGTTGTTTTGGGTTTTGGAAATTTTGCTGTTCTGTTGCATGTTGTGGGCTTCATAAAGCAAATGGAAACAAGTTATTAATCCATTTATCAGAAACTAACACTATGATTTTATGGCATATTTTCCTAGAAATAAATTCCATGGAGGCTAATGGGATGATCTAGATTTGCAAGACGAATAGCATGTTATACTAAAAACCATTCTTTATATGACTATCTCTGTTACATAATTAGTTTTGCAAACTTGTACATATTAACTAGTAACATCTTACTTTGATTACTTCCTCTGCACTTCCTCTGCACTGAACTGAGAAATCACTAAAAATACAACTCAAGCGTATGAACCTTTGGTTTATATTATAGTCATGTGCTAACATACATGACAGACATTAAGTTTACTGGATTCAAACAAAATGGAAACTTGTATATGTGTTTTGTTGCTCATGATTCACAATTATTTTTCCCAGGTTCTTATGATAGTTGTTCCATTATTATTTGATTTTGATGCCAAGAAATAATCCTGCATCACTAATACAATGAGGTTAAATGGCTCTATTTTGTTTACTAGTTTGCTAGTGAATAATTGCTTTAGGATAAACCCATTTTTGAACAAACCAACAAGCAAAAACAAATAAACAAGCCTACAGTGTATCAGTATTGCAGACAGATAGTTATTTAGAAATGATGCGTTGCACGAGCACTGTTTCTTTGCCATAGAGATATTTAGAACTGTAATCAAAAGCCAAATACCAACTCCTAATGCTGAAGTGAATAGGATTAAGTATGCTTAACTCTGCTAGATTATAGTCCTTTGCTCAGCCTGAATGAAAAAAAGACATCCACATTTTTCAAAGACTGCAATCCCACACAGACTTTTTAAGCATTTTGAATTCATCAATATTGGCTGAAGTCAAACATTCCAGTCAGTTTAAGAAAAAGTATGAATGGGCTTACACTCACCCTCCTCTCTACAGCTTTCCATTTCCTATCTCATATACTGATTCTTACCCATTTGTGGCTTCTCTGTAACTAGTTAACCATGCTATCTGATTCAGGCGAAGTGTAATTAGCGCTAATCAACAATAATTTGGAACTGAAACGTAGGGCAAAATTCTATTCATTTTTGTTGTTGAGTGCCTTCTAATTGTTTCCAACTTATTGTGACCCTAAGGCCACTTTTATCACAGGGTTTTCTTGGCAAGATTTGTTCAGAGTAGGTTTGTCCTTTGAGGCTGAGAGAGTGTGACTTGCTCAAGGAAACCCAATGGATTTCCATGAGGATTCCAACACTGAAATCCAGAATCATAGCCCAAAGCTTAAACCACAACACCTGGTAGGCTTTCTGCTCATTTTTAGTGTAATATAAATATATGCTAGCATAGTTACATAGCATCCCACAATTATTCAACCAATTTTACAACAGGTAGAGTTGCCAGGTGAAAAATAGAACAGGAGCCCTGTACCTTTAACAGCTGTGTAGAAAAGAGAGGTAGGTGTGGATGGTCATGCAAGCAGGACCTGCAGAAACTCCTTCTTCTGCTCAAACATTAAAAGATGACGAGTTGTTTTTTAACCTGGCAGGGCTGATAGATGCCATAACAGCTTTTCTGTCAGTTAGCTTCTTACCCACTACATTGCAAGTTTGAGAGCGGGCACTATGGCTGGCATCCTGTTGGTTAGTCCAAAATAGTGTAGACCTGTTCAGTCAGTTGTGAAATGGTGAATAAACAAGTATCGTATATACGTGACTATAAGTCAAGAAATTTATGTCCCCAAATTGACCCTAAAATCCTGGGTTGACTTATATACAGGTCAATACACCAGTATAGCTTAGAAAGGTCCTAAAACAAGCAAGCCCAATGCCCCAATCTCCATTTAATACTAATTCCTTCCCTCCCCAGTCCGTTTTGCAAGACCTTGCTTCCTATGGAAAAAACTCTGCCCTTAAATCCACTTGCCTCTCTCTCTCTCTCTCTCTCTCTCTAGTCCATTTTGCAAGACCTTGCGTCCTATGGAAAAAACTCTGCCTTTAAACCCACTTGCTTCCCTTCTCAATCCGATGTTGAAACCTCTCCTCTAGCATCTGGGAATTGGTGTTTGATGGTAGGGAGAGGTCCGGAGAAGGAGAAAGAGGGAGGGAAGTGGAATTTCCCTCTCTCCATCCTTTATTATAGCCCCCTAAATTTTACTCTCAAAATCCAGGATTTTGACCCTGAAATCTTCCCTCGATTTATACATGAGATCAACTTGTGCATGAGTATATACGGTAGGTAAAATCCATTGATTCAGTAAATCTATTCTGACAATAGCATTTAGGCTACTGTGCCTGCAATGTGGTTGTCTAAACTAGGAACCACACTTGCACAACCTTTGAAAAAACACAGCCTCTTCCACAAAATTCTTACACTAGCCTTGTATGCTAACAGGATTCTGGTCAGGATATTGTGGCTCCAGGACTACCTCAGTTGTCCAGTTGGGGCATCACAATTATGATTCATAGAAACCCAAAAATTGAAATGGGGATTGGCATATAAGAAAGGAGAAACTGATGTCACATCACATAGTTTGAAGGATTAGAAAGTGAAAACCAATTTAGCTGACATAATTCTATGATTGATAAAAATGCACACTTCCAGTAATTTCTTATCTGGTTGTCTATATTTTGATCTATGTTTTGAGTGAACCCTCTATATTTTATGGCAAAGAAATTATATTATTTCTTTTGAAAATGTAAGTTCTGTGTGTAGCAAAGTCTATACAATATTGTGTGTGTGTATTGTCATGCTTGGTAGCCAGAAACTTGAAAAACCAGGAAAACATCTTTAAGTGTAAATTCAAATCAAGATAATCCTTTTAGAAACAACTCTAAGGATCTCCCACCAAACCCATATTTTAAAGTCCTCTATCCAAACCCCCTTTTCCCCTCCCCAGTAGTCTGTTTGTCCATATCAAAGGATCTTTGAAGTTTAGCTCTTCCAGGTCCATCTCCTTTCATCTCCTGGAATCGGAAGGCAAACTCTCATCCCATTCATAAACCTGCCTCAATGGCCCAGCTACTGTTGACAATGCCCATCTGCTGTTCCCTTTGATTTCCCCCCCAACCCATGCATCACCCTTTGATGGTCAAATTCTTATGAGAAACATATGAGAAACATAGAATCCTGATATATATATCCTATGAGAAACATAGAATCCTGATATATATATTTCTATAATAGTCTATACAAATTAACTATATAAAGATTTGCTTTTTATAAACATGCTGCTTATTTTCCATGGATTATTATTTAATTTTAATTAATTAACAGCATATGGAAGAATGTTTCCCAGTCAGAAGAATGTGTACTAAATCGCTAAAACAAGGTATTTGGTTTTAGCCTTTTACAACCAATAGATGTCACTACAAGCAAAGTACAGTAATGTACAATAGATATCAGTTATCATAACTGAACCTGTTAAGAAAATGTATCCAAGGGTAGCTGTGTTGGCCATGTAGCAAAGTACAATAACATCCAAAATGCACAAAATACATGTTGCAAGCTTTCAAAGCTCTACTGGGTTGGCCCAATAAAAGATAATAAAGTTTTGTAGATTTTGGATGTTGTGCTCAACCTTTTAACGGTGGTTTTAATATGATCATTGGGCTAGGACTTAAACATAATTGTGAAATAGGCTTGGATAATCAAATCTTGGCTATCTCTTTGAGTCCTTCAAAAAGTCACCTCCAAAACCTACACAATACTTTACAAATTGTTCAGAACAAAGCAGTTTAGTTGCATTATCCAGAAGGTTGCAATCCTATGTAAACTTTCCTTGAGGGAAGCCACACACTGGAATAAACCGTGGAATGAAAGCATACAAGTTTAGATTATTTCTGGATCAAGCAAGTCTATGTCTGACTAAAACTGAATAAATGGGTAACTGGTAAGCCAACAATTCTGTAAATTCTTCTGATGCAATGGGTCTACTCTATTTGGGACTGACCTTTGGATCTGGTCTATATATTTATTCCTGTTTTAGAAGAGATGCTGTAAAGTGGTAAAAGATCTGTTTGTTACTGTACCTATTTTTCCTCAGCTACGCAAACTGCATTTAGCATGATTTTGTTTTACGTCAGGGCATTCAAAATGAGCATGGGTTAAATTTGCATGTCTGATTGCTGAGCTACATATCTTCCTAGCATAGGAAGAACATATAGTTTTAAAATGTGTTCATGGTCATTGCAAGGCATGCTTATTCTTCTTAACATCTAGTTTGACTCTCAGTGCACTGGAGAAAGTAGAAACAAGTAAAGCCTAAACATAGTGCTGCTGCACAACCCCCACCATGAAAAAATTTTCTTCCCTTTGTCTCCTTGTTTCAGCCTCCTGTGTTTCCTGAAAACATGGTTCAGATTATTCCTCAACCATTTGGAGCAGGATTTGAGTATATATGGGTGGCTGGGTGGGGTTATAGCAGTGTTTCTGCTGATAAAAATGCGAAAGGTACTAACAGTGAAAAATTATACAGTTCTGTATTTTCATGTGCTGCCTGATACTCACAGATAATAAATGAATATGTGTGGCCAATCAACATCAGAGTGTATCAAATGGCAAATGTTATTAATGAGGAAGAAAACAAGCAAGGAGAGGCTGCAGTGGTTTGCTTTTGCCTGAGCCCAACAGGGAGGGCCAAATTTTCCCCCCTCTTTTCTCTTTTGCTGAGTTGAGTGCAAACTATATTTGGACTTTGAACTCATTTTGCAGCAATTGAAATGATCTGAGGACAAAGGGGGAAATGGGAGGAGGAAAGAAACGAACATTTTTAAAGCAACTGAAAAAGTGAGTGACAGAAGATTAATTGGGACTGGCCCTTCCTAAATGGAACACTTGGAGGGTATGTATTATTAACTCAGCCATTTAGAATTCATTGTTGATAATAATACAAAAACCCTTATGCTAGAGAAGCTGATTAACACATGTAATGTAATTAGGAGACTGATTTTATTTTCATTTCAGTCTCTGGTTATAAACTGGGATTACAAAATGGATTGTAATTTAGCAGCCTCTCACTATATTCTGTCTTGGATGTTTCTTAGCTCCACAGTGCCCAGCTTAAGGTCTGTGACAAAGTATCTTCAGGTTAAAGTATTCTCTACTAATTTTTCAGTATTACCATTTCTGATATGAGATATGTGTCCGTTTATTCTGTTGCATAAAGATCAGCCAGCATGGTGTAGTGATTTGAGTGTTCAACTATGCCTCTGGAAACCAGAGTTTGAATTGCCGTTTGGCCTTGAAACCCACTGGCTGACCTTGGGCAAGATACATGCTCTCAGCCTCAGAGATTGGGAATGAAAAACTTCCTCTGAACAAATCTTGCCAAGAAATTATTGGTTTGGCTGTAAGTCGGAAACAAACTGAAGGCACACAACAACAAGAATGCAGAAAGGCACTGCTGACAGAAGATCGCATGTATCACACTGGAAGAGGAAAGAGTTAATGAAACTGATGTGGTTTGCTCCAGCCACAATTTAGGTGTGCTTTGGAGTTTGTTCTTTTAAACAGGAATCTGGTTTGAAGTTGTTGCCAAAAATTACCCCAGGAAGCTCTAAGGCTTGTCGATACCAAAGTGTGCTTACCCCAGAGGTGCCCAGGATTCCCCGTTAACCTCCGCACTCCGTAGGTAGTGCCAGGTAGCAGTCTACACATGCGTGTTCGCTGCAGCTGGCATGAATCATAGGACTTTATCACACAGTGGAAATCCCATGGAGAAACGGGGTTTTAAATAGGAAACCCCTGCAAAAGTGGGTAGATTTTCAGACGTCGTTTTGAAACTGCTTAACCAGAATGGAAAATAGTCAAAAGCCACTTCTTTTTACTTTCAGAAAATCCTGAAAGTAAAAAGAAGTGGCTTTTGACTACTTCCCATTCGGGTTAAGCACAGTTTAAAAGTGATGTGTGAGAAAATCTGCCTGCTTTTGAGAGTTTTCCCCACCTTTTAAATCCTGTTTCTGCATGGGATTTCCTCCATGTGATAGGGTCCATAAAATCACAGAATCATAGAACTGAAAGAGACCACAAGGGTCATCCAGTCCAACCCCTGCCATGCAGGAATGCACAATTAAAGCACCCATGACAGATGGCTATCCAGCCTCTTTAAAAACTCCAAGGAAGGAGACGCCACCACTCTCCGAGGGAGTGTGTTCCACTGTTGAACAGCTCTTACTGTCAGGAAGACCCTCCTAATGTTGAGGTGGAATCTTTTTTCCTGTAGTTTGCATCCATTGTTCTGGGTCCTATTCTCTGGAGCAGCAGAAAACAAGCTAGCACTCTCCTCAATATGACACCCTTTCAAATATTTAAACAGGGCTGTTATGTCACCTTTTGACCTGCTCTTCTCCAGGCTAAATATACCCAGCTCCCTAAGTCTCTCCTAATGGGGCATGGTTTCTGACTCTTCTGAGGTCAAATATAAGGCATCCAGCATCAATCACACAGCTGGGCCCCTTGTAACTTCAGAGCATTGGTTGTGTTGGGTGACAGGCAGGGATGCATCTGTTGACAGTGACCCAATTAAATGGGCCGTGCTGATGGGGGGTTCTGGAAGCTGTAATGTAGGAGATAGTTCTTCCATGCTCTGTATTTAATTTTAACCAGACCATAATTTGCCATTATAGGCAAACTCCAACTATGATTTTCCTTCCAAAGATTGCAAATCCAGATGGTGTAATCTTGTAATCTTGGTTTGGAGGGAGCATGGTGCTTGCTAACCTAGCTCTCCAATCCAAAAGGGTTTGGAAGATAATCTGGATCAGCTTCTGTCTCTTCTAGAAACAGCAAGCCGTTGTGTCTCTCCTTCACTATCTCTCCATCTCAACCTGAAGTCCATAATAACACGATCGGTATGGAGCTAGGCTGTCTGCCAGGTGACATTTCCAGACAGCAGCATCTGCCATGGTGCTGTCTGGTATGGGGCCCTGTGGTGTTGTATTAACATTGGCTTTCCTTGCAAAAATTATCCCACACAGCCATTTAAAAAATTCTAAGTAAGGGCCAAACTATGTGAGATGATGGCAGATCTGTCTTTTAAAAATTCAGACCTGTTCCCGTCAGATGTAATAAAGTATGTGTGTATATAACTTGAAGCACAAAGGGTGGATGGGTGGGAACTTGGTCCTTTTCCCCATAGCCAGTGCAAATGAACTGGGGCAGAATGGGGAGCATGCAGTAGGTAGAGGAAGGGTTCTACATTCCTTTTCTTTACAAATGTTTTGAACTTTCATCTCTTCCCCTGCTGACATGGAAATGTAAGTGGGATATTTGAGGGCACAGAGTTACTGAGGTCACACCTAGCTTCCAACAAATATTAGACACAAACTATCCAGAAGATAATTGCATCAGCAAAACGTAAGTTGCTAAAAATCATATAAAAATCAGAATTGTGCAAGGGAAATTTCCAGGAGATTTTGGCCTGATATTTTTTGCCTTCTGCATCAGAGCAATCTTAATATAGATCCTCTCTATTTCATTGGAATGAATCTGTGAGGGAGAACATCTGGAAGCTCATTGGTTTGATCTGAAAATTATTTAAGGCAAGTTTTCAATATGTATGTAATCTTCAAAAGGAAGTTGAAACAAGAGGCAAATAATCTGGTTGAAATGTTTGCAGGTAGAGCAGAAGCTTCAACACGTAAGGGACTTTACGCCATCAAGGGACAGCTAATGTCACACATTGTCAGTATCCCTGCAAGAAGAGGCACAGTTGTGCATGCAAGCTCATGATATAGCAAGCCATGAAAAGTCTGATGAGAACACAGAGTCCCAGTCCTTGGTTTCAGCCCCAGTATCCAATATATGCAGCAAACAGTGTAGGGCTGTTGAGCCTGATACTGTGTAGAGGGCCTCCACCCCTGTCTGAATGTCAAAGATGAAGAGCTTTGTCATGACCGCAATTTAAATAATTTTGAGGGCTTGTCTCAAGGGGGTTGTCTGGAGCTCCCACTATCAATCTAAACTGAACAAACTGATGCAGAACCAAAATTGGGGTTCCAAAAAGCACAACAATCCCTATCAGGACAGAGGCTTAACTCAAATAGCTCTTACAAAGTAAGTTTTCAAAGCACTGAGCAAGACTGGTTTATGTTTCAAGAAGCAGATGCCAAAAAGGGCACAATTCTTCCAAAGATGTAGATTTTCCTGTTGAAATATATGCCTAACTCAAAATAGTAGTCATATACCAGGAAAATGTTGCATTGTTTCAGTTTTATTAATAAACATAAATATGATCTATCTTATATCACAATACAGTTGGCCCTCCACATCCATTGATTCAACTATCCATGGCTTGAAAATATTCCAAAAAAATTATAAATTCCAGAAAACAAACCTTGATTTTGTCATTTTAGATAAGGGAAACTGTTTTAGAATCATAGAATCAAACCCCAGCACATACCAAGGGCCCACTGTACCTCATTTCCCATATGCAACCTATTTTACCATCTTTTAACTTATTTTTTATGACCCCATGAATAAGACCACAATAAATACTGAAAAAGTTGCTCCACAAAACACATACACACACATTCTTACACCTAAATAAGATATAATACTCTTACACCTATGATTCTGCACTTAAAATATGCTGTTCTTTAAATACAAATCATAATGAATATTTCCTATTTTCCCCTAATTGTACATCACTGTGACAGGGTTGTTTTAAGTATATGAAAGGGATTATAAATTCATATTACAATCACCCTCTTTCCCAAGCATCCCAAGGAAAAAAGTTGTAAAAGTAGCTTGCCATGCAATAGATAAGTTAAAGAAAATTGACCCTACTGTAAGAATTCATTATGTTACCATATTTCACCTGTCCAAAATGGTTGACAGTATCAGCAATTGACCCATTTCATTCTGGCTTTAGGCCTGGCTATACGGTGAAGACTACTTTGGTTGCCCTGATAAATGACCTATACAAGAACTAGATGAAGGGAATGTGTCCATTCTGGTTCTACTGGATCTCAGCAGTTTTTAGTACTATCACTCATGGTATCCTTCTAGGTTGCATCTTTGGGATGGAACTTGGGAGCATAGTTTTACATTCATTTCAGTCTTTCTTGGAGATATTGACTGAGAAGGTGGTGCTGGGGGATGCAAGTTTAAAACCTTTGCCACTGGCCTGTGGGTTCTCCACAGGGTTCAGTTCTGCCCTTCATTCTGTTTAATATCTAAATGAAACAGCTTGGAGAGGTCATCTGGAGTTTTGGGGTTTGATGTCATCTGTAAGCTGACACACACACTCTGTATATCTTTCTCTCTTCCTTTCCAAGGAAGCTGTTTCAGGACTAAAGCAGCGTCTGCTGTCAGTAATGGACTGGAAGAAGGTGAACAACCTGAAACTTAATCCTGTCAGACTAAGGTGTTTGGTCAATCCTAAAGCAGATCAAGGAATAGGGATTCACTTGTGCTGGATGGAGTTACACTCCCTTTGAAATCTCAGGTTTGCAGCTTTGGGGCATATTCCTGGACTTAGATCTGAGTCTGGATGTCCAGGTTTTGGCTATGGCCAGGAGTGCATTTACATAGTTATAACTAGTGTGCCAGCTGTGTGCATTCCTGGAGATGTCCGATCTGGCTGTGGTTATACATACTTTGATTACATTCTGTTTGGGTTACTGTAACTCACTTTATGTGGGGCTGTCTGTGGAAATTATTCAGTAACTTCAACGAGTCCAAAATGCTGTGGCAAAGTTGTTGACTAGGGTTGGCTACAGGAAACATATCACACACTTGAACTTAAAAAAGCGTCACTGGCTATCGGTCCATTTCTGAACAGAATCCAAAATGCTGATTATGACCTTTAAAGCCTTACATGGCTTGAATCCAGACTATCTAAAAGACTTATCTCTGTATGAGCTGGTCTAAATTTTAAGATCCTTGGAGGAGGACTTTCTCTTGGTTCCATTACCATCACAGGCATGTTGGATGAGAGCATAGGAGAGAGCCTTCTTAGGGTGCATCTACACTGTAGAAATAATGTGGTTTGGCACCAATTTAACTGCCATGGAGCCATCCTGCAGAATCCTGGGATATTTAGCTTTATAAGATCTTTAGCCTTGGTGAGGACTCAGGAGAAAGCTTTCTCCATGGCTGCTCCCAGGCTATGGAACTTCCTTCCATATGCAGTCCGGGTGGCTCTTTCCCTCCTGTCTTTCCACCAGCAGGGAAAGACATTTTTATTTAGTTACACTTTTGAATTTTAACTAAGGAGTTGCAAGTATGTGAAGTGGTGTGCTCTGTGTGTGTGTGCGCGCACACAAACACACATATGTTTATATAAGTTTTAAGTGTTTTTAGTGCTTTAGCTGTTTTAATCATGTTTTTAATAATGTTGACATTTAATTCCTTTTTAACTCTTGTAAAGTAATGTTTGAATTGGATTGGAGAAGCATAAAAAGGAGCAGCTCATGAGATATACTTTCTTAATTTCAGAAATAAAACATTGTTGGAATTGTATGCAGTTGGCTCTCCACATTTGCGGATGTGATTATTCCCAGATTTGATTAATGTGTACTCTCTAGGAATCTCTAGGTCCTTGAGTGCGACTCTGTGGTCAACATCTGCAAGAAATCATGCTGGAGGACCTAGAGATTTCTAGATAGGATGCTTCTTTAGACATTAATAGGTCTTCCAGTGCAATTCTGTGGTCAGTTTCTGGCAGATGTTGACTACAGATTTGCACTGGAGGACCTAGAGTGTCTTAGAGAAGTATTCCCTCAGGTTACTTGCCGTTTTCCACTTTCTTGGGGGTCCTGTGCCCCTAAACCCAGAGAATGTGGAGGACCCACTGAATGACTTTTTACTTTGTGTAAATTTACATATAGCTAGCTACATAGCAGAGATATTAACAAATCCCTTTACTGTTTTGTGATGATGCATAGTGGGATACTAGCAAGAGCACCTGATATGCATCATGATTGATGTGGATCAGTGGGCAATGCACATAGGTATACTATACAGCAGGGATAGGCAACCTTTTTGAGCCGGGGGCCGGAGACAATTGGGGGGGCCGAAGCACCATAAATAAATAAATAAATAAATAAATAAATAAATAATTTTTTTAAAAAATTAAAAATATGTATGCACACTCTCTCAACCCCAGAAAAGCCATGGCAAAACCCCTGTGGAGGTTTTTCCAAGAAAACCCCAAGAACAAGTAATAACAACAATAATCAATATCATCATGGCGGTGGGGGGGCGGCCTTAGGTTGCCTACCCCTGCTATACAGTATAGAATATATCACTGCACACTGCACATAATATTGTGTATTGGTGGGCAATGAGCATCAGTGCACAATACTCATCACGGCATGCTGCACATTGTGCACTGGTATGCATTTCACCCTATGAACATTGCACACTGATCTCCATCAGTCACTTTGCCAGATTTGTAATGTAATAGCAGCCCTGTACCTTATAGAGACATTACACAAATGTGCAATTCTAATTCCTGCAGATGTAAGTGCACTTACAGGGAAGTAAGTTCTCAACAAGTTTCTGGTGCACAGGTGGAGAACACATGGCCCTCCTGATGTTGTTGTCCTACAACTCCCATCAGACAAGGAAGTTGTCTGAAGGATGATGGGATCTTTGGTCCAACAACTTCTGGAAAGAAATATATTCCCTAGCCCTGCAAAGAGTGACGTTAAGCAATAAACAGGCTCAGGAGGTCTGTCAGGTAACAGACCTTGCTCCCACTAGGTTTTTACCAAATTGGCTTTTTTTACAATTTGTCCAAAATATCTTGAACAAAGTTGTGCTTCTTTCCCTCTTATGGATAACAGACTAATTAATGATTCATAAGGAAAATGGTCTCAGTTTGCACTCCTATTTTCCCAGCAGTCTGTTTGTATAGGCTTATATTTATATATGAAAGTAATTGGATGATCTGCCCAGCTGTAAATATATGGCTAGAATTGCTGAACAGCATTCCAATTAACCCAGTTTATTCAAAAATTAATGCCTGCAAATGCAGGGCTTTACACAGATGTAATAGGAAATAAATCTAATAAGTCTAAAAAGGAGGTCAGGCACAGATAGTTTAGTTATGACAACAGAATGCCTGTTTCAGATTACAAGCATGGAAAGTGTTGCTGGCTGCCTCTGATTTCCAAATGTCATTAGCACCCTGTGTTCTTTCAAGGTTCTGCATTGTCTGAACATGCTTGCAACATGATATGCATTCATTTATACTTAACACGATTTTTTTGGGGGGGAGTAGGGTTCTTGTTCAGCTCTGAAAGACACTGAACCCCTCTCATTCCTAGCTGAACCCAGATATCTCTTCTGCTGTCACGGCTTACAACAGCCTTTGCAATGTTAAACTGAGGAGGAGGATGGAGGCATCTATTTTCCTTTGGCAGCTTTGTTTAGTAACAGGTACCCCCTTAAGATTTCTGTCATATTGTATTGCATGCACATTCATATACAGTGGGCCCTTGGTATCCACTGGGGTTTGGTTCCAGGACCACACCCACCCCATGGATATCAAAATCCGTGGATGCTCAAGTCCCATTAAGTACAGTGGAGCAGTGAAATGGTGCTCCTTATATAAAATGGCAAAATCAAGGTTTTCTTATTGGAATTGATGTATACTTTAAATATTTTCAAGCCGTGGATGCTTGAATCCATGAATAAAAAAAAAATCAGTGGATATGGAGGGCCAACTGTGGGCCTCTGCAGACCATCCCAAAGGGCCAGCCTGGAGTCAGAGTTGGGGTGGGGCAACTGCACGCTGGCCGCCCCAACCCCACACTGATGCATGCGCCATTACGCCTGCCGCATGGCGCCAGGATACCCTCCCAGCACAGTGTTCTGACACACTGCACCGGAAAGGGCGGTGAAGAGGCACATGCCAGCTCTCAGGGCGGCCTTTTGCCGCCTCTGAAAGGAGCAGCATTTTGCCACTCTTTTCGGGGCAGCAAAAGCAAGGATTGGGGCTGCGGCATGGGGTTGCTGTGGCCCCAATCTGCTGCTTCCAAGGGCAGCTCTCAGCCAGCCGTCTGCAGTCCCCCTGTATTCACTAGGATGTTTCCAATAGCTTGATAGAGGTTTTATAGAGCAGATACTTTGCAGATCCACCTTTTTGTGAGACATTTTTGCAGTTCACTTAAAGTCATGATGACATCTGGTTCTTATTTCAAAATATTGCAGACTATAGCAATACGCAACATGTAAAACATACAAAAGTTAAAAACATAGCTAAAGCACACACCCCATATAAAAGTCTCCTGACACGATTATATATTAAGAGCCTGCCAGTGAAAGGAAAGAAGTCCCAATTCCCTGATCTAGAGCATGACTGAGCAGGAGCACTTCTGTCTTGTCTAGACCCTCATCCAGTCCATTACTGACAGCAAACATTGGCTTTGTGCAGGATAGCAGCCATGGCAAAGGAGATCTGAACACCAGAAATGGCCAACTTTCCTTTATAAAGTAAGTCTTCTGGAAATCTAAGGACATCGTATTCACTTGTTCATAGACACAGTCGCTGATATCTTGTATAAAAGAGACAGAGCATAAAGTTCTACCAAATGGAATTACACCCTATCTCCCCCATGCCTCCTACAGGACCCACACTAAATGAAAAAGTGGCCAGTGGAGGGCAGGTGGGAGTGGAAGAGCATCTGTCTATGCTATAGCCAGAACCACAACGAAAAAATCAGCCTCCAGGACTTCCTAGGGGTCCTCCATAGGTTTCACAGGCTAGAGACATAGGACACTACTTCCACTCTCTGCTCTCCACCACCGGTTCATCAATTTATAATTCAGCTTTCCTGTTGTAGGTTGTTGTTGTTGTTGCTGTTGTTCAATTATGGGTGGTGTGTGCATGCTTGTATGTGTGCATGCCTTGAAACCCTCCTCCCTCTTTTATATTCCCTAGCAAGATTGCCACGGTATTTTTCACAACAGCATAAGAGTCCTGTATAGTACAGATTCTGTATCTGGCCAGCCTCTTTGAACTATCCATCATGACTCTTATTCTTAAAGTCATCTATGGACTTTTCATGCCAATCTTTAAAGCAGGAATCGGCATTACTGTAATAAGGCTAGAGTTTGGAGATGTTGATTCCTGGCATCCTGCCTCACTATCCTTGCTATGCTTTGAAAAGTTATTTTTGCAGCCTGCAATGCCCAGAATCAGCCAGCTTTCTAAGATTATGTAGCAGTCGCAGGCTGGCAGCACAATAGCAATAATAATGAATTTGCCTTGTGAAATAGAAAAATAATATATCCCTCAAAATCCGAACTTTCAACAAGCCAGTCATTCCAAAAGGTTTTTAAAAATTGCATTGTATATTTATGGATGAATTTGCCATGTTTTTCTTTGTAAAAATGTTGGCAAAAACCATTGTAGGCATTCTGTCTAGTACATATCTGTAAGAACAGTTTTTATGTTCTAATATCTAATTTGAAAATCAGATACATGAGTTAATCAACAAGTTGCACTTGTTCTGGCTTAGAAGTATTTCTGCTCTGTGTTTCATTAGATTATATGTTTCAAGGTTGAGTCTCTTTCCAGAAAATCCAAAAGCAATATCTACCAGGATGGTAGCTATTACAAACATGTAAATTAGGCATGACTTTGGGCTGTTCAATGGAATAACAGAAGCCTTTGGGGCACATTTGTAGAGCTAGGGGATATATATTTTAGTTGAGAACATATAGCACAAGCTATCTTGGTAACAATTGTGCTTCTGAAGCATAAATGGAATAGGAAGTATTCCATTTAACTTTTCAAAAATAGAATA
>CM034706.1:37148421-37159434 GCA_020142125.1 Phrynosoma platyrhinos | reverse complement strand
AAAGAAACTCTTCTAGAACATGGCCACAGCCCGAAAAAACCCACAAAAGAATAGGAAGTATTATAAATCTAGCCCTAACTAGATTATATCCTGCCAGTACTTTTGTTCATAATCTCTTAAAAGTCACAAAATATAGATTCTGAATGTCAAACAGACTATGGATTCCAGTGGTTCTGAACTACTCTTCATGAGCCCATTATTTTTGTTTGTCACATTTATAGAAGTTTTACATTAGATTCAAGAAAATGGATGTGGTAGATATGATTCTTCCTTTGGTCTGAGAACATTATTTTAAAAGCTATCAGTTCTGTAGATCCAGAACTGTATCTCTATTAATTGCTTTCACCATACAACCTTGAATACATTCAGTCTTGTCTGGTTTTGGATGTTAAGTAGGGTCAGCCCTGGTTAGTGTTTGGAATGGAGATTACCAGGTAAAGCCAGTGATCCCCAGCTTGGGCTAGGAAAGAATCCTGCTTGAGAACCTACCTATCAGTACTAGTCAATAGTACTAAACTGGATCAACCAAAGATCAGACACAGTAAAAAACAACAACAGCTTTTTATGTATCCAACGGACCAATTCATGTGATAGCCTTGAAAAGGCCAATGCAATTCTAGATTGCACCAACCAGGGTATAGTGTCCAGACTGAGGGAAGTAGTAGTACCATTCTATTCTGCTTTGGTCAAACCTCACCTGGAATACTGTGTCCAGTTCTGGGTGCCACAGTTCCAGAAGAATATGAACAAGCTGGGATGTGTCCAGATTACCTCAAGATGGTAGAAAGTTTGAAAATGCTATCCTGTGAGAAACAGCTTAGGTAGCTAGGTATGTTTAACTTGAAGAAAAGAAGATTGAGAAGTGATCTGATAGTAGGGCTGCCATTTGTCCCAGAAAACCTGGATTGAAGGGTCTAAAAAATGTCCTGGTCAGCTGGGTCAGTTAAAGCAGTAATCCCAGATTTCTCCTTTATCATAGGCAGTTGGGTAGGTTAAAATGCAGCAGCGGTGATGAAGCAGGAAACTGCAAGAAGACTGACACTGGCAGGAACCTCATCCCATCCTGAAGTCTCTGGTTGCTACTGCATTGCCACCTTATTCTTCCACTCCTTCCTCACTTCCCTTGACAGGCCCAGAAGGCGAGAAAGGAAGGAGACAAGTAGAGATGGCCTTGTGTTATGTGGTGATCGTGTCAGCAGTTTGAGTCTAGGGCTAGGCAGCATGATGGAACTTCGCTTCCAAACATCCACAAGAGAGTACTCTCTGGGGCTGCTTGGAAGCTTCCTTCTCTTCACACCTGCTAGGGAGAAAAAGAAGAAAAAAGGAGCCCTTAGCTTAGTATTGGTGCTGAGGCTGAAGTATAAAAAAATGCAATGATTAATGTGTTGAATTTACATAATCCAAATGCAAATTAATAATATGCATATTTATAGTAATTTGCATAATATGCAAATTAGATGACCGGATATAAGGTACTGGAATATGGCAACCCTATGTGATTGGCATCTTAAAGTAAAGGCTCCACTACACTCCCAGGCAGCATATTCCACTGTTGAACATAATTTCCTGATGGTAAAGGCTGTTTGACAGTGAAGCCTGCTGCCTTGGCATGTGATGGAGTTTCCTTCTTTGGCAGTTTTAAACAGAGGCTGGATGGCCATCTGTCGTGGGTGCTTTGATTGTGTATTTTTGCATGACAGGGTTGGACTGGATGGACCTTGAGGTCTCTTCCAACTCTATGGAGTTTATCACACGGGGTTTATACCATGCAGAAACGGGATTTAAAATGGGAAAATCATGCAAAAGCGAGATCATTTTCACATGATGTCAGGGGCATTGAGCATTAACTCAAAAAATCCCCGCACAGAAAGTGGACAAAATCGGCCTCTTTTTACTTTCAGGATTCTCCCCATTTCAGCTTCCCATTTAGAATCATAGAATCATAGAGTTGGAAGAGACCACAAGAGCCATCCAGTCCAACCCCCTGCCATGCAGGAACTCCCAATCAAAGCATCCCTGACAGATGGCCATCCAGCCTCTGCTTAAAGACCTCCAAGGAAGGAGACTCCACTACTCTCCGAGGGAGTGCGTTCCACTGTCGAACCGCCCTTACTGTCAGGAAGTTCCTCCTAATGTTGAGGTGGAATCTCTTTTCTTGCAGCTTGCATCCATTGTTTCGGGTCCTAGTCTCTGGAGCAGCAGAAAACAAGCTTGTTCCCTCCTCGATATGACATCCCTTCAAATATTTAAACACGGCTATCATATCACCTCTCAGCCTTCTCTTCCCCAGGCTAAACATCCCCAGCTACCTAAGTCAATTTCTGCATAGGATTTAGGCACTTAGCTTCCCATGTGATAAACTCCTATGATTCTATATGTATCTGAAGTACCTCATGTAGGAGATGGAAGGAGCTTGTTTTTTGCTGCTGTAGAGACTAAAACAAGAACTATTGGATTCAAACTTCAGGAAAAGACATTCCATCTAACCATTAGGAAGAACTTACTGATGGTAAGAACTATTCAACAGTGGAATTGACTGTCTTTGAGGTTGATGGACTTTATTCTTTGGAGGTTGTAAACAATAGTTGAATGCCTGTCTGTCAGGAGTGCTTTCATTGTGTATTCCTGCATTGCAGAGAGTTGGACTGGATAGCTCTTGTGGTCCCTTCCAGCCCCACAATTCTGTGATTCTGGGTACCATGTTCTACAGATGCCAAGATATCCTGGCTTGTTCTGTCCTCTTGTTCTACTCACTAGCTGAGTACAGGCACCTTTCCTTCTCTGTGGGAATCCCTCTCCTCCTGTCCCTTTTCCTCCCTTCCCTTATATACTACAACAGGACTATACAGGCAGGTTACAGCCCTTCCTTCACCCTCTCCTATTTTTCCCACCTGCTTGCTTGTCAAAACTAACAAAATGTACAGCTTACATTTAATTTAAAAACAACTGCATTAACCAGAAAAAAATCTTACCCCAGAGGAGTAGTAAAATATTCCCAATCAAACTTCCTTCCTGGGCTCCTGAAAGAGTGGCTAGCCAAAATCTAGGGTGAACTTGATATCAAGAGGATGAAGGTAAGATGATAATGACTGAATTCTACAGCAGAATTGCATAGCAAAATCTTCATATATGGAGTTACACATGGATTGGTGGTATGCCACCCTATGCTGAATGGCAACATTGTGCAACTGAATGCACAACCAAATGCTCATGCAAATGCATCAGATGTGCATGTAGCTCTGCATCCACAATGGCAATGCATGTTCCACTCTGCTTTTGCAACCTTGAACTGAAGGCAGAAGTTCCACATTGGATAAAAATGGTCAACTGTTTCCTTAAGGGAACAAGATTCCAGCCATTGTCATCACATATTCCAAATCATTCCAGCCATTATCATCACATATTCCAAAACCAACATGGGAAGTGATTGTGATTTTACCCTGCTCTAGGACTAAAGAGCATCAAAAAGAAAATTTGTAGACTCTTAAAGTGGACACACCATTTGCTTGAATCAATGTGACCCCCAAGGATCAACAGAGCTAGTGTAAAGGTTTCAAGTCTCATTTAAAAACTCTCCATCATCTTGACTTGCCCAACACAAAAACTGGGCCAGAGTATCTCATTATAACTATTTATGATGCCTAATGAGTAAATTACAGGCTGGTATCAATTTTGTGCAGATGTCCCTGAATGACGTGAGCAACTGTAGATATAGACATGGACATTTCATTTGTATGCTGGATTTATCATCACACGTGTACACTCTCATTTAAAGCAAAGCAGGGCCACCCTTTGGTCACATCTAGTCTCTCAAAGCTGTTTCCACAACTTCTGATTCCATCCCCCAAAAGATGAATGATCTCATCTAGATGTATCAATTCACCTTTTAAATAGGCTGAAGTCCTTCTTTCTACGTAATCACATGTTTTTAAAATCCAAAGTTATGTTTGATGCTCCTGATATTCTTAGAGATGGGGATGTAATTTCAACAGTTTTTCTGGCCACTCACACCATAAAACATGTTCCAATACAATACAGGGCCCTAAAATGATCTATTACATTCAAATATGTTTAAGTAGACTCTTCCAAACACAACTGAGGTAAGCCAAAGTACTGCAGCCATATGAGGTGATAGATTTGGGGCATTTTTAATGGAGGCAGCATGGGAGACAGATGCACTGATCCATAAAACACAATATGCTGAAGTTTCAGCATGAATAAACTGCCACATGACATGAAATGCTCAGAAGGCAAGTGCAGACTCCTAGCCATTTACCTCCTTTGTATGACAGGGTTGTGCATGTCACCTGCCTTATCCTGGATACCACATGATCTATTTCTTAATTATCCTGTTGCCTCAAATAAGGTGGAGGGGGCTCTTCTTATTGTTGTTATTATTTATATCCCACTTTTCTCCAAAAAATTAGGACTCAAAGTGACTGTCTTGTGTTAAAGTAAGATTCAGCTGCCAGTCCATGATAGAAGGGCAACATTGTTCTTCACATCAGGCAGCACAATGCTTTGGGATGTCCCTTCCTACAGTGATGGTTGTTGTGTGCCTTCAACCATTTCTGACTTATGGTGACCCTAAGGTGAACCTATCCAAGGGTATTCTTGGCCAAATTTCTTCAGAGGAGGTTTGCCAGTATGGCCTTCCTCAGACGCCGAGAGTGTGACTTGTGCAAGGTCGCCCAATGAGTTTCTATGGCCAAGCAATGGTTTCCAGTGTCATATCCAATTCTCAAACCATTACACTACACTGGCTCTCTTCCTACAGTGATTAGTGGCCACATATCTGCTGCCACAAAGCTTCTGGTCATTCCAATCACTGTTATTACCCATGCAGAGAGTTTTCAGGTGGGTCCCAGTGGCGCCAATTCTGTTTCTGCTCAAAATGTTCAAATATTGCTTTTGCTTTCAGTTCTAGGAAATAGGTTATAGCTCTCTCTTGCTTTGTGACAAAGAATTATGAGAAAAGAGGTCAAATGTAAAATTGATGAGAGGAGGAATTCTAGCACTCCAACCAAAATAGAATTACCTCTAGTTTTCGCAGAAAGCATACATCTGGAATGTAATTTAATATGTAGTTCCACTGCTCTACAAATCTTATGTTTCTTTTCATGCTCTTTACCTTTTATATTTCTTTCTTTCTCCTGTAAACTCTGTGTTAAGAAAGCTAAAGGTCTTGAATATAGCCTAGGATTAAAGAATAGGCATATCCATAACTTCAAACACAAGGTATTGCCAATGGCCTTGTAGGCGCCAAGAAAGCTTGCTAATTGATGACCCTAGATTTAGTGTTGCCAGGCCCTCAGGGGCCAGATGAAATTTCAGTGAATTGCTGTGCTTTCCTTGGATTTTTTTTGGGGGGGGGGGAGGGGGAGGAGGAGACAAATCTCAGGATAAGCAATGCTGTAGGAGGAAAAAGTTTAATTTTTGATTTGTATATTTTAGAGAATTTTAAAGTCTGGCAATCTGCCTTCACCCATTTCCAGCTGGTGCCAGGAAAGAAAGGTGTTTGCCTATCCCTGGCTCAGCTTGAAGGTGTATGCATGTTTTTGTTCTTGCACAAGATTGGTGCACCAAAAAGACAAGAGTAATGGCATGGGGCTGGGAGGAGAGCCAGTGGATCTATGCATTTGTGTTAGCACACCTTGCATACCTGCATTGTATATGGGGCTCTTCATAATTTTCATATCTAGAACCAGGCCTGTTTTAAGAGGTCACAATGACCTTTGAAACACAGGGAAATTTCCCATGGGAAAAGAACACAGCCCTGAATACATGTGGAGGACCTAGGTAGTATCAAGAAAAAGGTTAAATGGGTGTGCTGATCACTCCTTACTCCTCCAGGCTTGCTGCATATCTTCTTGCACCAAGAGACAAAGAGGTCTCATTGTACCAGAGCAAGTAAGTCCAGTTTTCCTACTTTAGCCCTGCCATGTTCCCATCCAATTTCTCTGTCCAGCTACACTGGGGTTGTCCTAAATCCAATCACTGTTTTGTTAATCCCAAGTTAAAACCATCAGTTGTTCCAGAATTCTATTGTTGGTTCCGTATGAATACCATCAGGTTTTTGTTATACTACAACATATCACCAGGTATCCCAAGAAGCTAGATATCAGGTATAAATATCAGTCTCAACTCTAGCACTGTGTGTATACAGAGAGACTGTCTTACACACTGTGTCACCCTTGGATTTTGTCTTATCCACACTGCATTTTCCATGGATCCATCTGCAGGACGGGTAAATATTACCTCTCTGCAACCCTCAGTCTCTGCTATCCATCTTCCATGTTTTCTTTTGGTTAGCACATGTTGTATCTGTTTGAATTGTTATTGTGTGTGTGTGTGTGTGTGTTGGATTTCAAAAGAAATCCTTTTTTCCACTAAACCTGGAGTTCTCTCACAATAATGCTGGTATACATACAATACCCAGCCTCTTGCAAAGTGTCCTTTGAGCCAAGCACATATTTAAAGACACTCGCACAGTTTTTGGGGACACCCCAGTCCCCTCCCACCTTTTTGGGTAACACTTGGGCCACCTGGAGCAAGTAGGGAGTGGAGTGCCAATACCATGACTGTGGGTTGCCATATTACCTGGCTAATCTCCTCAGGCCTATTCCCTAGATATGAAAATAATATTTACAAATATTCCAAAAATGGTTGAAAAACATGTTTCTGTGGCATCAAGAAACTTTGATGAGAATAATCCTGGACTGATCAGATCCTTGCAAGTTAGGACTTATTCTTTGCAAAATTTGTACATGGTTGACAATGAAAAAGCAGGGATTGGGCTGCTGCTGCTGCTGATGATCTAGCAAATCTGCCTAGATTCTTGATTTCTTTACAAATGGAGTTTCATCTCCAATGTAATATGAAGAAATTACATCATTAAAATGAAAAAGATTTAAACCAGATCAGTTGCAATTCTGTAATAAGCAAATGTTTGCATATAAGAGCCAAGAGAAACATAAATCTTATCCTAATAGGCAGATGTGAAGGGGATCTAATCTGGAAAAGTATGCTACTGTACGCTTTACTACATCAGCAAGCCACGTTACAGTATCTTGTACTGTATCAGATAATTGATGTCAGTTTTCTGGGTGTGAAAAATATTTGCTCAGTGTGAGTGAGCACAGCAACAGCTGAGTAAAAAGATCTTCTTGGCATTGTAACTAGCTTGAAGCATATTGACCTTTCTCTGCTTTGCCTGCCAATCTTTTAGGTAATCCTAGACACACACACCCCTTTAATGCCATGAACCAATTGTGACTGACAGGACAACTGGTCTGTCTGTTCAAATGCAAAACAACTACTTCATATTCTCCTTTTCACATTTTTCCAATATAGGCTCTTTCTTCCACATTTGGTGGAGTTGTCCTATAGCCAGGGAGTTCTAGTCCAAAATAGTTATGATGATTAATCAGATATTAGGAATCAATTTTTTTATGTATGCAGAATTATATTTTTTAAATAGTACACGTATACTAAGCCAAAATGATGAAAGGCAATATTGGAGAATATTTCTGTACGTGATCACAGCAGCCTGTATACTTTATGCCAAGAAATGAAAAGCCAAGGGGTTACCGACAACAAATGATTGGCTGATAAAATTAGCAAACACATTAGGACTGGACAAACCTAGAACAATATAATCATAGCAATGGAATATACCTGTCTGATTAATAATTGGTCTTTGCAAAATTTGAAAGGACTGGCATCCAGTACCGGTAATAAGCCACTGGAAAGGGAAGTGGACAGGTCTTGACAATATACTTTAAATAGCTATATGAATAGAACACTAGTTATTATACAAAGAGTGAAAGATTCCACATTGGAGATAATGATGATAAGATAGAAAAAGATCAGCTGATGGTTAATAATAAAAGAGGTCACTAAAATTCTGCTGGGTTGGAAATGAAGACTTGCAGAGAAGAAAGGCAGAATGCACACAGGTTTTCTTTTGGAATAAGATATGGAACTAATGAAGAATCTTATGTTGTATTTAAAAAAAAAAAAAGATTAAACAGCCATCAAATGCAAGAAAAGAAATAGGGGTGTTCAGGTAGGATTTTGACAAATAGCTTCTAGGTTAAATTGTATAATTTTAAGAAGCAAGAATATTGTAGGACACAACGTGAATGTTTATACTTAATTTTTATCATTACATTTGTCCCTTTTTATCTGCAGGGGATCCATTCTGGACCCGACCCCCCCCCCCCACGCACAGATAACAAAAAACGTAGGACCTCAAGTCCCATTGCCTTCTTTGGTGACCAGGCTGTTTGTACGCACCTCCATTGCAAACAGCCAAGCTTGTCATTCGTGGAAGCTCAAATCTGCAGAATGCTATTTCTGTTCCATACGATACCTATTATAATGAATGAACAACCATTTAAAGTGTGGACAAAAGATCTGAAAGAATTTAAATGGCAAGGATAGAAGCCAAGGATCAAAATGTCAGCAATTCAGGACTGGAAAGAAAAGGGAAGTCTGGGCATGCCAAATTTGCAAATATATTACAACACAAGCATGTTCACATGGTTAAAAGAGTGGGTTATATCAGAAAACAAAAGATTGTTAGCACTAGAAAGTGATAATCTACATGATGGATGGCCTTTCTATGCTATGACAAATGTAAACCAAATAAAGAATTTAATCGACATTAATTAAGGAGAGCACTGTATAAAATCTGGACCAAATACAAGAGGCATCTATATGCAAAGATCCCTATATGGGCATCTGCACATGAAGCCTTCCACAAAAGTGAGAATTTCCTTTATAAAGGAAAATGGATTAGATATGAGGACATCTTAATTGAAACAGAAAAAGGATACAGAATCAAAACAAAGAAAGACATGCAGGAAGAAGGGATAGAAGTACATTGGCTTTTCTTTGGTTTGGCTTGTGCGTGTGTGTGTGTGTTTTTTTTGCAAAATACACAGAAGTTTTTCTGTTTTAACATAGTGGCTAATAAGAGAAGGAACTATGAATCAGGAAGAGCCTAGTTCGAATTTTGCCTCTGCTATGAATTTACTGGGTGCCTGAAGACTACCCACTCCCTCTCAACCTCAACCCTCACCCAGCTGTAACATGGGGATAATATTTCTGGTCTACATTACCGGGTTGTTGCAAATATCACAAGAAGATAATACACATGAAACAATTTTAACTTACACATATTAAATATTGTGAAAATATATTTTTCAGGACAGCAAAGAACTAATTTTCATTCGTTCTATTTTAATTAGCACTACCCTTCTGATAAAGAGATTAGCAAAGAGAACAGCCCAGATATTTTTGAAACAGCCACTAAAAAAGATGTGTCTGCTTGGTACAATTTGGGTAGCAAGTGCTGCCCTCTGCTGCCTCTTGGGGAGAAATGAAATCTGGATGAAACAAATTTTTCTCAGGCTCTCAGGTTCCTCAAATATACATTAAGTGAACCATTCAGACAATTAATAAATATGTAAATGCAGTTTTAAAAGACAGTAAAGATGGATCTCTTCCGGCAGGCCTTCCCGGAATAGCATCTGCTTCAGGGAGATGTGATTTCAGCTTTTATCATTATTACGTTCCCATTGTAGTTCGTTCTATTGTTATTGTTTTTAATGGATAAGTGTATTTTAATCTTTTCAAGTTTAATCCTTTATTATTATTATTAAATGTTTTTATTACTGTTTTTTGTTGTTATGTGGTTTCAAGACATTTCCAACTTATGGTGACCCTATCAACGGCTTTTCTTAGCAAGTTTTTTTCAGAGGGGGTTTGCTATTGCCATCCTCTGAGTATGAGAGAGTGAAACTTGCCAAGGATCATGCAGTAGGTTTACATGGCCTAGCTGGGATTTGAACCCTGGGCTCCAGTGTCATAGTCCAATGGTCAAACCACTACACCACACTGCCTTTCATTTTATTAATGTACCTCCCCCAATAGTATATCACATATGTATATTGGGTTTAGTTCCAGAACTCCCTGTGGATACCAAAACCTGTGGATGCTCAGGTTTCATTATATACAATGGGAAACAAGGTTTGCTTTTTGGATTTCATTTTTTTAAAAAAATATTTTCAAGCTGTGGATGGTTGAATCTGTGGATGCCAAATCCATGGGTACAGAGGGCCAACTGTAATGTGATGACTAAAGGAGTGTGGGAGTGAGGTAATACACAAGCCAGGATAACACCCCTCTCCATATTTTTCTTTGTCACACAAAATTTAATAATTTACAACTTGGGAACAGGAATCCAGTAATCACCATTTATCAACAAACACAAGGAAATTGCCAGGAAGCTCAAGAGGAATGTCCAGGAGACTGCTTCTTGCTTCACTCTAGCACCTGCAGTGTCTTGTGCGAATTTTATCTCATGCAGAGTAACCTGGATCATTATGCAAAGAGAACTTGTAGCACCTTTGAGACTGGGGGGGGGGCCTGCAGATAAGCGGCTCTAGGCCACCCTGAGAAGTGGAGGATTGGGGCTGCAGCTACCGCATACCTCGGCCCTGATCCTCCTTTTTGCTGCCCTGAAAAGAGTGGCAAAATCCTATTCCTTTCTGGGGTGGCAAAGGGGTGCCCTAAGAGTTGGCGTGCAGCTCTTTCTCCCCCTTTCCGGCATAGCGCATCAGGACGCTGTGCCAGGAGGAGGTCCTGATGCTGTGCGCTGTGCGTAATGGCATGTGACATTAGGACATCGTTGGTCTGGGGTTGGGGCGGCTGGTGTGTGGCTGCCCCTCTCCATCTCTGCCTCTATGCCGGCCCTTTGGGCTGGTCTGCAGAGGCCCTAACCTGGATCATGTTATATTTCCTCTAGATAAGTTTCTTCAGTGGTCATGCTGCTGGCTCCCTCTCTCATTACATCTCTGCTGCCTTCCTGAGAACATGAATGTTGTGCAATGGTACAGTTCAACTATATGTAATCAAAAGTTAGTTTCCAATGATATAAATTCCCAACAGGATGCCAGTTACTGTATTTTAATAATAATAATAATAATAATAATAATAATAATAATA
>CM034706.1:37121367-37136449 GCA_020142125.1 Phrynosoma platyrhinos | reverse complement strand
AATTTCCTGATCACTCAATCTGCATAAATCAATCGGCAAAAGTTTCCATTGACTATAAAGAAATAAAGGGGGGTTGCAGACTGTCAGAAATAGTGTGAATTCAGTCCACTTTTAGGGTTAGGGTTAGTGCTAGGGAATTATGGGAACTGTTATTTTCCTGAGACATTGAACCTTCTCTGTCAGACAACTCTAGTGCCACAATAAAATACAGTTCCCATGGTTCCCTAACTCTAACCCTAACCCTAAAAGTGGACTGAATTCACACTATTTCTGGCAGTGTGCAACCCCCCAAAGTTATCTCCTAAAATCTGCAGAATGTGTTTCCCACCTGTAGCAGGAACAGATGTAAACACCAATCTCTTTGCTCATATCCTCCAACTGTTCTGATTTGGCAGCCACAGTCACAGTTAATCTTTTGCTGTCCCACTTTTTTTTACTCGTAAAATGTTCCAGTTTCTCTCTCTTCATCCCACTTTCGCTCTTTGTCCTCAGTTTGCTTCAGCTGCTGCATATCAAGTGCAAAGTACAAAAGCAGTTTACACACAATTAACTTTGAAACTCTCCTGTTGGCCATTGCCCCTGCTGGCTGGGGATTTTTGTGAGATGTCATCCAAAAAAGTAACATTTCCAAGCTCTGGAATGCTGCTAGGAGACTCCTCTCAGAGGCAAATTTGTAAATTGTAAATTGTTCATTTTCTTTTACTGATAACTAGTAGGGTTTTGTTTTTGGTTTTTTGGGTTACTTTTATCAATAAATGTTTGACAGAGCTCGGAATAGTTTGAACCACAACTTCTAGAGTTCCCCAACTAGAATTCCACTCATAGGCAGTGATTTATTTCTTCATTAAACTCACATCAATTGACCTCATTACTTTCTTGTCTGACCTGAACTCACTGTTAGTTTGTGAGGTGGTGAATGCTCCAGATCATCCAAGATTCCCATCTGAATGAATGTAGCTTTCAAGGTCAACATGCGACAAAAAAGTTGTACCTTTGCTAGAGAGGAGATGCCAGGCTTCTGGAATTTCAAAGCAGACATGTCCAGGGTTTATAAAAGCAAACAGCTTAAGTCAGATTGTCATTCTTGGATTACTCTGAGTCAGCCTTGCCAGCATGTAGAAATGTAGATAGCTCATCTCAGATTTTCATTCTTGGATTGAGATTTAGATTTCAACACACATGTCACGCATATGAATACCTATGACAAATCACCTACTTACAGAGATTAGTGAGTTTCAGTGTATCATATTTGGAAGCTGTGCCTTAAATAGATGAAAGATTTGTGTTGTATAAACTCCAGATGTATTAACCAATTGCCTGAGTACACAAGAGATAGATGGATGTTCTCTCCTATAATGACATTTTTTAGCCTAAAATATCTCAGAGTGAAAAACAACTTTGCTTTGCCTCCTCAGATATTTCATTCCCAATCTCATCATCACAGTTTCAGCTGTATAATTATATACATGACTGAAGGAAAGTGATTGTATAAAGCAAGTGAGAAGGGATTACACAAGCAAGCTACTGTGTATTGTAACAGTAGTCTGCTGCTATATCTGTGAGAATGTGTCAGGTTTCTTTTCTTCTAATTTTCATGGAAAAGCATCCCATCCCCTGTTCTTGCATTGGCAAGATGTTGGACTAGGTGACCACAACTGTGTGATTGTATGGAAATGGCAGGTAAATAGATACATCTCCCTGATTTTGAAAAGGACAGCAATAATTGCCTCTGTGCTTTGCTCTTATAGCTTTGGCAGCACTTCCAAGACAGATCTGGCTCTTGGGGGGTTCCATCCGTACCTATCATGTTTTCCATATTGTGGCATACCACACAGTGAAATGAAAGGCTTATGAGAACCTGGCTTGTTGGCTGCAACATACCACCAAAAGCTTGGCATCCCTTAATCAAAACACAGTGTGACATGCCTTCAACTGTACTGAGAGGCATGTTACATGTCAAATGCTGTCAAATGTGGGATTACCCCACCCCACCCCATATACTTTGAGGAATCAGATCCTACCCTTAAGAGTTTCATATCTTGCTGGTAAATAACATCACAGTAAGAGTTGTTTGACAGTGAAACACACTCCCTTGGAGAGTGATGGAGTCTTCTTTGGAAGTCTTTAAACAGAGGCAGGATGGCCATCTGTTGGGTAATAATAATAATAATAATAATAATAGATACAATTTATTTATATCCCGCCCCTCTGAGACCAATCGGGTGGCTTACAGTGTTAAAATACAATATATCCAAACCCCATTCCCTTCCTCCCCTTAAAATAATATTAAATGAGATAAGAGTTAAAACAAACAAATTAAAACAACAACATAGAATATATGTAGCTATGGCCACAAGTATCTGCGACAGTAATATAGGAGTACAGCGGTATTATCTTTAAGCTAGGAGGATTCTGGAGGATTCTCCTAAGAGGTTCCTGAGGCCGGGATGGTCTATTCTGGAAAGGCCTGCCAGAAGAGATCCATCTTGACAGCCTTTTTAAAGCTGCCAATTGATGGATTTCATCTGGCAGGCCATTCTACAGTCTGGGGATGACAACTGAAAAAGCCCTCTGGGAGGTAGCAGCAAGCCTAGCTTTTTATGGTTGCAGTAAGTTCCTCCCAGAGGACCAGAGTGCGTGGGGATGATTATTGGGGGGAGAAGGCGGTCTCTGAGATAGTTTGGACCCAAGCCATTTAGGGCTTTAAAGGTGATAACCAACACCTTGTATTGAGCCCAGAAACTTATGGGCAGCCAGTGGAGGGACCATAAAACCAGAGTGATATGGTCCCTCCTAGATGTTCCTGACACTAATCTGTCTGCCATGTTCTTTACTAACTGTAGTTTCTGAACCAAGCACGAGGGTAGACCCATATAGAGCACATTGCAGAAGTCTAGATGTGAGGTTACCAGAGTGTGAACAACAGTCTCGAGATCCCTTACTTCCAGAAAAGGGCGCAGCTGGCGTATCAGCTGAAGCTGATAACAGGCACTCCTGACTGTCTCATTCACCTGATTAACCATCAGGAGTGACGAGTCAAGGAGCACCCCAGACTGCGAATGCAGTCACTGGAGGAGATTGTGACCCCATCCAGGACTGGAGGTTGCAACCCAGATCTTGGTTTCGGGGCCATTACCACGAGCACCTCCGTCTTGTCCTGATTCAGTTTCAATCTGTTTTTCCTCATCCAGCCCATTACTGCCTGAAGACGTTCATTGAAAGAGGAGGCACCATCAGAATTCAAGGCTGACAAACGAGAGATGGAGAAATAGATCTGAGTATCATCAACATATTGATAACACCCAGCTCCATAACTCCGCATGATCTCACCCAGCGGCTTCATATAGATGTTGAATAACATTGGGGACAGAATAGCACCTTGTCGAACTCCACAGGTGAGCTCTCTTTTTGTTGAGCAACTGTCCCCAAGCAGCACCCTCTGAGACCTGCCCGAGAGGAAAGACTGGAACCACTGCAGTGCAGTGCCCCCGATACCTAACCCCTCAGGTGGTCCAAGAGGATGCCATGATCTATCATGTCAAAAACCGCTGAGAGGTCTAGGAGCACCAACAAGGTCACACTACCCCTGTTGATGCTCAGACGCAGATCGTCTGCCAAGGCAACCATGACAGTCTCAACCCCAAAGCCTGTCCTGAAGCCAGTTTGAAATGAGTCTAGATAATCGGTTTCATCCAAGACAGCTTGGAGTTGAAGAGCAACCGTCCTCTCTATCACCTTGCTCAAAAATAGTAATAAAGAGACTGGCCTGTAATTATTCATATCCAAGGGGTTCAGGGAAGGTTTTTTCAGAAGCGGCCTAATGGCCGCTTCCTTCAAACATAATGGAATATTTCCTTCCCTGAAGGATGCATTGATGATATCCGTAAGGAACTTCCTCAATGAATCTTCCTCCCCCCCCCCAAGACGGCCAGCCATGATGGACAACAGTTGAGAGGGCAAGTTGTTTTCCTCACCCTACCAAGGAGCTTGTCCATGTCATCGGTACTCACAGATTGCAGCTGATCCCGAATAACTTCATCGATGGAATCGTTGGACACCTTGTCTATGGTTTCTGTTAAAAGACTGGCGTCTGAGTTAGCTCTTATCTGAGAGATTTTATCCACAAAGTAGTTTTTAAATGCGTCGGGTTAAGTAAAGGATTTGTTGCAGGGGGTACCTGTGTCAGCTCCCTCAACACCCTAAACTGCTGGACGGGACTCTGCAGATGCAATACGTACAGAGGAGAAAGATCTCTGCACTGCACGTATTGCCTCCCGATAGAACCAAAGAAAGTTCCTATGGTGAGTTCTGTCAGATAAGAATCGAGTCTTCCACCATTTGTGCTCTAGTCGTTGATCAACCCACTTCATTTTCCTAAGCTCCGGTGTATGCCAAGGCTTACGGTTAGAAGCGGGATGGCAAGAATGCTTGGGTGCGATCGTGTCGATGGCCTTGGTAAGATCGGTGTTCCAAGTATTGACCAAAGCTTCAACAAAGTTGCTGGCATTTGCAACCATTAAATCCTCCAAGTCTTTCTGGAATCCAATTGGTTCCATTAGCCTTCGAGGGCGGACCATTCTAATAGGTCCACCACCCCCAGTGGGGTGGGCGAAGGCTCTCAGTTTCACCTTGACCAGGAAATGGTCTGTCCATGACAGAGCGGAGGTCCTAATGACATCTGCCCATGAATGTTCCTGTTCCGTACTGAAGACCGCATCTAGTGTATGACCTGCACAGTGTGTGGGCTCAACAACCAATTGGGATAGGCCCATGTTAGTCATGCTATCCATGAACTCCTGAGCCGCACCTGTTAAACTGGTCTTGAGCTGGATGTTGAAGTCTCCCAATACTAAAAGTCTGGGAGACTCCAACAGTAGCTCTGAGACCAGCTGTGTCAGCTCGGTTAGGGAGTCTGCTAGACAACGGGGTGGTTGGTAGACTAGCAGAATCCCCAAACTATCCCTGGTCCTCAGACTAAGGTACATGCACTCGAAGTGGACTGTGTTCCGGACAGGTATCCTGGTCAAAGTCAGATTACTCTTATAAACCAGAGCCATGCCTCCCCCCCTGCCCACTTCCTCTCACCTGCTCACTGACAGAATACCTGGCTGGGAGGGTCTGTACACAGGTAACCGCGCTATCCTCTCCCAGCCAGGTTTCCGTAAGACATGCCAGGTCGGCGTCCTCATTTAAGAGGAGGTTGTGGACAATATGTGTTTTGTTCTTAACTGACCTGGCATTACAAAGGAGCAGAGTGAGGTTCTGTGGAATGATTAGTATACTCTCCAATCCATTCTGGGAAATGGAGGGAATTGAAGGTGGGATAGCTTTCAAACAGTGATCCCGTCTTCTTTTGTAACATTTGTTCAATCTGTTCCTGCCATATCTCCCATTCCCTAGCACAACTCCATTAGCTGCCCCCACATCATTCCTGACCTCAGGTGAAAAAATGGAGGGTATGCTTTGATTGGGAGTTCCTGCATGGCAGGGGGTTGGACTCAATGGCCCTTGTAGTTTCTTCCAACTCTATTATTCTATTCTATGCATAAGCCCCACTTATGCTGTATCCAGTTTATATCTAGTGGTGCAATTCATTTTATCCCAGCTGCTATGATCTCTATGGAATTCTTTATAATGGGTATTCATTTCCTCCTAAATAAAAACAGGCTACCCTAATGTATCCTAAGGGACTGGCCTAGGACATTACCATTTCATGATTAGTAGTAGGGATGATGGTAAGGGCCATTTCTGCTTAATGTGTTTGTTTTGCATTCCTTAATAGCTTCATCAGCTGCAATATGGCAAGGTGTAAATTTAAGCAAGGTTAATTTGGCACCATTCTTTCTATTTCCATAGTCAAAACCATCCAGGACAGCCTTTCACTGGCTTTAAATCTACCAGAAAACATTCTTTAAGCTATGCAGTGATGATTACAGCTGGCTTTTCTGCTTGCATCTCTCATTGAAATGACAGCTGTACAGAATCCCCTTTTGGACGGATAACGGAGGCTACATTTAGATGCTGTACTGTAGTTTTGCCATTTACTTTTGATAGGCTAATTCTGAGCACTTGAAAAAGTTCCTTTTTATTAGACTACAACTCCCAGAATGCCCATCTTAGTACAGTATAAGCTTATATATGGCTGGGGAATAGGAGTTGGATAAAAAAGAACTTTCCCAAGTTCTTTTAATTCATTTTCAAATTATGTTCAGGGAAGTCTAGGGCTTTTTAGATGCTTAAAGAGATTCTCAGATTGAATTAATGAAAGAAAGTGGGCAAGATTCCATGACAAATAGCTTTTCCACAACTACTGATCTCCTTCTGCACATACCATGATGAAGAGGCCTCCACAGGAATTCATGTTCAGGCTGGAACGTGCCCCAGGATGTTTTATAACCCATAGGTAGGGTTTCCAGGAGCCCTGTTTTGTATGGTACATCCTATATTTGGGGTTATAAAGTCAGGTTCCATGTTAGGGTCAAAAAGGGACATCCCAAATGCCATATGTGCATGAACACCAGCTGCATCCCACCAAAGCAACCCCTGAGCATCTGGTATGTATGCAGCAATCAGGCCTTACATACCAAATGCCAGGGATCCATCAGCTGAAATTGCAGCTAGCATGATGCCATTGTTCCTCCTCTCTGGGCTGACACTGAGCAGCAGAGTTAAGTTCTCATTTCACAAAGGGTGATCTGCCTTCATAAGACTGGCATTGGTTTGGATGTTCCCATTAGATCTGAAATTTCACAGAAGCCCTACAAGAGCTATCACCAATGAACATGCAAAAGGAGCCACTGCTTTGATTTAGACCAAGATCATGCAGATTGTAGCTGTCAAATGTAATATTGCATCTTTTTAGAGCTTGGAAAATTAGATTTTGGACTAAAGTCTCCACAATTCCTCATCCAGCATTGGCACTGAGCAGGCTGGCTGGGAATTTTGAGAGCTGTAGACCCAAACGTAATGTTCAACACCACTGTTTCTTGTTATTGTGTTATAGTGGCATATCTTTGCCAGCATAGTTGACAGCAGTGGAAAGGGGGAAACCACAGGTGTAGTATCTGTGAGGGAGGGAGGGAGTGAGGGAGGAAGGGAGGAAGGAAGGAAGGAAGGAAGGAAGGAAGGAAGGAAGGTGGTGGGCAGGCAAGCAGGCAGGCACTGGACTGAAACCAAGCGCAGTAGGATCAGAAACAACTTCAAGTGGGAACATCAGACATATAATCCAATCAGCAATTCACTTTAAATCATAGTGGGAATGAGCCCTCAGGAGAACTGCAAGTCAGATGCAGCCCTTTGGGACCCGCACCAACTATCCACCATTTTAAGGGGTGGGAGGGCTGGGGTTTGGGGTTGATTTTATTGTGTTGTATTTTTATGTTGGAAGCTGCCCCTATTGCTATGCAGAGGGGTGGGTTACAAATTATTATTATTATTATCCAAAGCCCCTGGGATCCTCTAATTTTTTTTTTTGCCTTTCCCCCCAAAATGTAAGAAATATTTGTGCAGCTATAGCATGTTATTTCAGCTGGTTCTGCCCCCTGAAATCTCCATCCTCCAATCAAACATCCCCCAGGTCCTGTGAAACCACCATGGGTGATGATAACTCACATGCGAAATAGCAGCCGTGATGTTCTGTAATGCTATAAAGGAACCAACAGCCAGGTTGTGCAGCCCTCTGAACTGTGAAGTGTATCCCTCTTGTTTTAAAACAGTAAATTTCTCACTGGGTGTGCCCTAAGCTGGACTATGCCTATATCTAACACAGAACAATTTTACTATTTTGTGTTCTGGTTAGTATGCTCATCCTTCCACATTTGCTGGGGTTAGGGGTACAGGGCCCCCGTGAATGTGGAAACACCGCAAATAACAAAAACACTATTTTTTTTTTTTTTTTACCTGGGAGAACACCTCTCTAGGACTCTCTAGGTCCTCCAATGCAACTCTGTGGTCAATATCTGCCAGACATTGACCATAGAATTCTGCTGGAAGAGCTATAAATGCCTAGTGGAGTGTTCTCTCTGGGAATCTCTAGGTCATTCAGTGTGACTTTTGGTTAAAGCTTACCATACAGTTGTGCTGGAGGACCTAGATATTCCTAGAGAGAACATATTAATGAAATCTGTGAATAATCAAATCCACAAAAGTCAAAGCCGCAAATGTGGAAAGACGACTGTACTTGGATGGGAGACTACTAAGAAATTCCAGCTGCTGTAGGCTACATTTCAGATGAAGGAACCTTTGAGTACTCTTTGCCTAAGGAAAACCCTATGAAATTCATGAGAATGCTGTAAGTTGACAGGTGACTTGAAAGCGCACGCACACACAAATTGGCCTTGTTCCCTCTATGATTTAAAGCGAATTGCCGATTAGGTTATATGACTGTTGTTCCCACTTGATATCAGTTCCGATCTTACTGTGCTTGGTTTCAATTGCAAAAGACAAAAACAAAACCACTGTTTCCTGACACTAGTTTTTGGCGGTTCTTTTGAAAATAATCGATTCCGAAGCTTGTTCAACAAGTGGGAATGATGGATCTGAATCACATCATTCTGGAGGGGAGGCACTAATAGTGGAGGGGTGTTTACTATCCCTCCTCAGTTTTTGGGAAATCAGCCATCCCCCTGCCAGCACTGCCTTTGTGCTTGTGGTGTGACCTATATATATGTAAACAGAATATGTGATCCATTGTATTTGCAACTACTTGCAATAACGGGCAGACTGCAGCTCAGTGAGGCAAATAGCTGCAAAACTAATGGATCACATATCCTGACTCTCTCTCACTCTCTCTCTCTCTCTCTCTCTCTATATATATATATATATATATTTCCCAAGCTAGGCTGCTCAAAGGGGAAATGGTATGCTTGAGCAGCCTGGGGTACTGAGGGGCAGAGGAAGGCTCAGTTACTAAAGACACCCTGCTTGGTGTCTACTCTCAACTTTTCCCAGCATTATTGTCTTTTCTAATGAGTCACGTCTTCTCATGATGTGGCCAAAGTATTACAGCCTTAATTTGATCATCTTCACATCTCAAGGTATTTCAGGTTCGATCTGTTCAAGGACACATTTGTTTGTCATTTTAGCTGTCCACAGTGTTCTCAGCACAATTCTCCAGCACCACATCACAAATGAGTTGATTTTATTTTTATCCATAGTTTTCACTGTCCAGCTCTCACATACATAGTGATGGGGAATACTATGGCTTGAGCAATTCTAACTTTAGTGCTCAGTTATATATCTTTACTCTTTAGGATTTACTCTTTAAGATAATAAGAATCTTTGTCTGAGGTGAGTGCTCAGGCAGGCAAATGGGGACTAGCCAAGAAGAGAAATTCTGTTCATAATTCATAATTGTGATATGCCATCAATTAGTTATTATTACTTCTTTCAGGTATGTAAAAAGAAGACATAAAAGGCATTATTACACTGCATATATATTTTTAACTGTCCAACCTCAGGTTACCTTTTAAGCCGTTCTCTGTTGAGCATACCTCTTTCTTTGGAACAATAATTAGTAATGTGAGAAGCATATCCAATGGCAATGCTTGATTTTAAGCACCATGCACATTATATGAGTCCAAAGGCAATGCAGGCTTCCAGCTTTGATGTCTTTGCCAACACCATTTTTCTTTTCTGCTCTTGGCACTATCCATGAATAAGAATTTGCACAAAGTTGATATAAGCTTCTTCAAGTAGACATCTTGTCTTTTAAGCATCAGAGAAACTGACTATACTTTTACACTGTGGTAATTGAAATGAAAGAGAATATATGATATCATTTGCTAAGCTGACTGTCATGCTAACTTCTTGGCTGAAATAGATTTCCTCTGGTCGGTGCTGTGTATGACTTTTTTAAACTGATGTGTTGTCAACACCCCTCTGAGGTGTCATTTGATGCTATCTGCACCCCCTGCAACCCTAGTGATGCCCCTGCCCCCATTGTCCCTCAAATCTCCTCATATATTTTATTCCCCAAACAATCCAAAATTGCACAAAAAGACAATAATTTTGCTTTCCTTTCCCTTCTTCCCAATCCAATATTCCCCAACCCCTTAAAAGTCTGTTTGGGCAAAAAAGAAAGCTGAAAATGGTGACTGGAAATGACATGAGATCACATCCACTGAACCACTGACATAACAGTGCAGCATGCAAAGGAAAAAGCTGGCTCCTGCCTGCTACATAGTGGTCACCTGCTCCAAAAAAATTATTTTAATATTTATTCACTGAGGTCAATGAGACTGTTCCAGATTTCATTGCTTTATGTAAAAAGTGAAAAATGCTTTTTCTGTTTAAAAGATAGGAATACCTTTAAATAGGATCTGGGTTTATAAACATAGTGCTCCTCCTCCCCCAATAAATACTTAAAATCATAAATCAGACCAAGAATGAACTGATTTGAAACATAATTGTATACAAATAGCCTGATTCTCTAGCAAAAGAGATCAAGATCTACAGTTAATACACATCTGGAACCTGTGGAACCTCCTGGTTGCAGCTGTTGATGTGTATTATCATTATCATTATCATTATTATTATTATCCCTCTCTTTCCTCAGAATTGGGACCCAGAGTGGCTCACAACATTAAAAGAACAATACAATTTTAAAAATTGTGTATATGGCTCTCCGCATTTGAGCCTATGAGTTACATGCAACAGGATGAATTCCTGGAACTAAGGGGGGTTGCAGACTGCCAGAAATAGTACAAATTGAGTCCACTTTTAGGGTTAGGGTTAGGGAATCATGGGAACTGTATTTTATTATGGCACCAGAGCTCTCTGACAGAGAAGGCTCAATCTCAGGGGGGAAAAACAATTCCCATGATTCCCTAGCACTAACCCTAACCCTAAAAGTGGACTCAATTTGCACTATTTCTGGCAGTCTGCAACCCCCCTAAATCAGTCATCACTACTAGTAAAGGAATAGTAAAATGAATTAATAATGTAATTAGTTGTTTTGTTGTTGTTTGCTTTCAAGTTGTTTCTGACTTATAATGACCCTAAGGCAAATCTATCATGGGATTTTCTTGGCAAGATTTGTTCAGCTGGCTCCCAATTAGTTGTTTGCAATCAATTACTTCCAATCTTTGATCAAAATTTGTTTTTCTCTGCGAAGCAGCATTTTCTCTGCATTTTTTTCTCTCTGCAAAGCAGCCACCAAAGGCTTTTAAAGACCATTCATTTCTCTTGTGGCCTCGTCTGATCTCCATTCTCAGAAAATGTACCTTAGCTTTAACGGTTCAAGGTCAGCAGGAGTAGAAGGCTGTGTGACAACAGGAATGAGTCGCCAATCTTCTGGAACTTCAGGGCAGACACGCCTGGAGTTTAAAAAAGCAAACAGCTTAGGTCAGACTTTCAGTCCTGGATTATTTTGAGCCAGACTGTGCCAAAGTTCATAAAAACAGATTGCTCTGCTCAGATTTTCATTCCTGAAACAGGTTTTAGATTTATCTTTGCATACCATGTAAATGAATGTTTACAAGAAAACACATGCAATGGCTGAAATGAATGTGTGCCTCTATGTACACTAATTTTATTGAATTCTATAGTGAATTGATAATGTTTTGAACTGCAGAAATACACTCTAAACTCACTAGTACAAGTAAATTGCATTCAAATTATTAATGCCTATGACTGAGTTTCTGTATACATTGCTTTTCCCCAAAAAAGTGTTTAGTATACCTTCAATCTTTGTAAAAATGTCAAGAATGAAATTGATCAATGTGCATGTAACATGTAGGTACACCTGTTGCAGAGATAGAATTAGCAGCAGTCATGGTGGTTTAATTGGTATATGTTTGATGGCAATCCTGATTTATTACAATTGTGTAATGTGTGGTACTGCTCCGAGATGCCCTGGCAGAAACACACAAGAGAGGGATTTTATGCAACAGCTGCTCTTCTGAATTTTGCTGCCAGCACTAGGAATCTTGACAATTTCAGAAATACAGTGGGACCAGCAAGAATAATCACAGAGACTGATACAGTTACTATATTTCTTGTGGGTACTGGATGTGTTGAATGAACAGTTAATACACCAAGCCCTCCCAATCTTTGCATTGTTTTCACACAGCAGCCAGTATCTTGTTGGTTAATTCTTCATGCATAACACTCCTCTATGGAAGTAGTTGGACAATTTTTGTCTGATGTGTAATATCCACTTTCAATTCAAGGCTGTAGAAATGGAGTTGTGTATGTGATGCCATTGTACGTAAGCACTCTTGGATGATATGTATCCATCTCCCTCTTCTGCAATTGTTGGTAGCACTCCTTTGGTGGAGCATTCCATTGTACATTCAGGTGCACATTTGAATACACATCCAGTTGCATATCCAATTGCACATTCTATTATGTGTTTACTTGTACATTTAGTCATGCAATATTGCTGCACAAGTAAACACACAACAGAATGTAAAATTGGATATGCAACTGGATGCATATCCAAATGTGCAAGGGTTGCATAGCAAAGCTTCTATAGTGCAATCACTGTGTAACAAATATGGAAAGCAGTGGCATTTTATAAGCATTGCCATATACTTGGGCTTTCATCAATATATCACAATATAATAATATAATAAATAATAATAAAATTTTATTTCTACCCCGCCTTTCCAAAAAGGATCAAAGCGGCTTACAAAAATTAAAAAGGCCAACAAAAATTAAAAACAATATGTCAATGTATCCCAATATACCATGTTTACACTACACAATGCTGGTGTAGGGTCTCAGCTAATATGTATGTTTAATTGATACACATCTACATCTACAAATTCTACATGTGTACAAGTGGACATTTGTCCATGCAGACAATATTACACAACTACTTATGGTAGGTTGCTGCTGTCAGCAATTCCCTGCAACATGCATTTGCTGCTCCTTATCCCACTTGGTCTGCTCTTTTTTCTTTTGGGTTTCTCCTGGCAGTTAAGACAATTCTTATTCACCTTGGAAGACACTGCAATGAACAAAGGAAAATGTACTGTTGAGTAAACATAGAGCAGGGCTGTTAATCACATATCTCTCCATGTAGCTAAGCTTAGCATGCTTGTCCTCCCACACTTCTTGCATTAACATAAAGGCATGTCAGATGCCTAGTGGTGCCATGTTTCAAGCTACCTCCACATTGTCTGTCTTCTGCTACCACAAGACAAATGGAGAAGACAGGTGTTGTCAAGCAAGGCACAATTGTGGGAGCAGCACTCTTCTCTACCAATGAGCTGTTAACAAGCAGCTGTTAGTTTGTGGGAAATGAAGTGGTCAAGCAAGGACAGGGAAGTGTGATGTATCAATGATATATTGATGTGAGCCGAAGCACATGGCTATGCTAATAAAGATATCATTGCTTTGATCTGAGAATGGAAATTAATGATCAAGTTATTCTGCCCCCTAAAACTCAAATAAAAACAAAACACCTTTCATTATCATCATAAACACTTACAGATCACTTGCCTATAAAAATACCTATGCTTTCATGCAGAAGGTTAGGGAAACATGTTTCTCTCTCCACCATTGGTTTCCTAGCCATGTATGGTCAGAAGTCTAAATAACCTAAAGCAGGGGTAGGCAACCTTTTTGAGCCGGGGGCCAGGTTGCTGTCCCTCGGACAATTGGGGGGGGGGGAACCGAAGCACCAAAAATAAATAAATAAATAAATAAATAAATAAATAAATATTTTTTTAAAACTTTTTTTAAAAAAATTAAAAAATATGCATGCACACTCTCTCAGCCCCAGAAAAGCCATGGCAAAACCCCTGTGAAGATTTTGCCAAGAAAACCCCAAGAACAAGTAATAACAACAATGATCAATGTCATCATGGTGGGGGGCGGCGGCAGCGGCGGTGGTGGCAGTGGCAGGACCGGCCTGGGGCCTGTCCAAAGCCTCAGGGGGGCACACCCAGCCCCCGGGCCTTAGGTTGCCTACCCCTGCCCTAAAGGTACCAAATCCAGTCTAAACTTGGAAGCTAAAATCAGCCCTGGTGGCGCAGTGGTTAAATGCCTGTACTGCAGCCACTCACTCATAGACCACAAGGTTGCGAGTTCAATACCAGCCAGGGCTGAGGCTCGACTCAGGCCTGCATCATTCCGAGGTCGCTAAAATGAGTACCCAGATTGTTGGGGGGCAATCAGCTCACAGTTGTAAACCGCTTAGACATCCCATGCGCGATATGAAGCGGTATATAAATAAGCTGCTTTGCTTTTTTTGCTTTGGTTAGTAGTTAGATGGGAGACTGGCAAAGAATACCAGGTGCTGTAGGTTATATTCCAGAGAAAGGAACTAGCAAAGCCTTCTCTGTGTATTACTTGCCTAAGAAAACTCTATGAAAGTCAGGGGGTTGCTGTAAGTTGACAGGTGACTTGAAGGTGCACGCACACACACACTCACACACACACAGTTTGGAGAGTGGACAGAAGGAAATAGTCCGCCTCACATTTTTGCAACACCAAGCTAAACCTATCACAGAGTTCAGTGACCAAGAAGCTTCTTTCCCCCTTCACCACCCTCCTGGATCTTTCCACCAGCATATGACCCACTTTGGAAATCAATGTCATAAATCAACAGGTGACCTGAGGACATATACATTAATATGAAACATTTAAAACACTGAAATAAGTATACATTACAGTTGGCCCTCCACATTTGCAGCTTTGACTTTTGTGGATTTGATTATTTGGTTATTCACAGATTAATATATTCTCTCCAGGAATTTCTAGGTCCTCCAGCATGACTGGTCAGCTTCCACTAAAAATCACACTGGAAGACCTGGAGATTCCTAGAGAGAACACTTCTCTAGGTATTTGCAGGTGCTCCAGCACAATTTTATGGTCAACATCCAGCCACAGAGGTACCCTAGATACCTAGAGATTCCTAGAGAGATGTTTTTAAAAAGTGGTTTTTTATTTGTGTTTTTTCCACTTTCACAGGGGTCCTGTGCCCCTAATCCCATAGAATGTCAAAGGTCTTCAAAAAATAATAATAATTTATGTGCAGTATACCTCTAAGCAACCTTGAGATACGAGTAAGATACAATTTTGACAGAACTCTCAATGGTGCCTATGGACATTATCACACATGAGCCAGAAAGCA
>CM034706.1:37089819-37103474 GCA_020142125.1 Phrynosoma platyrhinos | reverse complement strand
TGGGGCTGAATTATGTTTTGTACTAATGGTCTTTTAAAAGGGAAACAAAACAAAACTTCAGAGCCCTTTCCTGTCATGGGAAAAAGATGTATTTGAATTTTACAAGTGTTTTTCTTGTAATTATATTTGGTTCTTCATTAGATTAGGAAGCAGACTCTATTAATAGATAAGTAGAGTGTAAAAGTTGGGCAAGTGCCCAGTCTCATTTGATACCTGCAGAGTGACATATAATTTGCTCACAAATGACAAGCTTGAGCTATTATTGTTCTGCAGCAAGATTGCCTGCTCTTAACTGACATCTACAGGGCTACTGTTAGATGTCTTGTGAAGTCTGGTGTCTAGAACTGTGTCCCAGGACAGGGTTTGATTCTCAGCTCAGCCATGAAACCCACTTTGGGCAAATCTTATGCTCTCAGCAATGGGGAACGCAATGGCAAACCTCTTCTGAACAAATCTTGTTAAGAGAACCCAATGATAGGTTGTCCTTAGGGTCTCCATAAGTTACAGATGACTTGAACTCACACAATACCAAGAAAGAGAGAGAGAGAGAAGATCCAGGTTGTCTTAGGTCAGTCACTAATTTTACCTTACAAGAGGGCTGATACGAGTTTCACACTTCTCTGATTTAATTATTTAAATCATTAGTGAGGATGAGTCTATTAATTGCTGATCTTTTTGTCTTTAGTAGAAATACTGCAGTTTACTATAAACTTAATATTTACTGAGAAAATACAGGTTTCATTAGAAGACACATACATAATAAGCAATTATTCTGAATTGTTTTCAAATCACTTTTCAATAGATCAAAGAGTGCGATCTCTTGCATTTATATCCAGATTTCTCCTCCTTGTTCAGAAACACTCCCATGTCCCCAATATTTATTGCTCTTCTGTATCTTTGCTCTCAGAAAGAGGAGAGCCTAGAGAGAGAAACTGTACTTCATGTACACCATCTGGTTACCAGCAATCTCCATAAATTGCTGAGTATAATTAGAAGTTGCATAATTTGTATTTATTATGATATATTTGAATGAGGATCTTCTTTTACTAATTAAATTAAGGAAAAATGAACTCTAGTTTAAAAATGATTAAATGATTTAATTGTAAGAAACACAGGCTGGCTCTTAATTATCACAACATTCTTTTTAAGCACGTTAAATTATGTTTTCCAATCTTTCCTGTATAGATATTAAGTTGACTGTTCACCAGTTGCCCAGATCAATATCCAGTGTGCAGAGACCTCTCCTGATCATTGTTTTTTTAACTAGGATTCTCTGATCTTACAGACTAGATCCTATTCTTTGATCCTCAGGGCAAATCTTAGGGCAAGAGCAATGACTTGAAAAGTGTGTGTGTGTGTGTGTGTGTGTGTGTATTATGTGTGTTGCTACTCTTTGCTGCTGCAGTCTGCTTTGAAATGACTATATTGTCTTTCTAGGAATGCCTGTTGATTCCCCCATGGCAGGAAGGAGTGGCCAGTGTGGGAAAAATCTGAGAGAAGTACTGTCTTGGGAATCACAGAATGTGGTACCAAGAATTGTTGCTTTTCTCAACCTGCTCTAAATTGTCAAAACTGCATGCAGTTTCCTTTCCTGGAGTGAAATGCATATGGTCTGCACCATTGTTGGCAAATGTCATGGTACAATTGTCTGTCTTCAGCTCCACTTAAACAATTGATTACAGTACTTTCTTTTTTAATACTTCATTTTGCTCCCAAATTCTCCTCCTTCCCCTCTCTATTTCCAAGACAAAATCCTTTTTCATGTTCTTTCTCCTTCAACACCCTTCCACTGGCAGTGTTTGGACTTAACACTTCCTTCCTTCTTTCCTCCTTCCTTCTTTTTTCCCTCTCCCATTCTTTTTCTTTTCCCTTCTTCACAATTCTCCTGACTACGTTTCTCTTGTCCCTTCTTCCCCATTTCTCTCTTTCTCTATCTCTTATCTTCTTTCTCCTTCTACCTTTCCTTTTCTTCTTGTTGTTGTGTGCCTTCAAGTCATTTATGACTTATGGTGACCCTAGGCACCATAATGGGGGTTTCCATATCATGGGGTTTTCTTGGCAAAATTGGTTCAGAGGAGATTTCCCTTTGCCATCCTCTGAGGCTGAGAGAGTGTGACTTGCCCAAGGTCACCTAGTGAAGTTCCATGGCTGAGCTTGGTTTTGGAGTCTTCAAACACTGGTCGCAGTCTTCAAACACTGGTCTTGGAGTCATAGTCCAACAAAATCAACATACCCTCCCTTCCTTCCTGTTTTTCTCCCTTGCTCCAAGCTCCACAAAAGAAAACTCTGAAATCAGGACTGGAATGTATTACATTCTCTGCATTTTAAACCTGCACATCCATTTAATCTCTACATAGTTCATAGAATCATAGAGTTAGAAGAGACCGCAAGAACCATCCAGTTCTCTGTCATGCAGAAATACACAATCAAAACACTCCTGACAGATGGCCATCCAACCTCTGTTTAAAAATCTCTAAAGGAAACTCCACTAGACTCTGAGGCAGAATATTCTACTGGCAAATAATTTTTACATTGCATAGATACCATTGTTCTATTGATTTCTATTGCCCTCTTGGTATATCACCATCATTGTCACCATCTTTTGTTGCTATTGTTAGCTGCCCTCAAGTTGATCTTTTCTCATGATGACCCTGTGGATGAGACATCTCCAAGCCCCATTATCCTCTACCACTCTGCTGAAGTCCTGCAGGCTCTGGGGCTGTGGTCTCCTTGATTGAGTCTATTCATCTAGTATGTAGTTTTCCTTTTTTTCCTGCCACCCTTCACTTTTCCTGGCATTATAATATTGTCTTTTCTAGTGAGTCCTGTTTTCTCATGATATGGCTAAAGTATGACAGCTTTAGTTTAGTCATCTTGGCTTCCAGGGAGAGTTTAGGTTTGATCTGTTCTAGGACGCATTTGTTTGTCTTTTTGGCCATCGATGTATGGTGTTCGCAGCATATTTCTCCAGCACCACAACTCAAATGAGGTGCTTTTCTTTCTATCATCTCTTTTCACTGCCCAGCTCTTTCTTCCATACATGGTAATGAGAAATACAAGGGCTTAGACCAGGGTTCAGCAACCTTTGTTGCCGTGTGTGTGTGGAATGGTGCGGGGGCCGGGCAGGTGGGCGGGTGCTTGCTCCTGTGCGCGCACATGCACACAATGGCTGCTGCAATGCACATGCGTGCGTGTGTGGGGGGCGCCATTTTAGAAGGCCTAACGGTGCCATTTTGGAAGGCCCCACCGTGCCTGTGCTGTGCGAATTCGCACGGCACTGCCATGGTGGGGCCTTGGGAAGGCCCGACCGTGCCTGCGCCGTGCAAATTCACACAGCGCAGCCACGGTGGGGCCTTCCCACGAGTTGGTTCCAAGGCCTCAGTGGGCCGCACATGGCCCACAGGCCGTAGGTTGCCAACCCCTGACTTAGACTATCCTTATTCTAGTGTTCAGTTTTACATCTTTGCACTTTAGGATCTTATCTGGTTCTTTCACAGTTGCTTCCCCAGTCCTATTTCAGTTTTCTTATAATCTAGGTTGAATTTATGTAAGTCTTCCATGGTCATTATTTTTGTTTTCTTGAATATCAGCATTAAACTTGCCTTAGCACTTTCTTCTTTGACTTTCTTTAGTTATTGTTCCAAGTCTTTGTAGTTTCCCACTAGAAGTATGCATATCTTAGATTGTTGATTTTCCTTCTTCCAGTTTCTTTCACTCCACCTTCCTCCAAGTCTAAACCTGCTCTGCGAATGATATTTTCTGCATAAAGGTTGAACAAGTAGGGTGATAGAATGCAGCCTTGCCTGACTCCCTTACCAATTAGAAATCATTCTGTTTCACTGTATTTATTCTTTTCTCCCTCTTCCAAATATTTGATGATTATTAGTAATATTGTTATGATACTTGTTTTTTTTAAAAAAAACAGTTATTAAGAGGCACTAGGCAACAATCCATTCAAAGCAGATTTTGAAAAGAATTGGCTTGGAAAAATCGTTTTGGTTTGATTATTGAGGCAGGAGGATTTCTTTAATTGATGTTTTATATGCCTGAATTAGAGATGTGTGTTATTAGGTGTAGAAAATAGAGGTTAAGCAAGTGTCAAGTTAGCCACATGCAGAGAGGATTCTGGGAGAGTTGAGGCCTCTCTAAGAAGGAAAGGAATGCCAGAGGGTTGTTTAGATACAGCTCGACCTTCTGAGGAACCTAATGAATTAAAGACCTTCATTAGGAGCCAGAGTGGGCCAGGGAGCCATAATAAATCATTGGCAGCTACTCTGTCTGTGCAAAGGGGCTTCCTGCCTGGTATACACCAGTTCTTTTACTGATAAGAGATTTTGGTATGTGGTTGGCATGGCAACATGGTATCTTAAGCATATTATAATGTATTCTGAAATCTGTGTTCTCATTGCTCAGGATTCTATATGTTTAGACTTTAAAGTATCCAATAGAATGTCAGCTTTGAGTTTCTTTGTCTGTCAGTGCATAAAACTACGGCCATCTTGGCTCGTCTTTTGCACAATGATCTGAATGCTAATTCCATTGGGACTTGCCGGCAATAAATCTGTGTTTTTAAACTATTTTGAGATCCCCTGTTCTGCTTCAAGCTCTGCGAAAGAACTGTGGATGCTGAGAGTTAATTTGCAACAGTTTGTTTTTCCACTACATTATAGTTCCCACATTTTAAAAGCAGTGCTTACAAAAGTGTCAAAAATAGAGCTAGGAAAAGTTTTTTTCATTGCAAAGCTTGGAAAATTTAATTTCCAATCAGAGAAATATTTTCTCTTTTGTTATTCTTGATTTTTGTTATTTGAGTTACATGTTATGAGCAACTGTGGTTGATACCTAGCATACAATGCTTAAAGGTATTACTCTGGCCAGCCCCTATGACATCATTGTGGGTTGTCCCTAGTTTTTGGCCCTGGAATCACAAATTTCAAGGTGCATGATACACAGATACAAGACCTGGCAAACCTAGTTTTAACACAGGGAAACATTCCTAACTATGATTCAGTTCTGTTGTACCAGGATGTTGTACCACTTTTCTCACAAATCTCTCCTTCTTTAGTTTTTTGTGGGTTTTTCGGGCTGTGTGGCCATGTTCTAGAAGAGTTTCTTTCTGATGTTTCGCCAGCATCTGTGGCTAGCATCTTCAGAGAAAAAGATGCTAGCCACAGATGCTGGCGAAACATCAGAAAGAAACTCTTCTAGAACATGGCCACACAGCCCGAAAAACCCACAAAAAACTATGGATACCAGCCATGAAAGCCTACGGCCCTCCTTCTTTGTCTCTGAAATTAGGAAATGGGGAGAAAGAGAGCATCCCTTACTAACTGATTTTCTAATCTTCTCCAGAGGATTATAGTATTGTGTTGTTTGGTATTGTTTGCTCATGTATCTGATGCCTTAGGGCTGCTTTAAAAGAACTTATGATTAGCCTTTATGTATGAGGAAGAGCCACATCAAAGACAGTTGCTATAAATCTGATGTTGCTCTGTTCTTTTTTATGCTTCAGTTTGAAAACAATTTATGAAATGGTATGGAAAGAGATCTTATAGCACCTTTGAGATGACCACCCCAAAGGAGCTGCTCCGCGCCACCCCTTTCAGTGCTGGATTGGGGTTGAGCAACCGCATGCCACAGCCCTGATTTGGCACTTTGCTGGCCCTAAAAGAAGTGGCAAAATGTAGCTCCTTTTTAGAACAGCAAAAAGCTGCCCTTGCTGCCATGGTGGCAGCTTTTTGCTGTTGCTTCAGCACAGCATATCTAAACACTATGCCGCAGAAACAGCGTGATGCTGCCCGCCATCTGGGTGGGCGGGCGGCACAATGCCAGCATTGGGGCAGAGTCGGGGCAGGCAGTGGTTGGTCGCTATGCCTCCACTCCACCCCGATGCTATTGTTTATCGCCAGTCTGTACAGCTCCTAAAGTGAAAGAAAGAGGTAGCTTTACATGATGGTAGATTTCCATAATGGTAAATGGTAGCTTTATATGATGGTAGATTATCAATTTGTACCCTTGAAATACTGAAAGAAAAAGAAAAACATGGCTATGAAGTGAATTGCTCCATCAGCTGCTAGCATCAATTTGGTTGGTTTTAAAAGTGAATTAGACAAATTCACGGAGCATATAGCTACCAAACATGACTAATCATGATGCTTAGGCATTACTCCTCAGGACTTGATTATTGGGAAACAAAATGAGGTGAGCACTATTGTGCTCATATCCTGCTTGTGGGCCTCATATTGGCATTATGTTGGCCACTGTAGAAACAGGATCTTGGACAACATTGGCCTGTTGTTTGATCCAGCAGGCTCTTCCTGATGGAAAAGGCTGCACACTATTTCAGCTTCAGGTTGAAATAGCTGCCTCTATTTCAACCTGAAGCTAAGTGATGCCATGACAAAGTTTTCTGGTCATTGCTGTCTGGACCTGATCAGTGGTGGTGAACCTAAGTCACGCATGCCAGAGGGGCACTCAGAGCCATCTCTGTGGGCACACACAGCATCGCCCCATCACAGAGTTTGCCAGAGTTCATTACTAGAAAGCCAGAGGGACATGGTACTTTGCGATAAACAAGTGGGTTTGGGGTTGCAGTTTGGATACTCCCAGTCTCTAAAAGGTTCACCATCACTGAACTATGCTGTGTTTAGGTGCAGCTCTATAAAGGCAGAAACACTTGAAAGGCCCTCCTTCCATCCCAACTGCCACTGCCCTGGCCTCAGAGGGAGAGAAGAGGCAGTATCTGCTGAACTTAATTTCCTTCCACTCTGCCACCCCTTTTTCCTTATCAATCTTGTCTTATTTATACTGTAAACTTGAGGGCAGGGAACAGCTGAAATTAACAATGTGTAAGCTTCTCACAGAGCCTTTGTGGCTGAAGTGTGGAATAGAAATACTCTAAATAATAAATAAATTAATATTTATTTCTTCAGTTAAATAAGTACATTTAAAGTGCAAGCAATCTAACATGTCCTAATGTAGTCAGACCTACCAAATGGAAGGCAAACCCAGAATGGTAAATTGCCAGGTGATCACTGAGGAGAGAATTTTCTCATTTCCTATAAGCATTTCTTTAATTAGCTTTAATATCTGTCAATGCTATAGTAAGAAGAGAGGAGGAGGACAAAGAACAATGTTGTAGACACCAAGGATAGTCCAGGTTTAAAGGGTGCTGGACAGAATGCCTTCTGGTGGGCTACCTTGCCCAGCAGTATGTCCTGGATGGCTAATTTGCAAAAGCAGGGCTTTGGGCAGCTCAGTCTAACCACCATTTTCAATTTTCACAGTGTTCCCAGTGTGGTATTGTAGAAATTGAAAAGGTGGCTATTTCCAGCTGCCTGGTGCTTCTTGGAAGGCCAGGGCAGAGAAAAACTGAATTGGAGATCAAAGCATTATCAGAGCAACCTACCACACAGACTATGGGAAAGTTACTTTTGGTGGCTGTAATCCTGCCAGCCTGGCAGTAGATCATGGAGGCTGAGTAATCCTGGGAGCTGTAGTGTTCCAAGTTCCATTGCCAGAGGCCCTAACACCTGTTAGAGACTTTCTTTATAAAAGCAGTGGGTATCAGGTATATTTGGAAGAGAGGCTCTTTGGTCTTAAATAAAAGGTGTTCACACTGAGGGCAAGTGTGGTGCAGTGGCTAGGGTGTTGGACTGGCTACTTACTGGAAGACTTTGGGCGTTTTACTCTCTCAGCCTCATGTCCCTCACAGGGTTTCCATGAGGATAAAAGTGTGGAGGAGTAGTCATAGAGCTCAGGGCAGGGATATAGTGTAGCCAATAAATAAAATAAAGTAGCATCTGGTTGTGATTTTTGTTGTGACACACACAATCCTTTCAGATCTTTAGGTTCTAATTTAAACTCTTTGTTGCAGTACTGAGGGGAGGACCACTTCAAGGAATTTATAGGCTGCGTCAGCTGCACATCCACTGGGGTTCTACAGATGACAAAGGCTCAGAGCATGTTGTGGATTTACAAAGGTATGCAGGAGAGGTGAGTCAATTTACTTATTTATTTTGCTGTTGTTCTGTGCCTTCAAGTTGTTTCCAACCTACAGTGACCCTAAGACAAACCTATCATGCGTTTTTCTTGGCAAGTTTCTTTGGAGGGGGTTTGCCATTGCCATCCTCTGAGGCAGGACAAGGTGTTAAATAAGCAAGAGATCGAGAAAACATCACTGCCTACTGGAGGCCCATGGGTCTTTCTAAGCTGAGGGATCCTGGCGCTTTGTACTCCATGCATCTGTGTTATGGCTGCTAGTGATTGTGTTCTCACGTCACTGGGGATTACAATACACAGGGACACCAGACAATGATCAATATCATAGGAATCTTCCAGTGATTTGCATAAAAATCAGATATTTGCATTCCTAGCAGGTAATGTCACTTACAATATTTTCCTTGTTTCCAGATTCATTTGGTGCACTGGAATCCCAAGTATAGCAATTATCCAGATGCTTTGAGAAAAAATGATGGTGCAGCTATCCTGGGTATTTTTTTGCAGGTAAGCTGATTTTATTTGTATCCCACCTTTCTCTTAGAACTGAGATCCAAAGCAGCTTATGCCATAATTTAATAAAAACAAAAACAAGTAGGAATAAAAACACAGTTAAGGTATAAATATTAAAATACAGTTATACTAATTATAATACTAAAACACAAATTAAATTAAAATAATTTAAATCATAACAGCAGCAACAACAACAAAGTTCAATGCAAGTAAATGTCCTTCATGTGTAGTCAGTTTGTTGCTCAAAGCCTGCTTGACTAGAAAGGTCTTTGCTTGACAGTGGAAGGTCAAAAGAAAAAAAAATGGTGGCTTCAGCTTCCTCAGAAGGAAGTTCCATTGTCTGAAAACAGCCATTAAGAAAACCCTCTCTTCACCAACTCTCTGAATGTGATGGGACCAAGAGGTTACCTCGAATCCTCAGCACATTCGTCTGAGAGAATATTGTCTTTCAGGTGACTTGGACTCATGTTGTAATATATTTTTAGTTATATTTTTGAGCATGTTTAGTTACTTTTCTTCTTTCTGGCCAATTTTGGAGAAAAAAGATCCCATAGTATTACTGATAGGGCTAAATACAGTTGTTAGCCCCAACCAAGTAAATTAATTGAATTAATAGATTTACATAAGTGTTAATCCCATTCATTTAATGGGTGATCTCTAGTTCAGTGTACTCAAAGTGGTTATCCATGGACTGATACTGGTCTCTGGAGAGCTTCCAGGAAAGAAAGTCCCTGGCACATGGTGGGGAAAAAACCCATCAGATAGTTTAAGAAGCACTTTTCTAGTAGAAATTAACAACTGGATTTAGCCCACTTTCCCCTATATTACATTGTGGCCAACATGTCTCTGTATACTGCTTAACTAGCAGAACACAATTAATCTACTGTCTTATACTCACTTGTTTGAGTCTAAACTCCATTGGCTTCAACAGAACCTATACTGACCTGACCTGCATAGGGTTGCACTTCTGTAATTTACATAGACGTCCTGATCTGGCCATTTATCAAACAAATCTCAGAATCCTGCCCAATGTGCTGTTGTTACTAATTACAATGTAAGAGTTTGAAACACCACAGGGTGATTCTGGTATGACATTATGTGTAATGATTATGTTGATTAAGCAGCACTGCTAAGTGAAGTTACAACACCTCTACTGCAATGCTAGGAAAGTTTAATTAGAAGCAACACCTCCTGAAATAAATGAGACTTGCTCCCTAGTGAGTGAGCTTTAAGAGTGCAGTTATAGCGGTAATTGGTTTGATTAATCATTTAACTGTGCAATTCTGTGCATGTCTATTTAGAAGAAAGCCTCACTAGCCATGATCCAGTGGCACACTTCTATTGCATTCCATTGCTTTTCTCAGAATTGGTGGCTGCCTTTCCTGCTTACCACTTTCCAATCACCCTAAAACTGCTCTGGAGGGCTGGGAAACTTTTTGGAGTAGGAAACATATTCAGAGGAAGACATGTTGGCTATGCAGTAAAATAAAACAGAATCCAAAACCCACAAAAGAGTTATACTTTTATTGGAGAACTAAAATATACAAAATACACCATGAAAGCTTTAGAAGCTCCACTGGCTTCTTTATCAAGCAAAATCATAGAGGAGAAGAAAAGTTATGATGTTAGAGTCGCAGGCCTACATTTTGTATCAGATGTTCTTTCTGTTGTTAAGGTGATTTGGAGGGATCTCGATGTAGGCAGAGACCACTCTTGGTTATGCGGGGACTGAGTCATAAGATAGTAAAATTTAAACTTCATTAGGAGCAGTAAACTAACTTCTTTTGGGATCCAAGATGTCTCTGTACTTTGTGAAGCCACTATTTTGTGAAGCTACTACTTTGGAGTAGGTTTTTATTTATTCCATGTAGGGCTGCATTGGGAGGACAAGGAAGGGATCAGAGATTTGATTTTTCCAGTCTTGAATAGTGAATTCCATCATTGCCTTGTGGCCACTAAATTCAGTGAGATTTACTTCCACAGTAAATGTGTTTTGGATTGCATCCTGAAATTCTTATGAAGCATTGAAGGTGTCATAGTTTAATGAGGCAAAATACTTTACTGTCTTTCTGTCAAGAGTTCAATTTTAATGCCAAAACCTACAAAGATTACAATCATTTTAGGAAATGCATTCCTACTAGAGTTGAGCCTACTTTTGTTTTCCCATTTTATTATCACTTTGGACAAAAATATAACTACACTAACAAACATGGATCGTTTGTGGCTTAACAATATTTTAGCCCAGCAATGTGGCATCCAATACTCTTGGCTGGAGTGTTTAGGAAAATTTGCCAGCATGGTTTATGCCCAAGTCACAGGGTGAAAAGTTGGACCTAATGACGCAGAGCAATGATGATCTAGAGGTCTGTGTGTACCACAGGTGGCCATGCTCTGGATTCCAGAGGGCTGCACCACCCCCTCTCACTCATCTGCGTAAATCCAGAGGGCCACGCTGTTCTATATTTGTTTTCTTATTACTTTTCATTTTCTTACTACCTTTCAGAATTGCCTAATTATCTTTTGTTTCATCAGGATGATATATAGATCTACAGAAACTTTTTAGAATCCCAATGCCTTCACTGATAAAAGAACTAGGCCCTGCTTTTCTTTTGAGCAGAACTGACAGCTAGACAAGTAAAATGAACAATCAGGCAACTACGTAATTCTAAATTCCCTGTTGTTTGAAAACCAATTGTCATTATTTTTGTTGGGTTTTCCTCTGTGCAAGATGTTCTCAAAATTTTGCTAATTGAATGGACAGATGGGGTGGTTAAAGATCGCTTGTAATTATTTATAACATGCTGTTATTATTTATTACTTGATGGTGGAGTGAAAATTGGCCTCTGTAGCAACTCTTTACTTGCTTGCTTCATGACAGATAGGGAAAACTCCCAAACCAGAGATGAAAAGAATTATTGAAGAAATAGATGCCATTAAGACAAAGGTGAGTAGAAGAATTCTATTGGGAATTAGTCAATGAGAAGGTGTTGATATGAACCCAAGAGATACGGAGAATTTGTTTTTTCATATTACAGCTCCCAGAATCACCAGCCAGCATGTGCAGCATGACAATGCTGGCTGAGGATTTGGGGACCCAGTTCAAAAACATAATTTTGCTAAGCTCATTGTAGTAAGAGGGGCAAGTATGTTTACACCAAGCATGGAATTTAAAACATTCAACAAGATGAGCAACAATTGAGGCCCCAGAACCACCAACAGGTAGAAAAGATGAGCACCAGCAACTAATTTCATATTTCTACACAAGAACAGCAACTGTTCTTTACAGGAATAAATCCACTGAATCAGTTGGATTTATGTAAGTGCTAACCATTCAGGATCTGGTTCTTTAATGTTTAAACCACAATATATCAGTGTGAAGGAACTGTAAATTACAGTCGTCATAGATAATTTCTGAATAATTGCCATGGCTCTACAGGTTAAGTATCCCTTATCTGGAGATCCAAAATTCTCCAAAATCCCAAATTGTCCACATGGGTGGTTGAGATAATGGCACCTTTGTGGTCTGATGGTTATGTATATACAAACTTTGTTTCATGCACAAAATTATTAATCTTTTTTTATATAAAATTACTTTCAGACTATGTGTATAAGGTGTATAGGAAACATAAAAGAATTTCATATTTAGACTTGGGTCCCATCTTCAGGATATCTCATTATATGCATACAAATATTCCAAAATCTGAAAAAATCCAAAGCATTTCTGGTCCTAGCATTTTGGCTAAGGGATATTCAACCTGTAGAAGCAATGACTGGTGTAACTTCCCATTTTATATACTATTGAAATGGTTAATAGTATTAATTTCTTTTTGACCCTTTAGAAGCCCTCCAGAGATTGGAATGAAGCTTCCCAACCCCCTTACCATTGACTATAATGGACAGACTTAATGAGATTTATAGTTTAATATCTGGGAGGGGGCACAAATTTTCCTAATATACATCCTTATAACTAAACTAGACATGAATTGTGTGAGTGCAGTTTTCTAAAACAAAAATGTAAATTGCTGCATTGAGGGGGTAGTGGATTTTGTTGGGTTTGGAGTAAGAACTTAAGTTCTCTCTCTTTTTATTGATTTTGTGGTTTGTATGACAGTAGACTTCTGAACAGAGAATTCTAAATATTTCTCCCTAAACTGCAAATCCTAAGATTCCATGGGATGGAGCTATGGCAATTCAAGTAGAATTATAGTGCTATAATTGTGTAGTGTCAAATGATCCAGGGAAACCCAGGAACTAGGAGCAGCAAAGTAAAAGGCATGGAGAAAATAACGGGAGAAGACAAAGCAAATCAGTAAACTTGGGTATTGTTTCAGTGTGTGAGTAGAAGACAACAATGACCAAGCAGGTCAGTGGATCTTATCCCTCCATTGGGAGGATGTGGGGGCATCACTAGATGGGTGTGGTGGTGCAGACTGCACTGGATGCCACTTCAGAAAGAGGTGAACATCTGGTGCTGTGGTTGCTCACCTTCCATCCCAAGACATCCTCCCTGGCCACCCCCATCCACCAGCCATAACACTTCTGCTCTCGCTCACTATGACCACTGATGAGAGTGAGGTGCTGCTACCACCTGGCAGCCCTTTCCAGGATTCAGAGGACTCCTGGCTGGGCCAGGAAAGAGAGGTGCCAGTAGCAGTGGTGGTGACTATGGTCTCCTCCCCTTCCTGCCTCCATTACCTTCCTTTCTTGCCTGACCAGCAGCTCTGCCAGACCCAGAAGGGGCTTCCAGATGGTAGCATCACCCTACCTCCACCATTGCCACAGTGGGTGGATGACAGAGGTACTCTGGCTGGTGAAAGGGGGCAGCTGGGAGGTGTGTCATGCAACTTGGGTGGGGCAGGGAGGGTGTCGAGGCAGCCAGGAGGAGAATAATGAGTGCCCTTCCCTGCCTGCTGTTATTTTCCCTCACTACCCCCTCCCACTCTTTCCCCATGTTGTCTCCTCTGGGGTGGCTGCCTGCTGGGGGATGACTATGTGAGTTACCACACTGGGGTGACACTAACCCTAGTGATGCCACTGGGAGGATGAGGTACTGCCTCCCTTGCTCAGGCCATGGACCACTGCTGGTAGAGGATGTATCCCTCTCTGACTTAGAAGTGAGGTGAATATAGGGGCCCTGACGGTGC
>CM034706.1:37038012-37049300 GCA_020142125.1 Phrynosoma platyrhinos | reverse complement strand
TCTAGTCTGTTCAAGTCATTTTGAATTTTGATCCTGTCCTCTGGGGCAATTTTTCACAGTATGTTTTCCAGGATATGCAATATGTTTGCATTTAGGGTGTTATTTAAATGGACATGAAAAGCTAGGGTGGGAACAGAGAACTAATATCTATATTTGTGTTGCATGGCAAAACAAATCAATGTTCAAACAAGTTCTTAGAATTTCTCTCTTTTAACACCTCAACAGTAAAGAATCTATTGTTAATGTTTAATACATGAGTTATCAAGGTGTTTGTTTTTTTTTTTAAAAAAAAACAGTAACACATTTTTCTTTCTGATTGTTCTTGCCTCCAGCTTCATTTGGTTCACTGGAACACAAAATATGGTAGTTTTGGTGAAGCTGTGAAGCATCCTGATGGGCTGGCAGTTGTGGGTGTGTTTTTGAAGGTTAGTACTTTTATACCCTCTTTTGCCATCTTTGCTGGATTTGTAGAACATTTTGACCAAGCTGATTTATTTCTTCTCTAGAAGCTGAACTGACTCTTCATCATCATTCAAGCTGGCTTTGTGATAAGCTTTTTTTTAGTCCTTTGACTTCTTGTGAGAACTAAACAGTTCAAGAATAGGTCTTTTTTTTTAACTCACAACATTTTAGAACTCAAATTTTTAGACCAACCTCCTTCCATAACATAGGGCCATTGTCTGTTAGCAAACATCACAAATCCATTAACCCAGCCTAAACATAGAATGTCTCAAGATAAGGTATACCATATATACTTGTGTATAAGTCAACATCCTGTATAAGTCAAGGGCAGGTTTTAGGGGCAAAATCATGGATTTTGTTTTGACCCATGGATAAATCAAGTGTCAAACTCAGGGGCATGTAACAAAGGATCTAAATGGTTGGGGGGGGGGGGAAACACCACATTCTCCCTCTTTGGACCTCTCCTCAAGGGTCACAGTCTGGGCATGCAAAATGTGGAGACAAACCTCTGATTTCCCTTTGTCCCCTACAACTTTCCCTAAGGCTTACAACTTGCAAAAAGGGGAACACAGACCTGTTTTCCCTCCCTTCCCCACAACTTTCCCCAAGGCTCATGGCTTGCAAAAAGGGGGACACAGACCACTGATTTCTCTCCTTTTTTCTCTCTCTCTCTCTCTCTCTCTCTCTCCTCCCTCCCTCCCTCCTCTACCAGCATGGAGCTGTATTACTGTATTGACCCGTATATTATTATTATTATTATTATTATTATTATTATTATTATTATTAGTCTACCTAGGATTTTGGAGCCCATTTTTGGGCTTAAATTTTTCAACTTATAGACAAGTATATACGGTATTCTGCAAAGTTGTTTACTGAGTAAATTTCCAGATTACTCATGCAAGTAAGCCAAACCCCATACTACAAGAAAGTCAAATAACTTCAGTTTTGACCAGTAAACCATCACAATTGCAAATGATTGAGGCCCTAATCTTGTTCACACAAAGCACCTTTTTACATGGTGTTTGTAGTTAGGCGTAGACCTGATTACAAAATAACACACTTTCAGACACCCTGCATCAATTGCATAGGGCATGGAGTGCTTGATTTTCTGCTTTTTCTTTTAAAATAGAGAAGAGTGATTGCCAGAAAAGCTTTCATCTATTCAACGGGCTAATTGGAAATTAATATATCTCTGTACCCTTTCCAGCTGTGATGGTGAATATTTATGGTGCACTTCATTGTGTACAAATTCTGTGTCTAAATATGAAACACTGAATTTTTCTACTGTTACTTGGAGCTGTTTCCCACTAAAATCAAAGAGATTTCCTTTCATGTAAACGTGTTTAGGACTTTGGTGGTAAGGGTGGTAATATACTTTGCTTTTAAAGCAATGTTTGGCTAATTAATTTCCTTGTTGTAGTAAGATAAATTTCTATAAAATGTGCCAGTGAAATGGGTTTGAATGCTTCTCTAAGCAATAAATGTAAGTGGCCATTAAGTGCAACACATGCAACTTCCTCTTCATTCCTTTACATCACAGGTAGGGAATGCCTGTCCTGCAATACAGAAGGTTGCTGACGCACTGGACACCATCAAACACAAGGTAATGTTTCTAGGGTGTTTTTTTTTTTTTAGTTACTAAGAAATGTTTCACTATTGGTCTCAAGTCTTCCCTTAAAGAAAAGCATTGGAAGGGGATTACAAGGGATTACAAGTTTTTAGGTTCTTACTCCATGGCTAGGATTCTGTTGTAGTTGCTTTATTTCTGGGGCCATAATCATGCCAGTGGAAGCAAAGGCAACAATAGTGGTAAAAGGTAAAATGCAGTGGGGGCAGTGGGAAGAGAAGACTGCTACCTCTCTTGTGCCCATTTCCTAAACCACTGTTGAGGGTGGCAGTCGTTTCTCAAATGACTGACCTGGGGTGGGTGGGTGGGTGGTCTGTGGATCCTTCAAAACAATTTGACCATTTCCTAATCCATGACAGTACAAAGCCAGCAACTTTTCCTTTCCCCCATCTCCCTGTATGAACATGCAGAAAATGAAACCATTAGCATTAATTGATCATTACTCTAGCATAGTGTCCAAACAAGATTCTTTTTTTTTAAATAAATTTTATTAATATTTAAAGGAAACACACATCAATATTTTTTCATGTAAATACATACACCTTTACACCTCACATATAAATTTTCCTTCTTATTTCTTTTCTTCAAGGACAAGCAAATACTTCAAATAACTCTAATTCATTACATTCTTCTGTATTATTGCATATTTTGTAGATATTTCCTATCATAGTTCCTATCATAGTTTCCTTTTTTCCCCCCCTCCCCTCCTCTTTTTCCTTATCCCTTTTCCCCTGGTACAAACGATACCTCTACTCTTTCTACTGCAACATGTAATAAGCCAAAACATATAAACTATAAAATAAACCAAATTTATATAATTTGGGGTGTAGATAATTTAAACTTACCCCAACACCATAACAAAAGATTTTTTAAATTATCTTTCTTATACAAGATCTATTTCAATTAAAAAAAAAGTTTGATACTCTGTATGGTGACGGCGGCTAGAATAGTGTACGCTCGGTCATGGAAATTGGAAGCATTACGGAGCATATCAGAGTGGCATAATAAATTAAGAGAATTAGCAACTATGGATAAGCTATCAATGCACGCGTCTGGCAAATCATCACAGCAATCCGAAAAGAAATGGGAAAGGATTGTAATAGATCCAAACAAGATTCTGGCCTATATATTACCAGCCTTTGTTGGTGAGGAAACTATATTCAAACAATAGAAATTTGTAGCACTGCTTTCAACTATTTCTTCAAAGACGTACTTGCTTCATTTGGTACCCTTGGCAGGCTAGGGGTGAGGGAACCATAAATACACCCCATGCTTGTTCAAATAGTTTGCACAATCCCACCTTTTCACTGGTTTGTATGGATAGATTTGCCCGCACTAGATAAATTTTGAATGTTACTGCCCCATTTGTTATTGTTCAGCAGAAAGGGCAGCCAACTATTAATGACTGTCTATGAGCATAAGGTGCACATGTATACTGTGATTTGTGTAGAGCCTCAGCAGGTGTAATTTCTATTATGACAGGCAACAAAAGGAGAATCTGCATTTTACCAAATTTCTCTGTTGGTTTTGAATGGAACAGGAATTTGTTTCAAGCCCTTTTGTTTCTGCTCTCTTCTCTATTAGTTATATACTTTTTAAATCTATTTTTTTATTTAACAGATGCATACTTTACTTTTATCAAGAAATATGGAACCTCCCCTCAGAACTGCATAATCACTACTGACGTGTGTGTACATAACATCTACTTTTGTGTGAGACTGCTTTATTATATCTGATGTTTTATTTGTTCTAGGGCAAACGGGCTGCCTTCACAAACTTTGATCCCACTAGTCTGCTTCCCGCCTCTCGTGATTTCTGGACCTATCTGGGATCACTGACCACTCCTCCCTTGCTTGAGTGCGTCATCTGGATTGTTCTGAAAGAGCCTGTAACTATCAGCAAGGAACAGGTAAATCCATGCACTGAGAAAGTTGTGCTTCTTAGGAAACATTATTATCTTTCTGTTTGTTAGTTTCTGCCAAGATAAGAAAGCCTATAATGGAACTGTAGCTTACCATAAAACAACATAATGGCTTACACTCCAACTGGGAATGTGTTATCCTTTGACAAAAGAGCATAAACCAGGTGACTGAAGTATCCCCTGGTTTTATTATATTCATTTTCACTCCCTTTCATAGGGATGCTTTGAAGATGAGGGAAATCTAAAAGAGGATGTTTGATCATTTCCTCTTACAGCCTTTCTTCAATGCAAATTGTGTGTAAATACCTCCTGACCTGGAGCCCATCACTATTGTTAGCTTGACCAGAGGAAGACAGAAACAGCAGGGGCTAATATCTGCAAAAAGCAATCCTATTGAGTCTGTACAAGTTGAGAATTAAATTAATGGTAGTGAATCCTGGCTCAGCAGGTTGTGTCAAGGTTCATTTTGAATGTTTCTTCTCATAAATGATACAGATTGCTTCTAGTTATCAGATTTTTTTTTTCATATGGTGGCCACCTCATCTGAAATATTCTTTTAATCATGGGCATCTTGTGGATGAAGCTGCTCAGGTTTTGTTTTTTTCATATGGCTCAGGTTTTTTTTTTCATATGGTGGCCACCTCATCTGAAATATACTTTTAATCATGGGCATCTTGTGGATGAAGCTGCAGGTATCCCCAGCCCCAAGTCAATTCATGAGCCACCACTGCTTTTGATGTGGTTTGACCTAATCCATTTTGGAGTGTCTGTATTAGTGCCTGAGGCTGCCAGTTCTGTGCTGGTGTGGATGTTCTCTTGGTGATTGTTTGAAAGTACATGCTGGCCCAGTGAAGTACTGCTATATGGAAAGTATATTCAGTAGCTTCCACATAGGTAAATAGCATGAGGTGGTATCTTATATTAGATGTAGGAAGACACAAACCAATCAACCATCCAAATAACTCCATGGCCACAGCCACATGAGTTTCCAGTTCACTCTCTTTACAGGATGGTGGGCAGGGAATCAGTTCCATAGGCTTCTAGGAGATAATACATGATTGGCCTAGCTGCATAAAGGCACACAAACACATACACAATGGGATTAGTGATATATAGAAGAAAGTGTGGCTTTCTGGGTTAGTCAAAGCTCTTGAATCATTAGAAGTAAATGAAAGACATAGTACCATAGACATACCCATTCTTGCACTTGCATAAGCAATTTCCATTCATTTGGGTCAATTGATAGACATGACACCCTCAATCAGTTAAATAAAATAGATATTTCTAACCTATATATCTCACACTGAATTATATGTTCATTAATGCATGAGAGGTTTTCACGTATGGATGAGTGTGCACAATAAAATCTACACATTCTGGAATTTAGAATTAGAATTGAACATGTTATATAAACAACACAGTTGGTATAAAGGGATTCCTACAGCTAGCCATGCTATAATTGAATAAATGCCGTATAAATGCCATCCATATATACCCATTTATGAAAAACCTCTCCTGAAAAGTTTATATCACATTGCAGAATTACTTCAGGTGCATGCCAGAGTATTAAATACACAGTCTGGGATGCAATGATGAGGTGCAAAACTATCCTTTTAATCATGGCGGAGTTATGTTTTGGGCTATGTGTAAAGTACAGAGGCAGTACAGTTTATTCATAATATATATTTTCTCTAACCTATGAACATATAAAGTTACTTTTATCAGATCCAATCACTAACACATGGAACATATCCTTGTCCACTCTAACTAGTACATCTCTTCAGGACCACATGCAGTTCTTTTGTCTTCTTCAGTTCCTATCAGCTTACATGTTTTAACTCAGTGTGGGACTTAAAAAGCATGAGATTTATCCCTATTGTTGTTTTATGCCTCTGGCTGGTTTCTGTTTTTTACATGAAAAAAGTCGCAATGGGAAGATGACTGAAGGAGCTGAGATTTAAAAAATTAAACTGTCTCTCCAAATATACACCACTGATAAACAGCAGAATGTGAGATTCAGGTCAAAATATCTGAGGGGTGCCTGTTTAGGGGAGGATGCCATACATAAAAGACATAATCTAGAGTGCCACTGGAAACTGTCAAGTTCTTATTCCTTTATTCCTTTGCTTTTCTCCTCCAGATGGACAAACTCCGTTGCCTTTGCTTCAATGATGAAAATGAGCCGCAGTGTGCCATGGTTGATAACTGGCGCCCTTGCCAGCCCTTAAAGGGCAGAGAAGTTAGGGCCTCATTCCAATAGTTTTTGTCCATTAAACATTACTGTGTTCTTGAGGGTTTGGGTTTGATTTTCCTAAACTAAGCACAAATCAAACTAATGCCATACATGCACTGGTGACATCTATTTGGTTTTCCTAGTGCTCTTTTCTCTTGCTGTCATATTCTGAATTTCTTAATAATGAAATGCAAATTGGCCATAAACCAAGGGGAATGCAAATTTATTGCAGTGTGGAAAGTGTGCAGTGTGCTTACCAGGGGTAAGATGGAAGGGGAGCAGCAGCACAGTGTGTGATAATTTGATAAGAATTGCTGTGATTTTGGTGCTGATGCTGTAATAGGATATCTTTCTGTCAAGGAATAGAATTGCTGTGATTTTGGTGCTGATGCTGTAATAGGATATCTTTCTGTCAAGGAATAGGGTGATAGGAAACAGATAAGCCATTTTTAAAAACAAAAAAGTAACCTCATAGAATATATGATGCTGTGTATACTCAATAACTTGAATCTTTCATGGAAGCACAGGAATGCAATCTAATGTGGACATTTTATTTCTGATTTAGGGTAATACCTTTTATCAAAATAGGCATTAAAATGCAACATTAGTATTGAAAATTAAATGTCTTAGCTTTTAAAAAGTTTGAAGTGTAAATATTTTACTTATTTTACATTTTTAGCCATAAATCTGAACCATGTCTTAATGTTAGAATTTTTTTCACGTTACAAAATGTCAACTAAAATAAATACTATGTGTAAAAATTGTTGATACCATAGATATAATAGATAATATTGTACCATTAAAATAATGTCATAATTTAAACAAGAAATTAATATTGTATTTTAGATACATTCTCTAATAAAATAAATATATTTAAATGTATGTTTCTGGTCTCTTATTGCTGTATAAAACAACACTATGAGGATAAAACAAAATGTATCTTTATATGTGTATAATTTACTGCAACAGAACAGTAACAGTTGATCAAATCAACCCTAGCCAGCATATCCAGTGGTGAGGGATGATGGGAGTTTTGGTCTTGACAATATCTAGAGGGTCACACCTTCTGCACCATTCTTCCATTGAACAGAAATGATTAGGACTTCACATGTATGTAACAGCATATTGAGAGCATAGGGAAAACCTTGTTAATTTTTTTAAAAAAACGTTTATACTAGTAAATCTCCTGCTGAATACATATTGGTATAAATTGCACTGACAGTCTGTGGACTCAAAATGGTGATAGGAGCTACCCTACTCAGGCTATAAGCCACCCAAAATCTTGTTGAGATGAGTTCTTATATCCCTCTCACCATTTCTGATGGCAAGCTTGTTAGTAAGAAATGTCTCTGATTGTTTTCTTGACTTAACCAGTGCTGTTGGGTGAACCAGCATGGTGAAAATAAAGAAAGCTTTAAAAAGGCAAAGAAAGCTTCTTTTACAGGCTAAGACCTTCTTGTTCAGACAGGCATTTAAAACAGAAGGATTTTGTGTTGTTTTTATGTTTATTTGATGTTTGTAAGTATGAATTGTCTTATATGTTTTTAATCAATAAAATCGGTTTAATAAAAAAACAAAAAAAAAACCCAAGGTTTTTAAATAATGGGTGTTGTATTCTTTTAAAGTATTTTAAACACGTTTATTTTTTAACTATATTTTACTCTTATATGCAACCTGTTTTTATATTATAATAATTTAATTCTGTTTTAATATTTTCTGTGTTTTAAATTGTACAAGATTTTTAATCTTGTAAGCTGCTCCAAGTCCTAGTTTTGGGAAAAGGGTGAGATATAAATAATAGTAATAATAATGGAGGAATGATCAAAATGAGTACAAAAATGGAGTGTATATAGTGGTAACAGAAACCTAAGGTCAGCAAAATGAAATGTAAGATGAGCAAAATGAATTTGAAACAGCACGTTGCTAAAAAGAGACATAGCAAGAAATATTTTCTCAAATATATCAGAAGCAATAACACAGCTGAGAGGCAGATGAGGTTGTGCAATATGAAAAACATTCTGAAAGGGGAATGGGGTGACTGTAGAATATGGGGTGGAGTTCTTTGCATTGTTTCTCATTATGGAAAATGTTGGAGAGACTCGAGTGTGGATAGGATGGCCATAGATCATATCACCCTTGACAAATACCAGGGTTTTTATATATATTGTAGACAAAAGGCATGAACCAACATGGTGTAGTGGATTGAGACTTGAATAAATATCCGAGGCGGCATCTACACTGAAGAAATAATCCAACTTGACACCACTTTAACTGCCATGGCTCAATGCTATGGAATTCTAGGATTTGAAGTTTTTTGAGATATTTAGCTTTCTCTGTCAGATAGCTCACAGGCTACAACAAACTAAAAATCCTAGGATTCCATAGGATGGAGCCATGACAGTTAAAGTGGTGTGAAATTGTATCAGTTCTTCAATGTGGCAGCAGCCTGAGACAAGGATTCAAATTTCCACTCAGCCATAGAAACCTACTGGTGACCTTGGGCAGGTCAGGTCCTCCCAGCCTCAGAAGAAGGCCACAGCAAACCTACTCTGAATAAATGCTGCTAAGAAAAGCCTCTGATAGGATCACTATTAACCAGAGTAAACAAAAATATTTGACTTTGTTTAAACTAGCACTAGGGTGCAGTTCCTTTCATTAGTGCCTCAGAACTGTGAATAGCTATCGTTTCTTTCATGTAGAGTTTACCTCACCCTTTTTAAAGCCTTCTGCTAGCAAACACCAGGAAGATATATCATGAAACAATAAATCAGAGCTGAAGTAATAAATCACATCTTGCATAGTCAGGTACATAGAAGAGTAAACAATGGTTCACCAGATATTTGCGTATTACACATATCAGCTTGCAATCATGCCTCTGGGTGTGCAATTTTGCCAGCTGCCAGCCTCAAATCCAGAAATCTTACTAGACTTCTTTCTTTTCAGCTGATGTATAAATAAATTATAATTCTGTCAGTCACAATAATGATGCTCTTTATATCCATAACCGTAGAACATTTGGACCAAATTTGTAGTGTGTTTGGCACTTTTGTCAATGATATAATTTGTGATAAAATATAATGCCTACAATCAACCAAAAAACTGTGCTGTATGCACACTGCTGAACTAAAAGAAAAACACATCAGCACTCTTCCCGATATGATTTCAACTTATGGCTACCCTCTGTAGATTCCTTGATTGAGTCTGTCTACCTGTAATGTGGTCTTCCTCCTTTCCTACTGCTTTCCACCTTGCCAAACATTATTGTCTTTTCTAATGATTTCTGTCTTCTAAAGATATGTCCAAAATACAATAGTTTTAGTTTAGTCATCTTGTCTTCTAGAGAAGGTGCCTTGTGTTCCTACAAAACTATTGGTTAATCTTACAAATGGTAGTTAAATATTAAAATAATAGGAAGTGGTTCCCCTATGTACTTGTTCTAATACATTTTCTTAAATCTTTGCATTGGTTCATTGACTCTTTTGCCAGAATCCTGTTGGTGACAGATGTCAGCTTGATCTCCTGTTATACTAGTTTGCATATCCTTTTCAAATTGCTGCTGAAGAAAGTATATAGTACATCTTTACATAAGGATACCCTCTTCCATACTAACCCAGTTTGAAGGTATTGAGTTGTTCTTTCACAGTGAAATAATGGCTGGGGGAAAGAAACTCCTAGACACCATTGGGCTGCTGTCATGGAATAAGGAATGGCTACTGTCTTCCCAGACATTCAGTGTAAAGTCATAGGTATGCTGGTGTAAATTTTTTCACCAACATAAATTATTCAGGTTATTGGCCACTGACAAAAACTTGAAACTGAATTTATGAAACCAAATATGTTTTTATCAAAGCACATGGGGAAGGTGAATCAATAAAATACAGCAAATACAGTGGTCCCTTGGTATCAGCTGGAGTGTGGTTCCAGGACCCGCCGTGGTTGCCAAAATCCACAGATGTGCAAGACCCATTATATACAGTGGTATAGTAAAATGGTATTCCACATATAGTAAAGATATACAGGCTATAGTAAAGCTATAAAAAAGCTTATATTGTAAAGTGTGTGTCTTGGTGTGTATGTGTCTATATATAGCTTATATAATAAAGCTATATAATAAAGCTATATAAGCTAGTAAAATATTAGACAATGCTACTGCTAGATGGATTTGTAATTGATTGATTGGCCAAACCAAAATGGCTCTTCTTCATCCTGGGGGGAAGTGATTAGTGGGGTACCACTGGGTTCTGTCTTGGACTCAATCCTATTCAGTATCTTTATCAGAGCCTTAGATGAAGGCAAAGGCACACTTATCAAATTTGCAGATGACACCAAATCAGGAGGGTTAGCTAATACCACATAGGACAGGATCAAAATTCAAAATGACTTTAATAGATTAGAAAGCTGGGCCAAAACTAAATGGATTTCAACAAGGGAAAATGTAAGGTAATACACTTAAGCAAATAAAAATGAAATGCACAGATATAGGATGGTGAGACACCTGGCTTGACAACAGTACATGTGAAAGGGATCTAGAAGTCCTAATAGACCACGAATTGAACATGAGTCAACAGTGGGATGTGGCAGCTAAAAAAGCCAATGGGATTCTAGGCTGTATCAAGGGAAGTATAGCGTCTAGATCAAGAAAAGTAATAGTGCCATTCTATTCTGCTTTGGCCAGAGCTCACTTGGAATATTGTGTCCAGTTCTGGGTATCACAATTCATAAAGGATGTTGACAAGCTGGAGCATGTCCAGAGGACAACCACCAAAATGGTGAAGAGTCTGGAAACCATACCCTATTAGGAGGGACTTAGGGAGCTGGGTATGTTTAGCCTGGAGAAGAGAAGGTTAAAAGTTGACATGATAGCTCTGTATAAATATTTGAAAGGATGTCATACTGCAGAGGGAACAAGTTTGTTTTCGGCAGCTCCAGAGAGGACTTGAAGCAATCGATTCAAACTACAGAATAAGAGATTCTACCTCAAAATTAGGAAGAACTTCTTGGCAGTGGAGCTGTTCAATAGTGGGGCGCTGTCTCAGAGTGTGGTG
>CM034706.1:37023763-37037912 GCA_020142125.1 Phrynosoma platyrhinos | reverse complement strand
CCCAGAGGTCCCACACCAACTTGGGGTCCCACCCCCCAGGAATCCCTGCCTGTAGGTGGGATGTATGAAGGGTGTCATGTGTGACCATTGGGAAGAGGTTTCAGGGTCCTGTGACCCTGCTGGTTAGAAAGAGCCAATTGGAAGGCAGTTTTAGAAACTCTCTGTGGGTTGGGCCCTGCCTTGTACAGAAAAGCCTTTGGGCAAGCCCAAACATGTTCAGAGAAGACAGCATGGAGGCACCCACCTCTTCTTCAAGCCCCATAGAGCAAGAAAATCAAATAACAAATGTGAAGCCAAAAGGCAGTAAACGTTGTATCTGCAATAGTTCAGATGATATGCTCTCTACTTATGCTGAATTTGCTAAAGAGGAAGCTGTTGAGATTTCCAAAGCCTGGAACCACATGGCAGACAACATTTCAGAAGAACCGCCTGTAATGCAAGTAAAAACTGGCTTTATTTCGTTTTGAGGGATTTGACTAGCCTTGCAAAGTCAGGGCCCTCCACCCTCTATTCCCCCCAAAAGATTAATCTTTACTCTTTATATTTTAGCAACCTGGGACTTGTAGTGGGTCTGCAGAAGCATGCGGAGGCAACCAACTACCTACAGCTTTGTGGAAGCTGGCCTGCATACGGCAAGTGGATAAATCAGCAGGTCATCTTTTAGAAAAATGTGTTTTGGTATTAAATGTGTATGTTTTTTTAAAAACCTGGTATTTTAAATGAAATCTTTTAAATTATGTTTTAGGAGTCTGTGGATGTGGGTGCAAGCCACCCAAGCCATGTGGTCATGGTTGAATTCTGGGATTAGACATTGAAAAGGAATCACCAATTTTTTTCTCCCAGAGAACTTAAAGTTCTAATGGTATCTATAGTCCAAGCTATGCCCCTTGCCGAATGTCCTGCCCCCCCCGGAGGTCCCACCCCAACTTGGGGTCCCGCCCCCCCAGGAGTCTTAAAACACTGGAGTCTTTTTGGAGTCTTAAAACACTGTTTTGACCAATATCTACAGGAATTTTGTGTTGGATGTGTAACAGGTGCCCCCCCCACATAAAATTCTCATGACCGTATTTTCTGGGCAAAACATTTTCTTTGCAGAAAATTGTGCCAGTTGTGTGGGCAAATACATTCCAAAAATGTGCTACACACATGTCTGCTTGTAGTCTACAGTTTCAACTGCCTAATGATAACTAAGGATACTGTAGACCAGGTCTTGGTACTAGTAACCAAAGTAGGGAGAGCTGAAAAATCCCTGAAAGAATTAAATAAGGTTTTAAGACCCAGGGATAAACCTGTTTTGGATCATGTGTTTAAAGTAATTAAAAACAGATCTTACAACACATTTCTGACATCTTTTAATGGTGCCTCTGAATAATAAAAGTTGACAAGAAGTTTGTTTGAAAACTGGTGACTGATTCCTTTTGAAACTATTTGCTAAATGTTTTTAAAATAAAAAATTAGTTGATTTAAAAATGGTGTTTGTGATTTTCTTTTTTAAAACTGGCTACTGTAGAGATGGGGTATACGTGTGTATTTAAATGGGTGTACCAGTGTTCATGCAGCCCTTATTCTCTTTAGAAAATATGATGCTGGGGGGGGGGAATATAAAATGGAGGGGGGAGAGGGGTGATTCTTTAAATTAAACAATGTAGAGGCTAACCATTATAAATTTTACGTGGTGTGTCCCCTGCAAAAACCTTAAAAGAAGGAACAAAGATGGCTCCTGCCACATGGCCCCACCTAGAAATATGTGACCGGCAGAAGGTCCACTCTGGGGGTGGGTGGGGGGTACAGGCATATCCTTCCTCCTTTCTTTGGAGTGGTTGGGTGGCAATAATCACAGATTGTCTGCCTGGGATTTAAAAGTTCTGCAGAGAAGGGGCTCTGTCCTTTTGGTCATATTGCAGAATCACTTCTGGAAGCTCATTGTGTGTGTTTTATAAGGCTGTTTATGTATTCCAGTAGTTCAGGGATACTTTAATAATAGCTGCATTTGTATTATTAAATACTCATTCTATAGTAACACCATGTCCTTTTTCCATTTCCAATTTCAAACCTCACATTGGCAGTTACAGTGTTCCAACTATGAGGGTACTGTATCTCAGCTAGTGCTACTTCCCATTCCCCAGGAAGCTCCAGAAGTCTTGTTACAGAGATAGTAAAGTTTGAGATTGTGTTGCTAGAACCGACTTTCAATTGGCTCTTTTGAACCACCAGGGTCACAGGACCCACTGGTCCACAGGGGCATCACAGGATCATAGGGCAGGATCACACGACACCAGCAGGGATTCTTGGGGTGTGGGACTCCAAGTTGGGGTGGGACTTCCAAGGATGGCAGGACTTCTGGCAGGGGGCAGGATATCTGGAGAGGGTGGGACTTCTGGTTAAGGCTGGACTTCCAGGGCTGGGCATCTATCAATGGGCAGGGCTTATGAGTGACGAGAGGTGCCACTCTATACTACTCTCATCGATTCTCTGCACCCACACATCCCTCCATCCCTCATATGTAGATCATACCGCTTCAAAGCTGACTTCACAGGGTCAGAACAGTTTTGGCAGGGTAGGCATAAGTAACTTTCATTAGCACAATAGGTTCTTTCAGTCTAAGCCACAACCTCCAACTGTGTGAAATATAGGCTCTTGTTAAGAGGCAATTTAAAGCTTCAGATTATACAGCAGGCCCAAGAAGTACTTGCAGCCCTGTCAGATGTAGCCCTGTGATAGAACGAGCATAACACTCCCTACCTATATCACCAAGGACAACAGATATCATTAAAGGATGCTGAAGCTCTGAAAAACTTAATCCTTTAAAAGAAAATAGAACCTGAATTCCATCATTGTTGCAGCCCGTGTGATATGAGACAGAATTTGAGAGATCATGTAAATGGAAAATCACTGACACAAATATAGGTGCTGATCTAGTGGGCTCAAATGGGGCAGTATTCAGGCATTAGAACTGATATGCAAATTTCCCTCTACAGTGGTCTGGGAACTATTTGTATCTTCAGAGCTGAATAATTAAGAAGAATGATGGAGAAGGAGACACCGTACTGCTGCCATGCTGTCTTCCATAATTGTCATTTCAGCTCTAATAAGTATGGAAAGGAGTTTGAGTCCTTGTGAAAAGAAAGGGGATGATGATCATGAACAAGTTCTAATTTGATGGTTAGAAACCAATTAGGGAGAACATCCAAACAAAGGGCTGATTCACAGAAGCATTTTCTGAACAAGTGGAATAAGGCAACAATCTCCATCACTTGCCATTTGCTGTGGAGCCTTGTGAGTCTAAACATTTGCAACTAACACATTAGAAACTGAGCAATTCTTTTATTTTCCTTTAATGCATTGTGGTCCAGAATTTGTTATTCCTACAGAAGAGCTATGGAAATAAATATGATTTTAAGTTAGCCACTCTTAATCTAAGTATGTCTGGCTTCATCCTATTATGATTAATCTTGACATATTCTTTAATAACTGATTCTTCTCTGAGACACTCAAGGATGTGAACTAGTCATTCATCCCTTCTTTAATACCAGTGGTGGACAACTGTCAGATGTATGCTGCCCTGCTGCCCCACCCCAAGAAGGCTTTGAACAGCCACATCACCATTCCACATCAATACAAAAAAACGGCAGCACCATTTTGACCTCAAATGCCTCCAAACATCTTCTAGGTGATGCAGGGTCAATTTTGCCATTCCTTCCCCCAGGCCATCTTATAGGCTCAGAAGAGGCTTTTTTGGAGCAGGGTATCACACAGAAGTTAACTTCTGAATTACTTCCTGTTAGAAAAATACCCTTTCCTAGGCCTAAAACAGTTTCAGGGCAAAAACTGTGGGAGAATTGGTCTTATGCCTTCAAAATGTTGTTTGGGGTCACTTTGGGAGCAAAAAGTTTTGGGGTCACAATTCCTCATCCTTGTTTAAGATTGAACTATTATTCTCTTGATAATAATCTTGTGAGGTAGGTTATGCTGACACCCAATGACTTTTCTATCTGAATAGGAATATGAACTTACATCTTTCCAGCTGTAAGATCTATACTCTGGCCATTACTCCACCATACTATATAATGTCTTTGTCATAAAACTACTGTGCGGATACTTGCACCATGTAAAACTGATCCCCTTGGCAATCTACTCCCAAGGCTCTGTTTAAAACTACTGTTGCAATGCTTACTGCTGCAAGCTAAAATACAGGCATATCTGAATCCCTTCCCAGTGTGAACTTGCTGAGCCACCCAAGCAAGTTCCTCTGGAGTCTGGAGCATGAGAAACCACTTGTGGCAGGAGTACAAGGAGGCATTTCTGCATCTGGCCTAACTCTTACCTGGAGAATTATTTTGGCTCTTTAATCCATGGACTACTATGGACATCAGTAAAAGAAAATACACAAATAAAGACAAAAATACACCCGTTAATAAAGCCTATGACAAAGAAACTCCTTTTTACAACATCTTTTTTATGCCTACCTAACCAGTTTTTCTCTTTGTCCTCTGTTTAGTTGGAAAGATTTTTAGTAGCGTTGGCTATGGAAATATGGTGAAGGAGGGCTGGAGAAACAGGCTTTCAATATCAGATTGCAGCAACATGTCTGCAGTAAACAGTGCAATAAAAGCTTGAGCTGGGAAAAAACTAGATTCTGTTCTGCCTATTCCTAATGCAACTGCAGGTGCCTGTCTGAAACAGGCATAGTGAACAGTAGCAACCTCCAAAATCCCTTCCTAAGCATGTGTGAACAGCAAAGCAGAATCAAAAGAGGAAAGTAGATAAGCTGCATCACTAGGTACCCCCAGTATGTTAAAAAAAAGTTAGATCTGTAAGTTTGCCACCAAATTAGAAAACTCACAACATTTTTGTTTACTTATGCAAGTCTTACTTGACTTTGTAATTTCATTTTGTATGTGTTTATTGTTAGTTTTGGATAAAACATTTGCTGAAACATGTTTATGTAACCTTATTCCTTCCATCATTTCTGTCTTTGGTACCACATTTTCTGTTGAAGTAATGCTCAAGTTCATACCTACTTTCTAAACTGAGGTATACCTGTACATATCTCACTCAAGATTGTAGGATGTGTACTTTCCAACTCTTGTTTATTAGCTATGAGAAATCATAGCTGACAGGAACCTGGTGCGGCCGCTAGAGTCAAAGGGACTCTATCTTTGAGAGACAGTACAATGTCACAGTGGGTTAAGTCTGATTATATTGCCATTCTAAAACCTTGACAAGTGAGTCTTTGCAACTCCCTGCAGTATTTCCTTCCTTCTGGATTGAAAAACAACTAATATGTAATCTGTGAGCACTTTGCTTTTCTTTGTTTTGAGAAGCAAAAATAAACAATGACAGGTGCAGAGCACAAATATGTGAAACATCAAATGTATTTGTAACTTTTTCCATTTTAAAAACACAAATGTTATCAAATAAAACAAGTAGTAGCGTTCTCAAGCTTTGAACAGTACAATCAGAACCATAAGGTGAAGGGATGTCTTCTGTGGTTCCTTCCTGTACAAAATGTCTGTATTGTTGAAATACACATGCAGTCCCCACAAGCCCACTGAGCCCAGAGGTCCCAGTGCTTAGGAAAGTAAGACATGCAAATGTCTATCAACCTATTAGTTCCCTGTAATAATCCTGGGACATGCTGTTATACTTTTATCTGAATCTTTCACTGTCTTAAAATTTCTTCAAGTGGATTTAAAAATGCATTTGAAACATGTATGAACACTATTTATTTATTTGATTTGTATTCCACTTCCCCTCAATTATGACTCAAAGTGGCTTACAATGTACAGCAAATTAGAACAACTAAAACAATATGGAAGGCAAAATATTTTTATAGCATTAAACCATATATCCAATTAAAAATCTAGGAGGATGGTGGCATCATCTTCTTTGCAGGGAAGGAGCTGTAGGAACTGAGCCAACTAGCTGTCCCTCATCCTCCTGGTATCTTTCTCTAGCCTCTAACTAAATGGATGTGTGGAGATTGCCCAGCCAGAAAACAAGTACTTGGAGCATGGGGAGGAAGAAGGAGACCTAACTACACCCAGCAGAACTTAATGGTTTGGCAATATGATGCAGGTTCTCAGCAACATATGGACAAATAAGTCACAATATAGAGAAAAGATGCCTATGGAACCATAGTGAAATGGTGTCCCTTATATAAAATGGCAAAATCAAGCTTTTCTTTTTGGAATTCATATTATTTATTGAATATTTTCAAGCTGTGGGGTGGTTGAATCCATGGATAAAAAAATCTGTGGATACACAGGGCTCACTGTATCCCTGAATAAGGTAAAATTCCTTGAAATAAAGAATAGTTTGCAACCCTACTCATAGACCCAAAGAAAACAAGCAAATTTGCCTGAGTGTGCTTTTTTCAATTTACAAGAAAACCCTTGCCTCAGATTAATTTTAGTTGGATATTAAGGCCAAAGAGCAATCCACTCTGAGATACAGTGATAAGTGTTCTTGAGATTAATTTACATTTGCACACGGGGACAGAGTGTCATTCATCCAGGAATTTGAAAGGAATTCAAGAATGAGGGTCCCCCCCCCCCCGCCAACTTCAGTCTGGAGCTATTCTCTCTCTTCCTCAGCTGACAATACAGAACAGACATCAATATAAGTGCTGAGTGCTAACAAAATATACAATTTGTTATTTTGAGCACCCTCTAATCCAGAGCATGGAAGGCTGCCAATGCTATTTGTCACCACTCCCCCTGTCCCCATTATGGCATACAGAGGACTAAGTGCGGTGAATGAAATCATTTGCCACTTGGTGAGTTTATCACATCTCAGGAGATCCACAATCCAGTGAGAAAGAGAGCACACAGTCTGATGTGCAGACTCTTTAACATGGTTTAGCAGCCTGACTGAAACCTATGGGACATTTTCTCGTGTAAATTGAATCTGCTGATCTCACAAATGGTGGCCCGACTCACACTGGCCCAACTATGACATTTTGGATTCAAAAAAAGGCAAAAGGTAATATAAATAATCTTCATCGATGGTACTTCTGTTGAAAAGTAACAAACAATGTATATAATAAAAGTATGCAAAACTAATACAGTCAAAAAGATACAAAATGAATAAGAGTAGCAATGGCAAGCAAAATAAAACAAAATAGTAAATATACCAAACAATATAAGCTACACTGGAGCAGAGTAAAACAAAAGGTGTGCTAAAGCAAAAGGGCTAACAAAGAGAGAGAAGCTGAAAGCTAGCCTTATAAAGGCTTAGCAGCTGAATAAGATAATTCATACAGCTGAAAGCCATTTCCATCCCAGCAGCTCACCATTAACCCTATAATGGCCAAAGTTCTAGATTATGTCCCTATTCCAACACATGCATCCTCCATTACATAATAAACCAGCAGGAAGGCAGGGGAAGAGTAGCCTAATGCAGTCAATGGCCAGTCCATTCCTGTTTGGGGCAGGGGACAGAGAGACTAATTTCCATGAGTATCTCTGTAACACTGTACTGACCATGGCCTTTACAGGATATAAGACATATTAATTTTACGTCAAAATATATATCTGGTTTTCACTTTAGAGAACAGATGAACCAGCTAATAACACCTAAATATTATTCAAAGACATAGCTGTGTTAATTGGGAAAATCAGTATGAAAAGGGATCTTGTAGCACCTTTGAGATAACTGGAGAGTTGGTATCATGAGCTTCCATAGGCTTGACTTGTTTCAAATCTAGGAAAGCTCACACCACCAATTTCTCTCTTTCATTTATACCCAAAACACACTGCAGAAATAATCCAGTTTGAGACCGCTTTAACCAAAAATGCTACAGAATTCTGGGAATTGTAGTTTTGTGAAGACATTTATCCTTCTTTGGTGTCACAATAAACTACAACTCAAAGGATTCCCTTGCACTGAACCAGGGCAGTTAAAGAGGTCTCAAACTGGATTATTTCTGCAGTGTGTTTTGGACTTTATTTTCAAAGGTGCCACAAGATCCTTTGGCATACTAAATATTATTGTCAGTCCTGACTGAAGTAGAACCATTGAAACAATGAAATTTACATATGTTTTGATTCATCATTTAAACATTGATTCAGTGTTCTAATTGAGATTCCAGCCCATAAAAATAAAAACAAAAAAGAATCACAGCAAACCAACAACAGTTACAAAGAATAGTTTTAAACAAACAAACAATTTATTGGAAGCATTAGCACAGTAAGGGAAAAACAACACTCAGCCATATCTTAGTTTATCAGTGGAAGGAGCTTAAGGTCTGGGCCAAGTAGATTTCTTAGGGTAGTACATCCCAGAGTGTGAGTACCATGACTGAGAAGGCCTCTCACCCACTGCTCTTCAGATGGCAGAGGAACCCAGAAAATGACCTCTTTGTAGATTGGTTCATGGGGATGGGAAGGAAAATGAAAAACTAGATATTTCTTGAGTTTACTACTGTATGTACTTATGTATACATCAAGAAATTTAAATAAAAAACTGACTCAACCTGACTTGACTTATCCATGGGTCAATGTAAGTACTGTATCTTAACTCTTATTTATAAGAAGGAGCCATCCCCTGGTGAAAGGCAAGAGTATAATCTGTCCTGGAAGCATTGCCCCCTCTACTCTCTCATCCATCCAGCCTTAAGAGTGAGCACAAAGAGTTATGTATGCTGGAATTTTGTATGTTCTTTGACATTGTTTTTCTTTGCTTCATCCTTTAGATTCTTTGTTACATGACCCTGCGTTTTACCCTCATCTTATCCACAGGTCATATCAAAATCCATAATTTTGGGCCCAGAACTTGCCCTCAATGTATACATGAGGGCAACTTATAATTGAGTATATATGGTAAGTTTCATGGATTTAGGGCTTTCAAGGTCAGAACCTTGAGTTAATACCAATAAAGAGTTTGGAAATGTTACTTTTTGTACTACATCTCGTAGAATCCTCAGGCCACCATAACTGTAGGCTTTAGAGTTCAAGAATCAAGCCAGAGTCAAGAGTCAATACATTTAGCATGTTTTTCCTCACTTGTGTACCCTGCATTTAATATTTTATTTTGTGGCTTTCTTTTGTGATTGGCCATTAGAAGATAAACAAGGGCTTAATTCACAAGCCTGACTGCTACATTTACATGTATCTCTGAGGAAATCCCAGTGTGGGATGGGAAACAGGTTAATCTCAGGAAATATGCATTCCCCTTAATGTTAATGGGAGATAAGAGGTTGAAACCCCCACTGAGCCATGAAACTCATTGTGTGATCTTGTACCAATTAATCTCCCTTGGCCTGATGTACCTCACAAGGTTATTGTGAAGTTAATGTGGAGGAAGAGGAAACTCATGTATGCAACTTTAAACCCATTGGAGGAAACATAGATTAGAAATACAGCCATCAGACAATCAATCAATTGGGGATGGAAGGGTTAACCCAGCTAAAGAAAATATTTGACTTTTCTTTCCTTTCCTTTTCACTCTCTTCCCCTACATGGCAATTGAGAGCAGATCCAGGAGGTCAACAGAGCAACAGAAAGCTCAACAATCTTTTCCTCCTACTCCATTTTCCCTTGCTCTAGGGCTGTCAGTTCAGGACTGTCTCAGATTGTGATATTTCTAGGCCAAAAAGTGAGATGGAAGGATCATGTTAGACTATGACTCTGAAGACCAGGGTTCAATCATCAGCTTGGCCATGAAACCCGCTCAGTGACCTTGGACAAGTCGCATGTTCTCAGCCTGGGGAAGGCAATGACAAACCTCCTCTGAACAAATCTTGCAAGAAAACTCCATGATAGGGTTATCTTAGAGTTTCCATAAGTCAGAAATGACTTGAAGGCACACAAAAGAACAACAACCTACATAATAATGAACCAAACTCTCCAAGATATTAAAAGGATACAGTCCTTATCTCACACAATTGCATCAGAGCAAGCCAATTTTTGCCAATCTAGGGAGCTGGAAAGTGCTCTCTGAAAAAGTACTAATCAACATTTACGACTTCTTACAGAAGCTTAGCACTTATAGCAATGTAAAAGCTTGCATTCCAAAGTTGACAAATGAAGAGACAGCTATATTCCCCTATTTGAGCCTCTCTCATAAACTGTCAATGCAATTCATCTGAGAGTCAATTCATAATACAAAGCACTTCATATACCCAATCTGCCTACTATTGCTAAATATGTAATTACAGGAACTAAGGAAATCAGTAAGTATTGTGCAGGTATGTGAAACAAAAAACCCACATTATCTTTCAGTCTGGCAGTAGGGAAAAGCTGTATTTTCAGGGATAGATGCATATGAAAATAGAAACCTGCATAGCAGGGCTGGGGAAACTCTGGCCCTTCAGATGTTGCTGAATTGTAACTCATACAAACCCTATCCATGATAGCCAGTCTCAAAGGATGATAGAAGCTGCAGTCAAACAATATCAGGAGGGCCACAAATTGCCTACTCTTCCTGTAAAGCTTTGGGGAAATGTCTGGGAGTGAGGAGTCAAGGAACTTTTTTTGAAATGAGAGAGACTTTAGCCCAGATGTCCTGTGTATCATGCTGCAGGGCTGGCTTCCTATTAGAGTGAGCTAGAAGATGCTAGGTGACAGAAAGTGACCCTGAGGCAATGGAGAACAAAGCAGTGTGTGCCTGTCCTGTCTCCATGGAACTAACCTGCTTCCTTCTGATATACTACTGTCAGATACTGTGCTGTCACTAGTACTAACAGTTTTGTGGGGGTTTTGGCCTATAGTTCTCAGAATCATGATGGTTGGAGGATCTGGGGTGCTGTAATCTAAAATAATAATTTTTCCAAGCCCTGACTTGGAATTATATCCAATTTCCTGTATGTCCAGCTTCTCTAGGTGGAATGGAGGGTGTCTTGTGACTTAAAATAACCCTGCTTCAAAACACTCCCTCCACTTTTTTTCTGATTGCTTTGGAAGTCATATTGTCTTTGTCTCACATTGCTCTGGAAGGAACCTGAACTGAGACAGAGTGCTTATCTGTGCATTTTCAGGATGACAAACCCTAAGCAGTCATTGTACACTGGATTCTGGCTCCCCCCTTGGTTTTAAAATATACTGAGCTACCAGTCTGCTCCATGGATAGCAAGGACAAGAGGTGACTTTTTACAGTTCTATAAAGCCAGACATTTGTATGGTAATTTATTAACTTATTCACAAATTATCTGAGTCATATAAATTCTTGCTAACAGATGGAAATTTGGAAACACTTTCCTAAAGGTTCTGCCATGGGGAACTACATCTTTGGAGAGTAAAGCTCTCCCGCCCACCTGCCATGCCTGCCCCAGTGAAATTTCATTATGAATTGTAAACCACAGATTGCCTAAATGAGAAACTGGATTTTGCATTACATTATATTGAGCTTATGCTAACATGAGCTTTAGAATTCAAGATAGAAATGCCATTTACTTGAAGTGCTGAATGTTTTCATAATGCCTTATATATAGGAGGCAAAGCAAGGACTTGCCCATTTCTTCAAGAAGAGAACACATAATGCTAAATAAAATCTTCCTTTTGTATAGGGTTTTTATTTTACTATTCTGCTATCCATACAGTAATATAATCTTAAATTATGGATTGACCTTGAATACTTACAAAGAGATGTAATCATAATACAGAGAGAATGGAGAAAGATTTAAAAGCAGCCTATATTCAAAGACAATAGGTCTTTCATTCATGAAATGTGACTCGGAGATGAAAAGAAAACAACAAAAAAGTGTGAACAAAAAAGGCACTGATAACAAATGACCTACCTGAAACTTCTGCGAAAAAGAAAAATTGCATTTTCTTAACCTTCAGATTTCCTGGGACAGTGTAGAAATGTTCTGGAATGTAATTTCAGCTGGGCAATCTCCTCACGTGCTGTTGAATTTCCTTATGAAAACTCAAGGGTCAGCCAAAAAAAATGATTGAGGAGGAATCACTGCTGTCTTGCATCTGCTGTGATTATTTATATCTGAGCTAATTATACACACAAAAAGGACTCTTTAGATCAGTTGCATTTTTCATTGCCTCTCTTATCTAAACTGTTTCCCCTGATTGCATTGACTTTCATGCATCTTTTCAAATGAATGCATAGAAAGAAGAGCAGACCAGTAATACCTCCACCATACATCGGAGTCTGCATTTATACAATAATAAAGTAATGCACATGTTTCATGCTTCAGAGTGCTTAGAGCAAGTAGTGTCTATTCAACATGCCTTACAACAAACTTGCTAGGTAGATAAGGGAGGGCTGTGGGTGAGAGACTATACCTTGCCTAACGCCCCCTAATCAGTCCATGGCTAAGGACTGTTTCCTTCAGCTCAACAGTATAATAACCACTCAGTCATGGAAACCCACTGGGTAACCTTAAGCAAGTCACACACTCTCATTCTTAGAGGAATGATGATGATGATGATGATGATGATGATGATGATGATTTCTGTCCTCTCCTGTGACATTAGCCCAAACAGAAAATAGACAAAACCTGCTCCTTTTTACTTTTGGAAAATCCCGAAAGTAAAAAGGGGAAGGTTTTGTTTACTTTCTATTTGGGTTAATGTCACATTAACCCTGTTGTTTGTGAAAAACTACCCATTTTTGCGAGCTTTTCTAGTTTCTATATCCTGTTTCTGCATGGGATTTTTGCAGTTTCCCTCCATATGATAAACTCCTTTGTCTGCAAAGAGAAGATGTTGTGTGGGGTGCCAGTCTAACATATCTAGGAAAGGAGTTCCAGAGCCTGGGGGCAGCCACTGAGATGGTCCTATGTGAGGGTAGTGGGACAAAGAAAATGACCTCCCTAACAGATCCCAAATCATGGTCTGCTTCATAAGAGAAAATATGGTCCTTCAATCAATCTGGACTTGAGCCATATAGTGCTTTATAGGTCAAAATCAGCACTTAGAATTGTGCCTGGAAATGGACTGGCAGTCAGTTAAGTTGTTGCAACAAGGGAGTTGTATGTTGCCTTTAGCCAGTCCCAGTTAGCAATCTAGCTGCAGTTCTTTGCTGAAGTTTCCAAAAGTAGCCCTACATAGAGTGTGTTACAATAATCCAGCTGGGACATGTATCACTGTTGCCAGATCTGACATCTCAAGGGACAGGAGCAGCTGGCACACAGGCTTCAACTGTGCAAATGCATTCCTAGCCACTGCTGAAACCTGAGTTTCCAGGCCCAGAATTGAATTCGGGAGCACACCCTGTGCTGCGGAGATGCTGAGAACCTGCTTCTTCAACAGCACCCAGCACAGACTGAATCCCTTTTCCCTTATAATAATAATATAATAATTTTTTATTTATAGCCCACCCCTCTGCTTGGCAATCGGGGCGGGTTACAGCATATTAAAACATACAAAGTTAAAAGCATTCCCTTATCCCTCAATCTAACCCTCCCATCCCACTAAAACAAGATTAAACTATTGAAGAGTTAAAATACAATAAAAACAACAAAACAGCAATAGAACAGGCAGCAATGGACAGTAGGGCAGGCAGCAACAGGGGGAACAAATGAAAACCATCTCCCCTGAGCTGAAAGGTTATTCCAGGAAGGCCTGCCGGAAGAGATCCATCTTTACTGCTTTTTAAAAAGCAGCAAGGGTGGTAATGAGATGGATCTTGTCCAGCAAGGCCATTCCATAGTCTGGGAGCGGTCACAGAAAAGGCCCTCTGGGAGGTCTGGGACAGCCTAGTTTTTATTGGCTGTAACAGATTCCTCCCAGAGGACCAGAGGGCACAGGGGGGAACGTATGGGGAGAGGCGGTCCCTAAGATAAGATAGACCCAAGCCATGTAGGGCTTTAAAGGTCAAAACCAATACCTTGTACTGTGACCGGAAACTAATCAGCAGCCAGTGAAGGGATTTAAGCACTGGTGTTATGTGCTCCCTCCTAGATGTTCCTGTAATTAACCTGGCTGCCATATTTTGCACCAGTTGTAGTTTCCAGGTTAGGCACAAGGGTAGTCCCATGTAGAGTGCATTGCAGTAATTCAGAGGTGAGGTTACCAGAGCATGTACCACAGTTTCCAGGTGCCTCATGTCCAGATAAGGGTGTAGTTGGCGTATCAGCCGAAGCTGATAACAGGCACTCCTGACCGTCGCACTCACCTGACCAGTCATGTGGAGCGACGAGTTGAGGAGTACCCCCAAGCTGAGAACACAGTCCTTAGAGGAGAGTGTGACT
>CM034706.1:36955594-36985097 GCA_020142125.1 Phrynosoma platyrhinos | reverse complement strand
GTTGGACTCTGGACACCAGAGTTGAACCCTGGCTGGGCCATGTAAGCCGCCTTAGCAATCCTGGGCAAGTCACACACTCTCAGCCTCAGAGGATGGCAATGAGGATGGCAATGGCTAACTCCCTCTGAAATACCTGCCAAGAAAACCCTGTGATAAGCTCACCTTAGGGTCACCATTATATATATATCAGCAATGACTTGAAGGTATACAACAACAACAGAAGAATTTCAGCAGAGTTGCTTGCTACTTGTTACCTGTTTGCATGACAAGCAACACTTGCTTAAATTCTCTTTTCTATGCAATCATTAAAGCTACAGGAACACCTGCCACTCTTCTGTCTGGCAACCTTATCTGGAAAACAAAGTAAAAGTCCACAGTCCACTAAATAACATCAGCGTAAATAATTTGGAAGCATGAAGCTGAGAAAAGTGGCTGGGAAGAGAGGTGCTTACAATACTCTTACAAGTATGGTGTAGCGTAGCCATTTGAGTGTTGGACTATGACTCTGGAAATCATGGTTTGATTCCCCTCTCTAGCACAAAAACCCACTGGGAAAGTCATACTCTCAGCATCAGAGGATTGCAATAGCAGACCCCCTCTGAAAAACTTGCCAAGAAAACCCCATTAGGGTTGCCATAAGTAAAAATGACTTGCAGGCACACAACAACAAACAATATAACCTAGCCTTAGAATATTTATTGTTTATATGATTATTATAGAAATAGGAAGCAGAAGAATGATCAAGGACAAACTAAAAAGAACATAGTGCACAAAGAAGAAAACACAAAGAGCACATCAAATGTAACAGATTTTTAAAAAAACAGATGATGTCTTTGCTCTGCTTGCTCTGCTTTCTCTGCTAGAGGGTGATTTCCTCCACACAGAATTAGGATCTGCTTCTATGCACATTTTCCTGAGAGTAATTCCTACTGAAAAAAGTGGGACTTATATCAGACTGAAGGGGGGAAAATGCATAGAAATGTACTCTCTACATTTCTCCACATGTTGCAGCCTTTCCAGAAATTCTCGCATTTTTCAAAGAGTTAACCAGAAATATCAGATTCCACCACTAAGTCAGAAGTGAAGGAATGAATATGTTTAGTGAGATTTTTTCAGATGGGATTATTAATTAGGAACATTGTAACCTAACACAGGATATTATTTTTCTTAAAATGTCATTGCGTCCTGTGATTAAGCAGTTGCTAGGCAATTAAAGCTGTTCTGAGACTGAAAATCTGAAGTACAGGCTGTACACCAAGATACATGGCCTGTACACTTCAGCCTGCTTGCTAAAACACATCACCCTTTTTTGGCAATATGTTACACGTCATCCATAACAATCTCTTACATTTTTGTGAGGCTCCTTTAGAGGAATAGTGAAGATACCGTGTGCAAGAGACTGTCAATCTCTGAGTGAAAGACTCACCAGTGTATTTCCCTATGACTTTTGGAGACCAGAATTCAAATCCCTGATCATCCATAGACACCTACTGGATAATCTTGGGCAAGTCACACACTCTCAGCCTCAGAGGAAGGCAATGACAAAACTCCTCTGAATATGAAGTTGTAGGTTTCATGGTCGGCATCCATAGTTTTTTGTGGGTTTTTCGGGCTGTGTGGCCATGTTCTAGAAGAGTTTCTTTCTGACATTTTGCCAGCATCTGTGGCTGGCATCTTGAGAGAAAACCGTTTTTCTCTGACGTTTTCTCTGAAGATGCCAGCCACAGATGCTGGTGAAACGTCAGAAAGAAACTCTTCTAGAACATGGCCATACAGCCCAAAAAACCCACAAAAAACTCCTCTGAATAAATCATCCAAAACCTCTCCCCATTATAGGGCAGTCATAAATCAAAGCTGACCTGAAGGTACTCAGCAATAGGTCTTGTTTTAGAAAACTTTTAGTGGCTTTGGTAAAGTAGAATAAGATGACATAAAGCTTTTAACTGAACTTTGAGGTAATCTTTGCAAAGTGGGGATGAAGATTTCTCCTTCCACTTGGCTCTTTTAAATGTGATATTTCTTTAGGTCCTAGAAAAAGTACTGTTCCTGGGATCACTATTTTTTCCTCCCACTATTTCCTAGTGGAGAGGGCCAGTGTGTTCTAGTAGTTTGAGTGTAGGATTGGGCTCTGGGAGGCCAGGATTTGAATCCCTCCTCAGCCATGGAAACCCACCTAGTGACCTTGAGCAAGTCACATTCTCTCCCCCAGCAGGGTGACCAGAGGTCCTCCTTTTCCAGGAGGTGTCCTACATTTCAACCAAAATCTTCTCCACTTTGAGCAGGACTAAGAAGCATGGATTTATATTTATATTAAGTGCTTTAGCCTTTATTTGGTTATGGCCTCCATTTTTCTTGAATGTCCTCCATTTTGCTGTGTGTTGCCCTCCTTTGCAGTGAAGACATCTGGTCACCCTGTCCCCTGGTCATCTCAGCGGGGAATCTGTTGGATTCAGGGCCCAATCCCCAAGTCTGGCACAAACAGTTCTGATGATCCCCAGCCATTAACCCCTTTTAAAACAGAATTAAAAAGGTCCATTCTGATGTCAGGCAGCTGTTTAAAATAGGTCCTGCTGTGCCACCCATTGTGGCCACTGCTGCCACGCATCACTCTCTCTGAGGTCAGAACAAGGTGCCCAGCCATGTGACTGATTCTGGGCACCTCATTCTGATCTCAGAATGAGCACTGTGATGCCACTATGGCCAGAACAAGCAGCACTGTGGGATGGTCATGCCAACAGCTGCCTGACATCAGAATGGAGGGTCCCAGCTAACAGGAGAGGTCAGGACAACTCTGAGGCCAACATATGCAGACACCAACCTACCTACCCAAGCAACTTTTAAAAAATCTGCTAGCCAAAAGATGAATGGTTTTCCAATTTGCTATTCTTTCCTCCCACCCTGTTTTTGCTTTGCTTTTGTCTTTGGTTTATATCACACCACTCAAATAATGTGGTTTACCTCTTCTGAATTGACGTCTAATTCGGGAGGCAGCTGGGTCCTATCACAAGGATTTTGCTGCCGAAGCTGCTGAGCAAGTTCACCCAGCTGCAGCCCAGGTCCCTGGCGCATTTCGGTGGCCATTTTTTCAGGCCGGAAAGCTCCTGGTTTTGAAATAAGGCTGCTGACTCGCCCAGTGGCTTCAGCGGCAAAATCCTTGTGATAGGACCCAGCTGCCTCCCAAATTAGACTTCAATTCAGAAGAGGTAAACTGGTTATTTGAGCGGAGCAATAAGGTCCAATCATGTCATTTAGGCAAGTAGAAAACTAGGGAACCACATTAACCTCCAGGAAATTTTGGAGGGCCATAACTACTCCTGCAAAAAGAAATTATAATCCCCACCAACACTTTATGTGGGACATGAGGGCACATGGGGAGGGGGGTTTCTGACCTCAGACAGCATTTTGAGACAAAACATTTCTTTTGAAAAAATTTGCAAAATGTCAAAATGTCCAGGGAGAGGCTCCAAACATATGGAAATGCCCTCTACATTTAGAACATTTCTTGGCATTTGGGATCAATTTTTGAAAAATAAATTGATCCTGGGGAGGGAGGATGGGAGCCATAAAAATGGCCTTGAGTCCTGCATGCAGCCCACGGCCCTCAGCCTAAACTTTGCCCACCCCTGTCTTATATGTTGAGGACAAAATCCTAGGAAAGATAAACCCCAAAGAGGTTGTTCTTGTTGTTTGTACATTACTTGGGGATTGGTTGTTTTTTTTAATATTGTCTTGTTTTAATGCTGTAACCCTCCTCGATTGTTGGGCAGAGAGGCAGGCTATAAATAAAATTTATTTATTTATTTATTTAAAACTAAATCCAAGACAGAAAAACCTAGCTGTGTTTTCCAGAACCAGGAATAAACTACAGATTAGAGCCCAGAACCACTGAGCTGACTGGAAGGGACTGAAATATCATGTGCTTTCAGAATGCACTCCTAGGGAGTAATTTTTTTTTTAACTAATGGGTCTTATGGTTTTATTGGAAAGTAGACTTTGGCTGCAACCACACTGCAGAAAATAATGTAGTTTGATACCACTTTGACTATCATGGATCCATCCTATGAAATTGTGAGATTTGTAGTTTGTTGTGGCACCAGAACCCTCTGACAGTGAAGGCTAAATGTCATACAAAACTACAATTCCCAGAAGTCCATGGCACTGAGCCATGGCAGTAAAAGAGGTGTCAGACTGGATTATTTCTGCAGTGTGGATGCAGCCTTTTACTTTTCAAGGACTAGTCTGTCAGGTTCTTTTTTTAATTTTTTTTTTTTTGGAAGCTGGTGAAAATGCTGTTTGAATGAAAAGCCAAAGGAGTTTTGTGGTAGTTTGCCTCTGCTTTCAACGCTCCAGTATGGGCAAACTGCCATTAATTATAAGATGGTAAATAATGACACAGCATTATGCCTTGATGAATATGAGTCAGAAATGTGTTCTCTGTAAATACTGTGATATTATACCTCTATATCTTTTTTGCTGCTGCTACCTCTGCACGCAAATAGGTGAATTGACATCACAACATTTCAAAGTACATGTCCATTTGCAGGGGGTGGGGGAGTCACAGATCTGCTTTTTTGTTGTTAACAGTATAAATAGAAGAACCACATGCGGAAAATGAAATACAGAAGTAATTGCACTATGGAGATTATTGCAGAGCTAATTAATCCAGTTCACCTGAACCATTTAATATTTAAGACGGGCGTCAGCCTGATCTTATCACAAGGATTTAGCTGACTAACCAGTGAGGCTTTTTTCAAAGCCGGGAGTTTTTCAACTTAAGGAAATGACTGCTGGAGTGCCTGTAGGAGTGGGGCTGGACCCGAGCTGGACCCGGGCTGTGATTTCGATGGCTAAATCCTTATGATAAGATCAGGATGCCACCCATTTTAAATTTTAAGCCAGTTTAGGTAAGGTGCTTTAATTAGTGCTGTGATAATCTCCAAAGTCTTCCTCCAACCCAAACAATTATTTGAACAAAACTAAAAGAAGCCTTGCACAACTGTGTTCGCACTGCTAAATGATAACATTTTGATATAACTTTGATATAACATGGCTTAGTTCTATAGATCGCGGGGGTCTGTAGTCTGCAAGTCACACTCTCTCAGCCTCAGGAAAAGGCAATGATAAAAACCCCTCTGAACAAACCTTACCAAGAAAACCCCATGCCTTAGGGTCATCATTAGGTATACAACAACAAAATCTATTCAGGTACTTAGAATGTTCCAGTGCAGTCCCTTGAACCATGGAGAGTTCTAAACATTTTACCAAACTAGAAATCCCAACAGTTTGTAGGATGGAGGCATGGTAGTTAAACTGCTATTGAAATGCTGTAATGCAGTGCCTTGTGTAGGGCTTTCTGTTTTATGCTACTCTTGGTTGTGGAATGGCTTCCCCTTGAAGGCCAAACTGGTACCAATATTGGCTTAATTCCAGCCTCAAATTAAAAGTGGCTTTTGAAACATGTCCAAATCTGTTTAAGTACTTTAACCTGCTTCAGCTTTTTAAATTTTTACATTATCTAATATGCTTTTAGAATGTTTATTTTTATTGTATTAAAATTGAAATGGGCTTACTTTATTTTATGGCAAGCCACCCAAAGATCTTATGACATAGAATGGGAATATAAATATTTTAAATAAATACATACATAAGTAGATGGGATAGCATCCTGTTAAAGACTTATATATGCTTGAGTTTCCTGTAGGAGCAGTTGGATATTTTTGTTTTATGATAAATGGCTATGTCCAATTCAGAGATGAAGAAACAGAATTGGGCTTGAGGCTCCTTGTACATACACATTGTACATGCATGCACACTGCACATGCACATTTGGTTGTGAATTCAATTGCAAATTTAGTGTCTTGATTTAGTTACACAATTGTTCCATTCAACACAAGGGCTCAACGCAAACACAATTAATGTATGAACTCCCTGTGTAGAGAGTTAAGCTACGTAATTGTAAGGGCAACAGTTCACACTGAAAATTGGGCTAGTTATAAGAATAAGATGTAACACACAACTTCTGTTTAACAGAAAATATATCTGGGGTAGCCGTGTTGGCCATATAGCAAAGTACAATATCACTGGAGGGCTTTGTAACTTGTAGCCTCACAAAGGATGGAGAGAAACTGGATCTCAAAGGGACTTTGTCAGTATTTACATTTTATTTCCTGGATTTTAAGAATTTCCCAATACCCAAATGGTCAGAAGGAGGAGGCACCTGCCTGCATGAATACCCCTCCAAACCATCTGAATTGAGGACAGCCACCACAACATCTTGGAAAAATGCAGACCTGTGACCAACATCATCATATTTTTTTCTCCTGTATGATTTTTTTAGCACTTTGCCTGGTGAGGAAGCCAGTGGAACTTCAAAAGCTTGCAACATGTGTATTGTGCATTTTGGTTGGTCCCATAAAGCTATCATTGTTTTGTAGATTTTGAATGTTATTTAACTTCTGTTCAGACATTCACCAAAACACACATAGAGCTAAAACTGAGGATGAAGATGTGAGTAGCACATAAGCCATGCCCCCAATGTCTTTGAGTACCCAGAGGTTAGACTATCATGCATTGAATATAAAGATCTGAAGACTGCTGTCTACACAGACGTCTTCAGAACTTTGCACTCAATGCATGGAAATCTAATTTAATGCAACTTAGGGGGGCTGCCCCTCCTCTTCCCTGCCTCCAAGACGACTTTATTGGTCGTCTGCCGAGGCTTTCAGTTGGGGATATTGGGGGTGGGATCTACCTGTCACCCATGTCCCTATCAATAGTTTTAGCCCTACACATGTTCAGATCTATATCTGAACAGGTATAGTGGGAATTCTATGCTCCTCTTAGTGTTCCATGAATTCTAATGTAGCAAACAGTGGCTATGTAACTTGCCCACATTATGTTATAACAGAAGTGCAGGATGGGAGGCTTCCAGATATTGTTGAACTATTTTCACCCCTCCCATTAGTGGTGCTGCCAAAGCTAAGATACACTCCAAAACACCTGGATGGCTATACATTCCCTACCTTACCCTATAACCTACTTTTGGTTATAGAGCAACCAAGAGAAAATCACTGGCACAACATATATCATTATGATTCATCGTTATTCAAAATGGTGATGTGCATAATCATGTCAGAGAAAATTTCTGTAATCCCAAGTGTTAAAAGAGCTAATTTCTTAACTGCTGCCTTATAAATCAGCTGATTTCATCATAAAACAAACAGACAAAATGTTCTGAATATTATCTTGGTAAGACTTGCAGAACCACAGCGAATGAACTGAGAGCAACTGTGATGAAGTTTATTCTATACATTTTTCCTATTTATTGTAAACTCAAGAACCATCTCTCAAGATACCCATATGTTTTGCCTGTAGAAAAAAAAACCAGTTTGAGGAGCTAAACTGGATGGGAAAAACAAACATACAGAAAAAGCTCTTTCTCCTCTTTCTCCAATGACATCCCCTAATCTGTTTCCAGTGGGATTGGGGAGGGTTTATTATGCTTATTTGTTTTGGTTGCTTTAAAGTAAAAAAAATCATCATGATAAATTCAATCCCAGATTTGTCAGCATCTCTCTTCACTGCTCAGGATGTTACTGCAAATGTGAAATAATTGCTAGAGAAAACAAAAATAAAACTACATCCAACATTTATGAGCAATCAATCCTCATGCTCTTACATTGCAAGGAGGGGCAGTATATCTTTATCAAGTCTTATTATTAATGAATAAAAAAGATATGGAAAGGAAAGAGCAAAAACTTGAACATTTATAGACAAAAGTGCTGAATAGGTCAGGAAAAGTACACTTGATTCATTCCGGTCACAGCATATTGAGTCATATCCATATTCTTAGTGTGAACTCATGACCTGTTTTTGCTTCAGATGTACACAATGCTACTCCTTCCTGCTCTCTTGACCCAATAAACTTACACAGTGCAATCAAAAGACTTAGAGAGAACATTTTATAGCCACTTCCCCAAATGCGGCATGTTTTCTAATTGCAAAGGTGCAAGGGTGTAGCATCTTATTTATTTTTGCTTTGTCTTTTCTTGGCAATGTAATGATATTCTTTATTTTCAGAAGCCCATACAGTTTAGACTCATAGTTAGTTGAAGTGTGCTCTTGCTTATAATTATAAGTTTGGGAAGAGTGGACTGTAAGTGTTTAACCCCTTACACAATGAAACAAAAACCAAGCTAACAAACCATACTCAGAGTCCCTTCACAGGATGCATTCAAATATAACATGACTAAAGCATAGTATAGTTGCCACATGAATAAGTTCAATGAATTCATGCGCCTCCCCTTCCCCATCTTCTTTAGCTGCATCTGCACTGCAAAAATTAAGCAGATTGGCACTGAGTTAACTGCCATGTCTCAATGCTATGGAATTCTGGGATTTGTAGTTTGTTGTGGCACCAGGGCTCTCTGACAAATCCCAGAATTCCATAGCATTGAGCCATGGCAGTTAAAGCAGTGTCAAGTTGCTTTATTTCTACAACCTCTAACATGATTGAGAGAGGGGAAAATCAGAAGCATCTGTTTCAGTTGGCAACTAGTCACAATTTTTTGTTTCATCTATACAGGCATGAACTATATTTTGTTTTAATGATGATTATCTAAACAAGTCAGTTTATAAACCATGGTTGCCATCCTATCTTGCAGTTACAGATTTATAACCTAGGGTTATGGATCCGTAACTGCCCAGTACTCAGTAATGCTACATATTTACAATCTTGGCACTATTGCCACGATGATAAACATCTGTCCCCAACCTGCAGCTGCCCTGAGTGATGGAGGTCTATTCAACTGGCAATTTCATCACAGTAGGATAATGTGAGATTATGACAATCAAAAACAGGACTCCTGTGACAATTCCTCATGAACACATCAGTGGCTGGTTGGAGGAGGCTGGAAATTTCTTCTTCCTGTGCCTTGATTGACAGCTGAACCCCCATCACTTGATGCAGCTGTTGACTATTAAAGTAGGTTTGGGGGGTAGGCCAGGAGGTATTACTCAGCTACAAATTTCTAACCAGTGGTGTCACTAGGGGAGTGCGTGAAGTGTAGACCACTGGGTGACACTTCAGAGGAGGGGTAATGCTTGGTCAGCCCCTCCTGCTGCTGTGTGTTTGTGTGCATGCATGAAGATGTGGATGCACACTGGTGCTGCTGCACCTGGTTCCTGCCCCTTCTTCACCACTTTCCTGACTCTCTCCATGAGGAGGAAGCCAAAACAGCAGAGAAGGATGGGCAGTGCACTCCTGGCTGCCTTGCCCCCCCCCCCCCCGGCAGCAGGATAGGTCACTGCAGCAGCCCTTTGGGGGATCTGGCCAGGCAGTGGGTGGCAAGGGATCTGGGACAAGCAAGAGAGGAAGCACGAGGAGAGGGTAGGGTTGAGCATGCACCACATGGCTGCTCCACCATCCTGGCTTTTTTCTTGAAGGGATAGCCAAGATGGTGTGGAGGAGGAGAGGTGAATGTGCCCACCATGGCTTCTCTCACACTATAGTTCTTTCCCTAAGGAGGAAGCTGAAGAAGCAGAGGAAGAGAAGGGGGGAGCATACTCTGTCAATCCCCTAATGCTGCTTCACTTGTCTGCCCATCCTCTGGATGCCCTGGGCAAGCACTGGGTGAACAAGCAAGTGAGTGAGTGAGGCAGCAGCAGGGAGCAGAGGCAGGTGAGTCAGCCACTGCTACCTCTGCCCAGCAACCCTTGGAAGGTCTGGCCGGGGAGCCAGGGAGGGGGCAGACAAGCATGGCAGCAGGAGGAGGTGGAGAGGGGCATGCCACTGCCACCACCACACCCAGCAGCCCCCTGCACGAGGTGGCACCAAGTCTAGTGATGCCACTTTTTGTAACTAAGTAGGCAATGTAGGATATCAATACATAATGTATTATCCTGGCATGTTTGGGTAAATCATTGGCTAAATCAAACTAACCACAATTCATGGTAGTTGAAAACTAGTGTGAATATTTCTCATCCTATGACAAAATCAGAAAAGAGAGGGAAGGGAAGAGTAGCTCATGGATGAAAACCTAAACTATGATTTAATGGATGAGTGGGGAACCTCTGAACCTTTCCCAGTGTTTTGGTCTCCAATTTCCATCTGTCCTACCAGCATGGCCAATCATAAGGGATTGTATTGGAGGGGCTGTAATTCTAAACATTTGGAAGGCTAAAGTTTACCATTTTAATATGTTGCCTGAACAGGACACTGAAGTTATGTGTAAGCTATCTGATTCACTTTTTCCATCATAAATTAACGTTACTTCTATTGAAATTAATGGAAGAGAGCCCATCAGCATTTGTTGGCCTGCAGCAAACCACCTGATTGTGGTAGTTTGTTTGAAGACATGTGCCTTTTTTTTAATATAGGAGTTTGTGCTTTGCTGTCCCAGTATAATTGCAACTTTGAATGCTTTGAAGTATGTAATAAAGAGGATTACACTACACATTTAATCTCTAGAAGAGACAGGTTTATTACATATACTGGCTGCTATTACTTCCAAAAATGTGTAATCTATCATTAACCCTTTATTTAATCCTGCAAACAGTAAAATGGAGCACAGCTTTTGAACCATGAGAAACTGTCTCACCTAACTGTTTCACCACCTTTGCCTTGAGGAAATGAGAACTATTTCATCTAGACTCTGTTAGCTTAGTACTGTAGTTAAGATTATAACCTCTATCTGTACTAGAATAATTTAAATAGGTTGTTTTATCCTATTTTAAGTGCTGACCTCTGGATCTCTTCTAAGGAGTTTATCACACGGTGGAAATCTTGTGCAGAAACGGGGCTTTAAATTGGGAAAAAAACACAAAAGCGGTTAGATTTTCAGACGTCACTGTTAAAATGGAGTTAAAATGAGGTTAATCCGAATGGAAACTCGTCAAAAACTGCTTCTTTGTGATAAACTCCCCCGTGTGATAAACTCCTAAATAAGGTAAATAAATTAACAGAGGGACTAAACAGACAGCCCCTAAGGGGCGGCGTCCTACCATCCCTTTCCTTGCCGCATTGGAGCCACAGCAACTGCACACTGCTGCCCCAATCTGGCACTTTGCCAATCTAAAAAGAGCTGGCAAATGCCACTCCTTTATGGAGAGGCCAAAAGCCACCCTTGCCACCATGGCGGTAGCTTTTCCTCACTCCTTTGGTGCAGTGTGTTTGAAAGCTGTGCCAAGGGGATGTCCTGATGCAGTGGGGCACGCGGCATGATGTCCCCACGCCCTAACTCCATCCCCAGGCCAGCCCTTTTGGCCACTTTAACTGCCATGGCTCAATGCTATAGAATTCTGAAAATTGTAGTTTTGTGAGCCTTTTCTGTCAGAGAGCTCTGGTACCACAATAAACTGCAATAAACTATAATTTTAAAAACCTTGGAAATTGTAAACCAGGAGTTGTTTTGTGTTTCATTTTTGGCTAGCTATCAGTGCTTTTGAAGTTGTGTGATCTGAGCATGAAAACTGGGTCCCACACATTCTCATGGGGAGAGGCAGGTAAGAAATAATAATAATAATAATAATAATAATAATAATAATAATAATAATAATAATAATAATAATTGCTGCCCATCCCTACAATATAGTATATGAAGCTATCAATAAAACATTTAAAACATAGCCAACTTCAGGTGAATGGATTATGTTTGTAAAATGTTTTTATTAAAACAACCACAAACAGAGTAACTACAAGTCAATGGATCTTGTTGTTAACTGCCCTTGAATTGTCCCTGACTCATAGTGACCCTGTGGATGAGACATCTCTCCAAGACCCCCCTCCTCTGCTGCTTTGCAATATAAGAGCATCTAGAAAGATGCAAATCATGTCCCTTGCCCTAAATTTTTTCAAAATTTTCAAACTGAGGGCAAGGGATATGATTTGCATCTTTCTGGATCCTATTACATTCTACCCCACTCCCACAACTGTAGAAATATGTGTGATACCTGAGTTCTTAATATCCCCCTATACTGCATCTGACAAAGTGGGTTTATAGCTCATACTAAAATAAAAACCAGTTAGTCTCAAAGGGGCTGCCACTTTTTTTCACTCCAACCTTTATGCTGCAAGAGATTATCATGGCTACTTCTTTAACAATTTAATAACTGTCACAGGTAGATCAGAGACCAAGCCTTTGATGCCAATCTTAAGCAAGTACCTATGGGTGTAGGTCTTGGATGGGCAACTTCCAATGATACCAGGGTCAGTTTTCACCTCGCGAACACACATGCTGTGTACTAGGTGGAGGGAAATGCTAGAAATAAAACCTCATCTTTTTCATGACTATATATATATATATATATGCTGTGATGATGATTATATATATAAAAGGCCAATGCAATTTTAGGCTGCATCAGTAGAAGTATAGTGTCTAGATCAAGAGAAGTAATAGTGCCACTCTATTCTGCTTTGGTCAGGCCTCACCTGGAATACTGTGTCCAGTTCTGGGCACCACAATTCAGAAAGGATGTGGAAAAACTGGAGCGTGTCCAAAGGAGGGCAACTAAAATGGTGAAGGGTCTGGAAACCAAGCCCTACGAGGAACGACTTAGGGAGCTGGGGATGTTTAGCCTGGAGAAGAGAAGACTGAGAGGTGATATGATAGCTGTGTTTAAATATTTGAAGGGATGTCATACTGAGGAGGGTGCTAGCTTGTTTTCTGCTGCTCCAGAGACTAGGACCAGAAACAATGGATGCAAGCTGCAAGAAAAGAGATTCCACCTCAACATTAGGAGGAACTTCCTGACAGTAAGGGCGGTTCGACAGTGGAACACGCTCCCTCGGAGAGTAGTGGAGTCTCCTTCCTTGGAGGTCTTTAAGCAGCGGCTGGATGGCCATCTGTCGGGGATGCTTTGATTGGGAGTTCCTGCATGGCAGGGGGTTGGACTGGATGGCCCTTGTGGTCTCTTCCAACTCTATGATTCTATATATATATATATATATATATATATGCTGTGAGGGGACATCATTGGGGCAGGCCACACAAACAGACTCAGTGGCTTCATATGACTCATGGTCCACGTTTTGCCCACTCATGAGATAGTCCTTCAGTTAGCCTGGGTTCTAAAGCATTTAAAGCTTTATAGTCCAATACTAGCTCTATTTTAACATGCACTCTTTTTTCATTTTTAAAAAGTGAGGCATTCCCACTGCCTCAAAGAAATATGTTGTTTAGAAACAGCTCTGTCCAGATTTCAGCTATTTCCTGTGTTTCTATTTTCTCTCTATTCCACCAGTCATGTCTCTTTCATATAAACATAGTTGTTCTCACTTTTGTTATTAACACTTCATAACTTCTTTGTCAGTAGCTTAGTACAGAGATTACTATCTTTTGGTCATTGTAGCTGAGTTTAGCTAAAGCTCTGACACTGAATAGCAGTTGGTGGGTATGGCGTCTGCCAGAACTAGAGCCACCGGGAGGAGAAATCCAGCCCCAATGAAGAGTCTGGAAAAGTTATTTTTTGGACTATATGGGCTTGTCTACATGGGCCAAATAAAGTGGCCTCACCTTGTCTTCTCAGTGAGCTGTCCAAACAACATATGGATGACTCAGACCAAATCCAAACATTTTCATTGCCTCAGGGCTTTAATGTGAAGGAGAAAAAGTGGGGATTTACTCTGGATTTCAGAAGAAAATCTGGATATTTGCATGTGTGTGTGGACTGCACTCCATAGTGACATGAGTGTGGGGCCAGGGAGGAGCTTTTGATGGGCAGGACTGGTTGGGTTTGGCAAACCTGGTGTGTTTCACCATGTTTTTCTACCTCAGTGTAGGTTCAGCCATGAGATCAGCCCCCTCCCTTTTCTTCCCCTTGCCAAAATATCACATTTTTTAACCATTTTTACTCTTCTCTCCTCCAGTTCTCTCCCTCAGCCAATCAGTATTCTGTCATCTTTGTTTTTACTTCAGTGAATGGTGTTCACATTCCCTCTTCCTCTTTGATCCCCCACCCCATCATTCACTTGCTCACTCATGCAGAGATCTCATGCACTTCCTCCCCCCAATCTCCTCTACATTGCAACTCTCTGCCCATGTGAGTGAGCAAATGATTGGGGTGATCAGGGGAGTGTGTGAGATCTCCACACAAGTGAGTGAATAAGTGAATGATCGGGTGAGAAGTCAGGGGGATATGTGAGATCTTCCCAACAGTGAGTGAGCAAGTGATCAGTGGGATTGAGGAGAGGGAGTGCATAAGATTTCCACACAAACAAGTGAGTGACTAAATATTTTGGGGAGAAGGGAGATGGAGTGCATGAGTGAGTAAGCGAGATCTCCATATGAGCAAGCGAGCAAGCAAATGATGGGAGGATTGGGGAAAATGTGTGAGATCTTTGCATGAATGGACAAGGATAGCCTTATCTAATCCCTCACAACTGATCTCATGGCTTAATATTTTCATAAATAAAAGCTAAATAAAATATAATTTTAAAAACAATTTTTTTTATTTTCATGTATATGTGTATATCTGTTTACACATAAAATTCATTCACTCACTCACTCACTCACTGGGGCAACAAGAGGGAAAAGGGGATTAAATGAAGAGACATTAAATGAAGAGCACCATTGGGCCTAGGACAAGATGAAGAGCCCTCCCTTCATTCCATCCAGTGCCATCTGGGAGAGAGACACCAGGCCCAGCACCATCGGGCCTAGACTATCTTTTAAAACTTACCTTTTAAGGGGCGGGTGGGTTTCTGGATTTTTAGTTTCTGTTTACCTTGTATTAACATATCTTTATGTAAATTTAATGTTGTAAGCCGCCCCGATTGCTCAGCAGAGGGGCGGGATATAAATAATAATTATTATTATTATTATTATTATACAATCAGAGTATGACCGACCCTGTTGGTGCTCTTAGATCTCTCAGTGGCTTTTGATCATGGCATCCTCTTGGATCACCTGAGGGGGCTGGGAATTGGAGGCACTGTGCTCCAGTGGTTCCATTCCTTAACTCAGGCAGATCCCAGAGGGTGCTGCTCGGGGACAACTACTCCAGTAAAAAGGAGCTCACCTGTGGTGTTCCACAAGGTGCTATCGTGTCCCCGATGTTATTTAACATCTATATGAAGCCGCTGGGTGAGATTATTCGGAGTTATGGAGCTGGGTGTTATCAGCTGATGACACCCAAATCTATTTCTCCATATCTCGTTCATCAGCCTCGAATCCCGATGGCATCTCCTCTCTCAATGAATATCTTCGAGCAGTAATGGGCTGGATGAGAAAAAACAGATTGAGACTGAATCCAGACAAAACGAAGGCACTCACAGTAGCAGCCCCAAAACCAAGAATTGGGCTGCAACCTCCTGGACGGGGTCACACTCTCCATAAAGCACCATGTTCACAGTCTGGGGGTGCTCCTGATGACTAATCAGGTAAATGCAACCATCAGGAGTGCCTGTTATCAGCTTCGGCTGATACGCCAGCTGCACCCTTTTCTGGAAGTAAGGGACCTTGAGACTGTTGTGCATGCGCTAGTAACCTCACGTCTTGATTTCTGTAATGCGCTCTACATGGGGCTACCCTGGTGCTTGGTCTGGAAATTGCAGTTAGTACAAAATATGTCAGCCAGAGTAGTTTCTGGAACATCTAGGAGGGACCATATTATTCCAGTATTAAAGTCCCTCCACTGGTTGCCTATTAGTTTCCGAACCAGTACAAGGTGTTGTTTATTACCTTTAAAGCCTTAAATGGCTTGGGTCCAAACTATCTTCGAGACCGCCTCCTCCCCTACAATCCTCCCTGCACACTCAGATCCTCTGGGAAGAGCCTGCTTCAGCCACAAAAATCTAGGCTTTCGGCTACCTCCGAGAGGGCATTGTAGACCAAATTGTTCTAAACAAGGCACTGTCTCTTAGGCCCAAAACAGATGGGCAAAATAAAGCAGCTTCTGGCTACTTTGGGGGCATGGTGTTTAGATGATACATGCTCCCAAAGCAGCCAGAAGCTGAAACGAGGCTGCGCCAAGACAACAAGAGCCAACCTTTTAGGAGCTGATTTAATCCACTCCTGTGAGCTGCTGGCTTGGGATTATGGCAGCAGCCTGCTTCAGGAGTTGGCCGTGCAGTTGCTGTGGTCCTGGCCTGATTGGGGCCAGAGTGGCTGAAAGCCACTCCTTCTGAGCCATCTGCTTCGGCCCTTAGTTGAAAACCCCTTTGCAGAGTTGCTGTGGAGGTAAAATGGGACAAGTCTTTGTCCACTACACTCAGATCATTGAAAATAAAGGAAATAACTCTAATGTGATTCATTAATAATAATACCTTTCTAACTGTACCAATGAAAACTCCTCCCCCCACAACAGCCATCTGTCACTTACATTCTCTTTTGCTGTATAGAAATGAAGGCCAACATAAGCTACTGAACACAAATTGCAAAGTGAACATAATTATATGACGGGAAAGTGAGGAATAAAGAGCAGTACTTTCTGTCTATGTGTCTATTGTCCTATATTTTTTGTCCAAAGGAACAAAGAGCAGCAGCCTATTTCCTCCCTCCACTTTCCTCCCCTGATATATTTATCTACCATAATTACAAAGAGACTTGAAGGACTATGGTTCTAAGCCCAAAATGTGGTTGAAAGCACTTTAATAACTTGAAAGGTGCTTAAGCACACATTGTCCTGCTTGTTCTTTTGCTGGATCAAAGAATCATGTACCAAAGTAAATATAACATTAAGGTGAAGATGGGGGTCAGATGATGAGATAATGAAATCTCCAATGAACTTCAGAAAGTAAATTTAAGTCGCTGTTGATCAAGTTCTTGATGGGAACAATATAAGAGCTCTGCAGAAGTGAAAGAATTTTTCTGGCCTCATTATGTCAAGAACTGTGCTACTACTTTTGCTCTTTAGCAACTTCTAGTTGTCAGGTTTTATCTTTTTCATCTCACCCTGAAACTCAACAAAAGCAGTATTTTTAGCAGCAGAATTTGATCATGGCTTCAAAATATTTTTGGTGGGTTTCTGTTATTCTTTGTAGGTATTTATAATGCATTATATATCATCTGCATTATCTATGATGCAGGTCTCTCATGAAATGTGTCACATCCATCAGAAATTCAGCTCAACTAAAGGTTTAGCAGTGAATGTGCATAACTTGCTTTTCAAAGCAATAACACATCAAGACAGAGTGTCATATATATGTGAACAAAACACACACCTATACAAAGTGCTGTGGCATTTTACAAACCAAGGCCAACTGAAGACAATTTACTATCTGTGGAAAAGTACCAAAGATAGACCACCAAGTGCATAATATCCAAAGCCAGCCAGGTCATTTTGGTATAAAAGGCACAGAGGCAGGAAATTCATAAACCTTCCTGATAATAAAAATAAAACAACAAAGTAAATAACTAACAATTTTTTGCAATTTTATGACCTCACAAATCTGCTGCCTGAGACATCCGCCTTACTCAGTCTAATGGTAGGGCCAGTCTTGTTATAGATTAACTCATATAACTTTTATGGTCTACAGGCCTTATCACACATTGACAAGTTTCTTAAAAAAGAGAAAATGTAATGTGAAAGAAATGTTTTTAAATATACAAAATACACTGTGATAATTACATTAAAACTTAAAGGTATGGAAAATGATAGTGACCATTCCAAAGCAATATAAATGTAATTTAAATATCCAGGCATTCTTAGTTGCCTCTGGCCTGTCTAGACCAAAATCTTTAAGAAAAAGATTTACCAACTACACAAAAACCCAATCAATGCACTTTAATTTTATTTAACAGAAACTTGATGGGAAGTATTTATGGATGTTTGACAAAACTGGTTTGATATTACTGGCTTACCGTATGTGGGAAGAGGGGAAAAAACTCTCACATCCTAACAAGTAATCCTTCACAAATATAGCAGAACTTGACAGAGGGATGGGATACTAATATATTATTATTATTATTATTATTGTTGTTGTTGTTGTTGTTGTTGTTGTTGTTGTTGTTGTTGGAATACAACTATCAGAATCCCCAGCTAGGAGATTCTGGGATTTGTAGTCCACAAAATAAAGTTTGCTATGCTTTGGAATACAGCCACTTGTGCACAGACAGTTTGCTGTATGGAATGCCAGAGTCTTGTCATCTCTTCCCACTAGACAGAGATCATATAATAACAGAAACTTAAAGTTGGAAGTGGCCACAGAGGACATCTGTCTCCGAGGTCAATGCCCTCCTATGCAGGAATACACAGCTAAAGTACTCCTGAAAGATGCCCATTCACCCTTTCTATTTAAGGATCACCAAATGAGACTGATCCATCTTACCCTAGGCCAGGGGTAGGCAACCTAAGGCCCGGGGGCCGGATGCGGCCCAGCAAGGCCTTTGGACCGGCCCCAAACCAGTCCTGCCGCCGCCGCCCCCACCACCACCGCCGCCCCCCCGTGATGATATTGATTATTGTTGTTATTACTTGTTCTTGGGGCTTTCTTGGCAAAATCTCCACAGGGGTTTTGCCATGGCTTTTCTGGGGCTGAGAGAGTGTGCATGCATTTTTTTAAAAAAAATTTAATTCTTTTTTAATTTTAATTTTAATTTTAATTTATTTATTTATTTATTTATTTTTGGTGCTTCGGCTCGTCAATTGTCTGAGGGACAGCAACCCGGCCCCCAGCTCAAAAAGGTTGCCTACCCCTGCCCTAGGCAGTCTATTCTACTGTTGAACAGCTCTTACAGTAATCCTAATGTTTAGGTGAAATCCTTTTTCTTGTAATTTGAACCCCTTGGTTCTTGTTCTAGCCTCTGCAGCACCAGAAAAAAGCTCAGTGCTTCTACCTGACAACATTTTGGATTTTAAAACATGGCTGTAATTTCTGCTCTGAGTCTTCTCTTCTTGAGGCTAAACTTACCCAACTCCCTAAAACCATTCCTCATAAGATTTGGTTTCCAGATCATTGATCATCTTACCTCCCTACCTCTATCCCTTCATGGACATGTTGCAGTTTATCCTTCTTGAAGGCAAAAACCTGACACAGTATTTCAGGTGTGTTCTGACCAAAGGAGAATAGAGTGGCACTACCACTTCTCTTGATCTGGACACTATGTCCCTGTTGATGCAGCCTATAATTGATTGCCTTTTTTGGTTGCTGCATCACACTGTTGACATGTTTAGACTGTGGTCTACTAAGACCCCTAGATCCTTTTCATATGTTTTCCTTTCAAGCCAGGTGTCACCCATCCTATATAGATACTACAAGATGAACCATGAGAACCACCATTGTCTGGTTTGTTTGCTGAATTCAGGATCCATGAGATAAAGGTTCAAATCTCCACTTGGCCATGGCAATCCATGAGTGACCTTGAGCAACTGTCTCACAGCCTCAGAGGAAGACAATAGCCAACCACCTCCAAACAAATCCTGACAAGAAAACCCTTTGGATTGCTATCAGGAGTGACGTGAAGGCAGATAAGAACAACAAATGATGAACCATTACTGGGAAGGGAATGAGTAATTAGTGGCAGAGCAGATGAAAGTTCCACGTAGACAAGTTCAACCTAAACAATGAAGAAATAGAAACAGTAAAAGAATTCCCATACTTGGGATCAAACATTGATAGAAATGGGGACTGCAGTCAGGAAATCAGAAGATTAAGAATGGGGAGGGTGGCTATGAAAGAACTAGAAAAGATTCTAAAATGCAAAGATATACAGCCCAGCACAAAAGTTAGGATCATATAAGCCATTGTATCCCTATTACCATATATGGATATGGGAGTTGGACAGTTAAGAAAAATGATAGGTGGAAAATCAATGCATTTGAGATGTGATGCTGGAGAAGAGTGCTGAGGATTCCATAGACAGCCAAAAGGACAAACAAATGGGTCCTAGAGCAGATAAAACCGGAAACCTCCCTGGAAGCTAAGATGACCAAACTGAGGCTGTTGTACTTTGGACACATCATAAGAAGGGAGGACTCTTTGGAAAAAACAATGCTGGGGAAGGTGGAGGAAGTAGGAAGAGAGAAAGTCCACATGCCAGATGGATGGACTCTATTAAGGAGGTCACAGGTAAGAGGTGGCAGGAATTAAGAAAAGCAGTGGAGGGCAGAGGGTCTTGGAGATGTCTCATCCATAGGGTCACCATGAGTCAAGATCAGCTTGAGAGCGGTTAACAACAACAACAAAAGAGGAAAGTATAGTTTGTAATAGAGAAGCTAAGCAGCTAAAGCAGCTTCATTTATATACCACTTCATACCATGCTATGGGGTGTCTAAGCGATTTACAACTGTGAGCTGATTGCCCCCCAACAAGCTAGGTACTCATTTTAGTGACCTCGGAAGGATGCAGGCCTGAGTTGAGCCTCAGCCCTGGCTGGTATTGAACTCGTAACCTTGTGGTTTATGAGTGAGTGGCTGCAGTACAGGCATTTAACAGGCCTCTTATCCCTAGTAAAGATCCACATACAGGGTTTGTGAGATGTTCAGAGTTATACATGGAAGCCTCTCATTCACAAAAACACAGAACATGCCCTGGTTTTAAAAACTAATATCTCATCTGAGCACTTCCCACCTATTTGAACTTTTAGCAATTTGTTATCACTAGAACATTACATTCTCAGACACCGGAAAATTAAGGGTAACACAGAGAGATCAACAAGTTAGAGGCAGTCGATTTAAACTATAAAGCCTTCTCTGACAGCTGATAACAGTTTCCAGGGAGAATGAGAGTATGCACCCTGCCTGCCAGCAGAAACCAATAAAAATCAATCAGTACCTACAAGGTTCAGTTCTCTGTACTCCTTGGTTATCACAAGAAACCAAAAAAATTAAGAAGATGTAGCAAATCCAGAGTCAGGATTCTATTTTTCTGCATGTTAAATCCACAAAAGCAGAGCAATATCTCACCACTATGATTACACAGAACCCTTTTACATTGGTTGCAGGGAGGGGATGCTGAACAAGCCTTTTTGTTCCTTGTTCAAGTTAACCTCTAGACTCTCCTGCTATGGAAAACTAACCAGACACCTAATGTAGGATGGATTGCATCTGACAGTTTGTAAAGGATAGGAATGACTGTTTTTTGTAAAATCAGTCATTATTTGGCCCCATAATTGATGTCAACTTGCTACTGTAACTTTGATCCATGAAACAAATTCTTAAAATGTATTGGATAAGAAGTATATTAAACAAATAATCCTACAGCTTGTCCTCTAAAGGCAGTTTCCTATAGCTGAAGGAGAGCAATTGTGAGGTCATCCAGATGTCAGTGAGCTGCAGATCCCAGCATCCTCACTATTGGCTATGCTGACTAAGGGCTGTACAGGCCAGCCAAAAGGCCCGGCCTGGGGTGGAGTGGGAGTATGGAGACCACATGCTGGTCACCCCAACTCCACCCTGATGCCGCCATCACACCGGCCACCCAAACAGATGGCGGGCAGCATCAGGGTGCTCCCTTGGCTCAGTGTTCACACATGCTACACCAAAAGAGTGCTGAAAAGCTGCCGCTGTAGTGGCAGGGGCGGCTTTTTACCACTTTAAAAAGAAGCAGCATTTGCCTACTCTTTTTAGAGTGGCAAAGTGCCGAATCTGGGTTGCGGTGTGCGGTTGCTGCTGGGACTACATCAGGAGGGCTGCGTGATTCCCAGCCCTGTTATTGCTCTTTCTATATATCCGTGTTGGAAAAAGCAGCACCTTTTAATGAACCAGTCACAGTATTAAAAGGTATATGAGTGAAATTCTAATGATCTAGGTCCAATCAAAACTAGCCCACATTAGGAGTTCTGTCATATGTAACTGAGGAAAAAAACGGGGTTCAGTTTTACAGCTGCTGCTTGGAACAAAAACTTTAGCTTTTTGATACAAATCAAAGGGGAAGGAGGAAATATTTAAATATATAAGACTTCCTTCTAAACAAGATATATTGCCTAAAGCAGATTTTATCATCTGGCACTGGAAGTTTCTGAATGCTTACTTTGAATATTAATACATACATATTGGCACTATTTATCCACTTGAGAAATGCCATGTATCTGGAAAACTTCATCTTCTTTATTCTGCCTTCATTAAGTAAAAGTTAATATTAAGACTTCTAAAATATATTTTGCTTGAACAGGATTGTGTTAACTACAGTTATGAAGAGTATTTTGTGGCCCTCAGGTTAGATGAATAGCCAAAAATATTTTTTTCAATTTTTTTATTATGTCTTGGATTGCTTAATGACAAAGGTCCCCCTAGGCAGCTTACAGTGTATAATAATAATAATAATAATTTATTTATTTATTTATACCCCGCCCCTGTTAAACAATTGGGGCGGCTTACAACAGTTAAAAATTACACCAGAAATGCAGATTAAAAAAAACATCCAGAAACACCCCCTCCCCCCCTAAAAAAATTATTAAACTATACATCCAATAAAATCATTGCATAAAATAACAAGATAAAAAAAGGTCATTGGAATGACTGTAAATAAATGAGAGCAGAAGGCGAGCCGAAAGCTAAAAGAGGCAGAGACACACAGCTCCTGAGGCCAGGATCTAATCAGGAAAGGCCTACTGAAAGAGATCTGTCTTCACAGCTTTTTTAAAGATGCTTAAGCTCATGATCTGATGGATCTCATCTGGCAGGCCATTCCATAATCTGGGGGCGATTACCGAAAATGCCCTCTGGGAGGTGGCAGACAGCCTTGATTTTACTGGCTGAAGCAAATTCCTCCCAGAGGACCAGAGTGCGTGGGGAGGATTATATGGGAGGAGGCGGTCCCAAAGACAAGTTGGACCCAAGCCATTTAGGGCTTTAAAGGTAATAACTAACACCTTATACTGGGCCTGGAAACTGATAGGCAGCCAGTGGAGGGACTTTAATACCAGAGTTATGTGGTCCCTCCTAGATGTTCCCAAAAGCCATATTTTGTACTAATTGAAGTTTCCAGACCAAGCACGAGGGTAGCCCCATGTAGAGCGCATTACAGAAATCTAGATGAGAGGTTACCAGCACGTGCACCACAGTCTCAAGGTCCCTTACTTTCAAGAAAGGGCGCAGCTGGCGTATCAGCCGAAGCTGATAACAGGCACTCCTGACTGTCGCATTTACCTGATTAGTCATCAGGAGTGATGAATCAAGGAGAACCCCCAGACTGTGAACACAGTCCTTGACAGAGAGCGTGACCCCGTCCAGGATGGGAGGTTGCAACCCAATTTCTGGTTTCAGGGCCGCTACTGTTAGCACCTTCGTTTTGTCTGGATTCACTCTCAATCTGTTTTTCCTCATCCAGCCCATTGCTGCCTTAAGCCATTTACTGAGAGGAGAGATGCCATCGGGAGTTGAGGCCAATGATCTAGACATGGAGAAATAGATCTGGGTGTCATCAGCATACTGATAACACCCAGCTCCATGATTCCAAATGATCTCACCCAGTGGCTTCATATAGATGTTGAACAGCATCGGGGACAGAATGGCATCTTGAGGGACACCGCAAGTGAGCTCCTTTTTTCCGGAGCAACTGTCCCTGAACAGCACCCTCTGGGACCTGCCTGAGAGGAAGGAACGGAACCACTGGAGTGCAGTGCCTCTGATTCCTAACCCACTCAGGCGATCCAAGAGGATGCCATGATCTATTGTAGAGAAAAAATTAAAAACACAAGAAAAGGCAAGAACACACCCCTTCCCAATGAGATATCAAAACTCAACACTTAAAAAACAGAGCACAGAAGAATAAAAATGCATGGCAAGAAAATAATTTAGAACAGAACAGAAGAGTAAAATCCACTGTGCTACAACACTGTTAATAACACAGTATAATTTTAAATGTCTGTGAAAATAAAAAAAAATATTTCTTTGTTGTGGAAATGATTTTAGGGCAGTCACCAGGTGGTCTCTCTTGGGTGCACATTCCATTACCAGTGGCAGCAATACTTACAAGGTCTTTCTATTTGTTGCTATTTGCCATACCTCAGTTTAAGATAGACTAGGAAAACCCTGTGATGTTTCAGGGGGAAGGAAGATTTGTTATTGCAGTTAATATATGGAAGGTTTAAGTTGTGGCTTATGCTACATGGACAACTTGTCTCAGCAACACTTTTTTTTCTTTTGCAGTAGCTATTCATTTTTGGCAGAGTATCTAAGTAAGTTTCTTCAAATGTATTTCAGAGATTCCTAGCAATTATGCCAAAATATTAGGGGAAATGCATGTTTTTACCCAGTAGCAAAATATGTAAATGTGTTGAATGTGTCTGTACATAGGTCTGAGGCACTTAAAGATGAGTATCACAGTTGCCTGTTCCCACATGCCTGTGGCTATGTGACTTTTTGATAAAATTCTATTTTTATTATCTTTTAAAGAGGATAAATATGTTTTCAGTGTATCATTTAAACACATAAGACACAGTTCCAGAGCTGGACCTACTACTAGACCAAGTGAGGTGGTGTCTGCAGGTAGCAGATGCTGGGGAACAGCAAATTAAACTAAGTAGGATGGAGCTGTATGTGCCATGTTCTCTACTCTATGCCTTCTAAGGAGATTACTATATGCTACTTTTAAACTGTGATTAGATCTGGAAAAAAGTGGCTTTGGCAGTACTTATTGCATGGCGATGCCTCCAAGCCGTGGCTGCTGTGTTTTCTAATGACAGTTAGAGTGTCCCTTTTAATTGATGAGGAAACTCATCAATGAGTTGTTAATAGCACAAGTCCCCCGGTGCAAAATGTGGTTCCTGGGACAGAAGCATTATAAGTAGTCATATGGTGTCAATGTCCCCTCCTCTCCCCCTGTGCCCCCCTCTCTATTCTTAAGCAGCCTGATTACCTTCTTCCCCTTATTTTTTTTCTTTAAAAAATCAAATTGCAGTAGCGGAGCTCCAAAGTTGCAAGCACAAGCACAACTGCAGCAAGACTGGGGCTCATGTGATAAAGCCCTAAGTTGATCTACTGTCCTCAAGTATGATGGGGTGGAGAGGTGAATCTGCTCCAGTTGCAAGGAGGCCCATCTAGTCCAATCTCCTGGAATGCAGGAATACACAATTATAGCACTCCTAAGTGATGCCCATCCAACCTCTGTTAAAAGGCCCCCAGAGATGGAGAATCTGCCACTCTCTGCTCCACTACTTTAGCACAGTCTATAAAGGAGCTGTCCAATGCGCTGAGCCTATTTTTCAATGCTTTACATACCCTCTTCAAAGTTCAAACAAAAACCTGGAATAAATTTGTTGCCCAGTTGAAATGGAATCCATCAGCTGATTCTATGCTGTAGGAAGATTCGACTGCCAGTCTGGTCAGCTTCTGTACATGGAACAGGAGCAGGGCACCATCTTAACCTTTGCCATAGGAAGCAAAGAATTTCCTCCTAGCCTATTCAAAACAACAACCAAAGGGATAATTACCTTCCCATGTGATGTTACAAGGTTCCAAGAGAATACTGCCACACCTTTTCTCAATCAAGAAGTGTAGTCTGCAAAGGTCACTGGTAGAGTGCACATTTTGCATGCAAGAGTCAGGGTTCCTAAATTCAGTTTGTGTCATTTTCTGTTTAGTTGAGCAGGAATCTAACAAGGACACTATAATCTATCCTACCTTAATTGTATAATAATGCATAATTAAAAAGAACTGGACAAAAAAGAGGATGGGGGAGAATCAAAAAGGAAGAGGAGGGGAAAGAAGGAAGAAGCCAAGAAAGAAGAAAATGGGGTGAGGACTTTTCACTTACCAGTAATTGTCCAAGTCCATAGCACTATGTGAACAGGTTTATAAGGGGATTTGTTGTATGTCATCCAAAAAATATTATACAAGATTGTATATTATGCAATAACATCAATAAAAACCTAGTTAGAATATAATCAATAAAGGAGGAGAATTTACTGAAAGGAGTCTTGAAGGTTTCCAGACACTTTCGTTCCATACAGACCCATGAGTGTATGCCTTCCTGTCAGGCCTAAAAGGCCTGATATTCGAAAATGGTCATGCTTGAGGGCCATTTGAGATGCAGGCTTGAGGCCCTGCATTTGCCAACAAATCACTCCATCCCAGCCTACCCCTACTCCATTGCAAGACACATTTCTCCCCTTCTTTCCCATCCTTTGATTGCTGTTTCTTCAGCTGCTCTGACCTAGGCTTAAGAAAGTTCTCTTTGTCTTTCTAGCCAAAATAACCATTAGTTCAGGTCTAGACTATTTGGCAAATCATATCTCCCTGTATGAGCCAGCCTGGGCTCTGAGATCATTATGAGAGGCCCATCTCTCTGCCCCACCACCATCACAAATACAGTTGGTGGGGATGTGAGAGAGGGCCTTCTTGGTGGCTGCCTCTAGACTGGAACTCCCTTCCCAGGGAAGCCAGAATGCCCCCCTCTTTGTTGGCCTTCCACCAGCACGTTAAACATTTTTATCCAGACAAGATTTTAAATACAAAAGTCTTTAAAGAACAGGCTGGGGGTACTGCATTGTTTTAATTGTACTGTTTTTAAGTACTTTTATCTTTTAAAAACTGCATTTCACTCTTATGAATGATGCATTTTAATACTGTAATAGTTTAAATCTATTTAATGCTCATTTTTGTTGCATTGTATAGTTCTTTTAAGGCGGAAGCAGGATAATAATAATAATAATAATAATAATAATAATAATAATAATAATAATACAACCATGTGATGCATTTTCTTCAGTTCTAATACTACTTTTCTTAAGGCATCAAACTTTCCTGTCTTATTGAATGTGACAGAGGGAGAAACATCTACACCAATAAATTGTAATGACTTAATTTGTTGGAAGGTTCAAGTAGGTTGGGTGAAATCACAAGAAAAATCCAGCAAATCAACATTTAAGAAATTAATTAACTAGTTATTTGTAAGCTGTGCTCTCAACATGGTCACTTTATTAGAAATGAATATGCCTAGCACAATGGGCATACAATATGCTGATGTATACCTGTTATACCATCTTGACATTTTATTCTGTCAATATAGCAGAATATGATGTATACCTGTTATACCATCTTGACATTTTATTCTGTCATTATAGCAGAAATTCACTGCAATCTCATCTCCACCCAACAAGTGTAACTAGAGGATAAGAGTGCATTGTGACTCACATTACATTTGCAAATTCTGCACCTTTCAATTCATCAGCTGCCAGATAATAATTGTTTCTTCACTTAATGCCACCTTTTGAATAATAAATATAGAATAAAAGGTCTTTAGAAAGAACTATCAAGATCAGAAAGCTTAAAATTACCCCCCACCGCCCAATAATCCCATTATCCTTTATGTTTTCAGTCATTGTGCAGCAAGAAGAAAAGTCTTCCAATGACAACAGGACAGACAAACAAGCATCCAAGTCAATGTCTGTATATGAGAAAGAATAAAAGAATTATGTGGTAGAAACAAATGGAAGATCAGGGCAAGAAATGTTTAGAATGCCATAGTTTACTTTCTATGTCTGAAGAATATTATAAACGTGTTATTTTAAGCAGACAGAATGGCACCATTCAAATGCAGCACTAAACCATGGTTAACTCTAATCCTGATATGCTGACAAACTAGTTTGTGCAAACCATAGTTTTTGGGTCAAGACAGGACAGCAAAGTACAGTTTGTTACAAACCATAAACAGAAGCTTCTGATCTCTGAGTGTGTGGGAAGAAGGAAAAGAACACACAATTCCAAGGCTTGAGATGCTTCATGTTTGTAATCTTAACCCATGATGTGACAAAAAGCTGACATACTAAAGGGTCAAGTCAGACATTTTACATAATTTAAAGACTGTTTTGACCTTCTATAGCCCCCAGCCCCAGTGCTTTTTCCCCTGCCTTTCTGTCACCCTTCCTGACATCTCTCTTTTCTGGGTGGACAGAGTTTGCCTCCATTTTCTCCCACCATAAATCTGAAGCAAATTAGGCTACTGTGTCTATTTCTCAGGAAAAATATGCAGATGTGTAATACTAGAATGGATTAAAGTGCCATCAATCCCACCCTACTGCAGAAAAGGTCAATTTATTCTTACTTATGTCAGTCTGCACAGTCTAATTCAGTACATCATAAATGCAAAAGCCGGTGTATCAGATAGACTTCCAGTATTTATTGCATTTTATTCGGCTTTATTTATGTTTCAGATTTAATTTTAATGATTGAGTAGTGACTGAGAGCCAGTATGATGTAGTGGTTTGAATGTTGGACTGAAACACTGGAGATCAGGGTTTGATTGACTGCTCAGTCATGAAATGTCACATGCTCTCAGCCTCAAGGGAAGGCAATGGCAAAACTCTTCTGAACAAATCTTGCCAAGAAAACCCCATGATGCCTTAGGGTTTCCATAACTCAGAAATGACTTGAAGGTACACCACCACCACCACAAGAGATAACAATCGTTAAGAGTTGGGTAGAAGAAATGAGATAACCTACTCAAATTCTCAATAACTATTAAAAATAGTGGAGGACTCTCATATTCTTTTGCATTTGGTCACCTGTCCTTGATAGAAATACATGTGATAGTTCAAGAAATTATAAGTTCAAGAAGACAGAATTCAGTCACAAAGCCATGTTAGTCTGGAATATCAGTATGCAAAGGTAGCTTGTAGCACCTTTGAGACTAATGATGTAGAAGAAGTTGTAGCATAAACTTTTGTAGATGGTCTATTTCCTCAGATGCATGCACTTCCTCACTCCATGCATCTGATGATGTAGATAAAGTCTACAAAAGCTTATGCTACAAGCTTTTCTACACAGGTGTTCAAAAAGATGGAAGCAAACAAGCACAGACATAGTTACAACATTAGAAAAAGATGTCTCCCTAGATATTTAGTAATCTTCCCCAGGTTAAAAACATTTTCTAAATGCAATTCAGGTGAGCAGTTAAGATCTGATCATGTACAAAATTTATTCATCAAGGACTTGGAAATTTTATTGTAATGCACGAAAATACCATCCAACGTAATTTAAAGTCTATAGACAACAATCTCTGCACAAATTAAGAAGCATGCCAACTACAGCATTGCATCAACTTGCACTCAGTCCCAACAGACAAGATGATTGAGCATGATCACTGCTTGGAAGGGAGGTTTCTAAGATTCATTATTGTGCTGACAACAATGATGTTCAGGATGACTCAGGATCACTTCACTCCAAATGTATACAATGGCATGTTACTGCTGTTTAAGAAGAGAAAAGACAGCTTTGAAGGATCCTTACCCCACCCCACCCCCGCCAAATACACACACCTTTAGGAAGAAGATGTCGTAGAAAGGGCTTAGTTGTTTTATTCTTTCCACACCTTCTCATGTGGAGTGATGATTCTATGCCCCCTGCTAAGCACTGAGTTTTGATGGGGATGATTTAGCAGATGTGTGATAGATACACCAGAAAGCACTGTGATTCTTCATTTGCAGTAGATAGGACAGGTACAAGATGAAGCCTAGAAGGATTTCAATACTTCAGGGGGAAGAAAAAAAAATAAAGCTTAGAAATGTTACTTTTTGGACTGCAGCTTCCAGAATTCCCCAGACAGCATGTTCAAGCACACTGGTTAGGAGACTTTTTGGAATCATAGGATGTTATCACATGGGGGCAAATCTGCTGGTTAATCCAC
>CM034706.1:36915585-36932250 GCA_020142125.1 Phrynosoma platyrhinos | reverse complement strand
GATTATATGGGAGCAGGCGGTCCCTGATATAGTTTGGACCCAAGCCATATTGTGCTTCTCCCCAACTATCCATCTCATTGGGCAGCTTCTATCTCCTCACCTCTATGATGCTGTCTCATTAAAATGGAACAGTACCACTTCACACATTTTAACCTCCCATTTTTCACATATGTCCACTGAGCTAGCTGCCCAATGAACTGACATCCCACTGATGGTGGAGTGGCTGCCTTGATGTAGAAGGCTCTGAGCACACCCAGAATGATTAAAATGTCCAGAAAGTCCTAGATTTTGTTCCTGTTCTTTCCAGTTTTATTTTGGAGATCCATGCACATTTTGTTTATTCCAAAATATTTTCTGTCAGCTACTGGTATGATACAGAGACTTTTTATCCCAGCAACCCTGGTTAGTTTATTTTAACCCAATATAAAATCAAAACAAAATCTGGGACTTTTCAATCAGTCTAGGTCAGGGGTCCCCGGACTTTTTGATCTGGGGGCTGGTTCGCTGGCCCCCAAATCTTCCGGGGGGCCGGATGCGCACGTGTATGTGCACGGCTCCGGATGCCATTTTGTCTTCTTTGTCTTTCTTGGAAGACAAAATGGCGCCCGAGTAGTGCGCATGCACGCGGGATGCGAGATGCTATTTTGGCTTCCCAAATGGTGCTGGGCACATGCGCACAACTCCAGATGCCATTTTGGAAGCCAAAATGGTGTCCGGCGGCAGGCGTGAGCGGCGGCAGCAGTGGGGCAGCACACGGGCCGGTAGGAAGGCCTCGGTAGGCCAGGTCTGGCCCGCAGGCTATAGTTTGGGGACCCCTGGTCTAGATGCACCCGAAGACCCCCAATATCGTCAGTGAAAGGATCTGAATCTGATGGTGTTACAAAAGATATCTGCTGAGACTCTGGAATATCTGTAAGTTGTGATAGACAGTATTAGGTTGAATAAACCAAAAGCCTGACTTTACTGAAGGCAGAATCACACTTTTACATGCCAGAGCTTGGAGACATTACTTTATAGATTATAACTCCTAGAATCCCCCAACCACTATAGCTATGAATCTGAAGAATTCTAGGAACTGTAGACCAAAGAAGTAACTTTTCCAAAATGTGCTCACACACTTGCCTTAGCAGCTGCTTATATTTCCACAAGGAACCCTGCTTCTCGTGCTGAAAAAGATTGTGCCAGCCTGTCAAAAAAGACACCCAACTTGTCACAAAAGAGATCCACTCAAAATGAACTCTAGAAAATTTGAAATATTTTTCTTCCTAGAGTGATGCCTTTAAAAAAGATGCCTCTCAAGTATTTAATTTAAGGCCCAAAATAAAAGTAAGGTAGTGTTCAGACATGATAAGTAGATCAATATAAATCTTTACATAGACACATAGTCACCAACTAGGAACAGTCATTCCCAGAGATTGTTACTGTATTTTCTCTCTGGCTTCAAGGCTGAGAAATGTAAACCTTGTCATTATAAGGATTAACTAGGGAGGAAGCTTGCCTGGTAATTGAAAAGCTTAGGCAAATACAACTTTGCATGCTTAAACAAATAAAACCTTGAACACATGAAGTGCTACCTCCTGTTACCAATTAGTGAGTTCTTTCTTTTCTATTCAGAGCAAAGGATCTGTGGTGTGACCTTCTGATCTCTGAACTGTATAACAGTGAGCTTTCAGTTTCCAAGGGTTGACTTTTGTTTTCTGTTAAAGAAACATTGATTCTCCATTTCCTTGAATGCTCACAGAAATTCCTCCTTAACCTACATGCAAAGTGTGGATGTCAGAGAGGAATGTACATACATCTTTTTAAACAATCTGCACTTTATTTATTTATAAAATATTTTTGTCCCATCCTGTATCAAAAGATCTCTGAGTGGCATACAAGCAACATAAGTGTAAACAAGGTAAAATAATTAAAAATAAAATAAAAATAATTTAAATAGACTAAAACATATTAAATTTGATTAGTTACTTAAAGACAAGCTTAAAAGGTTAAGACCATTTAAATAAACCACGTGCATTAGCATTTTGAGATAATTTAAAGACATAGCTGTATTAGTCTGGATCAGTATTCAGAAGGAGCTTGCAGTACCTTTGAGGCTAACTGATTATTCAAATGCATTCAGACTTCATCAGACACATTCATCAGATGCATTCTTGCATCTGATGAAATAGACTTGTCTATGAAAGCTTATGCTATCACTTCTTACTCTTGGACTGAATATACACAGCTAAATAATGTGTCCTTACCTTGATCCCAGGCAAATGCTCGAGGTTTTTTAAAAATTGCATTAAAGCCCTCTGGCACCAAAAAGCAGTGTTTTCACATCAGAAAGAGAGGAACACCATGAGTTCCAACGTCATGTGTTTTGTTGGATGACATCCCACTCTTTCTGATGTGAAAACACTGCTTTTTGGTGCCAGAGGGCTTTAAGGCAATTTTTAAAAACCTTCAGTCTACTCCATTGATTTTGGAAGAAACATTTTTATAAGCATATGGTTTGTCCCTCAAATTATAATTGTGGAATTAGGTATGTAGAGAGAGGTTAGTAGATCAAATGGGCAACTAGGTCACCAGATAATTTCTGCCATGGAAAAGAAGGTGTTGCATTTTTGTTTTTATTTTTGGAGGAGAAGGATTTGGTGTTTGTATGCACAGATTTGCAGGTCAGTATTTCACCTTCTTCTCTACTCACATCATTTTATAGAATTACAAGTTGGTAATCAGCATGAAGGGAAAACAAAGGCTATTTGATTAAATGAACATGCAAATTTGCACATGTGTTGTAGGAATTTAAAAAACAACAACAGAGTGGCTGTGGACCTGTGACCAGACATAAAACAATACAATGAACATGTGCACACAGTAGAAACACCCCCCTTGCACCAATGTGGCTATGTAATGGGATTCCCATGTTGCATTGCTAAATGATTTCAGTTTGGATTAAAACAGGTGTGTGGCAGTAAATGGGTCAAACTGGGGCAGGGATACTATGCAGTGTAGCTGGGATACAACCCTCATGTAGATTCAGCTTCAGTTGGTCTCAAAGGTGCTACAGTACCTCTTTACATTTTGAGATAAATCAGTGAGCCCTAAAAGGCTATAATTTTGAGCCAAAATTTTGCTTGGAGCCTAAATGAAACTAGCACCGTCACTAATCATGGGAGTGTCTGTTGGGATATTACTTCAGCTGACATAAAAGTACATTTGGATCCCTTGCATTTTGAGATGCAAAAGTGTTGCTTTGTAACTGTACATTTTTCATATGAAAACTTTTTTTATATGAAAACATTTTGTATGGAGTTTATCACAGGGGGGAAATCCCGTGCGAAAACGGTGTTTAAAATTAGAAATAAACCACAAAAGTGGTCATGATTTCACACAATGTCACTGTTAAATTGATGTTAAAAGGAGGTTAATCCGAACGAAAACCCCTCATTTATGCTTCTTTTTACTTTCGGAAAAACCCAAAAGTAAAAATGAGGGGTTTTTGTTTGGATTAACCTCCTTTTAACAGCGCTTTCACATTTCACACAGGACAGAATGGGAGAAATCCCGTTCATTAAAAGCTTCCGCATTTGCGGCTTTTTTTCATTTTAAAGAGCGATTTTGCATGGGGCTCCCAGTGTGATAAAACTCCTATGAGAACTTTAGTTGCACTTAAAAAATGGTATAATGACACTGTCCTATACTGCACATCTGACAGAACTCATAGGGCCTGAACAGATGGGCAGGATACCAGAGGCCAAGCCCATGATATCCTGACCCAGGTCAGTCCCCAGGCTGGCAGAGCAATGGGGGATTGTTCCCTGGGTATTTTCCAGGTGTCCTCATCTGCCGCCATGCCATTGACCTGCTACCACCATGCTCCCCTTTCCTGCCTATTTATTTATTTATTTATTTATTTATTATTCTGCCTTTCTCCCTGGAGGGGACCCAAGGTGGCTCACAAATAAAATTCTAAAAACATTTTACAATAAACCAGTTAAAATCTCATCTAAAAACAATATAAAATTACAAACACTAAAACCACACTAAAATCATGATATCCACCCTATATAACAAATAGCCAATCCACCCCATGATTGTACTTTACAAGCCTGCTTGAATGAAGCCATTTTGCTTGCTGACATGGAAGGGCATTCCAGAGGGTAGGAACAGCCACCAAGAAAGCTCTCTCTCATGTCCTCACCAGGCGAGCTTGTGATGGTGGCAGAATCAAGAGAAAGCCTTCTCCTGAAGATCTTAGAGCTCTAGCTGGTTCATATGGGGAGATACAGGGCCTTTACAGACTGCCAGAAATAATGCAGCTTGAGACCACTTTGGGCCTCGGCAGACGGCTAATTGAGCCGTCTTCTGGGCCCAGAAGAGGAGGGGCAGCCACACGAGCAGCGCCCCTTCTTCTTCCTGAGGTCGCCCTCAGAGTCGCCGGCCCTCCGCACGGCCAGCGCTCCGGGGATGACTTCACGCCCCGGCGACCAGACGCGCCGTGGTGTTTGAGTCAGGGAAAGTGCGCCCGCCGCTTTCAGGGTGCACTTTCCCTGAAATCTAAAAGGAGCGCCAATTTGGAGCTCCTTTTAGATTCGCCGCAGGAGCGCCGCGGTGCGGAGGCTGAGCTCCGCTGGCGCTCCGACCCGCACCGTCTCTGGGGCCTCCGTCTGCCGAGGCCCTTTAACTGCCCTGGCTCAGTGCTAGGAAATCAAGGGAACTGTAGTTTATTGTGGCACCAGAGCTCTCTGACAGAAAAAACTTAATGCCTCAGAAAAAAATACAATTTCTTCAGAGGGGGTTTGCCATTGCCATACTCCAAGGCTGAGAGTGTGTGACTTGCCCAGGGTATCAAAAGCCACTGAGGGATCCAGCAGGACCAACAGGGACACACATCCCCTGTTCAGCTCCCAGGTCTGAAGCCAGATTGAAATGGATCTAGATAATCCACTTCAACCAGAAACTCCTGGAGCTAGGGAGCTACCACTCACTCCAGAATCTTGCCCCATGGTTGTCATGGCACACATGAAGTCCTGAGCTGCTCCTGACAGAGCAGTCTCTGCATGGATGTTGAAATCCTTCAGGAGAACAAGCCGAGGGGACTCCAGTGCCATTGCAGAGAACAACTCAACCAGCTCAGGAAGGAAGACTGTTGTGCAGGGGGGTGGGTAGTACACCAGCAGAATCCCTAATCTGTCCTGGCCACCCACCTTTAAATAGACACACCCATACCCAGTAAACTGTGTGACAGGGCACCTGGTAAGAGAGATAAGAGTCCCAATAGGCCACCACCACCCACCAGCTTCATCCATCCAGGTCTGCACAAGGTTGGCATGCTTATCCAGTATCAAGTCCTGGATCAAATATGTTTTCCCATTCACTGACCTGGCATTGAGCAGCAGCACTCTCAGCCCAAGGAGCCTATTGCCAAGGCTATCTGGATTATTTGGAATGGGGGACAGCTTGGGATAAACTAACACCCTGTGACTCTGCCTTCTATCAGAAGAAAAGCACTGACTCCCCATGCCATATCTCTCCCTGCCCATTACTCTTGTGATAGCTGCTCCCTGGGTTACTTCCCCTCCCATGCCCTCCTTATACCACATATTCAACTGCTAACAGGGAAGTTGTTTCAGAATCACAGCCTGTAACAGTCCTCCAGATGAGGCTAGCAACAGCAAGCAAGCAGGCAAGCAATAAGCTGTTACAACTCTGTCCTGGGGTGATGGAGTTGCTTGGGTGTTCCTCTCATGTGCTGGTTTCCCTTAGTCCTCCAGGCACCTAGCTTTCATGGCCTTGTCAAGGGGCAGGTGGTCCTTCTTGGCTGTATAGCCACTAATTAGCTAGGTGCTTAAAGCTTGGATTCTGCAGGGAGCAGTTTCTCACAGGCAGCAGTGCTCCAGGTGAGTTCAGAAGCAAGCAAGCAGCAGGCAGGCAGTAAGATGTTACAACTTTGTCCTGGGGTGGTGGAGTGGCCTGGGTGTCCCTCTATTATCACAGTAACCATGTGTATAGGCTGGGGAGGGCATGTGAAAATTACCTCTGCCTAAACTATAGGAGATTATCAGATGGGGGGAAAAACCCCGGGAGTAAAAGGCATACTTCTGGCATAATCACACAATTGCGCTGAAGATTTTCAGATGATGTCATGCTTATCCAGGACTTATCTCATGAAGAAACAGGATTACTCCAGCAACAAACCATTCACTGGGAAGTCCCAGGAATGGTTTAATTGCAGGAGCGTTCCTGGATCTTCACAGGATAAGTCCTGGATGAGTGCGATGTGTCTGAAAATCTTCAGCTTGATTGCACGATTATGCTGGGAGTATGCCTTTTATTCTCAGGGTTTTTTCCCCGTCGGATAATCTCCTATAGCTCAGGCAGAGGTAATTTTCACATGCCGTCCCCAACCTATACCCATGGTTACTGTGGTAATAAATTCAATATAGTAGACAGCATATGATAAGCTGCATACTATAATCTTGAAAATATTTACCACCAAAAAAAATTGCTGTTTTTAAAAAGCAAATGGCAAAAGCCCTGAAATAGACAGTAAAAGTGACATTAGGTAGAAGAAAGTTTTGTTTAAATAAAAGAAAGTCATTCCCATTTTCATTTAAATAGGAGCGATAGATCATTTTAGAAAATGATACAATATTACTTTCTAGTTGAGCAAGCTGTGTAATCCTACTCCATAATTGAGAAGGGAAAGAGTAGTGTATGAATTACGCACATTTAAACCAGAGTGTTGATTAAGCACAGTACCAACCACCTCCATGTTTGCAGGAGCAAACCTTTCAGATGAGAAAAAGGGAGAAGATTTTAATCTTCTGTGCAGCAGCAACTGGATAAAATCAGAACCATGAGAGGCAGAGTGTCAGCAGAATGGAGTGAAATAAAAGCAGAATTAACAACAGGATAACAAAGGAGGTGAAAGAAATCTCTCATTATCATTCAGCACATTTTTATAGCAGGCAAAATGTACTAATGCCTGCTAAATAATGACTATACCACAGAGAAATTGTTCACCACAGTGTTTATACTGAGCAGGAGGTGATGGATACCCTGTGATTTAATGTCAACCATTGTATGACTTATATTTTTTCCCCCTTTATACAAATGGAATTACTGGAATACATTGCTTTTGTTTCTCTTTGGAATTCCTGCTGAACTGCATAACAGACTGCTTCTCATGAGCTGCTAATAATGACCTCCATTATCACTCTTTTTTAAAATGTGTTTTTTTTATATATTGAAATGATTTGACTTGTATGGTGCTGTTTCACAAGAGAAATCATGTGCAAAGGAGCTCACTATATACAAAATAAAAACAGCAACAGCAATGCATAAGATATAGAAAAGCTTTAAATAAATATAAATAAATAAAACTAGAGCTTGGAAATCCCAATGGCTGAGGTTTCTGAGAACGTAATCTAAAATGTAATGCTTGCAAGCCCCACGTAAAACATAGAGCCTTGGAGGGTTACTCCAGGGTGTATGTAGAACCATTTTCAAAGACCTCTGTTGAAATTCAACACTAATATTTATTTTGATAATCAAACCATGACAGAAGTCTTAACTGGTTTGTCTGTGAATGTCAGACTTGCCTTCAAGGCAGTTAAATTGAACAAACGTTTTATTCTTGCTCGTTGCAGAAACACACAGATTCCTAAATATAGTTAGAACAAGAAAACATATTCCTTCCATTCTACTTCCTGAAGGCTGCAATGCTAAAGTTGTATGCAAATAAAAGTTTCATGTTTGCAGTTTTCACACCCAAGTACATTTTTCCAGACCTGTATTCCTTATGTAATACAGAAATGACTGCTTGTCACGTTAGTTCTGAAGGGATCTAGGACTCTGAGCTGTAGATTTTAAGAAAATGTCATGCCTCTTAATTGGCTGGTTTGAGAAATTTTCAAGGTACATAATTTGGCCTCTAACATCAGTGACCCTGGGCAAGTCACACACTCTCAGCCTTGGAGTATGCCAATGGCAAACCCCCTCTGAAGAAACTTGCCAAGAAAACCCTGTGATAGGTTCACTGTAGGGTCTCCATAAATGGAAATAACTTGAAATTCACAACAACAAAATAACCTCAGCAGGTAAATCTAAACAATTTCTACCACTAACTCAATTTAATTCCTGTTTCCAATATAAAGATGAACAACTTGACATATTATCTCATTAGAATGTTATGTTCAGTTATTATTATTATTATTAGCATTAAAAGAATCCTCAGTTATCTTATAGTTATCAGTTTCTCCTCATCATTTCAACTATAGCCATTATTATCTAATACTTTGAATTAAGCAGACTTTTAAATGGGATGCGATGGAAGTGAAAATTAAAACCTGAATCGCTTTCTAGGCCAAAAAGTCATAAACATTTATGTAAACTATTGAGATGCACAAAGAAAATAAGAGGGTTACATTATGATTTCTGACAGGTTTCTGTCTTTGCCACAAACCTCTTCTACTGTGCCTCAAGCTTTCAGTTTCTAAATATGCATCAGTGTGAGCACAACAAAGCACATCAAGCCCACAAAACAAGATCACAGTAGGTGAACCCAGAAGCACAGGAAGTCATGGCCTGTTTCAAATGTCTGTTTTGACTTTCAGATTTCCATTACAAAGAGCTATTATTATTTCTGCATTTTTAAACAACCAAAGTTACCTGCACATTGGCAGTTAGACCTTGCATGACCCCTTATGCATGACATTTGGTAAGTCCTATGATGGCCTTTCTCTGGGTACCAGCCCCCTCCCAGCACAAATGCTAGTTCCTGCTTTCTCTTTTGATACAGTCAAATGACTGCCAGCTGATTTTATCAGAATACAACTATACCTCAGTTAACAAAGCCTCTGCTAAAGAAGGTCCTGTTTACAAAGTCTTTTTATAGGACCAGCCCAGGGCCCCTTTTCTTGTTTTCTATCTAGCTGGATTTCTTTTCTTTTATTCACTGTTGGCTTGGGAGGAAGATGAAAAAGAACTTGAAAAGGACAGACTTTCGTGTTGGGTTGCACCAGGGTGTCTGCAGTAAATAGTACAATAAAGCATGACCTGGGGAAGGATAAGATTCTCCTCCTAGGGCCTTATTACACCATGTTGCTATAGTATCATCACAATGCATTGGTACCACAGTGGACCAGAGTTTGATTTCTGGCTTGGTCATGAAGTCAGCTAGATCAGGGGTCGGCAACATATGGCCCCCAGGCCGGTTCCAGCCCAGGTCGCCGGACTTACTGGCCCAGGTGGACCCCTGCTGCCGCCGCCGCCGCATGTTTTCCCCTCCGTGTGGCCACGCGTGCCGCGGCTACCATTTTGATTTCCAAAATGGCGACCCGATGTGTTTGCGCATGCACAGGAGTACTGCGCATGCGCAAATGAGTCTCAGCCGCTATTTTGGAAATCAAAATGGCGGCCGCGACATGTGTGGCAGCGGCCGCGCGTGCTGTGGTGGTGGTGGTAGCGGCAGTGCGAGCGGGGGGGTCATGAGCAGCGGGGGGGTGCACGCACATGTGTGAATGTGTGCGCCGCCATTTCCCCCCCCCCTCGGCCTGGCAGAGAAGAGGACTTCAGGGGACCGCCCCAAGGATGAAAAAGGTTGCCTACCCCTGCGCTAGATGAATTAGGGCAAGACACACTTTTCAGCCTCAAAGGAAGGCAATGGCAAACCTCCTCTGAACAAAGGTTGCCAAGAAAACCTTTTATAGGTTCACCTTAGTGTCTCCAGAAATAGGAAATGACTTCAAGGCAAACAACACACAACACGTAACATAGTTGGTTTCTTAGGAGCTTATCACTCGTCAAATTAATCCAGTTTACCTCTTCCAGCTTTACTTGGATCCAGGATATGCCCGGATGTTATCAGACATAAATCTCTGCTGATTTAGCCATGATGCCACCGGCCGAATGTTCCCGGGTTGAAGCCAACTTCGAAAAAGTGCCAGCTGAGTAAGGCTTCGACTTGGGATGGATTCGGCCGGCAGCATCATGGCTAAATTGGCAGTGATTTATGTCTGATAACATCCAGGGGTATTCGAATTCAGGATTGAAGCCAGAAGAGGTAAGACGGATTAATTTGGCGAGTGATAAGTTTCTTGGTGTCATCCTGTTGTAGCACCATTGCAAATGTGCATTTTTCCACACTGGAAATAATCTGTTAATAACCCCCTTTCTCACTACCAAACAGTAACCTTTTGTGTTGCAGAATATTCATTGCACTTTCTTCAGTGAAAACACCATTAGTGGCTAGGATATGAGTGGGATGTGTGTGTGACCAATTTATTCCTCTCTCGAAGATTCCCCAGGAAAACTGTACAAGGAATCCATAGAGCTCTGCTGGTGCTTGCTAGTGATGTGCTTTAATGTTTTAGCATCACAATTTAACAGCTTAATGGAAGTTTCTACTTGTACAATGCATGACTGCTCTATGAGTTTGTTTTTCCAAGCGTTCATGACAGGTCAATGTCAGATGTATACTGGAGGATGCAAGATGACACACTACACACAAGGCAAAACACAGACAGTCACATATTTCACAAAAAAACTGGCACAATTGAAAAGTCAAGGCAGTTTCATCTACACAGACTGAAGGAAAATGGCAGAGGGTAGCACAGCCAAATTCTTTTTCTCTCTGACTTTTCACAAGAAAAAGTCTCTTCCATCACCAGGTGTTATCATGATGCCATGATGTCACAGAGACAGATGGCAAAAAACAAAACAATTTTTGAAGCAAGAGGTGGGATGGGGAGAAGGCTATGACACCAGTACTGTGGAAGAGAAATTATTTCTGAAGCGTGTTAATGGTGAGATTACTACAGAAAGCTAGCAATGTGCAGTACAGTTCATCTGCAGTCAGCAACCCTACCCCAAATGATTGCTTTGTTACATCTGTCCTCACTATTACCAATCGTTCTTTAAGTGCCTTCTGACCTGAGAGTCTCATCTTCTGGCACCATCTCTTGTTTCATTTTCGATTGTCCCATCATAGGATTTTCAAGGCTTCAGGAGTGATTGTTCTATTGCCTCCTTCTGCACCTTTATGGTGGATGCTTAGAGAAGACTCTCCACCAAACTCAATGAACAGGTAATGGGGTGTTAGTCAGATATGTAACCAAGAGGCCAATGATAACTGGAGAAGCTTAGGAGATCTTCATATGGAATGGGGGAAACTATCCATAATGTTCCACAAAGATGGACTTTATGGCAGAGTGGTGAGAGGAAAACCAGTGCTGAAACATATAAAGGCTATTTTAAAGTTATTTCTAAAATTGATAAAAATGGAAAAGTAGATCTTAAATGCACTTTATATGGAAGAATCAAAGCTTAAGGCATACTACAAATAACACATTGCTTGCAGTTGTTAAAACTTGCTTCTTAGCCCTACAAATGAAAATAACCTCCTACATTCCACATTCTCTGTGTGCCAAGGAATTAAGGAGATTAAAAATCAATGCCACCATTATACTATTGATGTCAGAGTTCATGTGTCAGTTGCAGATACAGTAAAATGCTTACGTCTTAAATTTAAAAAAAACCCACAGGGGTCCTTTCTTTTCTTTCCAAACTGTATAATTTTAATCAATTATGGATAATTGGATTGGTGAAGGCTTGATCTAAAATATAAACAGAACTTGGACATTTTTTAAAATGGCAAGTAGTTATAGTCACATCACTTCCAAAAATGACAAGTCAATGCACCACCATAAATATCAACAAATTGTTTGTCATTAACTTCAATATGATAGAGATTGCAACTGTTACTCTTTATTGGAGAACTAGTGTGGTGTAGTAGTTTGAGTGGTGCACTATGACTCTGGAAATCAGGGTTTGAATTCTTGCTTAGATATGGAAAACCACTGGGTGGCAAGTCACACACTCTCAGTCTTAGAGGAAGGCAAAGGCAAACCCCCTCTGAACAAATTTTGCCAATAAAACCTCATGATAGGTTTGCCTTGGGAACACCATAAGTTGGCAATGATTTGAAGTCACAGAACAACAAAGCTAATATAAATGCAAGAGAAATTCCTCAAGGAAATGCACAAAGGATAATAATTACTCTGTGAAAAAGCTCAGTGCTTTCCTCAAGAAAGACTTATCCCCATTTATGAAATTTACTAATTTGTTTCATCATCACAGGATGTTCTCAGAGCTGCTAATGCAGTTACTCACTAATGCATTCTGGGCACTTTTGCTCATAGGTGTAGATGTCACCTTTAATTTTGATTTAACTCTGTTGTTTTCAACTTTTTCGATATTTATATTGTTTTGTGGTGTATATTGCATGTATTTTAATTTTGCTTTGGGAACCACCCAGAGAATGTCATCTGTTGGGTGGTGCAGAAATGTAATAAAGAAACATACATTTTCTTCCTCACAGCAGCCTGCAAAGTGCTTTTCCTCCAACTGAACCACAGATTGCCTGGGATCACAGAGGCACATGACAATTGATTTACCTCCTTAAGGAAATTGGTTTATTAGTACCTGTGACCAGAGGAGTGTTGACTCTATGATGAGCCAGTGAGAGGAGTAGGAGCAGGAATTGCCACCTTTGTTGTTGTTGTTGTGTGCCTTCAAGTCATTTCCAACTTATGGTGAACCTAAGGCAAACCTATCATGGGGTTTACTTGGCAAGATTTGTTCAGAGGAGGTTTTACCATTACCTTCCTCTGAGGCTGAGAGCATGTGACTTGTCCTAGGTCGCCCAGTGGGTTTCATGGCCAAGCTGGGAATTGAACCCTGGTCTCCAGAGTCATAGTCCCACACTCAAATCACTACACCGTTATTGTGGATACTGTATACCTTGATCTGTGGGAACAGAGTGCAGTTTGCTGCTATACTGCAGACAAAAAAAAGTATCATGAGCTGCTAACCCAACCTTGGAAAGACTTTGCCTGAAAGTCTAAATAAATTATTTTCCAAAAAGTAAAATAAGTATCAGTCTCTTCCTGGGTTGATGTATTTGGAATCTGGGATATGACAAGTACAAAACAAACTATTAAAAATCATGCTGGATCAAATCAAAAGTGCAGCCAATGGGCATCAATTGCCTCTTAAAAACATGAAAATGACAGGATCTTCCTATATAGATTCAGCAACAGGACTTTGGTTTATAACTGACTCTAATTTTAAAATACAATTTTACAAACTTATAAATACTGCAGACTGCATTGAAATCTAAGCATCACTGTCCCGACCACAGGCTATTTCTGGTTTGGGTTTCTGCTGAGCTAATTCAATGACATACTCACTTTACTTAGTAAATTATTGCCATATTTGCTGGTGATACACATACCAGACTGACTAGCATGTTTGCATTTTAAAGCTTTGGACATTACAAGTATTCAATTAATTAATGCATTTTGTGATTGTGGGCTGTCATTAACTGGACAATTACGGTACTGATCCCACACATTAGCTTAGATGCAGCAGCCTTCACCACTCTTACATTTAAATGGTTGGAAAGATAAAAATATGTTGATGCAATTAGAAAATGTCTATTCTGTTTATGCTCAGCAAATTAATGGAAGCTTAAATATTATGCACAATCTGACAGCTTTCAACAATGCAGCTCTTTAATTATTTACATTCAGAGACTTAGTTTGGTGCTGTGGTTCTTTTTGACAATATTCCATTAATGCTGAAATGTTTTTCTAGGCTAATATTTTGTTCTAAAATACATATTAAACAATTACAAAATCAACCAGTTTGACCAGTTTGTTCTCTTGCTTGCTTGTCGGTCTCTGCAATGTAATGATCACCCATAATTTAAATTTCTGTTTAACATTTTGAGATGAATGCTTTCTGGGTGTCCCCTTACCTCCCATTTTAAATCATATTTAATTCGTATTCATATACAAATGTTTCCATGTCCTCTGGATAATCCTAGAATATGGTTTTGTGTTTTGGTTTTAGGTGCAACCTGTGGTCCAATTAAACTTCCAAAAGAAGCCTGCTTTGAACCACAGAATGGGAAAGAAAATCAAACCAGCAAAACTAAATTTAAGTATGGTGATACATTGTATTCCACTAGAAATTTTTTTTGTAAAAAACATTCTGGGTTTCAATAATGTCAATGCCCAATTTCCAGTGGTAATATTCCAGGAAAGGTGTTTCCTTAATTAAAGCAATTCAGGAAAGTCCGAGTAGGGACAGCATGATTAAGATCCTAATCCTTCTCAGTGTTAATTCTTAAAAAGGCTGTTTTCTGAATCTGGAAATTTCTTAATGGAAACAGGAAACCCCAAGTGAAGGAAGGCTCATCAGACATCATATCTCCTGGCTCCATTATGAATCACTCATACCTCCATTGCAATTTCATTGCAGGTAAACATAGCAGATGGCATCCAGTTCAGTAGTTATGAGATCATAAATCAGACTAAGGTTGCATCTAGAGAGCCAGAGTGAGATAGTGGTTTGAGTGTTGGATTATGACTCTGGAGACCAGGATTTAATTCCCTGCTTTGCCATGAAATGCACCAGCTGATTTACAGAGGAGGTTTTGTTAGTTCTTGCCTCTGAAATATAGCCTATAGCACCTGATATTCATTGGTCATCTCCCATTCAAGTACTAACCAGGGCTGAGCCTGTTTAGCTTTCAAAATCAGACAGGATCTGGTGCCATTAGGACATTTAGGCTTACGGTGAGATAAACCAGTTGTTGTAAGACAAGGGGAAGAATGTCAGTGTGAGGAGCATTTTTAGAACTGAAAAGCAGGTCATAAATTCCTTTTATAACTTTTCATGTGGAATCTGGATTTTAAAAGGAGGTGACATTACCAAAGCATAGGATCATAAGAAGCTATATTATTACAAGACAGACTCTGAGGGCCATCTGGCTCAGTGTTATTCACACAGAAGGTTGGCTGCTGTCCATGATTTAGATGGTGTCTGCCTCTCCTTCTGTTCTACCAGGGGATGTCCATGGTTGAACCTGAGTCATTTTTTTACATTCAAGACATAATCTCTGCCAATGAACTTTAGGCTTGGACCACAGAGACCACAGTAACACCTATTTGCATCTATTTGCACAATCAAAATTCTTTTTCATGTCCTACCCAGCTTTTGACCTGGGATGCATTACAGAGGAATGAGCTAATAAGTATGCCTAACAAGTAATCTGGTCCTGTTTGGCATTATGTAGAGCTTAATTAGTATAGCCGAGTTCAATTATAGCTGCTAAATGTACGAGTCACCCTCTGACCTATATGCATTAATCCACATTTCTCTGTGTTTTGCCATTGAAGTAGGTTACAGGAATGCCATTAATTCCTGGAAGTTGTTCTTAATGCCCATAGAGTGGTGACCCAATCATCTATATCAAATGGATTAAGGTAGTGTTTGCTATTAATCTGTGTGCTTTGTATATATATATATACAGTCTCAGTTAATGCCACGCTGATAGCTCCAGTGAAAAACTGCAAAGAGTTGTGAATAAAAGTGTTCCTGTTGCTTAAAAGAGGGAATTTCAGCAGGTCTTCCTTGTCATGCAACCAGGTAACAAACAGCAAAAGCACAGAACGAGCTCAGGCTTGCTAGAGAGGTTAAGAACAATAAAAAGGGCTTTTTGGGTATGACCATAGCAACAGGAAGAAAAAGTAAATGGTAGGGCCACTACATGGAGAAGATGGCGAAGTGCTAACAGGAGACCGAGACAAGGCAGAACTACTCAACACCTTCTTTGCCTCAGTGTTCTCAGAAAAGGAAGAGTGCTCAACCTGAAGAAAATGGAGCAGAAGACACAATAGGAGAAATACTGCACAGAATAAGTAATGAGGTAGTATAGGAATCCCTGGTTAATCTAAATGAATTTAAGTCTCCAGGACCAGATGAACTGCATTCAAGGGTATTAAAAGAATTGGCAAATGTAATCTCAGAGCCATTGGCAATAATCTTTGAAAACTCCTGGAGAACAGGAGTAGTCCCAGCAGACTGGAGGAGGGCAAATGTTGTTCCCATCTTCAAAAAGGGGAAAAGGAGGATTCCAACAATTATGTCCAGTTAGTCTGACATCAATACCAGGAAAGATTTTAGAACAGATCATTAAACAGAGAGTCTATGAACATTTAGAAGGGAATGCCATAATCACTAAAAGTCAACATGGGTTTCTGAGAAACAAATCATGCCAGACTAATCTGATATTCTTTTTTTATGAAATTACCAGCTTGGTAGAGAAAAGAAATGCTGTAGATATAGCATATCTCAATTTCAGTTAGGCCTTTGACAAGGTCCCCCATGATATTCTTGCCAACAAGCTAGTAAAATGTAGGCTAGACAAGGTAATTGTTACATGGAGCTGTAATTAGTTGACCAGCCAAACCCAAAAAGTACTCAACAATGGCTCCTCTTCATCCTGGAGAGAAGTGACAAATGGGGTGCCACAGGGTTCTGTCCTGGGCCCAGTGCTATTCAACATCTTTATCAAATTTGCATGCTTATCAAATTTGCAGATGACACCAAATTAGGAGGAGTAGCTAATACCCCAGAGGACAGGATCAAAATTCAGGAAGACCTTAATAGATTAGAAAGCTGGGCCAAAGCTAACAAAATGAATTTCAAGATGGAGAAATGTAAAGTACTGCACTTAGGGCAGAAAAATGAAATGCATAGATATAAGATAGGGGACATCTGGCTTAACGCAACTATGTGTGAAAGGGATCTAAGAGTCCTAGTAGA
>CM034706.1:36899837-36911671 GCA_020142125.1 Phrynosoma platyrhinos | reverse complement strand
GCGCCCTGAGGGACACCACAATTAAGCTCGATTTTAGATGAGCAACTAGATGAGACTAACACAGCTATATCATTGAATTCAACAACAATGGTGATTAGTAACTTGAATAGGATTATTTAGTAAATCTGTAATGGTAGAACAATGTTTTTCTCTTTTTGTTTTCATCACATTAAGGTTTAAGAGGTCAGAACCCTACTGTGTATTGGTTGTATTCATTTCTTCTTTTTCTCTTCTTCTTATTTCTGTTTTTTAATCTTTGATTATAATAACTTTGATTGCAAATTAGATTTTTCATGCCAAAAGTTAATTAAAAATAATCTTTTTAAAAAAGAGAGTATTCTTTACTGTATGTTTGGTTGTTTTAAGCTTTACAATACTGAAGGCACACAGGATACACATACATAAAATTAAATGGATTCTGGGTTTTTTTTCAGGTGAAAAAGAAAATGAAAAATTAAGTAATATTTAGAATGTGTTGGCAAGCTTGCTTTTCTTTCTTTAAAAGGTCTTTGCAAGTGAAAATTTAGACTCAGTGGGAAAGCAACTTTAGACAAAAGGCCTGTAGCTACATCTTCTGCTCTTTAGCTGCAACCCTCCTGCTGCAGCCCTGTAGAAAAACAACTACCTGATTCATTGCTATACAAAGCTGCCTCCAGGAATAAATTGCTACTTAAAAAAAGCTGTTCAAATAATCATTCAGCTTTCAAATCTCAGGAACAAAATGCCACTTTGACATGCTCAGGAGAAGAAGGGGAAATTATTTTTAGTTTGTGATTATTTTTAGTTTATTAACTGGGAGGGGTCATTGTCTAGGGAGGTACCAGATATCTCCTTCCACCACACCATGACCATAAAGGACATGTACTAGCATAATTATGACAGCACATGTCATCAAGATTCAAGCCTGTAGTAGCCTGGGCAGTGTGATGCAGCTATGCTGCTGACAATCAGTGTCATGCCCTGCCTGGAGGAGGACTTGGAGGATGAGGAGGATGAGCCAGAACCTCCTCTGGGACCTGATCCTGAGCTGTGAAGCCTCAGTCCAGCCCTAATTATGCTTTGTGAGCTCCAACAGAGCCTTCAGCAGAGCCTGTGATCTCCCAGGAGGCTCTGCAGCCATTCCTCCTGACAGCAGAACCATCAGACATGGAGGAGGATCAAGGGACAATACCTGCCTTCAGCCAGCATTGAGTAGAAAGAGTGGGCCTTTGGCATTCGAGAAGATTTTATGAAAAACACTGGAGCAATCAGCTTCAGTTGAGCTCCTGCAGCTTGGTAATTTAAGCAGGTGCAGAAGGTCTGCCTCGGTGCCAGAGATTATCTGAGCTTCCTAGCGAATGCCTCTGTCTCTGTCTCTCCTTGTTCCTTGGCCTGAAACCTTGACTCTCGGACTGCTGACTTATCTTGAACTTCTGGAACCCTTGACCTTCGGACTTCGTCACTCTGCCTCTCTGGAATCCTAGACCTTTGGACTGCTTGAACATTCTCTGGCTGGACCTTTGGATTGGTAATACGGACCTTTGCTTTCTTGCTTTGAATTAGCAAAAGACTTTTGTTTACCTTCAACCCTCACAAGAAGCTGTTATCAACACTCTTGGAGGCTTTCCTGGAGAATCAGCAGATGTAGGTATGCTGTTGCCAATTCATGGGCCATTTGTGTTACAGATCTAGGCCTGAATAGCAGTGGGCAAATTATGTCCTGCCTCTAGTGTCACTCTGCATCTCCTGCTCATAAGAGTGAAAGGCCCAGAACACCTCTGTCACATACTTCCCTCCAGAGCTCGAAGGAATAGGTTGCAAGTAATGGAGTCCCCTGTACTTAATTTCAATGTGAATGAAATTGAAGCAAAGCGACATTTCAAAAGTAAGGGCAATGTTATTCATTAATGTAATGAAATTAGTTATAATATCTAGTTCCCCCCCCCCAAAAAAATAAGTTACTTTTAAACAGTATTTTCCCATGAATTTTTTCAGTTTTATGCCATTCTCTCTTAAATCCTTAGGGTTCACTCCACCTCAGAAAAAAAAAAATAGAAAGGAATGGCAAAGGAATGAGTAGTGCAACAAGTAATGTTGCAAGCTAGTTGTTTTAATTATTGCAATAAATAACAGCATTAGTTTTAAAAGACAAATACAGTGAACCATCTGTATCCACAGATTCTGAACTCATGGATTCATCCACAGCTCAAAAATTTTCCAAAAAAATTAATAAATCCAAAAAGCAAACCTTGATTTCATCATTCTATTTCAAGAACACCATTTTACTATGCCATTGTATATAATGGGACTTGAGCATCCATGGATTTTGGTATCCACAGGGGTCCTGGAACCAAACCCCAGTGGATCCTAAGGGCCTACTGTAATGGAAAGAGTTGTTGCTGTTGTTGTTGACATTATATATATTGACATTATATATATTTATCACTTTCCCCCTAAAATCAGGGCTTATGGTGGCTTTTAAAAAGCAACTGCTTATTAAAAGATCTGCTTCCCACCAGTAGAAACCATTTCCTACTAATCATAGTCACCTCCCCACTATCCACCACTGGGAATAGACTGGAGTTTCTGTAAATAGACATCTGAAGAATTCACACTGTCCTTCAAAGCCAACCCTAGTTCATGTTTACATAAGGATATAATTAGCTGTAACCTTTTAAATGAACAGAAGAGCTGAGCAAAGCACCATTTCATGATGGCTCCAGTTTACAAAACTGAGTTATACTATTCTGTATGGGTGAGAAGGGAGAAAATTAGCAAAAGGATGGATATCCATGCCTATAGTGGGTACACTAGCTCTCAGATCTTTTTCCTAGTGTCAAATCCTCAACTCCTGGACTGCCAGATCCCTTGTTTCCAGAGGTGTAGCAGTAAATTTTGAAGTACTGGAACACTCAACAGGACAGTCTCCACAACTATTCCCCCAAGGAGAATCCAAAAATTCAGGCCGTGTTTTTCTTCTTGTTGTTGTTGTTGTTAACTTTATTTATACCCCACCTTTCTCCCAAAAATGGGACTCAGGGAAGCTCACAAATTAAAAGGAGCACAATATAGCTAAAATAGCTAAAAAGGTGCAAAAGATCCACATTAAAATAGAATCAAACTAAATATTAGAACAATTGCAAACATAAAATTAAAAATAATAGAAAAACAGTTTTAAAACAGTTTTTTGTGGGGTTTTCAGGCTGTGTAGACATGTTCTAGAAGAGTTTATTTCTGACGTTTTGCCAGCATCTGTGGCTGGCATCTTCAGAGAATACTGGAATGGAAGAGAGTGGATCTATATATACTGTGAGACCCTGGGTAGGGAGGAGTGATTCCCATGTAAACTGTGTATTGTTCTGTGTTGAATAGGTATTTCTCTGTTGTTTCTCTGTTGGTGGGAGGATATGCAAACAAGGATATTGTCTGCTATTGTCTGCTGGGAAAGCCCCTGACCCTGGTTGGTTTCCCATTTGCATTTGCTGAGTGCTGATTTTCTTATTTTGTAGGACTGGTAGCCAAACCTTGTTTACTTTAAGGGTTTCTTCTTTCCTGTTGAAGTTATCCAAGTGTTTGTGGATTTCAATGGCTTCCCTGTGCAATCTGACCTGATAGTTGTTGGCATGGTCCAGAATTTCAATGTTTTCAAACAGCATTTTATGCCCAGGATGGTTTATAATGTGTTCTGCTACTGCTGATTTTTCTGGCTGGCCCAGTCTGCAGTGTCTCTCATGTTCCTTGACTTATGTTTGGACACTGCGTTTGGTGGTCCCTATGAAGACATCTCTGCAGCTGCATGGTATGTGGTAAACTCCTGCGGTTGTGAGAAGGTCTCTCCTGTGGGTCTCACAGTATATATAGACCCACTCTCTTCCATTCCAGTATTCTCTGAAGATGCCAGCTACAGATGCTGGCAAAACGTCAGAAAGAAACTCTTCTAGAACATGGCCACACAGCCCGAAAAACCCACAAAAAACTATGGATGCTGGCCATGAAAGCCTACAACTTCAGAGTTTTAAAACAGTACATTCAAACAATAACACATGCTCCTAAAACCCCTTTCTTTGAAAACCTTCAGTTCTAAATTCTTGTTGGAATGGGAAGGAAAAGTATTTTCCTGCTGACAGAATGATTGCACGAAAGGTTCATTTTGGCATCCTTGGGAAGTATGCCCCAGAGGCTAGGAGCAGCCACCATGAAGGCCCTGTCTTGCATTCCCACACTTGTCACTTTGAAGGTAGTAGGACTGAGAGAAGGGCCCCTTCTGAAGATTCCAAGGCCGAAGGAGACTCATATGGGGAGGTGTGGTCTGCCAAATAGTCTGAACCTAAAGTCATACAGAGCTTTATAGGTCATAGCCAGCACTTTGAATTGTGCTCAGAAATAGACCACTACCACAAATTATGCAGTCGAGTTTCCTGCATTTTTGAGTTCCTGCATGGCAGGGGGTTGGACTGGATGGCCCTTGTGGACTCTTCCAACTCTATGATTCTATGATTCTAGAGCAGCAGTCTGTGGAGCTGTTGTAGCAGGTGAGATGTAGAGTCCCTGCAAAAAAACAAAACAAAAAAACACTAGTTAATACTCTGGCTGCAGTTCTTTGTACCAACACATTTGGTTTTAGCATCTTTATCAAGATCAGATCTTTTATAAAGCTACTGAGAGCCAGTATGGCATAGTGATTTGAATGTTGGACTAGGGAGTTTATCACAGGAGCTTTGCTCCTGTGATAGATGCGGGATGTAACTTTAAGAAAGCAGATCTTATTTTTTTTTATTTCCTCTGTTTCTTCCCTTTCTTCCCTCCTTTTCTGGACTTCATGTTGTATAAATAGCCCCCTGCTCACTGCTTTACTTGCATCCCATAATATTTATGGTGGTGTTTCATTTTCCTTATTCTCCAGATTTTAACTCTCTTTTTATTTATTTTTATTATATCTTCATCCTGTAATAATGAATATTTTAATCTCCAGAAGAAATCACATTTTCTTGATCTAAATTATAGTAGTATGGGGTTATGGTCTGAAAAGGTTCTGGGCATAATTTGAACTGTTTGTATCTCTTTTGCCATAATTTTTGAAAGGAACACCAAATCATTTGACCATGACTGATGTCTATCAGAGTAGCATGTGTAATCTCTCACATCTTTATTCTTAACTCTCTAAATATTGATTAGGTTTTGATTGTCAATCATTTCTGTTACTGCTTGTGGGAGCTTCCCTTGGTTTTTCTTCTTCTTTTCTTTTGTTGTTCTGTCAATATTGGGGTTCTAGTCTCCCATTATAATAATTTTTTTTATATTCATATTTAGAGAGTTCTTTTGCCAGGGTCTTGAAAAATTCTGTTTTATTATCAGTGGGAACATAAATTCCCACTAATAATACTATTGAATCTTGTAGTTTTGTTTCTTTAGCAATATATCATCCTCTGAAGATTTCTCTTGATGTCAGCCTTTTGTTGACATAAAATATTACTCTATTTTTTTTGTACTCTTTGCTAGCTGAAACAAACATTTCTCCCAAATTTTATGTCTTAAGTACTTCACATCTTTGATTTTAATGTGTGTTTCCTGCAGACATATAATATCCAATGTTAGTCTTTCCAGGTAGTGGGAGACTTTCCATTTTTTATATATTGAATTTAGACCATTTATATTCCAAGACAATATTTTATTTTTAATCGTTTGAAACAAAGAAAAAAGAACAGTGGATGATTCAATCTAAAGAATAGTATTTTTTTTCAAGTTAGTGCTGAGGTGGTGAGAAAAAAGAAATATATATATGAGAGAAGAGGAGGAGAGCAAAAAATATCACTTAGTGCTTCTAGATTCCCCTAAGTTTTGTTCAGTTCTTCTTTCTCTTCTTCTTCTTCTTCCCTTTCCTCTTAATCGTTATCACTTCCATCTTCCTCACAAACCACTATATCTTTCCTTTCATCTAGTCAATCTCTTTCCTTCTCTTTTACCTTGTCTTTTCCTTTGTCTAGGCCCATTCATTTTGTCTCCATTCTTGAAGGTTCTTCTGTAATTTCTCTGTGTTTCTTAAGAAATTATTTCACTTTTGCTATTGTATTAATTTTATATCTCTTTGTTTTGTACCTAAAAGTCACCCCTTCTATCTTTCCTCATCTGTAACTAATTTCTTTTTTCTTCAAGTATTGTTAGAAAGGCATAATCTTTTCTTTTCTTGAGTACCGCTGAGGGTATATCCTTGAAAATCTTCACTTCTTTGTCATCAATCAGTAAATTCTCCTTGAAGTTTTGTTCTACTATCAGTTCTTTCACTCTCTCCCTCACAAAGTAGTTAACAGTGTCTCTTGGTTTGTTTTGGTTTTCTGCTATCTAAGAGTTTATCTTGTATAATTTATCTATTTCCAAGTCCAATTGTTCTGCAGGCCATCTGATAAACTTTGCCAAGGGTATGATTATACATTCTCCTAAATCTTCATTTTCTTGTTCTAACACCTCTAAGTTTTAAACATTTTTCTCTGGATTTTATCTCATCTAATAATTTTTGAGATTTATCTTTGTATTTTGTCTGTTCCAGGATCTTAGCTCTTTTCTCTGTTTTAGACACTTTCTCTTCTAGTTTACTTATTTTCGAATTAATTACTTTGATTTCTTCTATTGTACTTTCTAGTTTTTGTCTGAATTCATTTAGTTCTTCTCTTATTTCTGAGTTCATTTCTTCATTGAACCCTTTTAGTTCCATCCTGATTTCCTCTCGCACTTTGGCTCTTACTTCCTCCTTTGTTTTCCTAATCTCTTCTAAGATCCAGAGGTTTGTATAAATTGGTTTGCTTAATTCTAAGGATGGCCTTCTTTGAATCTGTGTTTCGGTCCATGTTTGCTTTGCTGTTGCCATTTTTTCTCTTTTCCTTTGTATATACTTAGAATGATCTAATTCTTTTTTCTTATTTCTTGATCTGATTTTTATGCACAATTTTGTTAAGGATGTTTGACTTTGTTCGGTCAATTAATTATACAGAATAAACTTGTCTCATTTTTAGGCTTTCATGATGATTAACCATTCAACCATTCAACAACATTAACCTATTTGCAATCATACATTTACTTTTCTACTCAGCTTAAACAGACAAGGACATAATTTCATTATATATAGTTTTTCACTGGATTTAGAGTGTAACTATAGCATTCTTTTACAGAAGTCAAAAGTTTGCCATAAAACTAAGATGTTTATTTCTGTTACAGAATCCCAGATTATTTATATCTTTTAACAGTTGAAATACATTGCAATATTGTGTTAGGATAATTCCTTACTTCTGATACTGGTTTCCCAGTTTGATATTTTACCTATAACTTCCAATTAAGCCAAATATACAGATTCAAATAGTGTAATAGAAAGGTAATATAATTGTTTTCTTTCCCAAGCTATTTTCTCCTTTAACACATTTCATTAACATTGCACAATCTTACCCAGCTATAATAAACTGAATACAGATAAAGTACAAATTTCAAATTACATATCTCTGGACATTTCTGTTTATTTCAATTATCAGTCATTAATCCTTATTTTATTGTCCTTCTGTAATTTCTCTTTCAAATAGCTTTTTCCTGTATTAGTTACCTTCTTACTCCATTAATTTCCCCAGTTCCCTAAGTTATGGAGATTACCTGGGCTAAAAGAGCCCTGGTGGCACAGTCATTAAATGTCTGTACTGCAACCACTCACTCATAGACTACAAGGTTGTGAGTTCACTGCTAGCCAGGGCTCAGGCTAGACTCAGGCATGCATCCTTCCGAGGTCACTAAAATGAGTACCCAGCTGTTAGGGGGCAATGAGCTTATAGTTGTAAACCGCTTAGACATCCCATAGCATGATATGAAGCGGTATATATATAAAAAATGAAGCTGCTAAAAGCAGTTACTCCAATATACTTAAAGTGTTTTTGCCACAGTACTTTATCCAGCACCCCAAATGCTGTTTCTTAGCCAGTCTAGCTTCTTGATAACAGTAGCCACCTAGAATTATTTTATCTGATTTAAAGTGCCAAGTTCTCAGTCTGTTTACATACAAAGTTCTGTTATTCCTTTATTTCTTCAAGGTGCAAAATTTAAAATGCAAAGCTTGACATGTAGACTGCAAAAACACAGTGGGAGGGTGTTCCACCAATGATCTTGTCTCTGGATCTGCTCACTTCTTTATCTGTTTATTTTATTTGTATTCATGTCCTCTCCTTTTATCTTCTCTCCCTCTCCTGTTATTCTGGTATTTCTAGTACTTAAACTCTTTTAACATTCTTTAAATTCATAGTTGATACAGTCTTACAGATACAGAGTAGCTTTGTTAGTCTTCTCCAACAAAGAGGCTCTTTTAGCGATCTCATTCTAGATCTTGTTAATGGTTGTATTTATACAGTTAACCCTTCTCCCTTCACACCAAATCTTTGTCTTGTTGATACTTTACCTCAATAGCATCTATTTTTCTTTTTTCTTTTTGGTCAGCAGGATATTTCTAGACTATTTCTTTTTAGATATGACTGAGTCATCTCTTTTTTGTTGCAAAGACTGTTGTTTTATCATTTGCAACAGCCTCTTTCATTTCTTCTTGTTTTACAGTTTGGTAATGAGGAGCCACCCTGGAGCCTTGGAATAGCAGAGATTCGGGATTGGGCTCTGCTCCTTCAACCCCCTCAGCTTTGCTTCTGGGTTTTATTTTATCTTCTTTCTTTTCTTTTCCCCACTAAAGCTGGAATCAGGTTCGGATGGGGAACTCTGTCTCCCCCATTCCAGGGAGAGGCATTCCCGCTCTGTTTAAGTTATGGGTATCTCCTGAAAGTCCTGGTTGCTACTCTGCAGAAAGCAATGGAGCACATCCTTCGGGCTTCATGTCCTCACAAAAAGTACAAAAAGAATTAAAAGAGAAAGAGCAAGAACTTAAGGGGAAAAAATATAATAAAAAACTCAAAAATGAATTAAACAAGATTAAAAAAACTGTTTACACCAGGTAATTTAAAAAGAAATAGTGGAAAAACTGGTGAAAGCAAAACAAGGATTTTTTGAACAAGGGAATAAACCAGGAAAATGGCTTTCCTCCAATTTAAGGAAAAAGAAGGAGGAAGGGATAATATTAGAAATACAAGAGTAAGGAATCACCTATACAAATCAGAATAAAATAAAACAAATATTCTATAACTTCTATTCAAGATTGTTTAAGGCACAAGAAGAAATAGCAGAAGGAAAAAAATAATTAAATAGTATATACAAGAAGGTGATATATTAAATATTTCTGATGAGTATAGGGAAGAACTAAACAGAGAAATAACACTGGAAGAAATAAAAGAAGCTATAAATAAGATGAAATCTGGGAAGGCCTCTGGACTGGATGGTTTAATAGCTCAGTACTACAAGCTCATTGTAGACAAATTGATTATTCCACTTCACAAAATAATAAAAAACATTTCAAATGGTAAAATCCCAGAATCGTGGCAAGATGCTTTGATAACTTTTATACCAAAAGAAGGGCAAGATCCAAGAAATCCTGCTAGCTATAGACCAATTTCTTTGTTAAACATTGATTATAAAATATATACTTCAATACTTGCCAGTAGACTGAAAAAAGTACTAAAAAACTGGATCCATGAAGACCAAACCAGCTTTTTACCCAACAGGCACTTGAAAGAAAATATAAAAACAGTATTAAATTTATTAGAATATGACAACAAAAACAATGAAAAGAAACTGGCTATAATCTTCCTAGATGCCACCATTACCATCTGATGTCATCTGGGGGAGAGACACTAGGCCGAGCACCATCGGGCCTAAAGTACGAAGAAGAGCCCTCCCTCCATTACCATCTGATGTCATCTGGGGAGAGACACTAGGCCGAGCACCATCGGGCCTAGAATAGGAAGAAGAGCCCTCCCTCCATTACCATCCGATGTCATCTGGGGAAGAGACACTAGGCCCAGCACCATCAGGCCTAAAATAAAAAGAAGAGCCCTCCCTCCATTACCATCCAATGTCATCTGGGGGAGAGACACTAAGCCCAGCACCACCCAGCCTAGAATAAGAAGAACCCTTACTTCTTCAAGGATGGGTGGGATTCGGGATTTTATGTTTTGTTTAATGGAAATTGTAATGTTGTAAGCCGCCCCGATTGCTCTGCAGATGGGCGGGATATAAATAAAAATTATTATTATTATTATTATTATTATTATTATTATTATTATTATTATATTAAAACATTTGATAATGTGCAATGGGAGTTCATGAAACAAACTCTTGCAGAGACGAATGTAGGAGAAAATTTTATAAAATGGATCAGCAGCTTTTATAAAATACAGAATGCTCAAATTTTGGTAAATGGAGAGAAAACTAAAAAGTGTGTGATATCTAAAGGTACCCAACAAAGTTGCCCTTTATCTCCACTACTTTTTACAGCTGTTCTAGAGATATTAATGAAAAATATCAGTGCTGATACAACAATCAAAGGTTTAAAAATACAGGAGATTCTTTTAAACAGATGGCCTTTGCAGATGATGTAGCAATCTTGGATAATCCTAAAAATAGTATAAATAAATTAATGGAAACCCTGGAAAAATCTGGAGAAATATCAGGAATTAAGGTGAACAAAACAAAGAGCCAGATCTTAACTAAAAATCTAAATAATAAAAAAGAAGAAGAATTGAAAGAACTGTCGGGCTTAAAATAGCAGAGAAAGTAAAGTATCTTGGAGTAACTATAACAAAGAAAAACTCAGATTTGTCCACAAACAACTAAGTCAAAGTATGGAAACAAGTATCCAGTGACTTGGTAAAATGGTCTAACTTAAACCTCTCACATGATAAACCATTTTTGCAATGGGAAAAGGAAATCTCTAAATTTATTGGGGGAGGGGGAAGAAAACAAGGATTAAAAAGATCTTGCAAGATAAAAGAGACAGAGGAGGTTTAGGATTGCCTAATGTTAAAATTTACTACCATGCTTGCACACCTGTATGGGTAAGGGATTGGCATTGAACAACAAAAGATTCCTGAAATTAGAAGGGGGAGGCATACATTTTGGATAGTGTGCCTTCCTCTGCTATAATAAAATAAAATCCAATAAAGAATTTAATAATTATTTTATGAGAAAATCCTTATTGAGAATTTGGGGTAAATACAAAGAAAGGCTAGCTCCCAAAACCCCAATTTGGATTTCATCACATGAAGCTTTCTTCAAAAGAGAGAATCTTTACAAAGGAAACTGGCTGACATATAAAATACTTTTGAAAGGAAACAACTGAGAATATCAACTAAAAACAAGAGAAGAATTAGCTTCAGAGGAAATAAATTACCACTGCTATCTCTACCACCAAATCTCACTTAATTTCAAAAGAGATAACAGAGAAGGAATAGAAAATACCAAGAGAAAACTAGGCAAACTACTATAATCAGGTAATCAAAAGTTTATATCAAAGTTCTACAAACTATTGATGGAATTAGAAACAGAGGAAGAAACAGTCAAAACAAATATGATTCAATGGGCACAAGATATAGGAGAAGTGATCACACTAGAACAATGGGAAAGGTGTGGAAAAAGAACTTAAAATTTACAAGATGCAATGATTTGAAAGAAAACTTTTATAAAATTTTCTACACGTGGTATTTGACACCTTTAAAAATTGCCAAGTTTAAAAAAGATACAAGAGACACCTGTTGGAAATGTAAAAAAGAAAGAGGTATAATATATCATATGTGGTGGCAATGCCCCAAAGCAAAGGAATTCTACAAGAAAATTATAACAACTTTAAACATTAAACTAGTTTCACACCCAGACTTTTCCTCTTAAATATGTTTGTAGAATCAGGTCGCAGAGGGTGCTGCTCGGGGACTGTAGCTCCAGTAAGAGAGACC
>CM034706.1:36876176-36899737 GCA_020142125.1 Phrynosoma platyrhinos | reverse complement strand
AGGTCCCTCCACTGGCTGCCTATCGGCTTCCGGGCCCAGTACAAGGTGTTGGTTATTACCTTTAAAGCCCTCAGAGACTGCCTCCTCCCATATAATCCTCCCCGCGCCCTCCGGTCCTCTGGGAGGAATCTGCTGCAGCCCCAAAAAGCTAGGCTTGCGGTGACCTCCCAGAGGGCTTTTTCTGTTGTCGCTCCCAGACTCTGGAACGGCCTGCCGGATGAGATCCGTCAATTAACATCACTGCACAGCTTTAAAAAGGCTGTCAAGACGGATCTCTTCCGGCAGGCCTTCCCGGACTAGATAGCCGGCCTTGGGACCCTTTTAGTCCTGGTACTCTTCATCCGGACTTTATTATAATCCCCTTAAAATTTGATCAGCAGGGGATTGTTGCATGCTGGTTTAGAACTGAATTTTTAAGTTTTTTATTGTATCATTACTGCTCAATTGCAGTTGTTTTAATTTGTAATTGATTTAATACATTATTAAGGGGGGGAGGAGGGATTGACATTGTTTTACTTGATGTATTTTATTATTGTTGTTCACCGCCTAGATTGGCTTGCCACTGGGGCGGTATATAAATAAACTATATTATTATTATTATTATTATAGATGTCCTAGTGGAAAAGAAGTATGGTAAAAATTTCCTGTATATGGTGACAGCAGTCTGAATAGAATATGCTAAAAAATGGAAAGATCAAAGGATTCCATCCACAGAAGAATGGATTATGAAATTTATGGAATTATCAACTATGGATAAGATCACAACTCAATTAAATAATGAAGTTACACAAAAATATGTGGAAGATTGGAAAGAATAATAATAATAATAATAAATTTTTATTTATAACCCGCTCCTCTGTGCAGCAATCGGGGCGGGGTAAAGCAATTTTAAAATAGAACAGAGTTAAAAACATTCCATAATCCCATAGTAGCTAAATTATGGGAAAGGATTTGAGCCAAAAATTAAAACAAAGGGCCGATGCAGATGGCCCATTGGGGGTGGCAGAGAGCCGCCCTGGGGAGTGGTGGATCAGGGCCGTGGCAACCCCACATGCCCTTATGGCACAGCATGTCTGCACACTGTGCCGGAAGGGTGTCCTGATGCCGCACTCCAGGTGTACAGCCACGTGGCATCAGGACGGCATCAGGGTGGGGTTGGGGAGGCCAGCGTGTGGCTGCCCTGCCCCAAATCTACCTCCAGGCCAGCCCTTTGGGCTGGTCTGCAACAGCCCATAAATAATTAAAAAAAAGAAACAATCTGAATACACATTCTGTCAGACAAATGAAACTGAATCTTTTTTTAAATAATATAAAAAATGACAAATAAATGAATCGAAAAGTTTCGAAAGGCTCTCTCTTTGTTAAAATAAAAAGCAAGTAGGAGGGATAAAAAAACCTTATACTCCTATTGAAAGAAAGCAAGACATACAATGAAACAAGACACTCTTATCCACTTAATATGACTGAAATCAGAAAGTTTTAAAATTAAGAAAGTTGAAAGCTGGGAAATATAAAAGATGAAGGAGAAAAGGAACATATGAACTTGAGAAAGGATATGTATGCTTATTTTCTGCTAAATGTTTTAATGAATTCCATGTCAAATTAAGTGGTTAATCAGCAAGAAAAGGAGATAAATATATTAAATATGCATGTAATAAGTTAAAATCTATAAAATGCTAAAATGTAAAATCTGAAATATACAATAAAACTTCATCAAAAAAAAAAAAAAAAAAGCAGATCTTATTGTATTTCTCAGTCACCAGGGAGTATGCATCCCATTTGCATCCCGGGCTTCTCCAGGCTCCTCCCGCATCATTTCAAGAAAGGGATTTTCCCATTCTTGAAAAGATGCAGCAGAAGCCCAGATTTCAAATGGGCTGCATACTCCTCAGTGATGGGGAAATGCAATGATTCATTTTCTTAAAGTTACATCCCACATCTATTGTGGGAGCAAAGCCAATAAACTCCTAGGGCTCTGGAGACCAGGATTTGATTCCCAGCTCAGCCATGAAACCCATTGGGTGACTTTGGGCAAATTACACACTCAGTTTTAGGAGAAAGCAATGACAAACATCCTCTAAACAAACCTTGCCAAGAAAACCCTGTGAGCAGGTCATCATAAGTTTGAAATGACTTGAAGGGAGAAAAAACCAACAACAGCTGAGTCTTAATTGCCTGCTCAAGATCAAACCATGCTAGGATACTTTGCATTGCAACAGAGATAGGCCAAAACAATGACTAGAATCCTATTGGTGATACAGGCTAATGTAATTGCAAATTGTGTGTGTGTGTGTGTCTTCAAGTCACCTGTTGACTTATGACACCCCTATACATTTCCTGTCCCCTTTGCTATGTTATTGCTGCTGTTGCTGTTTCTGTTATTGTTATCATTATTAGGGTCACTGCATATGAAGGTATCAAACACAATCAATCTGGGAGCCTGTGCCTATACCCCTGGCTGTCTGGGTGCAACCTCTCACCTCATTCATTGACTGGGGAAAAGCAGGGATAGCCAAGCAGCACCCAACTGTGTTTCTGGTTTGAGATGTGCAAACCTCCCAGAGTCCTCAAAGTGCACCTGGGAATTCCAGGAGGAAGATGTCATCTTGGTGCAGGAACACAACCAGATGTTGCTTAAACATCTCTGCCCTCCCATACCCATGGAATGGCTGAGGGGGCTGTTGTACCCAGACAGTAGAGAGAGGGGTGATTCACACAGGGAGTGGAGGGTAACAGACTTATACCTGATGGAGTTTTATACTTTATCAGGGGGCCAATCACACTACAGAATTATAGCATTGTTATTCCATTTTAACTATCATGGTACTGTCCTGTGGAGGGCTGATCCAGAGGGCTGAGCCAATTGCTTGCAGACATCTTTTGAAATTACACTAGTGACACTGGTTGCCCACCCTGGATTAGATTATTCCATGAGGAACAGATCAATTAACAGCTATCAGTTATAGTTTGTGCATTAGTTTACTACTTTTATAACCCACTTTTCCTCCAGTGAGTTCCATGTTTCTTAATTTTGATGAAGTTGGTAGGTCAGGCTGTAAGAGAGAGAGAGAGAGAGAGAGAGAGAGAGAGAGAGAGAGAGAGAGAGAAAGAAACTGGTCCAGTGTCAACACTGAATTTCTCAACTGAATCCACACTGCAGAAATAATCCAGGTTGACACTACTTTAACTGCCATGACTTCATGTTATGGAATTCTGGGAATTGTACTTTGGTGGGGCACCAGAGCTCTCTAACAAAGAAAGCTAAATAGCTTACAAAACTACAATTCCCAGAATTATATAGCATTGAGCCATGGCAGGCAAAGTGGTGTCAACCTGGATTATTTCTGCAGTGTGGATTCAGTTGAGAAAATCACTGTTGACACTGGACCAGTGTCTCTGTCTCTGTCTCTGTCTCTGTCTCTCTTTCTCTCATAGCCTCAGTTAGGGCTAGAATCTGAATCTCCCAGGTCCCAGTCCAATTATTTAATCTAACCATCCCACTGGTTCACAGTGTATTCACTGGTCTTTCTGCATTCAGGGCAGAGCTTGAAAAAAATTACTTTTGGGAACTATAACTCCCAGAATCACTACTTGCTTGTGGGCTCTGGCCTCATCCACCATTAGCTTCAACCCCACCTGCTGCCAGTATGCACCTGCCCTAATCCCAGAACATGATCCTAACACCAGAACATGTGTCCCATTTCTGGTGTACCCATCTTAAAAGTCTTTTCCATGAGCCCTCAGGCTATCCAGAACAAACTTTAGAATTCAGCTTTCAGAATGAGAAGAAGGACAACTGTTCTACAATCTCATCTCTTTGGCTGAAAATGTTGGCATATCTGCATGATTATTCAGGCATAAAATTAAATATGTGGAGGTGTGCTTATGTCCCTATATCTTGGATTATAAAGTGACGAATGATAGGTGATGCCTTTCAAGGGTAGACCCAAGACAGTGTTTCCACACATGAAAGAAAATCTCCATTGAAATGATGTGGTGAAAGTTTATACAGATCATCTCCTTTTTTCTCTCCAGAGTCTTTATGAAATCATCATTAACTCTACCATTTTGCACCACCTCATTCTCTAAGAATGGGGTTGGAAAAATACCAAATTTGACTATGCAAGGAGCACTGTCAAGGTGAACCCTTTGTCACTTTGGAATTTCCACCTGAAGAAAGATTCCAGTTTCTAGTATCCAGAGTTTGGAAGAGTTACCTTTTTAGACTATAACACCCAGAATGTTCCAGCAATCATAGTCACTGCCTATGTTCTGGGAGTTATAATCCCTAAAAGTAACTTTTCCAAGCTCTGGGATACCTGGTAGGCAGTGGTTCTCTGTGTGAAATTCCAGATGTTTTTGGTCTACAATGCCCAGAATCCCTGACCACTGGCCATCCTAGTTAGGGCAGCTGGAAATTTCAGTCCAGCAACATTTGGGAACCCATGTTTGGGAGCCACTGGGTTTAAGGCAATGTGTGTAGGCCACATTGTCGGGTCCAAGTTATGGGGGGAAGAAAGGATGGTTGGACCCTCATACTAGAACTGGATAAATACTTGATATGAAGTCGTAGGCTTTCATGACCAGCATCCATAGTTTTTTGTGGGTTTTTTGGGCTGTGTGGCCATGTTCTAGAAGAGTTTCACTCTTCTAGAACATGGCCACACAGCCCAAAAAAACCCACAAAAAAACTATGGATAAATACTGTTTCTGAGAGGAGCAGTGCTACAGAAATAGTGAAGGAGGTTGGTGGGACCTGTCCCCATCAACATAGCAGTGGAAACACTTCGTTAAAACACATATTCTTTGTCTGGAATCTTTTGAATATTGCTGGCCAACTATCAGTTTCAAAAAGCAAGAAATCAGAGCAAGTTGCTATTTTTACATATGCAACAATGTTCATGAGAATGCAAGAGACTGTCTTCTTGTTTCCCCTGCCCCCCTGTTTTCTGTCAGGGAAAAGCTTCAGACAATAAATAATTGTTCTATGGTATGATTTGATTTCTAGGCAATTGAACATTTCCCATTGTCTTCATCCCCCACCCCCAACTCTTTCCCTTTGGGGGTTGTAGTACATTTTGCTTGATAAACAATTTGTTTTCATTTTCAAATACCAGCTCTTCTCAGGGGCAAACTGAGGTCAGTGCTGTCAAGCAAATAACACTTAACTCTTCTTTCTGAACTGACCAGGCTCTCAGGAAATCAGAAGCTCATCCATGTATATCTAGATGCCCAAGGTGAAACGGTTATGCCTGTCTCCTGAGAGCAATTTTACAAAGTCAATTGATTTATGTGCTTCTTTCAAGCTTAGCCCACTGATGAATGCTGCAGCAGGGTAGTCTTCATGCCACTGCTGATCACCCCAAAGAATTGCATTTCCACACAGTAGATCTATATTTTCTCCCCTCCTCTTTTAAATATACATATATTGTCTCAATGCAGATAACAAGTCAAATGTACTGCATATTTTTGGTGCTTACTTCTAAGGACATCCATTCAACAGTAAGAGTACTATTGTAATGTAATAAAGTATATAAGCAGAAGCTGAAGGAATGAGCACTAGCACAGGAACAACTGTAAGCTGCAACAGTCTTGAAGCTTACTCTAATTTTTAAAATCTATTGATGGCATTTGTGTGCTGCCCCATAACATAGAGTTCTCTGAGAAGCTACGTAGCCTGTTACTTTCTAGTTTGGTTAAACTTGATAGGAGGGTAATGACTGATGATGATTAACACAGAGAATAAAGGTGATGAAATGTCCATGCAGCTAAGTATGGCCCCATTAATACTCAATCACTAGGTGAAGGACAGGACAGCATGCTTATTTTAAATGTGGGCATTTTAAACGAGCAGAGGCTAACAGAGCCAACCCAAGATATATTTCTTTTTTTAAAATTATTTTTATTGATTTTCAAGTCTTTATAAGATAATCAAACATTACAGTGCAACATAATAACAAATATAACAATAAGCATAGGATGTGATGTTACTCCATGATCATTAGTTTGCAGGATTCTGTGAATGGGATTCATCTGGAGTCACTTCAGTCTTTACGTTGAGTTGTAAAGTGTCCTTCCTGAAGTTGATGTGAAAGTCCAGAGGTTGGAGATGGTATGAAGATTCATTTACAAATTCATTAAAGAGTCTTCAAGTGCCCTGTTTTGAATGTCCATTACAAAGGGCCTAAGCAGACGGGAGGCCATGGGCCGCCCTGGGAAGGTGCGCCGCGGGACTGAGGCATCCCCATGCCTCGATCCTGCAGCGCACCGTCGTCGCCCCTGGAAAGGAGTACTAAAATAGCGCTCCTTTCATATGTCATCGAAAGTGCACTGCAAAAGGTTGCGGCGCACTTTCGGCTACTTTTCCGCCGCAGCGTGTCTGGACGCTGCAGCGGGAGGTCCTCCTCAGAGCACCAGCTGTGCGGAGGGCTGGCTGCTCCGAGGATGACCTCGGGAGGGGGAGGGGGTGCTGAACGTGCGGCTGCCCCTCCCCTTCCCTGTGCCGAAGACGGCCCAATAAGCCGTCTGCTTAGGCCCAAAGTCTCATTATAGTGGAACCATAGGTTCCACACTCTTTCAGTTCAACCTTTAACAGACAGATCCCCATGTTTCCAACATTTAGCCATCTCAAGTCTCACAACTGTGATGAAAAAGGTGATCAATTCTCTATACTTAAGCATGGCATTTCTATCAATAAACACTGAGAGTAAAATCAGGGCTGGACAAAAGTACAGGGTTTTGTGTGTAATACATGAGATCAGAACTAGGCACCAAAACTCCTGTATCTTGGTGCATTCAACCCACATGTAGCTATAGGAGCCAGTGTCCTTCCACCTTCTCCAGCAGCTCATTGGGAGACTTCGCACTGGTGGTCCCAGGTACTGAATTTTACTTTCAATCCTTCCAATTAAGCCAAATTGTGCAACTGATCAAGGATGATGACTTCACATAATTGGTTAGCTTGGAAATTTGCAAACTAAATTCAATAGTTTTTTCCTTCATAATCAGTTTTTTCCTTCATAATCAGACCACAAAACACAAACTTAAGATAATTATCAATCCCTTTCTTCATAATCCTCTCACTATTTGGAATAAATAGAGGCATGTCCTTGCACCCAAGATATTTTTCTTTCTGATCTCATAGAATCATAGAGTTGGAAGATACCACAAGGGTCATCCAGTCAACCCCCATCCATGCAGGAACACACAATCACACACCCCCAACAGATGGCCATCCAGCCTCTGTCAGGGATCAGTCGTATTATTTATAATGTGATAATCTAAATGTCTCACAAAATTACAATTTCCAGAATTCCCTAGCATTGAGCCAGGGCAGTTAAAGCTGTCTCAAACTGGATGATTTCTGCAGTGCGGTTTGGACCTATGACTCTGGTGACCAGGATCCAAATCCTCACTCAGTCTTGGAAACCCATTGAGTGGCCTTAGAAAAACCACACTCTCTCATCCTCAGAAAAAGGCAAAGGCAAACGTCCTCTGAACAAATCTTGCCAAGAATAACCCATTATATATTCACATTAGGGTCTCTATAAGTCAGAAACAACTTGAAAGTACACAACTGCAGGTGGAATCATTCTAACAAATAAGCATGGGAACTGCTCCTTTCAGTGCCATTCCTCATGGAACCCTTGGCTTATTTGGGCAAGTTAAGTGTCTTTGTAGGCCATGTGTTAGCCAGCCTCTTGGTAGGTTATACACTTCCTTCCTGTATTAGCATACCTGTACTGAAAATACTTTCAAAAACAAAGAGAAAACATAAGTGTGGTCTTTGCCCTGGACTGTTTCTGTTTTGGCATAACTACACAAGTAGAAGATTGGTGACTGATTATTCAGTAATTTATGAGTTTGGGAGTCACAGTGAAGGTCAGTGATAGCTATGATTTAGAATGAGTAGATGCAGCAACTCTGATGATATCACTGCAAAGCAGTTCTCTTTAGTCTACTACTAGTTGGGGCCAGCTCTGGCTAGTTACCAGTGGTGCAGAAAAAGGTGGAAGCAATGGGCTGGCAGATTTCTTTTCCTGAGGAAAGACTGTGTTCATTTAACTGGTAAATAAAAAGAAGGACAGAATGGGCACTGATAATCTTTTTATTGGCTCAGATACAGTTGTTTGAAAGAAAGGTGCAAGTTCTGTGCAGCATAAATTCAATTGTAACTGAGATGTGTCTAAACATGCCCTTCACACTCAGAAGAAAGCAAATACAGCAGGTTGCAAACAGCAAAGCAACCTGCTCATAGCCTCTAGTTATCCTGCTTTGGCAGGGACAGTCTGAATGATTCCTCTATCATCCCACTTTTTCAGCTGCTTTTAAATGTCAATGGACGTTATCACACGTGGGTCTCAAAGCGGCAAGAAAGCGGTATGGAATCAATCCAGAACTATACCGGTATAGACCCCACAAGACAGAAATTGCTATCAGATGCAACTAGCATCATTCCGCAATGAACGAAAGCAGCATCATTGCCGTATCATTCGGGTTGTGCGATTGCAATTCCCCAAGAAACCGGCATTCAAAAGAACGGGGATGATGCCGCATTGGGACGGGGATGGGACGGGGTTCTCTGCGACGTCGTGTGAACACACGGGAAAAGGAACCACAATGGGACGGGGATGGGACGGGGTTCTCTGTGACGTCATGTGAACACACGGAAAAAAAAAACGCAATGGGACGGGGATGGGACGGGGTTCTGTCTGCTTTAGACCCCATGTGATAAGGTCCTCAGTTTCTCTCTCCTCCTCTCACTTTTCCTCCCTTTGTCCTCAGCTGGCTTCAATTACTGCAAACAGAGTTCAAAGTCCAGAAGTACTTTGAACTCACTTAATTCAGTGGGGTGCGGAGATTGAAGACAGAAGAGAATATAGTCTTGCCTTACCCTGTAAACCAGGGGTGGGCAACTGTGGAAGGCTAGGAGGCTACATTGGTTCCTCAGGAGATCTTGGAGATCTACAAACCTCATTTTTCCAATTCCACAATAAATAAATAAATAAATAAATATAAAAAAATGCCTTTGGTCCCCAAATCCCCTCTAGCAAGCATAGGGAGGATTTTCATCCTGTTTGGGGCCTTCTTGGACCATTTTGTTTCCTATTTCAAAGAAAAAAAAGGCTTGTCTGGGGCTTAAATTGGTCCAGGGTGCCCCCCAAACTTGGTCAAAATGCTCCCATTCCATGCCTCCTAAAGCTAGTAAAATGTGGGCTAGACAAGGTAAAATTTCACAAAATGTTTTTAACCCCTGGAGAGGGCTTCCAAATATGATGGAAATGCTCTCTGCACACTCTAGAGGTCATTTAGGGGCATTTTGTAGCAAAAAAGGATTTTGACCCCTAGGGTGCAAAGGCTGCATGCAACCTATGGGGCACATTTTACTCACCTCGCTTGTAAACTTAGGTAGCTTTTGTCCCAGTTTTCATCTGTGAAAGAGAAGAGAATATGCCTGCTGTGGGCATAAAAATACAAGCAAAAATGACTGCTATGAGATCATCTTCATGTCACTATGCTTTTTGGATTTTCTATCACACTCAAAAGATAGGGGATATTAATTATGTCCAGCTTTAAGGATAAGACAGTGGAGGTTGTCAGTCTCTGTAATATCCACAGTGGGGCTTTTATACTGAAGAAAGATAATACAAACCCAGAAAGCACGGAGATATGCTTAGGAAGTGCTGGCTGATAGTTTCTGGGAATAATAGACCCATAAAGTTTTTTTTCCCCCAAAGCTCTGGATTTGTATCCCCCCCCCCCCCAGTACATTATGAAACTTCCACTGTGCACATTACAGACAGATCAGGAGATACATACATGGCTTGCATATCCATTGCTGTATCCCTTTTGTTAGATGACAATTTACTGAACTCCTGGCCAGCATATTGGCTGGACATGCTAGCTGGGGGATCTGAAAAGCTGTAGTCCAGAAAAGTAAGTTCCAAGCTCTGTGCAAATCTTCCACTTTCAATGACTCAAAGAAAGGAAGAGAAAATGATTGGTTTGTACTTCCTAATCCATTCACTCCATCATGTGACATCAAAAGCTAGTCTCAATCAATTTCGGGGAAAGCTACTGAATACCAAGCATGCTGATAAAAGTCTTACTGCTGGTTAAAAAAAAAAAAAGGAAAGAGGTCTCTCAGTTTAAAAAAAACTTTAAAAAAACCCTGAAAGGTTTGGGTAGGATATTAATCCTTCAGTGGTCAGTTACCCTGGGAACCTGCTGAACAGTGAGGGTAGATGTACAAGGAAATGCATTACTTTGTTTAGTGTAATCACATCATTGTTAATTAGTTATTCTTTTGTTGGGTTATTATCCTGCATAAAGTAAAAGTTTTGCTTGAGAAGGTGTGGGAAAATATGGATGCTAGGGCTGGAAATTCTTTGTGTTAGGAGATGGAAGCAATAGCAATAGTAACAGCAAATGCATTTCTATACTGCTTATCAGTGAACTAGCACTCCCTAGAGCTCAAAACAAAATGTATTGCCCACTACATTTGATATACAATTTTGTTCTGTATGAAATATTCTGAGATTAGGTTTGTTGTGAGCATAGCTGGTGCCTATTCTTGTGATTCATGGCTCTTGGTGCCTAGGCAACTAAGGGGCTGTACAGACCGGCACTTTAGGTTGGCCTGGGGATGAAGTGGGGTGTAGTGACTGCACGTCGACCACCTTGACTCCACCCCGATGCTGCTGCTAAACCACCTACCCAACCAGATGGCAGATGGTGAAAGGGCGTGTCTTTGGCACAGTGTTTAGACACACCAAAGAAACACCACTGCCACTACCATGGCAAGGGCAGCTTTTTGCTACTCTAAAAGGGAGTGACATTTTGCCAGCTCTTTTTAAAGTGGCAAAGCACCGGATCAGGGCCGTGGTATGAGGTTGCCATGGCTCAATCTGATGAGCAAAGTGGAGGCTTGTTGTCCCTTTTGTGTGATCTGTTCAGACCCTAAGATAAGTAGCATGTCAGGCAGGCTTATATAAGGCCTAACATAACATGGCATGTCAGGCAGGCTTATATAAGGCCCAATTCAAGAAAGTTTCTCACAAGAGTCCTGTGATACTAGAAGTCTAATTTCCAAAGATTCACACAAGCTGGAGAAGATTACCACCAGGCCAGTAATCCCATCAGACTGACTTCTAGCGTTTTGCCTGATTGCTGCATACCAAATTGTTGCGTGTTGGTCAGTTGGACGTGCAGTTGGCCACTGCTCTTGACACTTCAAGGGTGCAGGATTTGGATGGACCTATATGGCCCTTATAAAGGACCAGACTTTAAGCCCACAAATATTTAATGTCCCATGTAAAATGGAATGCCTGAGAACCTTAACTGCAACACCTGTGCAGGAGCTTTTTAAGAATTACAGTTATAAAGATTGTAAGGATTGTGGTTGTTATAAGGATTACAGTTATTAACAGGCAATGAGAAGCGCACTGAGGATCTGAAAGCAATATATAAATGTTAAATAAGTATAATGTTGGATAATGTCAGGTGACTGCAGGAACTATATTTATTCAACAATTGCTGCCCCTTCCAGGAGCCATTAAGCACTTTTACCCAGACATGTTTTCAAAGCAGCAAAAAGTAGCATTCTCTTGGATGTACTCTGCAGACAATTTCTTCCTTGTCTGGAAAGGATGTGCTACATTGTACTCACAGTGACCAATAAAGGCTTGGCAGCTACCAAATGTAGCAAGTTAAAAGATCAATCAAGGGGTCAATCAAAAAGATAAGTTAAGAACAAAAGAAGTGAGTACAGAAAGGGAAACAATGGTAAGTCTGTTTGACAAAGCTACATCCAGTTTTGGCACTGGGAGCCAGCAAGTATTTTCAAGACTAGAGAAAGTACTGTATTCCAGAAGTGACATCAGGTTTAGAGTATATTTTGGATGGTGATCCAGAGACACAAGACAAAGCTCTTTTAGCACAGGGTAGGTTACAAGATCTATTCTTTAAGGGGTTTGCATTATATTGACCTCCGTTATTGCTGAATATGCTTACTGTACTAGTCAACTGCATATAGCAGAAACTGCAATGCAACCATTTGCCATGGCAAGTTGGGATCATTAAGGCTACTCTTTATACTGTTCATCTGAGAATATCAGTGTATCCCACATGTATGGCACTTGTAGCCATGCTCCAAGCAGGAGGGTACCTCACTTGTTCCCTGCAGGATGAGCTCCTCCTGCTCAGACCACAGGTTACTGGTGATGTGTGATGGGAACCATTTTTGGCATGGAGCAATGGTTAGTTTGGTTAGGATTGGGAAGTGCAGCTATGAAAAACCTGGATAAGATCCTAAAGTGTAAAGATATAACTCTGAACTCTAATGTGAGGATCATTCAAGCCATTGTATTGCCCATCATCATGTATGGATGTGAAGCTGGACAGTAAACAAAGCTGATAGAAAGAAAATAAACTCATTTGAGATGTGGTGCTGGAGAAGAGTACTTAGGATACCATGGATAGCTGAAAAGACAAATAGGAAAAAAAAGTGTGTGTGTGTGTGTGTGTGTGTGTGTGTGTGTGTGTGTGTGTGTTATAGCCCAAACTCTTCCTGGAAGCCAGATGACTAAATTGAGGCTGTTATACTTTGGTCACATCATGAAAAAACATGAATCATTAGAAAATACATAATGCTAGTAAAGGTCAAGGACAGTAAAAGAGAGGGATACCACATGCCAGATTGATAGACTCAAGTAGAGACCATGAACCTGAACCTGCAGGACCTGAGCAGAGCAGTGGAGGACAGGGGGTCTTGGAGATGTCTCATCCATGGGATCACCTTGAGTCGAGATCAACTCAAGAGCAGTTAACAACAACAACAACAATGGTTAGAATTCATTTATTCAAGGAAGTAGACTTCAACTTGTGTCACACTGCATAATGATGACAACTGCAAAGCTCTCCTACTGACTGTAATTGCCAGACTCCTGTTGGTCAGTCTCAACTAGAGTAGACCCAATGAATCAATTATTGAATAGTGAGTCCACATGTAGGTAAAATAAATTGATACAAAGAGCCTGCTCTCCTCAGGACTCACAATAGAATTTAGGCCAGAATGAGGATTAAGACCAAGATTGACACTTGAGGAGGTATATATAGGATTGTGCTGTTAATCTAAAAGTATAAAGATGCTGCATTTTTTAAAAAAAAAATATGCACATTTTCTGTGGTGTCAGTTGGCATTGGCCATGCTCCATAAAATGGAATGTAAATTCTTTCAATTATATGTAACTAAAGCCAGAATTCTGAGTGATTCCTAAGGAATCAGTCCCAGTGGATCCAGTGGAATATATTCTTGAGTGGGATATAAACAGATATATTTCACTTTGACCAACAGATACAACTACAACTGCTTCTCCTAAGTTTTGGAATACAGTTAAAGTGGTCAAATCTGTCAGTTTTGCTTTCTCCCTCATCCAAACTTTGTAAAATTGGGAAAATTCTCATCAAGAATGAACTGAAAGTTCTAACCATTCCTAGGAGATGCAAATTTATCATTTTTTCTTTCTTCCACATTCAGAGTTTGCAAACTTTGGTACATTCTGGTCAAAAACAAATTGAGACAAGACTCCCTAGTGACAGTGCAGTAAAGACAGATAGATTTTTAAAAGAACATTTACCTTAATTTGGCCATTCTATGAACAAGATGTCACTTTTATGTCTTTGTGTATTTATAATTAGAAGAAATGTGAATATGAAAAGGATTCCTACAGCTTTCACAGAAGTATTTTGGGTCTCCCAAGGTTTATTTACACTTTTAAAAACAAAACAAAAAATAAACCCTGCATGTCTGAGAACAAAAGTGAAGCAAACAAATCTGTAGATGAATGGGATTTTATTCAACTAGGTTGCTTGGCATGTTTTCTATACTTGAATTAATTTCCGTGAATTCATTGCATATCCAGTTTAAAACAAGAAAATCAGTGTTACAATGTCAATATTATTAGAACTAACCAAAACTTCTTCAGGAACAATGACTTATGCCAATCATTGTTTTTTCTTTGAAAAAAGTCATTGTATAGTGGCTGTTGAACTGTTGGAAAATGTAGAAATATTGTCTCCTGTTATCTCAGACAAGTAGCCAAATGTTTAGAACTCTGGTTAAGTCACAATGGATGCTTTGAAGGTTGCCTTATGAACCTGCCCATTTCTCATTCTGAAACAGCACAACAAATATACCCTCATTAAAAGTGGGAATGATGTGGCTCTCCAGTTATGCTTGAACTGCATCTCCCAACACTTCCAATTGTTAGCTGTGCTGATTAGAGTTGATTAGAGTTGCAGTCCCAAAACATCTACATGGCTGCATGATTCCCAACCCTGATCTAGTAAGCAAAGGAAAGTTTTCAAAAGATGCCATATGCAAGAGAAGGAAATGAACATATAGGTTAGTGGCAAATAGTGCTATCCAGAACAAGCACAACATTGACATCAGTGGCCTGTGTAGTAGCCATGCACTTAAAGTAGAAGTTTCAGTGTTTCCATTGCTGACTTGTTTTTGCATTAGATCCCTCCCTCCTTAGTAGTATTGTTTAGTAGCAGAAGCTGGTGATCTGTCAGCCAACTGACCTACAAATTATTGTCTATTTAGTGCATGTTTTCACATTCTCACTCAAAAGTAAGCCTCAGTGAGATCAATGGGGCTTACCTCAAGTCATGTGTCTAGAGCCTTCCTGAACATTATATCCACCAGATGTGTTCCCACATTCCCCCTTATCCCGAGCCAGGGCTTCAGTGCTGGTCTAGAGCAGGGGTAGGCAACCTTTCCCCTTTAAGGGCCGAGGGACTTCAGCTCCCAGAAGCCTCAGCCATGTTGGCCAATAGTCCCATGTTGGCCAATAGCTTCTGGGATTCTGGGAGCTGAAGTCCCTCGGCCCTTAAAGGGGAAAGGTTGCCTACCCCTGGTCTAGAGGATTACACCCTAAATATATCAATCACTTTTCTTCAAAACCTTGCAAGGTAATTGACAACCAATGTTCCTTATATTTAGGTGATATCTCTTCTCTTGTAAATTAAATCCATAGAGCAACGGAATACAACCTTGCTCCAATTTCTACACTTCCCTTAGTGGCATCCCTTTGAGTATTTAAATATGGCTATCATCACCTTTCATCTTCTTTTCTCCAAGCTAAACATACCTAGTTCCCCAAGTCATTCCCCATAGGGCTTACTTCCAGGCATATTAGCATCCTAGTCACTCTCCTCTGAGCATGCCACAGATTCTCAATATCCTTCTTCAACTGTGGTGTCCAGAACTGCTTTATTAATCCACCTACCTTCCTTCAACTGAACAAAGGATTAATGCTACAATTGATACCTGTTCTTTCAAATCCTACTAGCCTTGAAGTTTCTGGATCACCTTGGGTCTATCACTTTCTCTCAAGTAGATGCGATGGCCAGGAGTGCTTGGAATCAGCTTTGGCTGATTCGCCAACTGCGCCCCTACCTGGACCGAAGGGACCTTGAAGCAGTAGTACTTGCCCTGGTAATCTCTTGTTTGGACTTCTGTAACTCGGTCTACATGGGGCTACCTTTGTACCAAGTTCGGAAGCTTCAACTGGTCCAAATTTGGCAGCCAGACTGGTCGCCGGAACATCTAGAGCGGACCACATTACACCAGTATTAAAAGCTCTTCACTGGCTGCCGATTAGCTTCCGGATGCAATACAAAGTGTTGGTTATCACCTATAAAGCCCTACATGGCTTGGGTCCAAATTACTTGAAGGAACGCCTCTCCCCACACAATTCGTCCCACACCCTCAGAACATCAGGGAAGAATTTACTAAACTACTGTAAAACTAAATTAATATCTACTTCCCAAAGATCATTCACGGCTGCAGCCCCCAAGTTATGGAATGGGCTGCCGGAGGAGATTCGTCTTATTTCCACGCTAGGGGCCTTCAAGAAGGCACTTAAGATGGAGCTTTTCCGGCGGGCCTATCCACCTGACCTCCCTAACTGATTAGATATGACCATTTTATAAAGACCTCCCGGGTGAAAAAAAGATTATATCACTCGCGGCATAGACTTGTATTGCAATTTTATTTTGTTTTAATTATTGCTGTTATTGTATTGTTTTTACTGCTGGGTTTATTGTTTACTACTGTTCTTTTTATTACTGTTGTGGTTTTATTGTTATGCTTTCTTTCTTTATTGATTGTATTACTGTACATTTTGTACATTTTATTCTTGTACTCCTGCCTCGATCCGTAGGGAGAGGCGGGAAATATAAATAAATTATATTATTATTATTATTATTAATACCCATGCCAGAGTCTATGTAAGTTAAACAACCTATTTGTATTGAGTCACATTCGGAACATATTAGGAAAATTTGACAAAGGCTGTAGACATGGATGGAGTCTTAGCTCCTGGATTACAGCTTCCAATATAGGAATATGTACATGAGACCTCTTTGCAAGATATATAATTTTGCCTGTTGGATAGTATACACTGATCATATATAATATATATACATGTGTGTGTACACTGTCATTTCCATTATTGTTGTATGCTTTCATGTAAATTCTGACTTATGATGAGCCTTAGGCAAATTCCATTTGGGGAGAAAGGTGGGATATAAATCCAACAAATAAATAAAATATAAATTAAACCTATCACAGTATTTTCTTGGCAAGATTTATTTGGGGGGGATATTACCTTTGCCATCCTCTGAGGCTGAGAACGTTTGATTTTTCCAAGGTCACCCAGTGGGTTTCCATGGTTGACTGGACATTTGAACCCTGATCTCCAGAGTCATAGTACAACATTCAAACCACTACACCACAGTAGCTTGCTCATTTCCATATACATAGCAAAATGGATTTTTGTGCAATTATTGTATATGATGATGCCTGGATCTACAATATACCGAGATCAGAGTTTGGGTTTTACCCCCCCCCCAGGTTTTTTGAACAACTGCTCCCAGAATCTGGCCATGAGAACTGGGAGGATACTGTGAGGTGTCTTCCATGTTTTTCCAAGCTCTGGCCTGAATGCTTTGTGGTCAGAATAAATGGGGAGAGAGAGAGAGAGAGAGAGAGAGAGAGAGAGAGATTGAACATCATGAAACCTTGGCTTGGCAGTGTCTCATTGTTACACATATATATATATATATATCAAAAGCAGAATAGATGTTATATTTAGCAACCATAAGACAGTGGTGAGACCAGCATGCTCATCTTCTGCTGAATAATAATTTAAAACACTCTGGGATTGGGATTCACACCAAAACAAGATGATTCAGTTCTATCATATAGACAAACTTGCCAATGATACATCTGGGAAGAACAGTTTCAAACCCCCTACATACAGATGAACTATTATGACTCCTTCTTGATTAATATGTTTGATTATTTAACTTGTTAGAAAAATAATTCATGAACTGTTTGCAGTAGACTGTAAACTGGATGAGTATGCAATAACTGAACTAGAGTTTTGCAGTGAAATTTTGGATGAAGAATGGTATTTTACTGACTTTAATTGATATATTATATTTACCTCCCATCTGGATCTCCTCATCCCTTTTATTCTCATAACAGTTCTGTAAGGGAGATCATGCTGAAAGAGGATGACTGTCCTAAAACGCCCTGGGAGTTTCATGGCTCAGTGGGGACTAAAACCTAGATCTCCCAAGTCGAAGTCCAGCACTATCTGTTACATCATCCTAGCACTCAGACATTTTGGCTATATGTTTGGGGTTTTTTTTTTGTTTGCTTGTTTGTTTTGCCAGTGCAACAACAAAGAACACTTCCCCCTTTTGTCCTCAGCTTACTTCAGTTGCTGCAAACTGAATTAAAAATGCAAAAGTAGTTTGCACTCAGTTGACTCAGCAGGAGGAAGAGGAAAGGAGACAACACCATCTTGCCTTTCCCAGTAAGGTCAGGCAAAAGCAAAACTCCTGCACCCAGTCCTAGCTTGTGTACTCCTCCTCATTATTATCTTTTGCCATTATGGCCACGCTATGGCATTGCTTGACAACACATGTCCCTGTTTTCATCTGTGAAATGTTGGAGGATGTGGATATATCCATATTTTCTTTAGGAAAATGGCTGCTTCTGTGAGTACAAGGAAGTGTGGCCACTGATTTCTTCTTTCTCTAGACCTTATGTTGGTGTCCTTTGATTAAATATCTTTCCCTCCAGCCATTCAGTATGCTGAGGTTTAACAGCCACTTTTAGATGCAGCAGCATTACTGTTTATGCAGGGGAATCCTGCAGGAGTGGGAATTGTCAAAGACATTTTTTAGCTGAAGCAAGATGTTCCCTGAGCCAGAATCCCTCTGGGGGATGAGAATGTCAAAGCAAGAGCTTCACTGTTGTATCACAGGAGAAGCAGAGCCACAGACATTCCTGTACTCCTGACACTCAGAGCTCCATGTTACTGTGAATAAAAGCCATAACCCAGCCTTTGTCACACTTTATTTGAAGAGATGCTCTGACATGTACTACATATACAGTTTGTAATGCATTCTGCCTGGCCAGACAACAAACTAGTATTAAGATTTATTGAATTGAAAGTGTGCAACAGTAGCAGAATAAAAGAAGACATTGTGCAAACAGATCATCCTTTTCCTCTCATCACACCCACGGTCAGCCTGTAGATCACATTGACCTAGTTAGCTGTAGATTTTGATTGGTTATATGTCAATGTACCCTGAAGCTAAGTGTTCTCTTGACATGTCTGTGTCCCCTATTAAAAATGCATGGAAACTGTGGCTGCTTCATAAACTATGCACTGTTGAACAATCCCAGCTTTTCAGTGCCTACAGAATTATAAACCTATCATAAAGCCAAAAGAAATCCAAGAATCAGACCTAACCCTCTGTCAAGATCTACATCCATCCTACACATCATCTATATTGCATTTCTGAGGTCAAGCATTCTATGTGTGGATGAGCAAAACTAGAAACTGGAAGCTTTACTCTAAATCGTAATGTAACAGATCCATCACGAGAGAATGCAAGGGTTTTTGTACCTCTCTTCACTGTTATCTCTATTTTGCAGTACAAACCTAAGTATGTTTACTCAGAAGTGAATCTCAATTAAATGTGTGCTTATGACTGTGACCTGGCAGCACATATATGTGTTTAATCAATGAGCTCAGTAGGATTTACTCTGAGGTACATATATATAGGTCTGCAGCTGCAGAGTGGCATAACCATGGTTTATACTTGTACTTGTAAATACTTTTCCCACTGTTATGCAAATAGGTATCCAATACTTCCTTGTGCAATGCTTTTTCCCATCATTCAAAGTGGCAGCTATATTGTGCTGGGGGCAGTCTGTTGGAAATCCAGAAGGGGCTACACCTACAGTGGACCAGACTAATGATGAAGAACCAAATTGCATGCAAGAAGCAGAACCAGGTATCCAAGTCCAGGTGAGAAGGTATAGCAAAGCAAAGCAAAGCAGCTTCATTTATATACCGCTTCATATCGCACATGGGATGTCTAAGCGGTTTACAACTGTGAGCTGATTGCCCCCCAACAAGCTGGGACTCATTTTAGCGACCTCGGAAGGATGCAGGCCCGAGTCGAGCCTCAGCCCTGGCTGGTATTGAACTTGCAACCTTGTGGTCTATGAATGAGTGGCTGCAGTACAGGCATTTAACCACTGCACCACCAGGGAAGATATTCTTTATTGGAGAACACTCCAATAAAGGTATGCCACCTGACAGATTCTCTTATCGAGCCACAGAGGAAGGAATTTTGAGACCCTCTGATTGGAAGAAGATCAAAGGACTACCAAAGACAGATTCTGAGAAGTGGGTGCAAGCCGCTAGTGAGGAGTGTAGTCAAAAGTCTATTAAGGGGAATTTTATTGAGCTCAAAGTGAGAGGGAGTGGGCTACAGGGACCCTGCGAGACTTTGTCCCACGTGTATACCAAAAGTTTGTGGATCTAAGAATTGATGCAGAGACAGAATTCTCCAATTAAAGTATTATTTATTAAAGGGGAAAATCACATAGCAATTCACATACATACATGCACTCATTCAAGGCTTAGGAAATCAGGGGTTAGCTTGGAAAAGATGTTGAGGTAGAACTATAGGTGATACTTACTACAGATGAAGCTTTGTCCAGGATCCAATTGGGTGATATGGTGTGAGATACAACCATTCCGAGAGCATGGGTTTGAATGGAGCTGCTGGTAACTAGACTAGAGAGCACAGTGACAGAGTGTCCCCATGAACTCTAAACTAGCAACACTGGGGGGAAATCCAGTGGTTTTTAAGGGCTAAAACTAGCTGTAGGGCAAAGGTGTGAGATTGCATGGGTGAGGTAATCCAGTCTGGCAATATTCAAGGTGAATAGGAGATGATTAAGTTGTTAGCTGGCCCATCAGGTGAGACATCTATGCACTTATCACCCATTCTTCTGATTATGGAGGTGATGATGGTCCATTTGCAACTCCCACACTAACTGCCTGGCTTTTGGGATGGAGTTTTTCAAGTCTTCCAAGTGACCTTAGTATGACTTGCCTGTCATTGCCTGGGTGGCACTTGGGGTTCATTGCAGTGCACATCTGGGGTCATGTGGAATTCATACACACACCAAAATTCAGAAAGATGCACTTTAGGTAACAGGAGATGCAAAGCAAGACATGGACTTTGTCAGAATTGCCAGAAGGAAAAGGAGCAATTGGCTGTAGGTGGGTCTTTACCACAAAGCAAGGTTCAGAGGGGGAGATTCAGAGATACAAAGCAAGACTTGTGGCTAAAGTGTGTATTACAATTAAACCTTTGCTAGAGTAGTCACGTACACAACCATTAGAACTCTCCTAGCTGTTGCAGCCTACAAGAAAATGAATGTTAACCATCTGGACAGCTTTTATTTATGGTGATCTGTTTGAACAGCTATTTATGGAACAGGCTTCAGGATTCCAAGTTCCTGGAAAAGAATATCTTGTTTGCAAATTGCAAAAGAGCATATATGGTTTAAAACAAGCCCCCAGAGCATGGTGTGGGAAACTGAACCAGCTTCTTTTCAAAGAGAGATTTACTCCAGGCACTGTTGACAAATGTGTGTATAAGAGATTCAGGAAGAATAAATGGAGTTATATCACAAGTTATGTTGATGATCTGATCCTGTGCAGTAAGGACAAAGCAGATAATGAAAAGATAATCCAGAATCTCAAGAAAGAGATTGATATCAAGAATTTGGGAGACATCTCACACTATCTTGGAGTGCAAATACAAAGAAGCAGTATAGAAGTTTCTTCCTTAATCAGAAGTAGAAGATACTAGATCTTCTGGACTGTCTTGGTCTGAAAGATGCAAATGCTATGCCAACTCCAATAGAAGTAGGATTCTTAAAGGGCACTAAGAAACCCAAACCTTTGGAAAATGGAGACAAGTATAGGACTGCAGTTGGAAAACTCCTATAGATAGCCAATTTCACCAGACCTGATATTGAAAATGCTGTTGGTATCTTATACTGAATGGAAAGTTCATTGCAGTGAAGAGAGTTGCCAGATACTTAGAGGAACTGCAAATCACAGACTGATGTTGCCAGTCTGTAGCCAACCACAACTGATTGCCTTTGCAGATGCAGATTGGGCTGCAGATCTGACAGACAGAAAATCAACCAGCGGAAACCTGATCTTCTATGATGGAGGAGCTGTAAGTTGGACAAGTAAGAAGCAATCCACAATTACAGATTCTCCTACTGGTGATGAGTGTGTTTCAGCAAAGACAGCATGTGATGAAATAAAATGGCTGCACAACTTACTTTTGGACTTTGAGATAACAGAGCCAAACCAACCATTTTGATGCAAGATAATCAAAGCTGCATCAAGATTTCTGAAAGTGAAAAGCCACTCAAAAAGAATATTGACATGGCCTTCCACAAAGTGCAAGAAATGTGTCAAAATGGACTTAGAATAATAGAATCATAGAGTTGGAAGATACCACAAAGGTCATCCAGTCCAACCCCCTGCCATGTGGGAACTCTCAATCAAAACATATCCAACCTCTGTTTAAAGACCTCCAATGAAGGAGACTCCACTACTCTCTGAGGGAGAGTGTTCCAGTGTCGAACAGCCCTTACTGTCAGCAAGTGACTACTAATGTTGAGACTGAATCTCTTTTCTTGTAGCTTGTATCCATTGCTCTGGGTCCTGTTCTCTGGAGCAGCAGAACACAGGCCTGCTCCCTCCTTAATATGACACCCCTTCAAATATTTAACCAAGGCTATCATATCACCTCTTACCCATCTCTTCTCTTCAGTAGGAGAGTTGACCATAGTCTCCTCCAGACTAAACATACTCAGTTCCCTAAGTTGTTCCTCACAGGGCATGGTTTCCAGACACTTCACCATTTTTGTTGCCCTCCTTTGGACATGCTCCAGTTTCTCAATGTCCTTTTTGAATTGTGGTGCCTAGAATTGGTCACAGTATTCCAGTTGGGGCCTGACCAGAGCAGAATACAGTGGCACTATTACTTCCTGATTGTTCTCAGATGGGTGGGATATAAATAAATTTTATTATTATTATTATTGATCTAGACCAGGGGTACGCAACCTTTCCCTTTTAAGGGCCAAGGGACTTCAGCTCCCAGAATCCCAGGAGCTATTGGACAACATGGGACTATTGGCCAATATGGCTGAGGCTTCTGGGAGCTGAAGTCCTTCGGCCCTTAAAGGGGAAAGGTTGCCTACCCCTGATCTAGACACTGTATTTCTATTGATGCAGCCTAAAATTGCATTGGCCTTTTTAGTTGCTGCATCACACAGTTGACTCATGTTAAACTTGTGGTCTACTAGGACTCCTAGATCCCTTTCACAAATAGTCATGTTAAGCCAGGTGTCCCCCATCCTATATCTATGCATTTCATTTTTATGCCCTAAGTGCAGTACCTTACATTTCTCTGTGTTGAAATTCATTTTGTTAGCTTTGGCCCAGCTTTCTAATCTATTAAGGTCATTTTGCATTTTCATCCTGTCCTCTGGGGTATTAGCTAATCTATATAATTTGGTGTCATCTGCAAATTTGATAAGTATGCTCCCTATTCTTTCATCCAAGACATTGATAAAGATGTTGAATAGCACTGGGCCCAGGACAGAACCCTGTAGCATCCCACTGGTCACTTCTCTCCAGGATGAAGAGGAGCCATTGTTCAGCACCCTTTGGGTTCGGGTGGTCAACCAATTACAAACCCATGTAACAATTACCTTGTCTAGCTCACATTTTACTAGCTTGTTTTCAAGAATGTCATGAGGAACCTTGTCAAAGGCCCTGCTGAAATTGAGATATGCTATATCCATGGCATTTTCTTCATCTACCAAGTTGGTAATTCTATCCAAAAAAGGAGATCAGATTAGTCTGCCATGACTTGTTTTTCAGAAACCCATGTTGACTTTTTGTAATTATGGCATTCTCTTCTAAATGCTCACAGACTCTCTGTTTAATTATCTGCTCTAGAATCTTTCCTCGTATTGATGTCAGACTAACTGGACAATAATTGTTGGTATCCTCCTTTTTCCCCTTTTTGAAGATGGGGACAATGGGCCTTTGTAGACTGCCAGAAATAGTGCAAATTGAGTCCAC
>CM034706.1:36841758-36858083 GCA_020142125.1 Phrynosoma platyrhinos | reverse complement strand
CATTTCCACTTTATTTTCAGTTTCTGGGCCACGTGTGATAACGTCCCCAGTGTAGTCGCCTTCAGGAAGATCAGAAACCAAGAATCACTTTTGTTGCTTGCAGAACTTCCCCAGTGCCTTGTTGTTTCTGCTATTGCTGTTGTTATTACTACTGTGTGCCTTCGAGTAATCTCTGACTTATGGTGACCCTATCCTAGGGTTTTCTTGGCAAGATTTATTCAGAGGAGGATTGTCACTGCCTTCCCCTGAGGCTGAAAAAGCATGGCTTGCCAAAGGCATCCAGTGGGTTTCTGTGGCCGAGTGGGGATTCAAATCTGGTCTTCTAGATTCCTTATCAACATCAGACCACTGTACCATGCTGGCTGTGTTTCCCACCCACATGCCTATCTGTTCTTAAAAGTGACCTGTCATTTCACACCAGTCTTTTTTTTCTTTGCAAGCCATGTGACCAGTAGAAAAGCAAGAAATGCCATCATTATCCAAGAGGTGTTCATAGGATCCAAATGGGTACAGCAGTTGTATGGTAGGAGAATGCTAAGAGCACATGTAAAATACAGCTGCTTTGAGAAATGGTACCAACTTTGGGTCAAACTTTGCATGGTATTAAATGCACGTAAATATGTAATATGCAGACTTTTATTGCTCAAATGCTACCTGAGATGGGTGGGTAGGATCATGACTGAGGTGCACAGGGTAGGGGTGAGCCTTCTGCTGTGTCCTGTGTTTAGTCCCATAGAAAATCCTCCACCTACCCAAGGTATATATCATCCACAATAGAAGAAAACCTTTCTTCTTTGCTTTCAAGATGTCACTCAAATGTCAATAGAGACAGAACCAGACAAATGGCTGGAAGAAAATATATGAGAAACTCTTTTCTCTCTTTCCCTGATGGCTGCATTTGGAAACCAAATATGGCCCAGGCTTTTCCTAACAACGGCCAGAGTCTGGAAAAATTAAGTTTCTATAGTAAAACTCCCAGAATCCCCCAGCCAGTAAGACCACTACAGTCCAAACAGAAAGGAACTTTCCCAAGCTGTGTAGTGACCAATGTTCAACCTCATCATTTTATGAATGAGGCCTAGTTGTGATCACAGTGAGAGATTCAACCACCTCTCCACCAACAATGCTGTGTAACAAGTTGCTGAATGAGAACAAAACCCAGTTAAATTTTAACCTTCATTGTTATCCTTTATCCAGCAGAGCTTCCTTCTTGTTTTTCCCTGTCGAAACACTTCCAGAGCCAATTAACATACTGCTTTATTAGCAAGAAAACAAGATTTCTCCCACACAGAGAGACACATAGGGTCTTTATAGATAGCCAAAAATAATGCAGCTTGAGTCCACTTTAACTGCCCTGGCTCAGTGCTAGGGAATCATGGGGACTGTAGTTTATTGTGGTACCAGAGCTCTCTGATAGAGAAGGCTCAATGTCTCAGAAAAAAAATACAATTCCCATCATTCCCTAGCACTGAGCCAGGGCAGTTAAAGTGGTCTCAAGCTGCATTATTTCTGGCAGTCTGTAAAGGCCCATAGACACAGAGAAGTTTAGCCCTTGAGCTGCTCCAAGCAAGAGCTGAAGCCAGATGGAAGACTTCAGTTAGAAGCAACTTCATTACAGATTAAGAAAAGAGTGAAGTCGCACTGCAGGTTTTCTCTGGGGAATGACTGCAGTGCAGTCTCATAAGAGATCGATCATCAGTTTTTTCCACTACTAGATTACTAGCAGCAATGCAATTGCTGATGTTTCACTGGGCAGAAGCAAGGTTAGAGATGGGGAAATATCATTTGGACTCTAAAGGTAAATCAGGAAAGCTACTGAGATTTTTTTGTACACAGGATGAACCTGAGCCAATTTTCAGAGTGCCGTAACAGAATTATGCTTGGAGACAAATGTCTATGGAGCTTATTTCACTGCTAAAAACCCCAGCTTACCTCTGTTGAGTTGAATTCTAATTTGGGAGGCAGCTGGAGTTTTGCTGCCAAATCCATCGGCCAAATACAGCCCGACTGCATATGGGATCTCAGGCATGCTCAGAAAGCCACTTTTCAAAACTAGGAGTTTTCCTACTTTGAATAGCGGCTTATTGAGTGCTCCTGGGACCCAGGCTGCAGCCTGGCTGTATTTGGCCAGCAGATTCGGCAGGAAAACTTGTGCAATAGAATCTGGCTGTCTCCCAAATTAGAATTCAACTCGACAGAGGTAAGCCGGGGGTTTTTAGTGGTGCGATAAACTTCTTTGTGAAGAAAGCCACTTCAGCTGGCCTACAGTGTTTATCGCACTGCTAAAAAAGGTGTCTTACCTCTCCTTAGTTGAATTCTAATTTGGGCTGCATCCAGGTACTTTTGCATGGATTTTGTGGTCAACATGCTCTGGGTTTTAATCTAAACTCTAAAGAAGTTGTCCAAGATCCCAAAAGAGCTTCAATACCAGCCCATCCCCCTGAAATATGTTTGGCACCTCTGATATCTCATTGAAAGACTAAAGTGCAGTGCTGATTCACCACCCTACTAATATGGAAGCCTCCAGCTGTCCCTAGAATGATTGGGGATTGATTATGGCTGCATCCACACTACAGAAGTAATCCAGTTTGACACCAGTTTAACTGCCATGGCTCAATGCTATGGAATCCTGGGAGTTTTAGTCTTGTGAGACATTTAGCCTTCTGTGTCAGAGACCTCTGGGGCCACAGCAAAGTACAAATCTCAGGATTCCATAGCATTGAGCCATGGCAGTTAAACTGGTGTCAAACCAGATTACTTCTGAAGTAAGGATGCAACCTATGTCTTAAATACCCTGGGCCTGTACCCAGTACAACCTGAAGCAAGCCATAGTTTGTAACACATTGCTGTTGCTGCTGCTGCCCAGTATCTTCTACCTGAGCCCAGCCCTGTCATGGATAATAAAACTTGCTTGCTATTAGTCAGAATAACTGGCAAGCAAGAGTGATCCAGACCTTGGAGGACAACACTGGATAAAACCGCCAGTCATGGATATATGGAACACTCTGTACCCTTAAAACTCTTTTGCCATTAAGTTTTTCTGTTGCAGGACAGCCTCATTTTATAACGAAGGGAGATCTAAATGCCCTGGAGCAAAATAAGTGCACTGACCTGATACCTGTCATTACTGTTCCCTCTCATTTATCAGGAACAGGTCCACAAATTAACAATCCACCCATGACCATTACTTTCTCTGTTCAATTTCTGAAAGCATTTGTGTCCATGGAGGTGAGGCTATTGATTTCCTATGGAGGTGAGTCAGATTATGTCTACTAATTATTGTAGGTTTTTGCAGACCAAAAATGGAATGAGTTTTGAAAGAAATAACAGTAAACCTAGAGCAGACTTCAGGAAAGTCACTGCAGATTTAGAGGAAGTCATTAGGCTCAGTTACCTAATTAAGTTTTATATGTGCTCTTTGCCTGAGGCCTTCTATTTGTGGCTATAAAAAAAATAATGGGAGAACTTTTAGAAAAATAAAGCGAGGGCATGGGACTTTCTGCAGGAGGCCAATGGAGTGAATTTTGTCGTTGTTGGAAAGAAGAAATAAATAAAACTACATTGTCTACAAGACCAAACAAATAAAAAAAAGAACTTAAAATACATTTTAGGAAATACATTGTTACTTCTTGACTCCACAACTATCAGGATCCCCCCTTCCTCATTTTTTAGCAAATAATTGTGAACACAATTATTAGCTGAATTGCACCATCTAGTGGCTTCATGGAGAATATTCCAAACATGGAAAAATTACATTCTAGAATCCACTAAAATGATTTCTTATGCTGCAAGACCTTGGACGTTATCACACGGGGTCTAAAGCAGACAGAACCCCATCCCATCCCCGTCCCATTGCGGTTCCTTTGCCCCTGTGTTCACATGATGTTGCACAGAACCCTGCCCATCCCCGTCCCATTGCGGCATCATCCCCGTTCTTTTGCATGCCAGTTTCATTGGGAATTACATTTGCGCGACCAGAAGCATACTGGAATGATGCTGCTTTCGTTCATTCCGGAATGATGCTAGTTGCTAGAGACCCGCGTGTGAAAACGTCTCTTGTATCTATAATTGCCCTCAAGTCATCTGCCGACTTATGGAGACTCCATGAGTTTTATGAGGTTTTCTTAGGCAAGGAATACTGACAGGTGGTTTTGGCAGTTCCTTCCTCTGAAATATAGCATTTTCAGGTGGTCTCCTACCATCTGGACCCTGCTCAGCTTCCAAGATCACACATAGCAATAGCAATAGCAGCTTCATTTATATACCGCTTCATATTGCATTATGCAGTCTGTGGTTTACAACTGTAAACCAATTACTTCTGAAGTAAGTCTTAAATACCCTGGGCCTGTACCCAGTACAACCTGAAGCAAGCCATAGCTGATGCTGCTGATGATGATGATCTGATGTCTTTAGGTACTTAAGCTGTCAGTCCTGTTCTTACAGCAGGGAAATGTAGGTAAAATCAATGAACAATAACATGCTTTACAAACCTAGAATTGAGCCAGATCATCCTAGAAGAAACAAAAAAGAAGCGCTAACCCTTCTCCAGCTAAACGGTCACTCCCTTTCGTCTTCTTCACTGTCCAACCACAATTTGATATTACCCAACAGCTGCACAGTCATTGTTTCTGAGTTTATAATTGTTTATCTCATCCTTGGAGAAGTACTGTATGATAAACAATTATAAACTCAGAAGCAACGACTGCACAGCTGTTGGGTAATATCAGATTGTGGTACCTAAAGGCATCAGATCATGTGTGATCTTGGAAGCTGAGCAGGGTCAGCCCTACTTAGTACTTGGATAGGAGACCACCTGCAAATGCCAAGTGCTGTAGGCTATATTTCAGAGGAAGGAACTGGCAAAACCACCTGTCAGTATTTCATTTATTTCACTGCCAAGAATGGCAATAGGTACCTAAGGGATTTTGGGCCTCATCTGCCAAAATAATTTGGTGGCTGTTTGATACTATGGACTTTGTCTGGGGTGGGTGCCATGGGGAGTGGCATTCTTTGCTCTGTCTCAGGCAGCAGCATGTCTTGGGTTAGTCATGGATTTTGACATTAGGAGAGAGGATGGAAATATCTACCAGTATATCCTTCTCCTTCTGGATGTTTTTCCTCTGTATCTTCATCTTCATCCTGTTCCCACCTTCTTTACTTCCATCCCCACATTCATCTCCATATTTGCCATCAAGCCCTCCATCATTTTGTATTCATGTATTTAGAAGTACATTTACAATGACTATGTACTTTGATTGAAATGAGCCTCAAAATGTTTTTCAAATTCCCACTGAAAATCATTGGGCTGCCAACAGTAATTTTGAGGGAGATAATAAAGCAATTCTGTTTTCCACCATGCCATTATTGAAATGAGGAAGTTATTTCCTCTGGAAATGAGGAAGCTGTAGAAAAATATAGCTTCTGAAGATGTATTGTGGGGACAATAAAATGAACATGCAGTATGAAAAAGTGATTACTGTTGTGAAGTCCCATTGGCATCACCAGCAGGATGGTATGAGATAAAGAGAAACAGTGAGATAGAGATCAGTACACAAACACATAATAATGGAACATAAAATGGCTCATACCAAAGATTTCCCACTTCCCATATCTGACTTTTCACAGCTAAGATAAAAGATTTTCCATTTGCTTCAATCAATCTTGGGAACAGTTATTCATAACAGTCCTTGGTCAAATGATCTAATATAGTAAACCCCTGCTAAATAGCAACCACTTCCATAAATGGAAGAAACCCATCTGTTTGCAAAGGCAATTCTACAGGCTAAAGGAGAGGAGAATGCATATTCTCAACATTTAATTTGTTTCCCCTCTGATTAAGGAATTTCCTCAGAGTACATGCTTCAGCAATCAGACTTGCAGAGTAAGTCCATCTTTACATTCTAATAACCATTAACAAAACAGAGCATGCTAAATGCAAGAGTCAGTTAAACAAAGCTTGATAAATCTCATGCTATGACAGTCATTTTTCATCACTTGAGGCAGTACCTCTTCTACAAAACACAGACTAAATATATAATCTCATTTCATCCTAATGACTTGGGTCTTGGCTGTGTATTATCATATGATTTGTCTATGATGCTTTGAGAACTTTAAGGGAGATACTTCTTTCAGTTCCTCCACTCTCAGAGGTATGTCTGGTGGGAATAAAAGTTTCATTTTAGCTGGGAAGAGATATGTACATGTGAACAGAACAGGGGAGTAAATTTTCCATTTAGCAACTTGCTTGTACAATTCTCATAGCTACTGAGAAAGGAGATGGGTCACAATTGTGCGCATTGATTTCCATTAGGAATATAATCTTTGGAAATCCATCTTCCACTCTCCTCATGGAGGGTGGGTTCATTCTATCTCTGGGACCCCACTTAGGCAGCCACAGGGAACTAGAGTGTTGGGGATAGGATAGTCTCAGTATAATTATTGTATACAGACCTTGTTCTACCATTTTGTGCAGTTGAAAGTTGGACAACATGATCTAAAGAACTGTGATGCTTTCCTCTTCTGTAGACCACCTGCTGTATCACTTGACACCAATAAAGTTTATCTTATATGTATCAGTTTTCAGTACCAAACAAGGACTTCAGGAGGTCTGGAATTATAGTTCCCAGTTCAGAACAAGTAGGTTCCACCACAGAGAAAGTTGTTTGCAATTGTGCTGTCAGATGGACTATAAGCAGAGCCAAGAGGACATAAATAGTGGTAGGTAAGGTACAGAGAGATGAGGATCAGTGTGGTGTAGTGATTTGAGTGTTGGACTACAATTCTGGAGACCAGGGTTCAGTTCCCATCTCGGTCATGATACCTACTGGGTGGCCTTGGGCAAGCCACGCTCTATCTGACTCAGCTGAAGACATAGCAAACCTCCTCTGAACAAATCTTGCCAAGAATACCCTTTAGGGTCACCGTAAGTCAGAAACAACTTGAAGGCACACAACAACAGCAACAACAACAACAAGGTACAGAGAAAGGGAGACAGTCTTTCAGGTTTATTATGCTAATAAATGTGATGTTTTGTAGGCAAATTGTTTTTTGCTCAAACACAAGCATCTCCACCTTGTTAATTGGCAGTTAAATCAATGCACCTGCGTCATTCTATAGCTCCCTTGTTTCTTTTGCCACTAGGAAAAAAAGGGGATCCCTAGGGAGAAAACAATATTTGTGCTTTGTTGTCTAATTTGTTTCACATACCTGGGCTTTGGTTCAGCTGGGAATGAGGAATGCTCATGCCTCTGCAGAAAAGCACATCAGGAAGGAGAAGAGACAGAAGAGGGTAAGAGTTTGAGCAAATATTTCACAAGTTTATGTGATTTACAATATGCATAATTCTGAAGTGTGTTTAACAGAAACTTGCTGTGCAGCTACTGAATTGTTTTTCATGCTTTGATCTTTGTTTGCATCACTTAAAATAAAAGCTTGCCGTGTACTCTTCTTCAAGCATGCATACAACATTTATTTATTTACAGTACTTCTACCCTGCCCAATATCATAAGATTTCTGGACAGTTTACAATAAAACCAGTTGAACAATTTTAATATAGGGCAATAAAACAACAAAATTTACAACCATAAAAATGTAAACATTCTTAAATCATATTAAATTATTACATAATTTAAAAATTAAACAATGTATTTTTTAAAATAACCTGTACTTTGTCATCCCTAGCCTATTCACGTGTGTAGCACCAGTGTGCACAACAGGGCTTATTCCCAGAAAAGCAGCATAAAGGATTGTAGCCTCAGTTTCTTAATTGGCAAAAAGTATCAACAGTGATTATTTGTGAGTGCAATTTCTGCAACGTGTGTACTCTCCCATCTGCAAGATTTTTCCCACTCATGTAGAGAGAATCTCCATGTACACAAATGAGATGTTTTAAAAGATTTAGGTTCAACATTCTCTAGCTTTCCTAGATGCTATCTACTTTTTCAGGGTTCCAGTAGATTGTTGCAATAAGCTGGTATAGGTGAGATGCACACTTATGTGATCAAACTTGAGTTCCCTATGTCTCAGTGCTTCCCTTCCCATCATTTCTATAGGCCATGTTCACTGATACCTGGTCGCTATACCAACCTCCTTCATTCTTTGATTTTTTTTTGGGGGGGGGGTATCAAAAAGTATGAGAAGGTGTTATGATATTTGTCTTGAACCCATGTCCTAGACCCAACATAGTTACATGGGATTTGACTGGGAATGGCAGCTAGCTGCTTCCTAAGCAATGGACTACTGGACTCCCCTCAATCACTGCAGTTGCTTCCTGGAATATGGAGATTGAGGGACTTTTACAATCCCTACGTAGCCTCTAAACTAGGGGCTACATAGGGATTGTGAAAATGTTACAGTTATGAATGTGTAACTCTATATTACATGTTTGTGATGCAGAATTCTAGCCATCATTGGCCACCAAACTCCAGGCATTCCTAGATGAAACCAATTATCTAATCTAAACCCATCTCAGTCTGGCTTCAGGCCTGGCTATGGGACAGAGATGGCTTTGATCACCTTGGTAGATGACTTACACAGAGAACTAGATGACTAAAGGCCTCTGCAGACCAGCCTAAAAGGCTGGCCTGGGGGTAGAGTTGGGTCGAGGCAGCCACACATCAGCCACCCCAACCCTACATTGATGCTGTCCTGATGCTGTGCGCCATTACGCACACTGCGCCAAAAGGGCGAGGAAGAGCCATGGTGCTGGCTCTTAGGGTGGCCTTTTGCTGCCCATAAAAGGAGCAGTATTTTGCCGCTTTTTTCGGGGCAGCAAAAGGGAGGATCGGGGCCGTGGCATGGGGTTGCCACAGCCCTGATCCGCCACTTCCTGGGGTGGCTGTGTACCACCCATCTGCAGAGGCCCTTAGACAGAGAAGTTGATGAAGTAGTCCATTTCTAAGACAGAGAAAAGTCTGTAGCCCTGATGGCACAGTGGTTAAATGCCTGTACTGCAGCCACTCACTCATAAACCACAAAGTTTATACCAGCCAGGGGCTCAGGGTCAACTCAGCCTGGCATCCTTCCAAGGTCACTAAAATGAGTACTCAGCTTGTTGGGGGCAGTTAGTTTATACATTGTAAACTGCTTAGAGAGTGCTTAAGTGCACTAATAAGCAGTATAAAAATGTACTTGCTATTGCTAAAGATACAACAGCTGCTCTGCTCCTCTTCGGATATGTCACTTTGATGTGAGGAAAGTGATGATAGAGGCAGTAGAAATGGTATACTTGGTTTCTTTCATGTGCAGTACACATATTTACCAAGGGCCTGAACAGGGTAGTCCTTGGATTCTGTAATGGTGAACTCATAATAGTTTTCAGAGTTCCTAAGCACACCAAGCCTTTTCCACAGGTGTATATTTGTGCTTCCAGATAAACTGAGCAGACATGCCTTTTGGTGTGTAGATAGTAGGAGTAAAGCTTGCCACCCAATGTTCACATTTTTAGTGTACATATAGCTGATTACGAGAAGGTCTGAAGTAACAATAGAGAGGATATAGCACAGTGTTCAAGACCAGAAGCAGAAATTAATTGGTATATTCCATTTTGAAACTAGAATCCTCTACAAGGAGCTAAATGTTGGAGGGCTCAAAACAGACATAGCAAGACACAACGCCAGCTTAATTTCAGTTTTGCATTAAGAAATCTATACTTTTGAAATGTGACTATCATTATCCAAAGTTGTATTGTTTTAGGCACCAGGATAAAAGTTTCTGTTTCCCTGGGCATTTCAAATTTGTTTACAGTTAGTCTGGTTGTATTTTTAGCTTACTGATGAATTTAAATTCTTCTTAGGTTTATGGAATGATGTTTTATTGTGTTTTCATTCTATTATATGTGTAATGTTATAGTGTTTATATACTGCCATAGAAGAAACGTTGGTGGATGAAGGACTTTCTAGAAATTTTTTCAAAAGTACATACATACATACATACATACATAAACAAGTTACTTATATAGTGAAAATCAAGCACTGCAACATATTGTGTCTTCTAAATTTATTTTAAGATTTTTTTTATTATAGAAAACAAATTATCATGAACAGAACTGGATGCCATTGAAGGCAATTTATGTATTCAGAGCCTTCCTAGTTCTTGTCAACTTTGGTTCTGGGATTTTGATTCTTCTGGGCTTTGGTGATACGTCACAGTAACCTTGGCTACAGAGCAGCTATTGATTCAGAACACAAAGCGTGTATGAGAAAATTTCTGTGCACAATTGAGTAATTGTGGCCATTACAAGCAGCTACTGTTGCTTAAGCAATTCTAGAACTTTCACTACTCAGTAGATGGTTATCAGTCTAGTAGAGTTCTTCCTGTACCGAATCAAATTCCTGGTTACTAATACTATCTCATTTTTGTCAACAAAAGTTGTCTTGTTTTTGTTTTAACTGCCTTTAAGTAACTTAAAATTGCCATCTTTTCTATCTGTTTTAGCTTGAGTTTTGAGTTTTATTTGCCATGGTTGTATTTAGTTGTTTTCATGGTTTTATTGTAAATCATCTTGAACTCTGATTGAGTGGAAGGGCAATTCAAAAGTATGTTGAATAAATACTGTAATATATGATCCCGCCCCCCCCCCCCATGCAGTAATACATCCTTTCTCAGAAGGGAAGCATGTTAGTAACAGAAACTAGAGCAGCAAGGTGAAAAAGAAGACAGGGATCTTGAACCATTTTATGTACAATGGCATAGAAGAGGGAATTTCACCTGAGGCTCATCCACACTACACAATTATTGAACTCTGATTCCACTTTAACTGCTATTAGCCTGTGCTGAGAATTGGTGGGATGGGAAAGCACTAAGCAAAACTCATGTGGAAACTAATAATGTTAGATACCATTTGATGGTACTGAGATATTTATATCTTGGGACACCATCAGTATGAGGAATCAGTCACTATTTTTGTAGAGAGAGAACCATGACAAGCTTGCATGTAAGTTTTCCCTTTTCTTCGGAATCCTATGGAATCCTGGGGTTTGTAGTTTGACTGTTAAACTCCTGGCTTAGAGCTCTTTAGCTGAGAATTCTCAATAACCCTCAGTAGACATAAAATCCCAGAATTCCATAGAATGTTGCCATGTCAATTAGAGTGGAATCACAGTGCTCTAATTATGTAGTAGGAAAGAATTCTAGATGTTAGCAATAAATTTCCTTCTCTATACATCTGGTCCTAAAGGCACCAGATCCCATTAAACTTGGAAGCTAAGCAGGGTCAGCTCTGCTTAGTATTTGATTTTTTAGACCATCTATGAATATTAGGTGCTGTTGGCTATGGAGATTATTGCATTCATTTTAAAGTGACTTATCCATGACAGGATACAGACACATTTAGTTTTAATAGCAGGTGTTATCACACGCAGCTGTGGCTGGGCAACTGCAACTCCTATGCAGCCTGGACCCCAGCCACTCTTATCTGGCAGATTTTCAAAAATAGCAAGCTCCAGTATCTGCTGGATAAGTGCAGCTGGGGTCTGGGCTGCATATGCCACGACTGCGTGCGATAACACCCACTATTAAAACTAAAGGTGACTATATCCCATTGGGGATAAGTTGTTTTAAAATGAATGTGATAATCTCCTATATTTCAGAAGAAGGAATTGGCAAAACCACCTCTAAGTATTTCTTGCCTAAGAAAACCCTATGAAATGCATGGGTCTCCATAAGTCAACAGGAAACTTGAAGGTGCATATACACAAAGAAAGAGAGAGAGATCTATTGAAGATGCAGGAATAGGGCCACTCCAAGAGAGTTTTCCATCTGAGGCAAAGGATAATATGTTGCCCTGTTCCATTCCATGGTAAAAAACGACTGTATCAGTTGATTTAGCATCTGAAAGGTTCAGGTTTCCAACTAACTGAAAGGTTAGCTTGTTCAGCATTGGAACCTTTGTACAGTTGGCCCTCTGCATCCATATATTTTTTTATCCATACAGCCAATCATCCATGGCTTGAAAATATTCAAAAATAATATAAATTCCAAAAGCAATCCTTGTTTTTACAATTTTGTATAAGGGACACCATTTCACTCTACCATTATATTTAATGGGACTTGAGAATCCAAGGATTTGGATTCCACAGGAGGTCCTTGAACCAAACCCCAGAAGATACCAAGGGCCCACTGTACAACCACTCAAGGAAGTGATCTCAGCCATAACAGAAGCAGCAGACTAGCTTAACAACAGGTATAGGACAGATCCTGAAGATTTTGGAAATGGCCAAAAAAAGCAAGTTGACCAGTGAGGGTAGTATGCAGTCTATTAAATAAAGAAGCAGAATAAAGTATCCAGTGGCTACCTACAATGTGACAAGTTGCCTACCTGGTTTACCTGGCTTCCAAAGATAAAGAGCTGTGTCAAAATATTGTAAGACATAAGAAACTCTTGAAATCTATGCTTATAGTACATTAGCATAATGTTTTCATTTTTTAAAAAATAAAATAGACACTTTTTAAAATATGGCCTATGCAAATGACCCTAAAATACTGCAATTGTTTAGTAAAAAAGCCAATTAATTGATCCAATTGTAATTGTTAGCTAAAGTACACCCCAAATCAAAAGAAATTATACAGGTCATCCCATTGATTCAGAAGATCTACTCTGGTTGAGACTAGGAAGTAGATCAAAGCCAATGAGTAAACAGTATTAATCTCTGTAATGTATTAGATTAAATCCTGCAAAAAATAGAAAAACTAATGCCCTTGCCTCTTGCTATCCCAACAGATCAGGTAACATTGTTGCCCAGCTCTGTTCCTTGCCTCTCTTTTTCCTTCCTTTTGTGTTGTACCAAGAACAATCCAGTTGAAAGCTGTGAAGGAATTAGATAAGATCTTCAAATGTAAAGATAAATCACTGAATACCAAAGTCAGGATCATCCACAACTAATTCTATGTACATATGTGAGAACTGGACAGTCACAAAGGTTGACAGGAAGAAAGTCAATTCATTCAAAATATGGTGGTGACTGAAAGCTTTATGGATACCATGGACTACTAGAAAGACTAATAAATGGTCTGAGAGCAAATCAAGCCTGAACTCTTACTAGAAGGCAACATGGATAAACAGGATCATACTACCATGAGACATGGCTTTTTGGAAAAGATGATATTACTTGGTAAAGTTGAAGGCAGTAGGAAGAGAGGAAGACTGTTACAGATGGATTGAGTCAATCAGAAAACACATGACTCTGAGTTTGTAAAAACTGAGCAGGATAGTTAATAAGAGGGCCTGTTGGAGACCTTTCATTCATGAAGTCCCCATAAGTCAAAGCTGACTTGACAGTACATGACAAGAGGAACTCAGATATTTCTCCCAAGGATTCTTGGCATGCCTGTAAACCCTGAGGTTCCCTGGGGGTATGTGCCATTTTGGCTACATAACCAACAGCATTCATGGCTGCAGTCCTATGTACAGTTTCCCAGCTGTAAGCCCCACTAAACACAGTGGGATTTTTGAGTAAACAAGCTTAGTAACTATATATATTGCTCTATAAATAAAATAAGTACAACACACTAACTCAGGGGTAGGCAACCTTTCCCCTTTAAGGGCCAAGGGACTTCAACTCCCAGAAGCCTCAGCCATGTTGGCCAATAGTCCCATGTTGGCCAATAGCTCCTGGGATTCTGGGAGCTGAAGTCCCTCGTCCCTTAAAGGGGAAAGGTTGCCTAACCCTGCACTAACTTATAACAAAATGTGTTTGGGAAAAATGAATAATACTATGGATAACATTGATAACTTGTCTTAGAAATTAATAGGAGGGAAACAGAGAAAGTGAAAACTCATTTGATCTCCACAATGTTGGGAAGTACATTCTAAAAATAGAAGCTGAGGACATTGCTAGCTTCCACAGCTGTTTGCACATGCCTAAATCCTTTGCAGTAAATGAAGGTCACCTTATATATCACAGACTGCACAAATAAACTTTGGGGGCAGGAGGAAGTCAGTTTTGGCATATATTGTGCCTTCTGGTTATAGCCGTTAAAGAATGGAGGTTTATAAAATGATGCCATCCTCCTGCATGCAGAGATATTATTGAGCTATGTGCTAATGAGATTGCCACTAGAAAAAATATAGTTTTAAGAGACTGGATATATACATGTCTTTAAGTAGATTTTGACCTGACCTTAATGGAGCCCACACTGCTATCAGGGAACATTCTCTGAATGGTTGCCAGCCACAGGAGCTAAGCATAACTGACATTATGTTTTTTTAATACCACATGGTCACTTCTCCTTTTAGCTCTGAATCAGCACTAGGCCATGCCCAGTTTAAATATATTAAATACGTTATTAGCACAGGCAAAAGAATTGTTATTTTTTGTCTCTGAGTACAAACATAGTTAAGATTTCCTTATTAGAAATTTATGTCTATTTCCATTTTGATATTCACATTTTATTTATTTTCTTGCTACATATATGCATGTGTTAAGTTGCTTGTTGACTTATGTGACCACATGAATGTCATAGGGTTTTCTTAGGCAAGGAATGCTCAGAGATGTTTTTGCCAGTTCCCACCTTGAAATATAGCCTATAGCACCTACTATGTTTTTGAGATCTCCCATCCAAATATTAACCAGGGCTGGCCCTGCTTAGCTTCCAAGATCAGATGTGCTCTGGTGTCTTATTTTCCCCTCAAATTATATGCTTGTAATCTACAGAAGGAATGGGGAATGTGTGACCCTCCAGATTTTCTTGAACTGTAACTCCCATTGTGACCAAGAGTCAGGGATGATGGGAGTAAGGGTCAAATATTTTTTTAGAAGGCCACATGTATCTTATCTCTGAACTAAGGCCTGGTGCTTACTTTTCTCAGCTGAAAGAATCTTGTAAGTATAATAGCCAGGCTTGTGGTATAGGGCAGGGGTAGGCAACCTTTCCCCTTTAAGGGCCAAGGGACTTCAGCTCCCAGAATCCCAGGAGCTATTGGACAACATGGGACTATTGGCCAAAATGGCTGAGGCTTCTGGGAGCTGAAGTCCTTCGGCCCTTAAAGGGGAAAGGTTGCCTACCCCTGGTATAGGGGATATGCCTCTATCAATGCCTAGAATATCCACAGCCCAAATAACTATACACACCTATATATCCACAATACAATGTGTGTAGATGTCCAAATTCACTGTGCATCTGTAATACTGACACACGCATATTCATTTGCTGCTAACATTGCTAGACTTGGAATAGAGGCCATTTGCCAGTTCACAGTAATACACAATGAAGTCAGTCCAACATGTGACCCAGATTATTTTTTTCAGTGAGTCATTACCATTCAGGTTTTTAGAAAGACAGCTACTGTTTTTGTAGGGACTGATTAATGATCACAAAGAAAGCCTGGGCCTTTTAATCAATAGAACATTAAAAGGCCACTGACCCATTTGCTGTTCCCAGCATAAACAGACTTCTAACTCTCACATACAGTATTTGCATTGCTACCTGGTCAAAAGCACGTACAATCTCAATTAGAGCTCACATAGGATGGCTTTATGGATGGATTAATGAGAGAGCTGGATCCATCTTCTTAAATGAATGCCAAGTTTTTGTTTCATTTTTTAAAGTGACTGCTTGCTTTCTAAACTGCCACTCTTAAAAATGTTTTCATTATTAATAACAACGAGCATTGCCAACATACTCAACAGTGTCAGCCTTGTTTTCAAATTTCAATGGAACAAGATGCCTGAAACTTCAGTTCAGCAACATTGCAAAATGGCAATGGATCAACAAGTTGTGGAGGCAAAATTGGTGTTTCTGTAATTTTGAAGCTTGTTGTGTTCAATATTGGGCTTTATTGACAGTCAACTAGAGATAGTTAGCTTTCAACGTGCATTCAAAATATACTTGCTGCTTGTCATAGGACATAGGGCTGCCAGAGTGAAAGCTCTCCTGTACCTGAAATGGCCCAAGAAGGGAATTTCAGCAGGTGTTTTTTATTATCTTGTTACTTGATAAATTATTATAATTATGCATATTATTAATTGGTATTATCATCACACAATTTAACAGACCAGTTTTTGCATTAATTTCTACCACTGTTTTCAGCCTTGGTTCCTTTTTTGTAGTAACCATTCTTCTGAGATAACTTCCATAATTGAGTAATGATTGGAGTTCTGGAGTTGAAATAGAGAAACACAAGATCAAATCCTTGCCTGGTGATAGAATTTACCACATGACCATAGTCTATCACTATTGAGGCAGAAGAATGTCTTTAATTAATGTTTTATCTGCCTAAATTAGAGATGTGTGCTATTATAAGTGTAAAATAAGGATCAAGCAGCCATGCAAAGGGAATGCTGGGAAGTGGGCATCTAAGGAAGATGCTGGAAGGTTTAAACTCAAAG
>CM034706.1:36822632-36840532 GCA_020142125.1 Phrynosoma platyrhinos | reverse complement strand
TTTGTGTGGATTAACCAGCAGATTTCCCCTGTGTGATAACATCCTTAGAGATTTTTGTGCCTTCCTGCATTGCTCCTTCCTGTTGTTGTACAATTGCAGAATTTGGTCATGTGGCCAACTGAAAAGTTGGTGTCCCAGGCCTCCTTTGGCCACAATGAATATAAGGAAGTGGTTTCTGTGAAATATTTGGGATTACATGCATCTCTCCCCTCTAGTCATCTGTAAGTGGTAAACTCTGAGGGCGTGGCCTACTCAGAAGTTGGTGTTCCAGATGCTTTCTATTAATTAAGGGGTTCATAAAAGCATAATGTTTGAAAAATTGTTCTCAAGCATGCCCAACACATCCCAATGCTTTTGGGATCAATCTCAGTCAAAAATGATCTGTTCTAAACCATTACAGGGTGAACTCTAACTGCCCTGCATTAAATGGAACCTGATTTTTCCACACACATCTAATAAAAATGCTTAATATTGCTACATCAAACAAATCATGAGAAACAACAGACTCCATGAATCTTAAATACTAATAATTATATTCCATGTTTAGCTAGTTGATTCTATCCAACCTCCTTCAACGAAGTAGCTCCACTGCTTTCCGTGCATTCTTTGCAAGAAGTTCTGCAAAACAGACTTACACTGAGCTTTCCTTGAGACTAGACTTTTTTGCAGATTTGTAAAACTGACCCGGAAAGCTGACAATCTGGGCTAAGAAGCAATGGGTCTTGATTAATGCTGTATAACTGAGTGTGAGATTTCACTGGCTTGAAGACCCCCAAGGCAGGGCTTGTTTCTCCAAAAGTATTGGGCAAAGGAGTAGCTGTACATTTTGCCATGTAACTCTGCATATATAAGCGACTTGCTTCCCCCCCCCCCCATGCAAGCTTGGTATCTGAGCCAGATAATTGTCCAAATGGGCACTGGATAGCATTCCAAAGAATTGGGTGAAATATGTAAAAATTAGGAGAATGGCAATCCAGCCTAAGTGTCAACAAACTCATACCTAAAACAGTTGTTGAGAATTTGCCATGGGCTCCTGCCTACAGACTAGTTTTTTTAGGTCACTTGCCTATGACAACAGAACAAGAAATAACTTTAGGAGGTAGGGCACCATGAAGGGGTTTCCACATAGTGTTCTAAAAACTCTACATGGAATTCCATTCAGAGCTTGGAAAAGTTTATTTTCTAGACAATAATTCCCAAATGCCTAAAAGAGACTGTACTGACTGTTAAGTTCTGGGAGGTATTGTCTACAAAAGGAACATTTTGAAACATGGGTTTCATTCCAGGCTGGAGCTTTCAAGAGTATAGTTGAAGCCAGGCAGGAGAAAGGAAGCATTGGGACAAAACAGATGAGCAGGAAAAAGATGGACAGATGGGGGCGGCTTCTGGACACTCTGGGGGCATCATCTAAACACAACTCCATGGGGGCATGGTATTTAGATGATGCCCAATCACCCCAGGACTGTGGTGAATACATGCCACAGCCCCAAGAGTACCTCCTGCTGCAAACCCAAATGGACCATGGAAAAGAGTGGAAAAGAGCCACTCCTTCTGAGTTGCTTTTGGGTCACCTTAGGTGGCCCCAGCATGGCCCCAAGGTGGCTTTCAGGTGCTCTGGGGGTGTGCATCATCTAAACACCATGCCCCCAGAGCATCCAGAAGCCACCCCCATCTGCCCATCTGTATCATGCCACAGTGGAGTTGCATAACACAAGTCTGGCTACAAAGTATAAAACAAGTCTGGCTACACATTTTTTCAGCACTAAATTAAAGTTGTCTGCCATCTATGAGTTCAGCACTGAGAACACACTAATGTGGCCACTACAACCTGCCTTGATCATTTGTACATTGATTGGATCCATCTCCATCTCCAGTCTTTAGGATCTTGAAAAATAAGTCATAGAACACCAGGAACAAAAGCAGCAGGTATTCCATGAGGAGTCATAGATCTGGATACACAGCTCAGGATACTATAATGGCAAACTGCAGTTGGCCCTCCATATCCATGGATTCTTTATTTGTGGATTCCACTATTCACAAGTTGAAAATATTCAAAAATGTATAAATTCCAAACAACAAACCTTGATTTTGCTATTTCATAGAAGGGACACCATTTTACTACGCCATTGTATATAACTTGAGCATCCATGGATTTTGGTATCCATGGGGGCCCTGGAACCAAACCCCAGCAGATATCAAGGGCCCACTATACTCTGTCTTCAAAGCAGCAGGTAACAGAAGAAGAGACAGCTGTATTTGAAATTACTATTTCGCATATGCCTAATATTGGAGGGAAGGATGCTTGGAGCCAAGGAACTCTAGAAAAAGAGAGTTTGGACAGTCACACAAGTGATTAGACAGGTCAGATCTCCCAGAGTTCCTTAGCTCCAAGGATGGCTCTCTACTTGTCCCCCAAATCATGTGTTCAAAGAATAGGTGATTTTGAATTGGCTGCCTCCTTCTCCCACCACCACCTGCTGCTTCTTTTCCTTGCCACTGCTGGAAGCTTTTTTCTCTTTGCTGCTACTGATGCATTCCCCTCTGCCTTCAGCATAATTACAGCAGTGGAGGAATAGGATGTCATCGACAGTGTCCCTATAGTTTCAGGAGACCTGTCTTCTATGATTTCTACTTGGAAGAAGAAAGTATGCTTTCCAATATACTTAGAGAATCTAAGAAAAATACCTGGAATACACAGACATGCTAGACAAGTGCAGCACAGGATAATTTCTCCTCTGATGTGTTCACTAGAAAGCCCTTATTTTCAGGCTCTGGCTGACGGTGTGTGAACAATCAATGAGACAAATGCTTCATCCAGCAAGTTCTCAGTATTACCCACAAAATCAACTAACTCATCCCTGAATTAAACAGTAAGTGATTGATGCTCAAAGACCACCAACCTTGTGGTAAATAGCAAATATTTTTAAAAAATCAAAATCATCCAAGGACATGGTAACACACTTTCTGCGTATATTTTGTGGGTAAGGTGGGGTAATCTGCCTTTCTCCATGGATTTTTATGCCCAAAATCATTATCACTTTAGACACCCATTAGGAAGCCCTTCTGAAAATCATTGTTAAACCTCATCCAAGAAAGCCAAGTCCTGTTGGTCTCATCACTACTGCCACCCAACGTGAATTCTCTCTTCTCTATTTAGACATGCTCTTTGTTTAGCAATACAGGGTTACAGAGCAAATAATGTGGAATGGCTCCTGCCAAGTTTATCTAGCTTTATTACTGTCAAACGTTTCAAAAATGTAGTGAACCTAAACATCTCTAAGCAGACAAACAGAAGCCTTGGATACAGATCTGGATTGCCCTGCAATTTACCTTGATAGTACTTTTCAGTGTCTATTACTGTTCGTATCAGACAATGTAATGTCTAATCCCCAAAATCAGAGGATTATATCCTTTATATTGCAGAGATCTCCTAATATGCAGAAAAGAAAGTAAGCATAGTTTAATTTCACAGGCTGTGGGATGCTCTTGATGTTAGAATTAGAGAACTGGAAACTGCTCATATGGCTTGTGTATCATCAACATTGATCAGAATATAGTCTTCAGTCAAGAAATCAGAAGAAGACTAAGAATGGAAGGGCAGCTATCAAAGAACTGGACAAGATCCTAAAGAGTAAAGACATACAACTGAGCACCAAAGTTAGAATCAACCAATCCATAGTATTCCCCATCTCCATGTATGAATATGAAAACTGGACAGTGAAGAAAGCTGATAAGAAGAAAAGCAACTTATTTAAAATGTGGTGCTGAGGATACCATTGACAGCCAAAAAGACAAATAAATGAGTACTTGAACAGATCAAACCTGGACTCTCCCTGGAAGCCAAGATGATCAAATTGAGACTGTCGTACTTTGGTCATGAGAAGATACAATTCATTACAAAAGAAAGTAATGCTAGAGAAGGTGGAAAGTAGTAGAAGGAGAGGAAAACCACATGCCAGATGGATGGACTCAATCAGGGAGGTCATAGGTCTGAATTTGCAGAATCTAAGTAGAGCAGTGGAGACCAAGGAGTCTTGGAGATGTCTCATCCACAGGATCACCATGGGTCGAAAACGATTCGAGGGCTGTTAACAACAACAACCACAGCAGAGCAAATAGAAGAGACCAGTTAGCTCAGACTGTTGTCTATATCTCAGCATATAAATATTTAGCATAGCTTAAAATTAGTTTTGAAGTGATTCTCCTTACCTACATGATGTGTTTGCTGGATATTAACAGCAAATTTAATTTTGGAACCACTTATGTCTTTCCTGCAGACAGATACGAAATGTCTCATCTGATGCTTGTTAAATTGTTTTATAAATTAGATCTTCAGTGGGGATTTTTCACTATATATAGAGCAGCAGCTACAGAAAGATTGTTCAGAAATGCTTTCATAGGACAACAGGTCTATGCAGGGCTGTTAACAGTGCAAGCCTGACAGTAGCTCTTGGGTTCAGAGAGCCTCAGTAGCAATGCCATTAGTCAAAAGGAAAATGTGGTAGTAATGTATAGATTCTTTAGGACAAATACAAACAAAAACTCAACATCCCAAGTAATAAATAAAGATATACACATACACTTCAGATAAAGTGCACATATGAAACATACACATACACATACACACTATCAAAAATGGTAAATCTGCCTACAAACCAGTGTGGTGTAGTGGTTTGAGTGTTATACTACAGCTTCAACAGACTAAGGTTCAAAGCCTTGCACAGCTATGGAATCCTGTTGGGTGATCTTAGGCAAGTCACACTCTCTCAGCCTAAGAGGAAGTGAATGGCAAACCTCCTCTGAACAAGTATTGCCAGGAAACCTCAAGATAGATTCACTTCAGTGTGACTATACATTAGAAAAAACTTGAAGGCACTTGGCAGCAGCAAACCTAACAAATCTGCTCCTTGTGGCAAATACCTTTATGATGTCCAAGTTTCCAAGATTTTGCAATTTCCCATTTTGGCAAGGACAGTCCCAATTAATCCTCTCTTGTCCCCCTTTTCAGCTGTTCCATTTTCTCTGTCCTCCTCCCACTTTCCCATTTGTCTTCAGCTTACTACAATTACATCAAAAATAGCAGGTGGTAGAGAAGAGTGGGGGAAGAATCTTGGTCTCTCCAGTAGACTTAGGCAAAACCAAAATGCTGCAGCCTGTCCTAGCTTGTGTGTTCTTCCTCATTCATAATTCTTACCAACTTGACGTTGTTTGAACACATATCTCCCAGTTTTCAATTGTGAAATGTTGGAGGGTATGTATTAGGCAAACCAAAAAGTGCAAAATATATTGTCCTAGCTTGATTACTTCTTTTACTTTTGTGTTGCTTTTGCAGGATCTTTTCCCTTATGGACTCTTATTTCAGGCCATTAATTTCATTTACTAAAAAACTCATATATCATAAGGTTCCTAGAGAAGTTCACCAAGACTTGGCATTTGATAAGGACTGCCAAGTTTAATCAATTATATTAATTAAAACCCATCTTTTATAGACATTTGAGCCAGGATTTGTCCCAAGCACTTCTAGGAAAGGCTGGGAAAGATTCCATTCTGAAATTCTGGAGAGTTGCTGGAGCTTACCCAACAGTGTGCTTGATGGAATAATGGTGTTATAGTGGAGACAGGGCCCACAAGACTAGGGGGGGAAACCCAATACAATGGATCTTTGCTATCTGCTGGGGTTTGGTTCCAGGACCCCCCCATGGATAGCAAAATCCATGGATGCTCAAGTCCCATTAAATACAATGGCATAGCAAAATAGTCTCCCTTATATAAAATGGAAAATCAAGGTTTGCTATATGGAATTTATACTTTTTAAAAATATTTTCAAGCTGTGGATGCTTGAATCCATGGATAAAAAAATCTGTGGATAAGGAGGGCTGACTGTATTTCTTTAGTAACAGGGATGACATCTTCTCCCTACATCCCACGAAGCAGTTAGGATACATAACTCTAGTTTATGCATCTGTCACTGCAATATAGAATGCCAACCTAAGTTTTTAGCTGGTTTTAGTTCTATTGGTGGTTTAATTACATTTAAAGTTTTGCATGAGGGGATATTTAGCTATATTTCTTTTAACTGTTGTAAGGTGCCTTGAGTCTTGGGCTGAGAATAGATGGGATATAAAAAAATTAAACAAAATGATAATAATAGTAATAAAACAAGTGCCATCTTAAAAGAGACAATCCCCATTTTTACTCACAAATTTCACTAAGATAATGCCTCCTTCGGAAAAACATGTTCCATCTAAGCACAAGTTATGCCTTTTGCCTCAAAACTATGGGTTCTACTGAGCATCAATTAACTAATTAAAAGTTACTTTTAATAGTAACTTTTTGCATCATTTGCACCATTTGCAATGAGGTATTTGTACACCACACTTCAAGACAAAGCCTTCTCAAATCAGTCTATAAAAAGAATCCATAAACCAATAATGATACTAATATACAGTGGGCCCTCCACATTCAGTGGGGTTCAGAAACTCCATGAAAGTGGGAAAACCACAAATAAAAAGAACAACACCTTTTAAAAAATCTGACAGAACACCTATCGGGGAATCTCTGTGTCCTCCTGGAGCAACTCTGTGGTCAACATCTGCCAGAAGTCGACTATTTAATTGTACTAGAGGAGCTACGACTGCCTAGAGAAGTGTTCTCTCTAGGAATCTCTACCTTCCAGCACAACATCTACTGGATGTTGACCATAGAATCTCACTGGAAGACCTAGAGATTCCTAAAGAGAAAATAATAATCAAATCCGTGAATAATCAAATCTGCAAAAGTCAAAGCGGCAAATGCGGAGGGACAATTGTACTTAGTGGAAACAGCAAGTCATGTGATGAATTTCCTAAGATTTCTTTTAAACAGATTACATCCCCATCTATGGTCAGTGATTTCTTATTGATACATTCACTTGATGCTGCAGTTGTCAAGAGTGTGACATGCACATATGACTGTTCTCTCTGTTCTCCACTTGTCAAGTACTGGCTTTAACAGCTCCTCACTTCACTTTTGCATTGTAAAAGATAATCAGTTATTCCTCCTCCTTTCAGTATTTTGCAAAGATAAAATGCCAGCTGTGTCCTTAGTCAACCTGCCAGACAGAAAAAAGGTGAGAGCTAACAGCACTATTTACAGGAATACTAGTTTGTGCTGCCTAACACATCTGTCATCATATCTTATGGTTCACAGCAAGAAATAATTCAGTTTTTTCTGCTTGAGTTAACACATTACAATGTGCCAAGGTTATCTCACAAGGGAGCTCAGGAGGCAAGTAACAGCAAGTGTCAGTATCTAGAGATTCCAGAAAAGAAAAAGATGCTTTTGCATAAGGAATAAGACTTTCACTGGAGACAAAATCAGTACTTGTAAGCATTTGGCTCTCACTATGGCAATATGTTTTACTCCTAGAGAACATAGCCAAGGGCATGCATAGTTAAACCTTTTCTTCTTTTCTAAATTACATAGTCATCTGAGCTATGATTCTGTGTACAGCTGGTAATCATGACTATAACAATTCATCAATAATTAAAGAGGAAAATAAAGACATCTGTTAAATTCTATATTAACCTTCATCAAGATGGATTTTCTAGTGTTATTTTTAAAAGTTCAGAGTAGGAATACAAAAAGATAATTGTGATTATGAATAAAATCATGTGACTTGGGAAACAGCTAAAGCAAAAATTGAAATTATCTTGAAAGTCTCATTTGACATTAATAAGTCACATTGATTCCACTTTAATTGCTATGGTTGCCTCCTGTGGAATTCTGGGGTTTGTTGTTCAGTGGAGCCTAGAGCTCTGTGGATAAGAATTCTAAATGCCCCTATCTAAACTGCTAATCCCAGGATTCCATGGGAAGCAGCCATAGCAATGAAAGTAGAATAATAGCACTATAACAGTGTGATGTTGTATTGTCCAGACAAAGCTCAGCATATAATGGACTGGGTTTATGCATATATTCTTAAATTTGGTGTAATCAGCTTGGACTTGGTGGTTTGGATCTGTGTAGTGTTAAATTATGAGGATGCTCTCCCTGCATTGATAGGCCCTTGTGCAAGAGCTTGCATGCACACCACAGGTTTCCAGTACTAGATCTCTATTCTGCATGCTTTGCATAGATGGAACCTTCATGGATGCAAGGTGGAGTCAGGAAAGCCTTCCACACAAGGGGCAGAACTTGCCATTGCTGTCTTGTCTCCTCACTCAGCCACCCACACACATGAACTGTACCCTCAGGTCCTCTGGGGGACATTTATAAGCTTATCGCACAGCACTTAAGAAATGGGAATGGAACAGAACAGAAGGGAATGGAACGGGGCAAAAACACTTTACTGGACTGGAGAATGCCACCGATGCTGCCAGGAATCCCCAAGGCATTCCCCAGCCGTTCCTGGTAGCCAAATTTTGAAGGACGGTCCAAAATCATTCTTCAAAATCGGATGCCAGGAATGACTTAGGGAACGCCTTGGGGACTCCTGGTGGCATTGGTGGCATTCTCCCATCCAGTAAAATGCATTTTTGCCCCATTCTGTTCTGTTCTGTTCTGTTCCTGTTCTTGTAAGTGCTCTGCGATAAGCTTATTACTCTTGCCAGACAGGATTAGTTTGGCAGCTGTCACCCAGATTACTTTTTCTTCACTTGCCCATAGACCATGGAATGACCTGCAGGAAGAGATTCAACCACTGAACATGTTGTCTGAATTTAAAGCAATATACAAGACCAATCTTTTCCAGCAGGCTTATCCAAATGATTTTTAAATTGTGAATTTAAAACTGTGGATAAATTGATTATTTTAATGTGTATTGGTTTTATTTGTTCTTTGAAACTGATGCGTGTTTTTAACTGATTTTGTGTGTTGTGTGTTGGATGTTAATTTGTTGATGTTCTTTATCTCAATCCATCATCATCATTACCAATTTAAGAACATATGCATGCAACTACAAAGTCAAGCTATCAATCTATATATGCCATTATTGCTTTACAGGACCAAAGCATTATTGAAGTTGTGGTACAAACTTGCTGTTTCACACTACAGGATGAAGTTGTATACAGAATGAAGTTGTACATATGCACTCTGTTTGGGTATCTGAGGGCTCATATTAACTGATATTTGTAATATATCTTTATACTTGAGGATCTCATCTAGTTTCTTCATGGCTCTTTTTCCAAGTCTTAGGCTACATCTGCACTGCAGAAGTAATGCAGTTTGACACTGCTTTAACTACCTTGGTTCCAGCCTATGGAATCCTGGGATTTGAAGTTTGTTGTGGCATCAGAGATCTCTGACAGAGAAAGCTATATATCTCACAAAACTACAATTCCCAGAAATCCATAGCATTAAGTCATGGCAGTTAAAGCAGTGTCAAACTGCATTATTTCTGCAGTGTGGATGCTGCCTTAGTCTTTTAATTTGTTGACTAGTCTCCATTTTAGTTGATAACTGAGCAAAGATATAGGAAATTTAGCATCATAGTAATTCTGATCAAATTTCAAAAATAATTTTTAAGAGGTATAATATATTATATACATTGCTTCCTTCCATTTATTTTACCCAAGCAAAACAATGTAAAATATTCTTAGATGTAATTTGCCTGTTGATATGAGGTCCCTAGCTTCAAGATTAATCACTGTTTTATTAATCAAGCATATTTTCTGGTATAAAAAAAAACATAATTGGAAGAAGTCTGATTTCACAGCTGACAAAATATCTGATTTAAAAAATGCTTAAGAGGCAGTCCTCAGGTACAGCTTAACTGGAATAGTTTAACGTTACTAAAAATACACTTAATTATCTTCTTCAGGAAATATGCTTTAATATGGTTTTTCTTGTGGGATATAAATGAATTATTTGCTTGAATGAGTACAACGCCTTGTGTGGCAATCATTTTCAGAAGTCTTATTTTAGATTTGTCCTTCTTACTTCAGAAGTCTTTTTGTGAATTAGTGGTGAAAGAACATATAATAGAACAATGCCAACAATAAAATATCGCTTCTCTGATTGCTATGGTCCAGTTGGTCAAACCAGTTGAACAGTTGCTTGGTTTTAGACCTCAGTTAAAAAGAAACAAGTCCCTGGAAGATATAGTTTCTGGCATCCAAAACCTGTTCTAGATCCTGCACACCTATCCTGTGCCTGGTAATCCTAGGCTGCTGCTACACTGCAGGATTATTGCCATTTGACATGTCTTTAACTGTCATGGCTCCATCCTATGGAATCCTGGGATTTGTTGTTTTTTGTGGCACCAGAGCTCTCTTGCAAAGAAGGCTAATTATCTCTCAAAACTACAAATGCCAAAATTGCATAGTATGTCTAGGGTAGAGGGGATCCATTGGTAGTTAAAGCTGTGCCAAACTGCATTATTTCTGCAATGCAGATGCATCCTCAGTTATGCCTGCCCATCAGTCCTCTAGTGATAGACAGAATATAATGTCTAAGGTAGAGGGGAGCCATTGGAAAAGTGCTATCTGGTGACCTTCCTCATATCACTGTCTCCATGCTTCCATATTTAACTAATGGCTGGAGGGAGTAGTATGAAACTTTTGCGATTTTTCAGTCCCCACATTAAAAACCTAGGTACAAAAATCTTTGCAAAGCAGAAGGTATTGTGTGTGTGTGCATGTGTGTGTGCGTGTGCATGTGTGCACTTGGCTTTAAATTTTCTAGTAGACAAAGCAAATGTTGTAACATACATATTAATGAAAATCCAATGCATCCTAGCAGTCCAGGTGCTGTGTTTACAATAAAATGATTTTTTAAAAACACCAATATACTAGATATACAGTGGGACATTAGTCTCCACAGGGGATCCATTCTGCACACCAAAATCTGAGGGATCTCAAGTCTGGTTGTTACCAATGGTGGTGCGTGCACATTAGTCTCCACAGGGGATCCATTCTGCACACCAAAAATCTGAGGGATCTCAAGTCTGGTTGTTACCAATGGTGGTGCGTGCACATGGCCACACTGCCATTAGAGACAACAGACTTCCGGTAAGCCTCCATTGTCCCCAATGGTGGTGCATGCATGCTGCCGTGCCACCATTAGGGACAACGGGACTTCAGATGAGCCATTATCCCTAATGACAGTGTGGCCGCTGCTAGTGGGACAATGCAGGCTGTCCCTAATGGCAACATGGCCATGTGCACATGCCGCCATTGGAAACAATGGGTGGCTTGCCATCAATTGATGGTTAAATCTGCAGATGGCAAATCTGCAGATGGCAAGGGACAACTGTATCCATGTACAGAAATTTTGGTAAAAATCTTACCCAAAAACCTGGTTCAACTGACTTCTGACTCTTATCAAAAAAAGGCAGTAGCATGGCAAAGGGCAAGAACTTTGTTCATCCCTAAAAGAAACACCAAGTCCCTCTACTGTCTCTGCTGTGACACACTTCTGACCTTTTTGAATGCCTGGGTGGGAAACATGATGGCACTGGCAGCTCTTTGGCACCCCTCAAAAGAGTGCTGAGAGGAACTGGACTTTGAAGGGTCTGAATAAGACATTTGTGTATGTTTGTCAGCTTTTCTGGGTTAAATGAAGGCATTGTTGTCACCTTAAACTTAACATCTATAATCACTGCTAATGTAGTTGCCAGTTTCTTTGCTTTGCCTTTTTATCCTTTTTGATATGTGTGCATTTTCTTAGCCTTACTTTGCCTGGCCGCCTCCCCCACACATTGCATAACTACCATTTACTGTAGTTTCCTCCTCATCCATCCAGCCTTTAGGGCCAGCACAAACAGTTATGCCTGCCAGAATTTTCTAAAATCTTTGGCATTGTTTTCCTTTGCTTTGTCTGTTACATCTGTTGTCGTTGTTGTTGTTGCATGCCTTCAAGTCATTTCCGATTTATGGCAACCCTAAGGTGAATCTATCATGGGGTTTTCTTAGCAAATTTCTTCAGAGGGAGTTTGTCATTGCCATCATCTGAGGCTGAGCGAGTGTGATTTGCCCAAAGTCACCTAATGGTTTTACATGGCCGAGTCAGAATTTGAACCCTGATATCCAGAGTCATAGTCCAATGCAAAAACCACTGCACCACACTGGTTCTTATATTTCATTACATGCCTCTAAGTTTTACCCTCAACTTATCCATGGGTCATATCAAAATCCATAATTTTGGCCCCAAAACCTTCCCTCAGTTTATATATGAGGTTGACTTATTGTCAAGTATGTACAGGAACTATATATTATTCAGAAATATGTATATTTGCACATGCAGAATTGCAGAACATTGAACCATGGCAGTTAAAGCAGTGTCAAACTGCATTAATTCTGCAGTGCAGATGCATCCTCAATTATGCCTGCCCACCAGTCTTTAGTGATGGAGGGACAGCATATAATCTCCGGGATTCAGGGGATCAATTGGGAAATGTGGATATACAGTTGTCCCTCCAAATTTGAGGGGGATCCATTTCAGCCCCCCCCCCTCCGATTCGCAAATATCCAAGCCCCAGTGGATATAATGGCTGCACGCTTCTGCACACAGCTCTGTGTGTACGCTGTGTGTGCATGCACCATTTTGTCCCTCCTGGCTTCCTATCCACGGAAATTCAAGACCGCAAACGGGAAGTCCTCAAACTAGGAGGGATGACTGTATGCTTTCAATATGAAGAAAAGAGCCATTTCCCATTTTTCTACCATGATTCACACACCCGTGAATTTGTACAGGAAAGCACCAGTTACTCAGAAACTCCTGGCTGCTGATCCTTTTGGTCATCTACTCTTTAGCAATATGACATTTCTCCAACAAAGCCAACTGTAATGTAAAGGCAGGAGGAGGAGATACCAAGAAGAGGAATAGACATGATATTAGAAAATGAATATAAAAACCGGAAGACAAGTATCTTGCTCCTAAGAAACAATACAGCTTTACAAAGGTTTGCTTTCTGTCTAGGTGATGCTATACTTTGTATCTAGTGAAGCATGTTGGGATAATTTTCTTCTAGGGTTCTAGTATTACAGTTACAGTGTTAGGGCGACCCCTTGTGGTCAAAACAGAAATATTTTCCAATATCAAGAAAAAACAGCTTGGATTGCAGATCTACTGGGGAAGAAAACATGAGCCAATCAAATCTGAAGCAGATATGTTTAAGGCCATGGTGAAAGAAATGATAGTCATGATTCGAATGCTTCCATTTAAAAAAATAGCCATGGGAAAAGGGAGTTTTGAATTGGGCCTGTGGCAGGGTGTTTCTGTTTCCCCAGGATCTTTTGCCTAATGTAATTCTGCTTTAAAAGGCCTTTGCAGACTGCCAGAAATAGTGCAAATTGAGTCCACTTTAAGGGTTAGGGTTAGTGCTAGGGAATCATGGGAATTGTTTTTTGGGTTTTTTTTCTGAGACATTGAGCCTTCTCTGTCAGAGAGCTCTGGTGCCACAATAAAATATAGTTCCCATGATACCCTAACCCTAACCCTAACCCTTAAAGTGGACTCAATTTGCACTATTTCTAGCAGTCTGCAAAGGCCCAAAGTTGCTATGGGTGGAATCTACTTTATTCAGAATTCTGAAATCTAAAATATTTCAAAAACCAAATCTTTCTTCATGGTTGGCTGACTTAGGGGGGATGCAGACCGGGGCGTCGGAGACGCCCCGGTCCGGAGCGCCGCGGGGCTATGGCAGCCCCACCGCGGCGCCTCCCCAGCGGCCCTGAAAGGAGCGCCAAAAAGGCACTCCTTTCATAAGTCGCAAAAAGAGCGCCCTAAAAGCGGCGGGCGCCCTTTTTGCGACTTATCCTCCACAGCGCGTCCGGACGCTGTGGAGGGAGGTCGCCCTGAACGCGTCCGGCGTGCGGTGACCCGGAAGCGTTCAGGGTGACCTCAGGAAGAGGAAGGGCCGCCGCGCGTGTGGTGGCCCCTCCTCTTCCTGGCCTCGGAGACGGCTCAATTGAGTCGTCTGCCGAGGCCCATAGTGACCCTTTTGCTTTCTAATGGGTCAGCGTACACAAGCTGTTTCATGCACAAAATTATTACAGCTGATGTATAAAATTACCTTCAGGCTATGTGTAGGAGGTAAATGGTATCACTAGGGTTGGTGTCACCCGGTGTGGCAGGGGGAAGACTGCCTTGCCCTCCCAGCCCACCTGGCCAGACCACCAGGCCTGCAGAGGCCTTCAGATTTTCATGCAGCAGCCATCACAGGGGGCTTTGAAGGCCTCTGCAGGGGTGGTGGTCTGGCCAGGTGGACTGGGAGGGCAAGGCAGTCTTCCCCCTGCCACACCGGGTGACACCAACCCTGCTGCAATCTATTGTTGCTGTGGTTTTGTTTATTGCCTAGTTTATTCACTTTATTACTGACTGATTTATTGCATTTTATTATTTTATAGTTGTTGAGGTAAAGAGAATAAATAAAAAAGAGCAAACAAAACATAAATATATAATTCTTAACTCTGCTTATAATAATTCACAGCAACTGTTGATCCAAAAGTGTCTCTCCTTTTTTCCAGCTACAGTGAAGACATCATTTAATCCTATTTCCAAGGAGATATTGTCCAGTCAGACCCAACCCATCCATTATAAACATGTAATATCCTTTCATGGTCCCTGCAGTTATTTTGCCCCTTTAACCCAGTGCCCCATTCATTTCTAATAGGAAAGAATGCAATTTGCATCTGTCTGGTGAGCTGATGTTGTGTAAGCATGACCGACAGTGTAGTTATGCTGTACTGGAAACAATGAACCAGGAAGACACAACTCAGTTAAAACCCAGCTAGGTCTAGTGACTGCTTGTTATAATCTTCTGAAGTCAAAGACAAGACACAGTACTTTCTGAGTGCAGGGAAGCACCAACTTCCTTTTATCCACTATGCCTGGCTATTCAGAATTTTACTTCAATGTGAATCATGGTTATCTAGAGGGGCTGGTTCGTGGCTTTAAAGGTGGAATCTTGCAGAATTCTGACTATGTCAACTTAGCACAATGTGAAACGCTGGAAGGTGAGTTGGGCTAAATTGAAGCTCAGTTTTGTGATGTTGATGGTACCATTATTGCCTGGGTAGCTTTGTCTTGCTTGGAATTTGCAGGGAAAGGGGGAGCATATTGAATGTGATAGTCAACTAATCCTTGATGAAAGATCATTTTAAACATGTTACTGATACACAAAAAGCAGGAATTGTCCTCAGAAGAGGCAACTGGATGGGATAAATGAAATGAGAAAATGGCAACCAAAATATTTTGAGGGTTTGTTCAGAGCTAAGCTTGTATTATGCAATTAAAATAATGATGATAATGTATATTGTTAAGATATCAATGTGTGAAAACAGCATTTTTTATACTGGTTCTGTCCAAAGCTTGATAAATTTACTTGTTTGTACTATAGCTCTCAAAATCTCTTTGGCCAGCATACCAGGTTGTAGCTGGGGGATTCTTGGAGCTATAATCCAAAAAATGAACTTTCCTAAGTTCTGGTTCAGTCCTATTCGTAGCCCAATATTCTATCATATTACCTTAGTATGATGTATATTCTATTTATACAAGTAGCCCAGTCCATAGCCATGTCAAGCCATTGCTTCATGTCAGCAGGACTTGTGTCTACCCAACCTTTTGTCTTACTGTTATTATAGGATCTATCAGCCACTGTTCTGTTGTTGCTGTTTTAATCCAGGCTGCAGGCACAACATTAGTTGAAATCTTATTGAATAAAACAACATCTATTAACAGCATCTGGACAGAGATGATCCTCTTTATCCCATTTTGCATAAAATATTTCTGCAATATAAATGAAGGAGGGCAATCCTATGTGAAGCTTTGGGCAGGGGAAATGCAATAGTCATATTTCTAATTATATGCAGAGGAAGTGGAAAGTAACTTCTTCCAAATCAGTCTTACTTCTCAAGTTCTAAAGATAGCTCAATGTCTACATTATTTGGCAACACAAATCATTACTCTCATGAAGCCAAATGTATGTTTTTCCTAATATTTAATGTGGAATTACATGCATCAAGCAAATAATGTGTTTCTTTCAGTATGCAATGCATTTCTATGTGTACAGGAACTATAGCCTCCATGTCACCTAAGGCTGCCTGAGGCAAAAGACAAGATGGCCTGCACTCATGCATCCACATACCAGCATATGGTGCCTGAAGCCACTGCCTCTTTCTCTCTCTAAAGACAGGGTTAGCCATGATGCTGAGAACAGGTAGAATATTGTTTTCAAGAGATTTCTGCTAGGTCTATGTTATGGCTCAGGCTTACTTTTCATGCTTGAATGGCAATACAACATACCATGTTGTGTGAGCAGTGTTCAACAAACACCTATGCACCATGTTCATGTAGGGCAAGTATTCTTCCCAGCTGCTCATTCAGTTATGGATTAGACTAGTCCATAAAATAGGGGCTGACAGTTGAATGAGTATTGTCAGTTTCAATGTGGGTTTCTTCACTGCCCAAATCCAATGCTCTACTCCAATCTTTTCCAAACTTGCTGCATTGGAATTAAGTTCCCATCAGCTTCAAACAAGGTGGCCCATGGTCTTGGATGACATGAGTTGAAGTCCAAAACATCTGGGGGGCATAAGAGTAGGGCACGAGGCTCCGTCAGGTATTCTGAGTTCTAACATAAATAAATCCACATATATTGAAGTCAAATTAATGTTTTTCAAGGTCATCACAGGATTCTCTGTCTATGCACATGGATTTTAATACACAAAGACAAGCTAATATATGAATCAAATCCTGGTCATCTTGTGGCTTAGCATTTCACCTACACATTTCTTTCCTATGGGAATAAGAGTCAAGATGCAGCAAAATTCTGGATGTCTTTAGTTACCTGACTCTATCCCTTTGCACTTTGTAAGGGTATAATCTGTACAGTGTTTTACCAACAGAACCTTGTTTTTGATTATACAGCACTTTGTTTAACGTAAAAACCTTCCTTAGTTTATACTGGCAGGCCTCAGCCTAAAGCAGAAATAGCAGAGACAGGTAGGTACACATTGATGTGTAATGGTGTAACTAAAAACAGTCTGTAGAAGTTTCAAAAGGATTTAAGTGACCCCAGATTCAAGGGACTGCCCTTGTGTACAACTTCTAAAAGGAGCTTGGTATGCAGAGGAGCTTTGATATCAAATATTCTGCTTCCAATGGTTTCCTAATTCCTAATCCCTAAAAATAAAATAAAAATTTGTAATATTATTCTGATTTTAGAAACCAGCTTGAGGGATAGGGAAAGCATGGCCCATAGGCTGCATGCATTGCATTGATGTCCTACTCTGTGACAGTGGCATCACTATCTTTAGTGACACCCGATGCTGAAGGCTACTGGGGAGGATGAAGGGCTGTCATGCCTTCTCCTGCTAACTTTCTCATCTGTACCCCCCTCCCCATTCTCCTGCCCCTTCCTCTGGCTGTCCTCCCTCCCTGCCAATTGCCTGATTGCCCAGTTGCCCACCTTCCCTTGCCTACCCTCCCCAGCTGCTGCATCACCCTCCTCTCCTGGACACCCATCTAGGGCAGCCAGGCCTGCTGCTTCATCACAGGGCTTCCTCCATGGGGAGAAAACCCTGCTCACCCCTCCTGCACCAAAGGGGGAAGAGGGCCCAACCAGGTGTCTTCTCTCTTCTGGGGTGTCACCCAGTGTGGTTCAAACCCCCCGCAACCTCTCAGTCATGCCACTGCTCTGTGGAAAGCCCAGAATCCTCCCTCCCCATTAAAATAAATGTGATTTTTTAAAATCCAAAGTGTCAAAAATTGGCTCAAAAACATTGCCAACATGGTGGTTTTGCCCCCCACAAACCTCAAAACCATTCAAGGCTACAAAATCCCCCATCTCACTCTTCCTTCTTCCCCATATTGGCTGAATATTGGCCAACAATTAAACTGGAAGAAAAGCCTTAGGGTTCTTTTTGTTTTTGTTTTTTTAATTGAGTTTAAGATATAGAAGTGAGAAAAAAACATACATA
>CM034706.1:36790750-36802583 GCA_020142125.1 Phrynosoma platyrhinos | reverse complement strand
GGGGGGGGGGGTTCCTGAGTTTTCCTAAAAGATTCACATTGTCAGCTGTGCGAATAACTAATGCGAATAGACCTGAGATAAAATTCTACATGTCTTGAACTTGTTTCAAATACATCCACATCACTGGCTCTGTCTTTATTCGAGTGTTGACATGTGTGAGCAACAGAATCCACAGAGATGCACAGAGGTGTGGTTCTGATTTAAAAAAAATAATGCGAACAACAAAACCGGAATGCATGAGTGAAATTATTCAGATAGTCACAAAAACCACCAACATCTGAATAACCCCTTAGTTCACACTGTTTCCCTTCTCTCTGTATCTCTCTATCCAACCTCTGTTTTATCTTTTATGTTTTCTGTGTATCATCTCCACTCCTCCGTGTGACTAATTTTATGGAATTCTCTGGCATTCTCTTGAGTGTCTTTCTACCTCCATTTCCTTTTTATCTTGCTTGCGTGTTGTCCATCCATTCCCCTCTGTTCTCATTTTCTGCACAGATCATCCTTCCTTTTCCATGTGCCTCTGCACCATGAGACACTGTGTCATGAACATCCAATTCTGGCTTTTCACTCAGATCTTCCCTCTTCTTCTTTGCTGCCTGTCATTCTTGCTGCTTGCCACTACAGCTGCTGCACACTACAGAGTGAAAATGTCTGCTGATGGATTGCAGGGGAGGTGTGGGGAGGTGTAATAATGAAAATGCTACCCTGAGCCTATATCCTTCCCTCGAAAATGCACTAAAAATAATACTACATTTGATTGAGAGAAAAGGTACTTTACACATGTGCTTAATTTTCATGCCCAAGAATATAAACATAATTTAATAGAATTAATATTAATGAATTGACTCCAGTCTTTGGATGTACCATTAATTGTACCTTTCATTTCATACACAAATTTGACACACACACACCCCAAAAAATCAAATAGCATGAGTATTCCTCCTCTCAATGTGATATGATCCCAATAATTATCTGACAACCACCCACAAATCCAAGCTGATGCCATTTGCATTTTTTAAAAATGACACAATAAACGCAAAGTCAGATCTAACATCAAGTCTAATTTGGCCCTAAGGATACTGAATTGCTTGTTGTTAACTACTATCAAGTTGACTTCAACTCACGGCTACTCTATGAATGAGAGACCATCAAGTAACCCTGTTATCAACAGCCCTGCTCAGATATTGCAAACTCAGTGCTGTGGCTTCCTCTTTCCCTACTGCCTTGACTCCTTTAAAGCTTTATCCTTTAATTAAAGCAGGTATCTCACATATCAGATGCAGGGTTTGAGTTAAATGTCAAGTGTCAAGACTCTTAGAATACCATTCTTGTGAATCATAAAGGTCAACAAGTAATTAGAAGAACAAAAGCAACTCCTCTACCTAGGGAGTATATGTCCTTTCAGATATGTTGCAATAAAAGGAGATCGAACTTCTTAGGACAAGGATAGCATGATTTTTAAAAGAGGCAATAAATGGGTGATATGTAGATAAAACTGTTTTCTAGAAAATCAGTGGAAATCTGTTTGCTGTCATTCGGTGTCCAAAAATCAAATAAAGATATTGCTTAACTCTGTTCTGAGTGTGCATTCATGTGTGTCTCACTTTATTATTATTATTATTATTATTATCATCATCATCATCATCATCATCATCATCATCATCATCATCATCATCCATTTATTTATATTCCTCTTTGCTCCTGGAATATATCTGCATATAGAACAAAGCGTCCTTGCTATTTTGCCTCATGAATTACATATGCAGTTTCTGGCCTATGCCATGAATGCAAATTCTGGTTTTCTTTGCTTTGAAGTGAGGAAATGGACTAAGCAAAAAGATACCTATTTTTAACATTTTCCCCACTGTTTTGCTAATGTAAAAGATTTCCTTTAATGACATTTTTCTCATCATAATGAGAGAAGAATGGGGGGGGGGGAGGCAGATTGCAGCAAATAGAAAACAGATGGGTTTTATAAACAGGATCAAAAGCAACAGCTCTTCCAAAATACCCACAAAGCCCTTTATGTATTTCCAAAATGCCAGTCCACACTATCTATATAAACAAACATTGTGTCTGGAACATTCAGCAGTCATTATGTCTAACCCCTATGAATTGATAGTTTGGCCCAGTGGGTGGAGAAGCCCTAAAGTGGGGTGGTGGTGGTGTATTTACTACTTCAGTTTAGAAAGAAATAAATTTGGACAGGAGTTGCAATTCCCAGGAATAAAGATTAGGCCTTGTTGTGTTGGATTAGATAGTAAGATTTTAAATTATGTATTTAGGAAGAGATAAAAGGGTAATTACATTATAGTAATTTTTAAAATTATATATTTGCATATAGTGTCATTTGTATTTTTATTTCACAAAATCATAATGCTGGAAGGGACTGAAGAGCCATCTACTCCAACTGCCCATCCTGCAGGAGATTTATTTATTTATTGAATTTATAGCCCATCATTCTCCCAGGAAGGCATCCCTGGTGGTTTCCAGAAATTCAAAACATAATTAAAATTAAAATCTTATTTTACAAAAGTAAAAAAAAAAAGAATTAAAAATAATGTTATTAAAATAGCAATAGCACTTTACATTTCTATACTGCTTCCTAGTGAACTAAGCACTCTTAAGCAGTTTACAACCTGCAAGCCAATTGCCCCAACAAGCTGGGTACTCATTTTACTGACCGATGAAAGGATGGAAGGCTGAGTCAACCTTTCTGGGATTGAATTTACAATGTTGTGGCTACAGTACCAGCCTTTAACCACTGTGTCACCAGAGCTCCTGGTTAAAACCAATGGCTAAAACAGTTAAAAACAGTTTTAAAACACTATTACTAGTAAAAGAGTTTTAAATATAAGATAAAATGAAATAAAGTACAACACATTACTTGACACACACTAGTGCTATGTACTGTAGTTTGAAGCTCAAAGGCCTGACTGAATAAAAATGCCTTCACCACCCAGCAGTGGTGTCAGTAGGGTTGGTGTCACCCCAGTGTGGTAAGTCATGTTGTCACCCCTAGGCAGGCAGCCACCCCAGGGGAGACAATGTGGGGAGAGAGCAGGAGAGGAGGGGACTGCAGAAAGAGAAGTGTCAGCAGGCAGGAAGGGTGCTCGCCATTTGCCATTCCCATTGTTGCTCTGCACCCCATCCCAGGTGCCTGGCACCCTACTGCCAGGCATCTCCCTTTGCCAGCTAAGGCACATCTGCCATCCACTCACCCACTGTGGCCGCTGGTGTGCATGGGGTGGTGCTTCCTTCAAGGTCTGGCAGAGCTGCTGGCCAGACCAGGAAAGGAAGATGCCAGTGGCAGCAGCAGCAATGGCAGCCACTGACTCTTCCCCTTCCTGCTGCCATTGCCTCTCTTTCCCACCTGGCCATCAGCCTTACCAGGCTCAGATGGCATAAGCATCATTCCCAGCTGCCTGGCACACCCCTGCCTGGTTTGCCCTTCCTTCTTTCTCACTGCCCTGACTGCTCAGAAATTGTTTTAATACTCTACTAGGCTCAGCAGTTAAGATGCCAACTTTGATTACTTTTATTCAAGGTCAGCAGGTTGGCAGTTCGAGATCCAAGTACCATGTGACACAGTGAGCTCCCGTCACTAGTCCCAGCTTCTGTCACCCTAGCAGTTCGAAAGCATGTAAAAGTGCAAGTAGATAAATAGGTCCTGGTGGGAAGGTAACAGTGTTCCATGTGCCTCGACATTTAGCCACAGGACCACAAAGTCGTCTTTGACAATGCTGGCTCCCTCAGCTTAGTAAAGGAGATGAGCACTGCCCTCTACAGTTGGACATGACTAGACAATCACATCAAAGGGGAAAACTTTACTTTCACTTTAATTCTGTTTTAATGCCTACTTTTGTATGCTTTTAGCTATATTGGGTTTTTTATTTGTAAGTCACATTGTATCCAAATTTTGAGGGAAAAGCAGGAAATAATAATAATAATAATAATAATAATAATAATAATAATAATAATAATAATAATTCCTTCTGGGGCCGGGAACACAGGCAGTGGATAGGAATGGAGGGCAAGGTGGTCTACTGTGGCCTCTGGTGAGTGTGGGGTGCTGCTGCCACCAGGCAACCTGTTTCAGGACTGGCAGATGCTGACCAGGAGGGAAAGGGGACAATGGCAGCAGGTGAAGGGGAGGAATCAGTGGCTGCGGCTGCATCCCACTCCCACCAACCCACCCCCTGCAACTCCGGGGGAGTGCATCTCACAATTTGGGAGGAATGGAAGAGCAAGACCCCTCTATATCCATCAAGTGGGCCTCTGTGCACAGTGCTGCCCTCAAAGGGACTTCTCCTGAAAATTTTAGTAACTGAGCAGTCCCTTAGAAAACTAAGCCCCAAGCCATTCCAGGCTTTAAAAGAAGTCAGCATCTCAAACTGGGCTCATAAAACAACTGGCAACCACTGGTGGTCTTTCAGTAATGAAGTGATAATTTCTCAAAACTGTATGCCAATATGATAGTAAGCAGGGAAGTCAAGGGGAACTGAAATGCAGAAATTATACTTTAGTGACAATTATCACTTTAACAATGACCCTTTGCAAACAGTTAGGTGATAAGAAAAAACATTCGTTGGTGACCTGATAAACCTGTTGTGTTACAAATAACCTTTCTCCCCATTCAAGCCACAAGAGACAGAATGAGTTAAATCCATTCATGATTTGCTGTTTGCTGTTTCACACTGGGATCTGCTAGTCCTTTCACAAAGTATACTGATGTTAAGGTCATTGACAGAGTGTCCTAGGCAGATGAAGTGTTGCTCCACAGTTTTCTGAATATTGCCATTCCTTGTGTTTTCAAATGTGGCAACATTTTCCTTATCTCAACAGAAATGCCAGGAAACTGCCGCTATCTACACTAGTTTACTAGTGAACTGAAAGTAGAACATCACTTTCACATAGACATAAATGTAGACACAAAACCACAGGTTAGTTGGTATTTTTGCTTGATCTGTGAGTGCTATAGTTACATGTGTAGAGTGGTAAGGATTGTTTGGGATGTTCTCTCACCCAGATGACACATCACTAGGTGGAGAGGAGCCAAACAGGGAGGTTACTTCCAAGTAGTCAGTCCCATTTGCATGCCTGGGATATTTAAACACACACAAATCACAGCTACAAACATAATACCACACAGAAGCGACTGCCTTGTAATTTCATATGTATGGAGGGAGCTTGGGAAGATTCTTCTATACTGAGTGATCTGTTGTTGTTTTTAAATTTGTGTGCATATATGTGTTTGGTGAGAGAAAGAGCCCTGTGACACATCTTATTTGCACACCTTAATGCAACAGAAGCTTTAAATGTATAAATCCACATCTGAGGACAGTAACCAATTTATCAGTGCAGATATAACTATCTATTTATATACTTAGATGTGTGCATCAGTGCATGGGGTGATAGGAATAATTTCATTAAAATTACCTTTAAACTCGCACTTCTCAAGGGTTCTGTAGAAATTAAATCATGTGTAATGTCAGAAGATGGAAATGTATCAGACTTCCACTTTAAATAGTCAGCAGTAGCTCAGCAGTGTGAGACTGCCCTTAAAACAAAGGACAAGGAACATTTAACACAGGCTCAAGGAAGCTGAGGTCCTCCATATGTTGCTGGGCCACAACCCCTATCATCATTGATCACTGGCATACTGGCTGCGACTGATAGCAGTTGGAGCAAACATGTGGCTTATTGCCCCAGCCATTGATTGCAGGTGGCTATGTGGGTTTGCTTGGTAGCAAGGTTCTCCTTATCACCCTGATCTCCATGGGTTGAAGGACATCCTGATGTCCCCAGCTGTTTTATTAAAATACTGCTTGGAGTTTCTCCAGGTAGTACTTTGACCAAGGAATCTGGCTTCCCTTCCACTTCCTCTTTCCCCTTCCTTATGCAGAAAAATTTGGGGTGGAGTGGTGGTGGGAGAGAAAAACCAGGCAAATCCACTTCTTAAGGGACCATTGAGGTCATACTGAAATCAGGATTCAGACAGTTCTTGAAGCAGTGTCAGAATGTGCTCTTGTGTTCCTTTGCCAGCTTCTGTTGTGGAAGACCCTGCCTGCCTGCCCACCAATTGACTCTTCACCCTCTTCCATCTTCTTTCTGAGTGAGTGAAGTTGTGGAGAGGTAGAAAGGAGCTGGAGAACCTCAACAGGTCAGACTTGAGGTGCTGTTAAACTAGTAAGTTTATTGCACAGCATTTCCAGACCAATCTGGGCATGGTCTGGGATTGGCACAGAACAAGTTAGAATGGGTGTTACCGCATAGGAGAACGCTGCCGATACCCGGGCGTCCCCAAGCCATTCCCCATCTGTGCTGTGGCAGCCAATTTTGAAGAATGATTTTGAACCATTCTTTAAAATTGGCTTCCAGGAACAGATGGGGAACGGACAAGGAATAGTTTAGGGACTCCTGACAGCATCGGCAGTGTTCTCCTATGTGGTAACATGCATTCTCACCCCATTCCATGCTGTTCCATTCCCATTCCTGCAGGTGCCATGCAATAAACTCCTAGATTAGACTCACAGGCTGTGGCACCCTTCCCATCTGTTCTTTGAAGTTCTATCATAATATTCCTGCAAATATGTACCGGATCTTATTCTGTACTACTTAACAGGAATGGATGGCTTTCAGATGTTCAAAGTATTTCAATTTATTATCTTAGCAATCCCTACGACAAGGTATGCCTATAGTCTTATCCGTGAATTGCAAATTGGTAGAGGGGTTGAGATTGAGAGACAGCATCTTATCTAATATCACCTGTTAACATATGTAGCTTGGGGCTAGAGGAACTCACCAGCTCACAGTTCATTGTGGCCATACGCTGAGATAATATAAGAACTGATCTGGGGATAGGTTCTGTCAGCTATTCAGGATTCTAGTCACTTCATGCTATCATCATCATCATCATCACCACCATCACCACCATCACCACTACCACCACCACCACCACATCTTTCATTTCCTCCAAAACAGACACCCAGCATTCTCTTGCCACTCAGTCTCCCATCAGAGTGCTTTATTATTCATTGGGATAGGATGCGCAGCTGCTGAAGGCTCAGAGAGACATAATTCTCCAGTGTTAATAAAATATAATATTTCAACCATTGCAGGTGATGGATTCCCCCTTTGTAGCAAGGCTTCCCCCCCCCTTAAGAATTCTCATATTTCTGGAAACTTTGGGGTTCTTCCAAACTTGATAGTTACTCCATCCTATGTACAGATGGTGCAGTTTGAGCTACATAAGCATGGCATTCAAAGCCTGGATATTGGAAACAGAGAGATGATACTGTGTCACTGGCTGACTGAGGTGTTTTCCTAAACTCAACTCAGTGCTTGTCTCATGATATAGGTAGCCGTGCCAGGACTATCACTCTGTCTAGCATACAAGTATGTTATGAATTTCCAAGTAGTTGGTCAAGGGTGATAATGTTTTCTTAGAATATCATAGAGCCTGGTGCTATAACTTTCTTCTCCTCCAGCTCACCTCTGAAGTACACTTACGGTGAGAAGAATCTGGAACTAGAAAAAGTGTTTCTACACAAGACGTTTACTTAGGAATTTCAACTTTGTTGGCAAAACCCACTTGGCAGTTCTTAACAATTACCGTATTTTCCGGGGTATAAGACGACCTGGCGTATAAGATGACCCCCCATTTTTCCAGCCAAAATATAGAGTTTTAGCACCTCTATCCTCCGTATACCCGGCGTATAAGACGACCCCCCCCATTCTAACCACAGATTTTTCAGGTTAAAAAGTAGTCTTATACGCAGGAAAATAAGGTAGCTGTAAAGTTCTTGGGCTATTTCTTTTTTCCTGATTATCTCTTCTCCATGTGAACTCTGTGTATCATTGGGAGCTACAGCTTTCATTTCAGTATATATAATTTCTAAAGAATGCCATATTGCAAAGGGAAGAATGGTAAACAATGCAAGGCTTTGTGTGGTCAAATGTCCCCCCCCCCCTCCAACTTTGTTTTTGCCACACAAATACAAAGAAGGATTAAACAAAGCCTACAATCATCTGCTCACTTTCCTGTGAAGACCTCAAATTTAACTCAGTGGGACTTATTTCTGAGTAGACCTGCATAGAATCAACCTGTCTGAGACTTATCACGGATGCTTTCAAATGAGGTTTATATTGTGCAGTTAGCCTGCATCAAACCCAGAATTTTACTGGGGGTTGGGAAAGTAGGAGTGGCAGATGAGATGATGACATCTTCTGTTTCTAAAAACCCCTTCCCCTCCCCCCCAATACTTTTCCTCACTACAATATTAACTAAGAAGGGAAAGTAGGAATAAAGCTGCACAACAGAGTCTGGAAAAAATGACTTTCTAAGATTATGATTCATTGAATCACCAGCAGCCATGCTGGCAGGGGAAAAATGTAACTTTTCCATGATCTGACAGGCTAAGATAGAATAGCTGTGCAGTGCCTTTTGATTAGCAGTGCTAGGAGCTGTCTGTTTGGAAGCAGCCAATATTTCTTTCAGCAAAAGCTTCCAGTCCTGTCCTTGGGAATGTAATACACTCCAGTAGCTGCAACAGGATAAGAGACTTATTTCTGTCTGGTACAGCAAGTTAACCTTTATACCTCCTTGTCTTAAGATTCTGGAGTGCTCTTGATTACTCATAAAGGAGTTGTGAAGTTATATGACCATTCTCACATCAGGACTTTTCAGATCTGTTGTATAAAAAGATAATAATTATTTTAAAGCATAGCAATTGTCCTCTCCTCAACTGTGGCAGTAGCACAAGATCCAAATGTTTACACCCCAGGGTGCATTTCTATGGATTATGTTACATTACACAAGCCACAGTACTTTCTCACTAAGGAAAAAAAATGTCATTTTGCTCATAGTACAGCACACAGTATACTATCCATTTGTGATGCTAATGTGGAATGTGGTTTCCTGGGTGCTGCAGAGACCTAGTGAATAATGTTTATGACATTTCAACAATGTGTGCCTCAGATCCTGCCAAAATCATAATGTGTTCATTGTTTTCCAATATTTTTTTAAACTGCTGTTGTTATTTTCTCCAAAAACTATTGGATAGCCCTGTGGAGTACCACACATCTTAACAGATCTAAGCATGCTACCATTTGAAAGCAAACATCAAAATCCCTAACTTTCCACACTAGCAAGGCTATTCCTCTTTCCCTACAATACATTCAGGTCCACCTCTACCATTAAAATAAGACAACCATCTTAGACAGAAGATGGAACTGGAAGATTCCTGGCTGTTCCACCTGAACTTCCACCTGTTTCCCCTATTGGAGGATGCATTGGTATAGTCCAAGAAATCTGCTCTGAGTCCCTTATACTGGCCTGCTATAGTAGTAAGAGCCAGCTACCAGCCCAGATAGTTTCAGTATACTGGTGGTGGGAGGCATCCTGTTCTTTCCATCAGGCTGCCATATCCTTAGGCTGACCCTGAAAACCACTCTATTTATAAAACTCCAGAGGCCATTACCCAAAAGTCATGAAAAGAGATTCCCAAGTCAATCTCCTTCCCTAATTTCTTCCTTATAAAAGGCTATCTTCTCCTCTGCAACATATAATTGAATCAATATTATCATGCTACTAAACTTGATGGGATAAGGAAGCCGCCCATTAAGAAAAACAGCATTAACTATTGTTGTGCTCTTCCTTCCTTCCCTGGATGCCAAGAGGTTCTAGGGACAGTGCTATCAGCTTCATTTCCCCTGGATGAAAGATAACAAGAAATTGATGACAGGTTTTGGTAGTGTGTGTGTGCATGTGTGGGGTTACATTTACCTGATTTATAAATATATAAATAGAGCATAACTAGAAGGAAAGGCAGCAGATTCCAACGAGTTTTCTATCCCAGATGCCTCTCTAGTATTGTCAATGCTTCTTTTCTTTTCTCTGTTATCTCTCTCACACTCACATAGTCTTCCAACTGGAGAGGTGAAACTGTCCCCAGGCTTTCATGGTTATCTTATTATAAACCAGAGAGTGATTCCAGTCTGTCTCTTCACCATTAGCTAGCATTAGCCAATGCCTATGGGCAATTAACCAGCAATTTCTGCTGAACAAAAGGGACAGCCAATGTCTCACCATATCACATGAGTGGTGCTAAGAATCATCTTCAAAGATCCAAGCGCTGCAATCATTTGCTCTAACACTGGACAGAAAGGTCAGCTTACCTTTTCTGATTTTTAATTATTTACTGTTCCTGAAGAAGAGCCAATGTGGTGTAGTAGTTTGAGCACTGAAGTAGGGCTCTGGAAACCAGGGTTCAAATTCCAGGCTGGCCAGGTAAACATGCTAGGTGACCTCAGGCAAGTCACACTCTCTCACCCTCAGAGGATGGCAATGGCAAACCCCCTCTGAAGAAACTTGCCAAGAGAATCCCATGAAGGCTCTTAGGGTTGCCATAAGTCAAAAATGATTTGAAGGCACACAACAACAATTCCTGATGAAAACCTTCTTGCAAAGGTTAACTATTTATTTTCTGCATGTAACATAGAAAGCTAGCATGGTGTAGTGGTTGATCTAGGATTCCAGGAGACTAGAGTTGGAATCTTCTCTCAGCCATGGAAACCCACTGAGTGACCTTGGTCAAATCATATTCAGCCTCAAAGAAAGGCAATGGGAAAGCAACTCTGGGCAAATCATATGGCAGGGTTACCATAAATCAGAGCTGACTTGATGGCACATAACAACAAATGTAGCATCTCCACAAGAGGCCTACTCCAGTGCCTCATCAAGGTCAGAGCTTGGAAAAGTAACTTTATTGGACCACAGCACCAGATTGCCTGTGGCAGGGTCTGTATCTGTCATCCAAGGACCAGTCATGCTAAGTACAAGGAAAACTGTCATCAGAAGAAGGCCAGAATTGGCTGTAGGAACTGTGGAAGAATTATAATCTCTGTTTGTGGAAATTCATTGATGAAATCACAGATCTCTACAGCAACTCATCATTTACTATTTCTACCACATACTCCTTAAAGCATAGAAACTTAAATGGACTACTTTCATTTTATAGTTAAAGAAGGTAGGTTTGTGTTTATCAAACATGTGTCTGTTGGCTTTGGTCCATAAAACATGAAGTGCATACTTGGCATTCAGGCAAGGGACTGCTAGTTGATACAGTACTTTCTACAGTAGGAGCCCCAAACAGAGAGACTTCCAAGTAAAAGCTGTGCAGCCTCATAGTTCTGAGAAGTGGGAGAACAGACAGAAGATTGATCTAGGTTTCCTTCTAGATCTCTATATGATTTACAATAGATTATTTACCTGTTAAATAATGTGACTTCCAATTATTTTACAATAGCAGCAACAAAGTTACCCCCCAGTCCTCACTGTGTACTGTAGAAGTGAAGAAAACTCGGGCTATAAAGCAGTGAATTTTTGTGTGAAAAGACTTGAGTTCTGAATTTGAACATTCTCTCTTTCTATGTGGGAGAGTTGTACTGGGTTCCAACTGTTGAGTGTAAGGGAGAACTTATAACATATGTATAAAGTGGTCCCTTGGTATCCGTTGGGGTTTGGTTCTAGGACCCTCATGTATATCAAAATCTGTGGATGCTCAAGTCCCATTAAATACAATGGCATAGTAAAATGGTGTCCCTTATATAAAATGTAAAATTCAAGGATTCCTATTTGGAATTTATAAATTTTTTTATATTTTCAATCCATGGATGCTCAAATCCAGGGGTAGGCAACCTAAGGCCCGGGGGCCGGATGTGGCCCCCTGAGGCCTTTGGACCGGCCCCAGGCCCATCCTGCTGCCGCAGCCCCCTGCCCCCACCAGCCATGATGATATTGATTATTGTTATTATTACTTGTTCTTGG
>CM034706.1:36727230-36780788 GCA_020142125.1 Phrynosoma platyrhinos | reverse complement strand
TTTAAATCCCGTTTCTGCACGGGATTTCCCCCGTGTGATAAACTCATAAGAATGCTCTCCTAGCACCACTCCAATTGCAGCCAATAATGCCAAGGGGTCCTGGTTGCATATTTAAGCATGGGTGCTTAATTGTGTGTGCATGAGATAGACAGTGGGGGCCTTTAAGCATGAAAAACCAAGCACTTTAAGGCTGTTGTTGTTGTTGTTGTGTGCCTTCAAGTACTTTCCAACTTATGGCAACCCTAAGGCAAACCTATCATAGGGTTTTCTTGGCAATGTTTGTTCATAGGGAGTTTGCCATTGCCTTTCCTTGAGACTGAGAGTGTGTGGCTTGTCAAAGGTTATCCAGTGGGTTTCGTGGTTGAGTTGGGAATCAAATCCTGGTTTCTAGAGTCATAACCAATACTCAGACCACTATGCCACAATGGCTCTCTTTAAGGCTTTACGGTCTCAAACACCCATGTGATGAGCAAAATGTTTTTTAAAAAATCACACTTGGGGTAGGAACAGAATACTTTAGAATATTTCAGAATGGGAGGATAAAAAGATCAAAACATTCTGGGATCAGGAAAGTATTGTTTGGACTGAAGAAAAGCAGCAGTAGTAAGTACAGCAAACAAAACACAACAAAATAGACCACCATGTCCCAGTAAATTTGCCCTGTCTGCACATCTTCTCCGATGTAGGAGACAACATATTACTAGGTCCTGTAATATTGTTTGCAGAATAGACATTCAAGGAGAGCTGGAACCTGGGTCTCCTATGGGATCTGTTTCCTGTGTCTGTAATCATGATTACGAAATCAGTTGTTGCTGGTCATTTCCCTCTTTGATTTGGATGGCTATCTGTAAGCAAATGTTGTAATGACCTACCCCACTCCTCACCTTGAGCCCATGTTAGATAAGTATTTTTAAAAGTAAATTTCCAAGCTCTGCTGGGAAGATCTGAAGCTATCTGTGTCTGGCCTGGCACACCATTCCTTTGTTAGATAACCTAGAGAAATTAGATAAGAGATTGTATGGCCCAAGATCACAAGTCAAACTGCATGGTTGATCAAGGATATGAAGGCACATCTCCCTGACCTCTTCATTGGTATGTATTTACACACAGAACATAGCTGCCTGGATTTTGGTCTCTTCCTTGGCTAAAGAGACTGTCATCATGAACTCCTGCACTTAAAACTCCCTCACTATATGATTTTCATCCTTTTCTCTAACTGTATATCTCTTAAAGTCCATCTATAATCTTATCTCACTCCTCTAACGCTAAACATTTTCTCACTCATTCTGCTGACACTTATATTCACCATAATCAACCAGCCTCAAAAACAGCTCAAAGGAAATAATTTTGAAGGTACATTTGTCAAGCAAGAAAGATGCTGCAGAGTGGCTTGGGTTAGGTAGGATGGAAAGCTCAGTTCCAGCCAGGTGAAGACAACATGCTCTGCTGCCTATATAGGTAATGCAGCTGCATTGAGGGAAACATCTGCATTATTTCTGGCAGTCTGCAAAGGCCCATAGAGAATCTGTAAACTAAAGCCTCACCTGCCAGCTAGATATTAGCTGGATATGCACTGTGGCAGACTGCCATTTTCACCAAGCTATTATAGCACTTTGATACCACTTTAACTGCCACAGTTCTGTTCTATGGAATACTAGGGATTTTAGTTTGGGAAACACTTAAAATTTTCTTCCAAAGAGCTCTCTAGCACCCCATTATAGCTTTTTGATAGAGGAGTTTAAGTTTCTCACCAAACATTAAATTCCAGGATCCAATAGGATGAACTCATTCCAATTAAAGGGCTATCAAACTGCTATAGCTGTATAATGTGGATATGCATCTAGTGCTTATCTATTTCTCTCCATGGGTCATTATACAACAGAGGTGGGTCCACCAGATGTGTTGCACTACAGTTCCCATTATTCATAGCCAGCCAGCTGATGGGGATGATGGAAAATGTAGTTAAACTGTATCTGAATGGTCACACAATTCCCATCTCTGTCATATAGGCAGCTCCAAATAGACAGCATTAGTTTCCTAAGAACTGGGGCTCTGAAGCAGAGTGGGGCCCTGATGCACCTATCTATCTGTGTGACAGATAAATGACTTCTATAAAATGTAGTGACTGTAGATATTGCTACACCACTAGATGCACTCAGCCAGCAAGTCCAAGTGAAAGTCAGCAACAAGGATGGGTGTTAATGGCTTTATAAAACCTTGTGGAAATCTTTCTCTTCCATGTACAACTCTGCATGAAGCAATAAAGGCACAAAATGGATTATAGTTTTGGTGTGATTCAAAAGCATATTTCTAACAGAAATGATTCCTCCAGACATACATTAAAGGGCATTGATGTTACAGGATTTAAATGTTTTTCTTATATTAGTTTCCAAATCACCAGCTGTGGCAAATTACAGAGGAGTGGTGGCATAAGGAATGGGCCATGCAACCGTTCTAGGAACAGTTTTCTGCCCCAGGATCCTGAGGATTGCACGAACTGCCAAAAATGCCAAAATGCAAAACAAAAAAACAAGAAATTACAGAAATAAGCATAAAACTATATCTGGTTCCCAAAAAAACTGGCATTATTTATTTATTCATTTATTTATTTTTTTAAACAGTGCAGAGTGACTCTGCAACCTATTTTAAGGTTGAATTGCTGATCCTGGAGGCATGGATTGTCTGGGGAGTCTGGAGGGGTTGAGGACTACAAAAGCAATCTCCAGGGGTTTGCCTGCACCAGCTTTAGAGTAATGAAAGTAATCATTTTAAGTGCATTTTGTGCATTTTGGTTGGCCCATAAAAGTATCCCTGATGGATTTTCATTTTAAGTGGTGCTACTGAGCCAAGCCAAAGAGAAGAAGCCATTTTCAAAGAGCTGTGTTGCATCAGTTTCCAGGGGCCCCCCCCCCACCAATAATCATCAGGATAGGAATATTTGATTAAAAAAACAACAACAACTGGACATGCAGAATGTAAATACTGTATCTGAGTATTCAGTTTGTGAGCCAAACAGACAAGGCTGTTAATGGAAACATCATTTCCCTATTGTCGCCAATGATAAGAAAACAACTGCTGTAAATTTGTGGTGGTGCATCCAGAGTGGCAGATAGCAATGAGAATCTTCTGATATTGCCCATGATTTTAGAAGGCATTAAAGCATTCATGTTTACAGAATTAAGGTAGTGAGATATCTAATGGAGCTGAACAAATGAGGTTATAATCCAATACCTGTATATACTCCATTTTCAGGCTATAATCCAATACCTGTATATACTCCATTTTCAACATATATAATATATACTCCATTTACAAATAGAATTCAATAGAGCTAATTTTGAATAGATGTTTAGAGAATTGTGTTGCATATCTCCTTGACTTTTAATAATGCATCTAATCATGGGGTGTTATATGAGGAGCTTATAATGACAATCCCCATAGACAAGCCTTCAATGAGAATCCAAAAACAAAAAGCAGTTGTGCTGATTCCATATTGACAAACCCATTCTAGCAGTTTTCATCTCCACTAGAAGCAGGACTTTTGTAAATCCAAAGGGACTTACCCGCCAAAGTATTGGGCTATTAAAATAAATTATATTATATTATTATAATAAAATAATTTATTTTGCAACAGGATTGCTCACAACAAATATATTGCTGCTGGGTGGAATCCATTTTTAATCCCAGCAACTGTGTAGACAGCAACTGGCCTCAAAGGGAATAGGAATGTCTAAAGCAGGGGTAGGCAAACTTTTTGAGCTGGGGGCCGGGTTGCTGTCCCTCAGACAATTGGGGGGCCGAAGCACCATAAATAAATAAATAAATAAATATTTTTTTAAAAAAAATTTAAATAAAAAAATAAAAAAATATGCATGGACACTCTCTCAGCCCTAGAAAAGCTATGATTGCAAAACCCCTGTAGAGATTTTGCCAAGAAAACCCCAAGAACAAGTAATAACAACAAAAATCAATATCATCATGGTGGGCGGTGGCAGTGGGGGGGGGGGTGGCAGGACCGGCCTGAGGCCAGTCTAAAGGCCTCAGAGGGCCACATCTGGCCCCCTGGGCCTTAGGTTGCCTACCCCTGGTCTAAAGGATAGTAATTGATATTATTCCTTCTGATCAGAAAAGGATAGTAATTGATATTATTCCTTCTGATCAGAAAGTCTCAGCACTTTGACTCTCCTGAGCTTTGGTGCCACTGGATTACTGGTTGCATTTAGATTTACAGGGTAATCTTATGTGTGTCTCTTCAGAAAGAAATCCCATTGAATTCAGTGGGACTTACTCTCGGGAAAGTAGTAGTGCAGCCTTAAATTTAGGTTTAATGTTTCTCCCCCTCAACTGAGGTACTCTGGGAACTGTAATACTATAAGGATGGCTAGAGAATTCTGTGTATCTTCTCCATCTATAATTCCTAGGCTTTTTTTTGGGGGGGGGGTAAGAACAGTCATGCCATTTACAGTGTATTTACTGCTATAGTCATGACAATACAGCTTCTGAGGCAGGTTCCCACCTCTTTTCTTTAGCTCTCAAGCCCCAAACTCTCCCTAGAGCCTGCAGACACTTCCAATTTTGGGTGGGTGAGTGGATATGCCACAAAATGCCCTCAAATGCTACCAAATTGGGGCACTTGCTTTAACACCACATGACCCACATCTTCATTCCTCAAACCATGAAACCCAGCCAAAAACCTAGGAACTGTAAGTGCTGTAGCAATACTCTGATTCTGGTCTTGCAAGCTGATTACAGTTCCATGAAACCCGAACCCAGGACCACTGTATCTGAATTGTTGATCACAGGTCTCTTGCAAGGAATTTCTAATGTGACTAGAGAATAAAGCAAAGCTTTAGTTGTATGCATCTTCTGTGATTAGAAAAGCATTGGTAATTAATTATTGTTTACATGTATACTCTGTCTTATGGCCATAGTGAAATCCAAGACAAAATTCCATATACAAAACAACTTAGTGCAGGTACTCCATGGAAACAGAGAGGCTAAACACTTGATTCAGCATAACTGAGTTCTCATTCTATTTTAATGTGTTCTGTTACAGGATAGGCAAACAATGACCAGTTCAGGATGGAGCAATGAGATCATTTTACAGAGGCAAATGGAAGCAGAAGTTGTTTTTTTTTTTTTAAAAAAAGGACAGCTAGTTTCTAGAAAATATTACAATAAATAGTATCCTTTTTTCTAAGTCAGTCATATGATGGCTGGAGAAAAACTGTCAAGGCAAAGACAATGGACAGTGCAAGAGTTGGCCCATATTATCATTCATCAGCTGCTATGAGCATGAGCAGAAAGGAGCCAGAACTGTAAAGGCATACTGCAAAACAGAAAAAAAGAGGACAAAGTCTTAAACTGTATTTAAGAGAACGTTTATTCCAAATAACAAATTCCAAAGGAGCAGCTTTATTGTAGCATAATCCTAACTGGGTAAAATTACAATCCTAACAGTGCTGATTTTAAAAGGTTAGAGTTAGGCATAAATGCACTTCTGTCTATGGAATCCTCTTCTCCCTTTAAAATCCTCTTCTGTCAGCTGATCTCACAAATCTTCCATGGCTGGTAGCTGTAGCGTCACTGGGGTGTGTGGGGTGTGTGTGTGTCTGGACCGCACCGGGTAAAAGGGAGGTAACATCCAAGAAAGGGGAGTGACACCAGGCTGGCTCTCCGCTGCCACGCAGGGACGTTTTGGGCTGCCTAGACCCAGCACAGGGCCTTTTTGGGCCATCTAGACCCTGCGTGGGGCCTTTTCGGGCCACCTAGACCCCCATGCGGAGGCACCTCTGGTGCAGCGGCTGCTTCCTGGGGGCGTGCAGGGCATCTCTGGCAGTGCACACATGCTGCTGCGCACAAGTGAATTGCACCGGAAGTAGCGCACCAGAAGTTCTGCCCCCATTAGTCCCCCCCCCCCATGAATGACAGCAACCCTAGGGACACCACTGGCTGGTAGGACTGCTCTGCTGACCAGCACCTACCAGCAGAAGGACCAAAACATAGGACAGAGAAGGGGTGAAGTAGGGTGGGGAGGCAGAGGAGCCAAGTCACACCAGATTCAAATAAAATCTTGGGCAATCAGAATTGCACCTGAAGATGAAAAGGGGCCAACTGTCAACAATTTGTTTTTGTGCGCCTTCAAGTCATTTCTGACTTATGGCAAACCAACTATCATGAGTTTTTTTCTTGGCAAGATTTGTTCAGAGGTGGTTTGCCTTTGCTTTCCTTTGAGGCCAAGAGAGTGTGATTTGCCCAAGGTCACCCAGTGGGTGATTTTGCTGATAAAAGTCAACACATTTTAAGAATTAGGACTGCACAAACCATTGGTTATTCAAACTGATAACTAGTAATTTAATTGTGAAAATCAGTACCAATTTGCATATGAATAATAGTTCGAAGGCAGAAGATTTCAGTTCTCAAATAGTGCCCTCTTCCATTTATACCTAGAGCTCTCAATGGACTACTTACAAAACTTTTGTGTTCTCTGCAAATCAAAGCACATGCATCACTCACATTATGAAAATTCAAGGTAAAGTATGGCTATTCTGGTAGTGTAACATGACAACCTATGGTATGATTTGAAAAAGACAAATTCCATGTTGGAGATGGTTTAAGATTGAAAATAAAGTTGCCAATAAAGCCTTTACAGAAATCTATCATGTGAATGAACTCTGTACAGTGATGAGGCATCTGAAAAAGTATATTGTAAATTTAAAATGGTTCAGGGAAGGGCAACCAATATGCCCAACTCTCCTATGAAACAAAGTTACAATCTTTTTAAAGAAGCATGTGATAGAGTTATATAAAACTACACGGTTCTGAGAAAGGGGATATAAGTATTTTTGCTCTCTGTCAGAATATTAGAATCAGAGTCTACAGCTGGTGCTCCATATCCATGGATTCTTTATTCACAGATTCAACTATTCACTGCTTGAAATTATTAAAAAAATATATAATTTCTAAAATGCAAACCCTGATTTTACCATGTTATATAAGGGACATTATTTTACTATGCCACTGTATATAATGGGATTTGCACATATAATTATGTAGTGTAAATGGGGCTTTAGCCATCACTTTTTCTAGAAACTGAACAGATGCTATGTTGGTATTTCTTAATTTCCTGTAAAACCTGCTAATGAAGAATAGACTCTGCCAATTAGCAACTTGTGGTATTCACCATATATTTTCTAGGTTTTTAAAATATATGTAATTTCCATTTTCAGTGAAAGCATGGATGGAAATATAAGGCATATCTAGAAATAGCCCAATGTTTGCCCACTTGATGGTTGCAATTATACAAGCACACTTGGGAAACCCTGCAGTCTCTGTTTAAAAGTATAGAGAACAAGTTGATGAAAGAATAAGTACTTCTATAGTTTGAAAACTAACAGTATGAAAATCAGTGATACTGTACTATCTTGTAAGACAGCATAGCATAAATCAACACAATCTCTCAGCTCCAGTTTTAAATGTATTGGCTCCCATCAAATGATTAGTTCACAGTGTGTTCTGTGACACTTACATTAAACTGAAATGAAAACCTAAGGACCTGATGTAAATCCAATAATGAAACATCTGGTCAACATGTAAAGTTGGGTAAAGGGGGTGCTAGACAACCTTCCCTTGAGAAAATAGCTTTTCCGAAGACAGAATGCAGATGTACAGACATATGCAGAACAAAGGCTGCATCTGCACTGCAGAAATAATCCAGGTTGACACCACTTTAACTGCCATGGCTCAGTGCTATGGAATTCTAGGAACTGGTTTGTGAAAAATCTAGCCTTTTCTGTCAGAGAGCTCTGGTGCCACAATAAACTACAATTCCCCAAATTGCATAGCATTGAGCCATGGCAGTTAAAGTGGTGTCAAACTGCTTTATTTCTGCAGGGAGGATGCAGCCAAAATCACCACAACACAAGATGCTATATCAAAAAGATTCAAACAAATTTAACAAAATATACTCCTACAGCTTGGCAGCAGTGGCATTCCCCGATTGGGTGACATCCAGTGTGTGTGTGTGTGTGTGTGGCGGGGTTGGATCTTGGGGGGGACGACTTCCAGACTGGCACATCTGGTGGACTTCTGGGTGGTATGGGAGCATGCATGTGTGTGGCCCCAGGGACCAGCCCCGAGCCTACCACCCTGGGAAGGTCCGGGGAGAAGCCCTGCCACCCCGGGGAAGACCCAGGAAGAAGCCCCACCACCTGGGGAGAGGCCCTACCACCCAGGAAGATCCAGGGAGAAGCCCTGCTGCCCAGGGAGAGGCCCTGCCACCCAGGGAGAGGTCCTGCCGTCACGGGAAGGTCTAGGGAGATGCTCCACTACCCCAAGAACATCCGGGGAGAAGACCTGCTGCCTGGGGAGAGGCCCTAACACCCCAGGAAGGTCTGGGGAGAAGCCCTGTCGCCCTGTGAAGGTCTGGGAAGAAACACACCCCAGGAAGCTCTGTGGAGAAGCCCCACCGCCCTGGGAAGATCCAGGGAGAAGTCCCACCACCTGGGGAGAGGCCCTGCTGCCCCAGAAAGGTCCAAGGAGCAGCCCCACAGCCAAGAGGAGCGCCCAACACAGGCCCAACCAGCTCCCTGTGGCATAGCTTAGCAGCCTCCATGTAGGTCTAGCACCTGCAGGGGACATGAGACTAACCGGATGTCACCCCCCTCCTTTGGTGTCACCCCCCTTCTGGGGTGTCACCCGGTGCAGTCCACAAACTCCGCACCCCCTCAAGGATGCTACTGCTTGGCAGAGGCCTAATAGAGATACCAATTTTACTATGAAACTGAACACAGCTCTTCTAGGATCTGCCCTTTCTTTCCTCTATTCAGAGTTCTACTCAGTTTCCCTTAAAGAAGCAGAAAGCAAAGTTTCTTGAATAACAGATAAGCAAAACAGATTGAACTACTTTTCACACCAACATTTGCTTTCATCTCTCAACCTCAGTGCTAAAACTCTCCTAATTTTCTTCCATTTAAATTTCATACACAGCCACGACAGCCCTCTCTTATGCAGATTTGCACTGGGAGCCAGAATAGTATAATGGTCTGAGCTTTGGACTACAACTCTGGAGATCTGGGCTTGATTTCCCACTTGGGGAATACTGAATTTTATTCTTGAAATTCTCTCTCACACTGTAACATAGCTTGTCTTTAACATGCTGAGAAAAGGCCATCCCAAAAAATGTTATGTCAAACAGAAACAATTTTGGTTTCAGCACTCGGCTCACTTGTGGTTTTCCTTTTTCATTTTCAGATCAGTTTGGATGGAAAGAAATTGCTCAGAGGTTAAATATGGGTTGATTTATGGTTTGAAACATACCCTTTTGGGAACCTGAGGTCAATTTGAAAAATAAGAGTGCTGCATGAAGCAGATTCCATTTCTTCACAGCATAATGGAAAGGTATAGCTCTGCTGAGATGAGAGACTTGATAGTATATGGTGTTCTAATTTGTAAATTCCTTAACCAAGTATAGTATGCTGGAATATGTAGTTACTGCAAAGTCACTCTGTGAGTGTAAGAAAGATGTACATTGGCTTGTCTGTGGAAGTGTATGAGGTCCAGATTTTGGTGATCGGGTGCCACTTCAAAACAAAGTGACCTTTTGGAGCTTTATTGATCTTGGTGTCATTTAGTGACTATATCCGGTGTGATTGTGTGAGACCAAATTGATGGATGTGCTGTTTATCCTCTGGATCGGAGCAGTGTCATGTCCATCTACTTAGTTGTGTGTTTTGAGTTACTCATTTTTTGGAGTACAGTATTGCAGCAGGATATACAGGAACCAACACTCTGGATTTTCAGTCCAAATTTGAGGACCAAAATATCTTAAGAGTGACTCCTGCCCACACTCTGTCACCTCATTGTGGTGTGTAAGTGATCTTGGGTTTGCTACCAGAGTGCATAGTCTCTGGCAGGTTCTACCAAGCTTGTAAGGCTGGGAGTATGGACCTCATGCCAGAATGGATGCTTGCTATCTAAAGACCAGCCTAGCTAAGTATCATCATCAGATATTTGGCCACTAGGTAATGAACTGGCTATAGCAAATGTGATAGGGAAAATATGGCATAGGGAAAGGGGAAAGATTGCAGAGAGATAGGGAAAGGATGGCCTAGGTTGCATCTGCACTGCAGAAATAATCCATTTTGACACCACTTTAACTGTCATGGCTCAATGCTATGGAATTCAGGGAACAGTAGTTTGTTGTGGTGCCAGAACTCTCTAACAGAGAAGGCTAAATGTTTCACAAACCTGAACTTCCCAGAATTCACAGCATTGAGCTATGGCAGTTAAAGGGGTGCCAAACTGGGTTATTTCTGCAGGGTGGATGCAGGCAATGCTATGGAATTCTGGGAACTGTAATTTCGTGAGACATTTACTCTTCTCTGTTAGAGAGCTCTGGTGCTACAAGAAACTACACATCCTAGGATTTCATAGCACTGAGCCATGACAGTTAAAGCAGTGTCAACCTGGATTATTTCTGCAGTGCATTTGCAGTCCTAGAGATAGGAAAAAAATGGTATAGAGACAGGGAAAAGCTTTAATAGAGGTAAGACTGTCACCCGGGGAAGAACTGAACAGTTTTGGGCGGGTGTTGTGAATGATTAAATAGTTCAGGATCAATGTTTGATCTAAATGTGTATTAATAAATTTCTACTTGTTTATTATTTTTACAGCTGTTTCTGGCTGTTTCTGTTACATTTCTGATAGGTGGTCTGGTACATCTAATAGTCCTGATGAGGAATCTGTACTCAGGACAAGAGGCTACTGTCAGAACAGAACATGGAGAAACAGAATCGACAAAGGTGTCAGACAAGGCTGTATCCTTTCACCCTTTCTGTTCAGCTTGTATATAGAACATATTATAAGAAAAGTAGGCTTGGACACAGAAGGAGGAGGAGTGAAAATAGGAGGAAGGAATATCAACAATCTAAGATATGCAGATCACACCATAGTACAAGCAGAAAACCTCACACACTGGGAACACCTACTAAAGAAGATCAAAGAAGAAATTGCAAAATTTTGTACATGAAGAAAACAAAAATGATGACAACCAAGGACCTTCACAAGTTCAACCGAGACAATGAAGAAATAGAAATAGTAAAAGAATTCCCATACCTGGGATCAAACATTGATAGAAATGGGGACTGCAGTCAGGAAATCAGAAAATGATCAAGAATGGGGAGGATGGCTATGAAAGAACTAGAAAAGATTCTAAAATGCAACTCAGCACAAAAGTTAGAATCATACAAGACATTGGACGTTATCACACAGGGGCAAATCTGCTGGTTAATCCACAAACAGAAACTGGATTTGTGCCTCGCGTTTTCACACGACGTCACACAGAAACTGGACAGAAAGTGGACAGAAACTTGTGTTAACCGAGATCTTTTGAAATTCGGTTGTTAGGAAATGCAAATGTGAAATTAAGGTAATTTCACATTTACCGTAATGTGAAAAGCAAATGCGCATTTGGGAGCATTTCCCTGCTTTTCCCATGGTTCCAGCGAGCATTCCTCTATCTGCGCATATGCAAGAAGATCATTTCTAGTACATTTACAGGCTTTTCTCACTTGTGTGTGAATGTTAAATGCGCTTACTGTAATTTCGCAATTAAGGTAATTACGTTTGCGGAATTAAGGTTTATTTTCCGTTTATTTTCGGAATGCCTCATTTCCACTTTATTTTCGCTTTCTGGCCCACGTGTGATAACGTCCCTTGTATTCCCTATTTCCATGTATGGATATGAGAGCTGGACAGTTAAAAAAGATGATAGGAAGAAACTCAATTCATTTGAGATAATGAACAGCCAAAAGGACAAACAAGTGGGTCCTAGAGCAGATCAAACCAGAAACCTCCCTGGAAGCCAAAATGACCAAACTGAGATTGTTGTACTTTGGACACATCATGAGAAGACAAGAGTCATTAGAAAAGACAATAATGCTGGGGAAGGTGGAGAGAAGTAGGAAGAGAGGAAGGCCACATGCCAGATGGATGGACTCTGTTGAGGAGGTCATAGGTGTGGGGTTGCAGGAATTAAGCAGAGCAGTGGAGGACAGGGGGTCTGGAAGATGTCTCATCCATAGGGTCGCCATGAGTCAAGGTCAACTCGATGGTAGTTAACAACAACAACAGGTCACACTTATCCCAGTGATCCTGCAAAAAACACATCCACTGGTCCATATAGGGATCACGTTGAGGCCAAAGTACTTAGAATCATAGAATCATAGAGTTGGAAGAGACCACAAGGGCCATCCAGTCCAACCCCCCTGCCATGCAGGAACTCCCAATCAAAGCATCCCTGACAGATGGCCATCCAGCCTCTGCTTAAAGACCTCCAAGGAAGGAGACTCCACTACTCTCCGAGGGAGTGTGTTCCACTGTCAAACAGCTCTTACTGTCAGGAAGTTCCTCCTAATATTAAGGTGGAATCTCTTTTCTTGCAGCTTGCATCCATTGTTCTGGGTCCTGTTCTCTGTGGCAGCAGAAAACAAGCTAGCGCCCCCCTCAATATGACATCCCTTCAAATATTTAAACAGGGCTATCATATCCCCTCTTAACTGTCTCTTCTCTAGGCTAAACATACCCAGTTCGCTAAGTCTTTCCTCATAGGTCATGGTTGCCAGACCCTTCACCATTTTAGTCGCCCTCCTTCGGACACACTCCAGTTTTTCAACATCCTATTTGAATTGTGGTGCCCAGAACTGGACACAATATTCCAGGGGGGCCTGACCAATACTTCATCCAGGGTTGAATCTTGACGGGCAAGGGGGCAAGGTGAGTGACAGGAGCCCAAGGGTTTGGAAAACTACAACTTGCAGCCAGTTCCCCTCTCTTTTCATCACCTTTTCTGTGTGTCTCCCCTCCAGCCCCCAATTTTCCTTATCTTGTCATCCCCTGTGTCCCACCACCACCATAAAATAAATCTTCAGTTGGCCATTCTTGGCACAGCATGTGAGATGTCCTCATATTCATTGGCACAACATGTTCCAGTAGGTATTTTTAGGATTACATTCTTAGGCACTCTGTAAATTTAAACTTAATTTTCGTTTGGAGGTTGCATAGCTCTTTCGTAGTTCAAACTAAGTACTAGCCAAACACTCGGGCGTGGGAAATGAAATTTGGGTCAGATTAGTTTTACAACTGGCTAAGTAACAGACCATACTTTTCCTACAGCCCACAGCTGTTCTGTGGCCTAAGCTTTTGCGTATTTACTCAGATGTAGATCCCGCTATGTTTACTAGGACCCAGGGAGCATACATTGTAGCAGTTATGCAGCTTGACACCACTTCCATCCTACAGAATCATGGGACTTGTAGTTTTGTGAGGCACCAGTGCTCTGTGGCAGAAAAGGCTACAGGCCATGTAAAACTGCAAATCTCAGGATTCCCTGGGTTGGAGCTACAGCACTTAAAGTGGTGTCAAACTGCATTATTTCTACTGCGTATGTGCCTCTTTAGGCTCCATCTGCTCTCCAGAAACAATCCAGTTTGGCACCACTTTAACTGCCATGGCTCCATCCTATTGAATCATGGGAACTTTGATTGCCAAGGCAAAAGGCGGGGTATAAGAAATAAGTATTATTATTATTATTATTAAACTGTAGTTTTGTGAGACTTTTTGCCTTCTCTGTCTGACAGCTCTGGTTGCACTACAATTCCAAGAATTTCACAGCATTGAGAAGTGGCAGTTATAGTGATGTCAAACTGGATTATTTCTGCAGTGTGGATGCAGCCTCAGACAAATTTGCTCAGAATTAACACATACAAATTTCAAGGCTCATTTCCACACTGTCCGTCAATTGAGCCTAAAAATAAATATGCTCTAAAATTTATTTATTTGTTTCTTTTCATTTATTGTATTTATACCGCGCTTTTCAGAAACAAATGCTCTCAGAGCAGCTTACAAATTGCTAACTTGACAGTTTGCGCAAAATCATACAAAATAAAACCCACATGAAAAGTCTCCCCTGGTCAGTCATAATCCATATTATTAGCATTATTTCCACAGCTTCTTCTTCATTCTCTATAAAACTCTGGTCCAAAGTACACTGCAGAAATAATCCAGTTTGAAACCACTTTAACTGTAATTTTATCATTATTTCCACAGCTTCTTCTTCCTTCTTTAAAATGCTAGTCCAAAACACATTGAAGAAATAATCCAGTTTGAGACCACTTTAACTGTAATTTTATTATGGTTTTTAAAGATGATTTTAATTGTTTTTAAACATCTTATTGTAACTTTTTTAAAAAATGTTTTTTTCCCTGTGAGCCACCTGGAATCCCTTCTGGGAGAAAGATGGCATACAAATGAAATAACAACAACAACAAATGGGAAAGTGGTCCAAAACACACTGCAGAAATAATCCAGTGTAAGACCACTTTACTTGCCCTGGCTCAATACTAGGGAATTATGGGAACTGTAGTTTTGTGAGACATTCAGCCTTCTTTGTAAGAGAACTCTGATGCCCCAATAAACTACATCTCCCAGGATTCCCTAGCACAGAGCCAGGACTCAATGCTAGGGAATTATGGGAACTGTAGTTTTGTGAGACATTTAGCCTTCTTTGTAAGAGAACTCTGGTGCCCCAATAAACTACATCTCCCAGGATTCCCTAGCACAGAGCCAGGACAGTTAAAGTTATTTGGATAAACCGCAAATAACAAAACCACAATGTTTTTACCTGAGAGAACCACCTCTCTAGGAATCCCTAGGTCAGGGGTGGGCAACCTATGGCCCACAGGCTGGGTGCGGCCCGTGGAGGCCTTGGGACCGGCCCGTGGCCAGTCCTGCCGTTGCCGCCGCACCGCGCATGAGTGCAGGCGCCATTTTGGCATCCAAAATGGCGCACGCGTGTGCACACGCATGCACACAACAGCAGGCGCCATTATGGAATGCCCAATGACACTGGCACCGTTGGGCGTTCCAAAATGGCGCCCGCTGTCGTGCGCATGTGTGAGCAAGCGCAGGTGCCATTTTGGCATCCAAAATGGCGCCCACGCTCGCGTGTGCATGCGCACAGTGATGGGCGCCGTTGGGCCTTCCAAAATGGCAGCCCACGTCGTGTGCATGCGTGCGCAATGCAGAGCGCCATTTTGGAACGCCCAACGGCACCGTGGTTGAAGAGCCCTGGTGGCGCAGTGGTTAAATGCCTGTACTGCAGCCACTCACTCATAGACCACAAGGTTGCGAGTTCAGTATTAGCCAGGGATCAGGCTAGACTCAGGCCTGCATCCTTCCGAGTTCGCTAAAATGAATACCCAACTGTTGGGGGGCAATGACCTTACAGCTGTAAACCACTTAGACATCCCATAGTGTGATATGAAGCGGTATATAAATGAAGCTGCTTTGCTTTTTGCTATCATGAGTTTCCTTGGCAAGTTTCTTCAGAGGGGGTTGCCTTTACCTTCCCCTGAGAGGCTGAGAGAGTGTGACTTGCCCAAGGTCACCCAGTGGGTTTCCATGGCCAAGCTGGGATCTGAACCCTGGTCTCCCATTTTCCAAGACCAATACTCAGACTGCTACACCATGCTGGGGCCACCATTGTACTTAAAAGTACAGTACTCAGTTGTTATTATTCGTGGTTGTGTACCTTCAAGTTGTTTCCAACTTATGGAGAGCCTAAAGTGAACCCATCTTGGGGTTTTCTTGGCAAAATTTGTTCAGAGGAGATTTGCCATGACCTTTTGCTGAGGAGGCTGAGAGAGTGTGACTTGACTAAGGTCACCCATTAGGCAGAGAACTGAACACTGGTCTCCAGAGTCCTAGTCCAACACACAAACCAACATCCCAACCTTCTGTCCAGGAAGAATGTCAAAATATCTTCCATTTTGAGCATGACTGAGAAGCATGAATTTATAGCAATGTTTTTTTATCTTATTAATGTTTTAGTGGCTCATGTCCTCCATTTTTCTTGAATGTCATACATTTTCTCCCGGTTTTGTGGAAAAGTCCCCAGTAAGCCCTGTCTGGGATCGAACTCACAACCTTATAGTTGCCATGCCTGTAGTACCAGCATTTAACCACCGTGCCATCTAAGCTCTTTACAAAGTACTACTAGTAGTCTCTCTACAGCGCCTTGGCCGGTACTGCGCTTGCGCAGTTCTCCCTCCCTCGTTGCCTTGGTCGCGTCTGGCCTTGCCTTGCTCGCCCGACGACGGTTGGGACGGTTAGTTGGCCCGCGCGCGCGCGCGCACGCACTTACGTACGTAACGTACGTACCCGCGCGCTCCCTCCGCCAGTGGCCGAGGCGAGCGCCGGCGCGAGCTCTTCTTGCTGAGGAGACTTGCTTCTCATGCCGCCTCTGTGAGATGGCATCATTTTGCTGCGCTGGGGCGGCGGCGACGACGACGAAGACGAAGACAACAACAACGGTGGCGGAGGAGGAGGAGGAGGCACTGCCGGCGGTTGGGAGCGGTGCCGAAGGTTGAGGGGGACAACAGCAGAGGGGCAGCGGCGTTGGCGTTGGCGTTGGCGGTAAGGGCAAGGGCAAGGGCAAGAGCAACCACCCTCACTCCCACCCCGAAGCAGCTGGGCTCGGAGCCACGGTAAGGCGGAGAGAAAGGGAAACAGCCAGCCAGCCTGCCTGACAGACAGACAAATAAACAGGCTGCGGCCGTCTCGCTTGGTCTTTTCTTGGCCTGACGAGGAGGAGGAAGGCGGAGGTTGTGTGCTGGGGGAAGGGGAAGAGGAGGAGGAGGAGAGAGGCACATTATTGCCCCTTTGGGTGCTGTGGTGGTAGTGGTTGTGGGGAGGAGGAGCTTTTGGCTACAACTGGGGAGGCTTGCCACCGCTTTGAGTCCCTATAGGCCTTTGCAGAGTGCCAGAAATAGTGCAGATTGAGTCCACTTGAGTTAGGGTTAGGGTTAGGGTTAGGGAATCATGGGAACTGTATTTTATTGTGGCGCCAGAGCACTCTGATAGAGAAGGCTCAGTGTCTCAGAAATAATAATAATAATAATAATAATAATAATAATAATAATAATAATAATAATAATAATAATAATATTTATTTATATCCCGCTTATTGGCAAACAATCCAAGTGGCTTACAATAAAACCCATATAACATATTTCAAAAACAATTCCCATGATTCCCTAGCACTAACCCTAATCCTTAAAGTGGACTCATTTTGCACTATTTCTGGCAGTCTGCAAAGGCCCTATGTTGGGAGAAAGAAAATAATAATAATGATAATAACAATAATACTATAACAACAGCAACAACAACAACAACAACAAAACAACAACAACAATAGTAGTAGTAGTAGTAGTAGTAGTAGTAATACAAGGGATAGGTGGGGAGCTGTTCGCTTCCCTTTGCAACTTATTCTCCCTCTCCCCATTGGAGAATGTGTGGGTTTTGTTTTTTGTGGAGGTTCAGAGGGAGCCTAGAGGGCAAAGGCTTGCCTCTCTTTGGAAGGCTTCTTCCCCCTTCTTCCTCTTCCTCTTCCTCCTTGGCCTGGTGTCACCTTGTTTATTCCTCTCCTGGGTCTCGAGGGCGGAGGGGAGAAGGCAGCCAGTCAGTGCCGTGGGAGAGAGGCGAGGCTGCTGGCAAAGGGGTTGAGCCTTGAACCCTCTTTTGGGAGGAGTTTGGCAAGAGGGCGAGAGTGCCCCCCCTCGCCTCTTGTTGTTCCAAAGGAGAGAAGAAGGCATTGGTTACATCTCGATTCCTGTTCTCTGTTTTCCCTGCGGAAAAAGAAAGATGTACCCCACAGGTCCAAAACACACTGCAGAAATAATCCAGTTTGAGACAGCTTTAACTGCCCTGGCTCAGTGCTAGGGAATTGTGGGAACTGTAGTTTTGTGATAATTTCTGTAGTGTGTTTTGGACCTCACTTAGGAATAAGAGTGTAACTTTGCAGCCTGCGACCTCTTTCCCCCTCCAGTTCCAAAAATGCTGCATTAATTGCTCCCCCTCTTGTAGACTATGGCCAGGGTTTGGCCATAAAACCCACTGGGTGGCCTTGGGCAAGTCACACTCTCTCAGCCTCATGGGAAGGCAATGGCAAACCCCCTCTGACCAAATCTTGCCCAGAAAACCCCATGATAGGGTCACCTTAGGGTCGCCTAAGTTGGAAATGACTTGAAGGCATACAACAACCGTGTGTTTTTGTGTGTGTGTTGTCCATCCACACATGCACCCTTCTTTCTATAGATGTTGGGCAATCATGTTAAATGAAGAAGTCAGAAGTAACTTGAAGGCTCACAATAGTAATAACAACAACCTTTATAGATAGAGGGTGTTTCTACTAGAATGCTGCAAAGGGTGGAAAAGGCCTGGCCGGATTGAGTGTATGCTGCAAAACTATGCCTTTCTTCTCTCATGTGTCTGAAAAGAGGTGATTTGTGGTTGAAGCCTATCCTTGTTGAGGTGGAAGTTACCTTGAATTGAGTGGGACTTAATTTTGAGTATGTGAATATATGACGTAGACTTAAAGTACTGTGTTAAAGATGCTGTTATGCAATTATTGAGACTCTTCTAAAACTTGAGGAGAACAAGGAAGGCCCTGGATTGTAGAGAGTTTCCCAGACTTAATAATAATAATAATAATTATTATTATGATGCCGCCTCTCTGCAGTGCAATCGAGGCGGCGTACAGCAAATTAAAACAACATTACAAGTTAAAACAGTCAAACAACCCCTTCCCTAACCCACCCACCCCTTAAAAATATATTAAACCATAACAGGATTAAAATACAAGATAAAGGAAAACAATACAATACAAATAAATAGCAGCTTAGCAACAAAAGAGCTGGAATACTTTCCTTTGGACCGGGATGTTATTCAGGGAAGGTCTGCTGGAAGAGAACCATCTTTACTGCTTTTTTAAAGCAGTCAAGAGTAGTAGTAAGACGGATCTCATCCGGCAGGCCATTCCATAATCTGGGGGCGGAGGCAGAGAAGGTCCTCTGGGAGGTCGCCGACAGTCTGGTTTTTATGGGTTATAACAGGTTCCTCCCAGAAGACTGAAGTGCCCGGGGAGAGAAAGAGGCGATCCCGAAGATAAGACTTCAGTGTTGAGTTGGACTGTAATGCAAGTGTGACAAGTGTTCTTTTGAAGGGTTATGAAGCTGGGCTTCTCTTGAAATGTGGAGCACTCAAGTGGAGTGACTGTTACTAACAGTTAGTATTCATGTAATACTTGTTTGTGAATCTCCTTGGTTCATTGATCCAGTGTGTACAGTGTGATCTAGTTAAATGTTTAAAACTCTAATATGAATACAGGTTGAGCAGCCCTAATCCAGAAATCCAAAAACCTTCAAAAAGCAAAATGTTTTGCCACCAGCCACGCACTTCTGCCTTCAGGGTAGTGGATTCTAGTCTGTGGTCCAAAACACATTACAGAAATAATCCAGTTTGAGGCCGCTCTAACTGCCCTGGCTGAGTGCTAGGGAATCCTGGGAATTGTAGTTTATTGTGGCACCAGAGCGCTCTCACAGAGAAGGCTAAATGTCTCACAGTTCCTAGAATTCCCTAGCATTGACCCAGGGCAGTTAAAGCAGTGTCAAACTTGATTATTTCTGCAGTGTGTTTTCGGCCTGTTTCTCAGATCCTTAATCTCTCTCTAGCCTCGCATCTCATACACAAAAAAAGTAGCAAATGAACAAGATGCGAGGATGGAGAGTGATGCGAATATCTATGAAATGGTAGGAGGCATGGATTCCTGCTGAGCGCTATGTTAGGATTCCCGACATTTCACAGGTCCTCAAATGACTAGAACGCACACAACAACAGTCTTTATCCAGCAATGTCTCTGCCCAACTTCACAAATACAATATGTACTACACTACGTGTGTTGTGTTGTGTGTTATGTATTGTTGTTAGCTGCCTCTGAGTCAACATCAACTCATGGCGACCCTGTGGATGAGACATCCACTGTCCTCAGCTGCTCTACTCAGGTCCTGTGGGTTCAGGCTTATAGCTTCTCTGAGACCTTCCATCTGGCATGTGGTCACCCTCTCTTCCTGCTTCCTTCTGCCTTACCTGGCATTGTTGTTGTTTTTTTCTAATTAATCATGCCTTCTCATAATGTGGTCAAAATACAATAACCTCAGTTTAGTCACCCTGGCTTCCTGGGACAGTTTAGGCTTGATCTGTTCAAGAACCCATTTGTTTGTCTTCTTGGCTGTCTGCAGTATCCTCATCACTCTTCTCCAGCACTACCTCTTAAAAGAGTTTATTTTCTTTCTGTTTGCTTTCTTTACTGTCCACCTCTCACATCCATACATGGTGATGGGAAATACAATGGCTTGTATGATCCTTACTTTAGTGTTCAGATTTATATCTTTACTCTTTAGCCTCTTATCCATTTCTTTCATAGTCAACTTTCCTAATCTTAACCTTCTTCTAATTTCTTGACTGCAGTCTGTCTTCTGATTAATGTTTCAACCAAGATTCAGGAACTCTGACTCTTTCAATTTTCTCGTTATCTAGAATGAACTCTTATAGATCTTCCATGGCCATTATTTTTGTTTTATTGATGTTCAGCTTTAAACCTACCTTGGCACATTCCTCCTTGACTTCTGAAGTAAATGCTCCAGGTCTTTGTTGGTTTGTGCCAGTAGTATTCTGTCATCTGCATATCTTAGTTTGTTAGTGTTCCTTCCCCTGTTCTTCACTCCTTCTGCCTTTGAATCTAAGCCTGCTCGGTGTATGATGCTTTCTGCATACAGGTTATGTATTATGCATATGCAAATTTAGGTATTCCAAGATCTGAAAAAACTTGAAATATGGAGCACTTCTGGTCCCAAGAATTTTAGATAAAGGATACTCAGTTTGTATATTAATGGAATGTATTAATTTCCCATCCTTTTGTATGAAACTCAAGGTATAAAGTGTCTGGGGGCTCTCATTCAGCTACTGACTAGACCAGGGGTAGGCAACCTTTCCCCTTTAAGGGCCGAGGGACTTCAGCTCCCAGAATCCCAGGAGCTATTGGCCAACATGGGACTACATGCAGACATTGCTTCTTCTGTTATCTCTTCTTTCAGCCTGTCCAATGAAAGAAAACAGGAGCAGCAGAGCCGCTCCAACCTGCCAGCCTGCCAACCAAGTCCCACCAAAGTTCACAAAGCTTGAGAAGGGTCCCAAATTTGAAAGGTCCTTTTTGCTGCCACTTTTCCCTCACTGCCACTTGTTCTTAACTCCTTGTTCCAGCCACTCACTTTGTCACAAAATGGTGCCACTTGGGCTACAGACGTGATATCCTGCAGCCAAGCCTCCCAAGAGTTTCCCAACTGCCCCTGCCACCACCAGTGAAAGAGGCAGCTAAAGGGGTGAGCTTGTATGGGCAGGCAAAGAATGGGAGACACCACACTTGAATTGATCAGCGAGACTGCATTGTGATTTTAAGGGATTCTGAAAAGAAGGTTCATCCCCACCATGGTCTTAAAGTCGACTGGTTCCCCTTGTCTTTCTTGTGCACCAATACGTAGATTGAAGGCCTCCCTGCCTACCTCTTTGGCCTCACTGGACTGTCTGCTACCCCTTTCTCCCAACTAAAGTCAGAGTATGGCCTCTTTTTGAATCCTGGCCAGTTGAGAGCAGTGTTCTGCAATCATAACAGATTATTCCTACTAATGGGCCAACCAAAGTTCTCTGTGTTTTGCAACCATCATGGGCATTCTTGGGTTTTAGGTTCAGTGGGGCTTATTTTTATTTAACACATGCACGCATGTGCACACACGCACACACAGAATCAGGTTACAAATCAAATTGTTTTTAATGTGTGAGATAGAAAAGAGAGAAACATGTACACTCGTCCCTTCCCGTTTGCGGACTTGGAGTCTGCGATCTTGCTCCTTCTCAGAGGGCAAGCGGGGAGGGACAAAATAGTGTGTGTGTTTGAGGCATGCGCCCAGCACTGTGCGCAATTATGCACACCCATTTTAACCAGTGGGCTTTGAATATTTGCGTTTTTTCCTATTTGCATGGGAGGAGGTCTGAAACGACTGTACTTAATCCTCCTGTTGAAAGCCCAGTTGTGGGGAAGTGGTTATTGATGCTGTGGTGCATGGGATTGCATTCCTTCTTGAGACACTGCCCAGGATGTCATTAGATTGGTGCAGACCTGCACAACATACAGGCTGGGGGAGGGATGAATATGGTCTACCAAAGGATTTTAGGTGGCCCGTGAGGATGCCTAGCTTTCTGCCAAGGAGAAGGCCAGGTGGCAACGGAGAAGGATGGATAAATGCTTGCCCTGCAAGGCTCCTCCACCACCTTGCCTTGTCCTGAAGAGAAGGCCAGGTGGCAGTGGCAGAAGAGCACTGGCGAACACCCACCTTGCAAGGCTCCTCCATTGCTTGGCTTCCTCCCCAGGAGGACAGGTAGAGGAAGAAGAGGAAGACAGGCAACTGTTAAATAAGGGGAAATAGTTAGGTTTGGCTACTTGGCCTGACTCTCATATGTTTTGGAGGAGGTTTTAGGACAGGGTAGAAGTCATGTTGCCTTACAATATTGGATTGTAATTCCCATGATTGCTCACCACTGATTATTCTGGCTCTGGCATTACAGTCCAACTGCTCATGGAGAGTCACATGAACCCCATCACTGAGTACTATTGAAGTGAATATTACTTGTTACATTGTGATTTATTCCTGTAAAATTTGAAAAACCTGGACACAATCTAAATACAAAGATAATAAATACTTTGCAAGAAATATATTTATATAAAAATCTTAAAGCACGACGGACTGTACTATACCTTCAAGATCTAAACTATGGGTCTTTGCAGACTGCCAGAAATAGTGCAAATTGAGTCCACTTTAAGGGTTAGGGTTAGTGCTAGGGAATCATGGGAATTTTTTTTTCCTGAGACATTGAGCCTTCTCTGTCAGAGAGCTCTGGTGCCACAATAAAATACAGTTCCCATGATTCCCTAACCCTAACCCTTAAAGTAGACTCAATTTGCACTATCTCTAGCAGTCTGCAAAGGCCCTATTTTATGTATTCCGTGCATTTCAATTATACACTTCAGCCAAAATAGCTTTTGGAATGCTTTTAAGTCCTTTAAAAAAAGAAAAAAAGGCAGGCCCTGTTGTCATGCTTACAAACAACGCAAGGGAGAAGTGATGAGGAGGGAAGAGGAAAGATGACTTGAGCACCAGTTCCTAAAGTTACCAAGTTGTGATAAGGAATACCTGAGATGGGAATAATTCTGGGAGAAGAAGAGCCTAAATGAGTTGGTTTCCCAGCAGAGCTGAGGGAGTGACTCTGCTTGTTTGCTTGTTTATTTAAAGCATTTATACTCTGCTGTTCAGCTGGAAAGGGTCCCAGAGTAGATTACAGATCCATTAAAAAAATATCTCTGTCCTGCTGCAGCCTGATGGAATGGCAGCTACCATGTTATAGTTGAGGAGCAGGACCCTACATGTCTTATCTTCTGCTGCTGAAACCTGGTGAATTATCTTGAAGCTTGTAGTAGCCTTAATCAAGGTTTCAGTGGGTCCCTGTTGAAATAAAGCCACCTCACCTTTCTTGGATTCTACTAAAAGGGTTACTGAAAGGTTACTCTAAAACTGTAGCTGTTCCTCCCTCATGAAGCAGGGACTAAGAAGAATATTATTACTTTAGCCAATGTTTTTATCCCTTTATTTGGAAACAGTATAAGCACTGGATATATGTAGGATTGGAGATGGGGCAAGGAGTAGTGTTGTGATTTCTCTGTTCATGCTAGAGCAAGTAGGAACAAGGCCATGGGTGCAAAATGAATGATGATTTCAGGTGAGGGGTGAGAATAATTATGCACTCTTAGAATGGGTAGAAAAAGGTAAATATGAGGTGGTTTTTAAAAGTTCATCTTATAGCAAATGTAATAAAAAGTTATTTTTTAAAAAGTAAAATGACCTTGTATTTTTAAACACATTTTCTTTTGAAGGAAATTCATTGCAATTGAATCTGACAGGTTAAACCTACAGTTATATTTTAACAAGAATCTGTTATTGTATGTTTAATTTTTAAAAAAGATATTTGTTATAGGTTCTTAAATATATGGCTGCATCTGCACTGCTGAAATAAATCAGTTTGACACAGTTTGACTTTAACTGCCACGGCTCAGTGCTATGGAATTCTGGGAACTGTAGTTTTATGAGTCATTTAGCCTTCACTGTCAGAGAACTCTGATGCCACAACAAACTACAGTTCCTAGAATTCCAAAGCAAATCATTGGCACTTAAAGTAGTGTGAAACTGGATTATTTCTGCAGTGCGGATGAAATGTAAGATACTGCACTTAGGCAGGAAAAAAATGAAGTGCATAGATATAAGATGAGGTACACCTGGCTTAACAAGACTACACATGAAAAGGATCTAGGAGCCCTAGTAGACCACAAGTTGAACGTGAGTCAACAGTGTGAAGGGGCAGCTAAAAAAGTTAATGTGATTCTAGGCTGCATTAATAGGAGTATAGTGTCTAGGTCGAGGGAAGTAATAGTGTCACTCTATTCTGCTTTGGTCAGGCCTCACCTGGAATACTATGTCCAGTTCTGGGCACCACAATTCAAAAAAGATGTTGACAAGCTGGAGTGTTTCCAGAGGAGGGTGACCAAAATGGTGAAGGGTCTGGAAACCATGCCCTATGAGGAGAGACTTAGGGAGCTGGGTATGTTTAGCCTGGAGAAGTGAAGATTAGGAGGTGATAGGATAGCCTTGTTTAAATATTTGAAGGGGTGTCACATTGAGGATGGAGCAAGCTTGTTTTCTGCTGCTCCAGAGACTAGAACACGGAACAATGGATGCAAGCTACAGGAAAAGAGATTCCACCTAAATATTAGGAGGAACTTCCTGACAGTAAGAGCTGTTGGATAGTGGAGTACACTCCCTTGAAGAGTGGTGGAGTCTTCTTCTTTGGGCACAGTGAAAAGTAATCTTTCCTTTCTTTTTTTGTTATTTTACAGTTATATTTAAGTATTTTTTCTGGGGAAGGATCCCTAGAATTTGATTCTTAGAAGATCCTGTTGAATTCCAAAAGATTAAGTGCTACTGCATTATACAAATACCCTCATATATACAAATTGGCTGAAGAATTAATGAGAAGCCAAGATACTATTATATGTTTAATGAGGCTGAAAAAATCAACAGTTAAAGAGACAACACACACCAAAAAGCATATTAATATTTCTAAAAGAAAAATGCATACTGAAAACTGTAATCTTAAACAAACCCATTGCTGTTACATCGCAGGATAATTGTACTTATTCTAATCACACTTTGAAAGAAGATGGAGATATTTTGTATTTTCTTGCTGTATGAAGTTCCATGTTGATCAGTATTCTGACTTTGTTTTCTGAAGTTGGAAAGGAAGGAAATCCCCATCTTCTTTTCTTTGTTTCTAGCCTATGTGCTAGAACTTCAGTAAAAGGAAAATCCACAAATTACCTCTTTAGGAAGCCACCTAAATTACCATCCCCAGCTGTTACTTGAATATAGATAAGGGATATGGTGGCTCAAGTGGTTAAGACGCTGACTTTGTTGATTGCAATATCAGCAGGTTGGCAGTTTGAGGCCCAAGTGCTGCATGATGGGGTGAGCTCCCATTACTAGTCCCAGCTTCTGCTAACCTAGCAGTTTGAAAGCATGCATATGCAAGTAGATAAATAGGTACCACTTCGGTGGGAGGGTAAACAGCATTCTGTGCAATCATGCTGGCCACATGGTCACACAGTAGTGACAGCGCTGGCTCTTCGGCTTAGAAACAGAGATGAGCACCGCTCCCTACGGTCAGACACAACTTGACAATCTTGTCAATGGGGAATACCTTTACCTTTATCCTGAGTTTCTGTCAAGTGGAAGCAAGTGGAGAAGCAGAGAAGTCTACCTCTGCGTATGCTTCTAAATTCTTTTAGAAAGTGGAGATATGTATCCTTTTATCCATAACGCTTATGTCATGGTGCATTACATTCTGTTATATTCATGGGCCCTGGAAGGGGAAATCAAGCACCCCTATACTAATTAAGGGGAGACTACCAAGATTTCTGTGTAGCTAAGCTCCTGTCCATCAATCAGACATGTACTAAATGATCGCATGTGCACATGTGCGCGTGCGCGCACACACACACACACAAGCTTTTTTGGTTAGCTAAGCTGTTACAACATTAAAAAAGGACTTTACGCAGTCTGTCCTATGACCACTTTGAAGTAAGCTATACTGAAGACATGAAAGGGCTTCTAAGTACATGTTGACTGAATGATAATGTGTGGGAAAAGTAATTTTCCCTCCCTGTAACTGTGCCTTCAGGCACTGGTAACTGTTGTGATGGGCACACTAGAAACTCCAAATGACACAAGGAAATAAACTGTGTTGCACACAGAGACCCTTGGAAATGTCTGTCCTCTCATTGAGCCAAGTAGCAGGATGTGGCAGGAGATCTCACCACATTTTTTACTTCATGTACTGGAGAAAAATTGGAAGAAAAAATCAGCTTACCATAGCACTGTCATTCAAAGTCATCATTGAATGATTAGGATCCACAAGATATGTTTTTAAAGTAAATTTTGTGTGCTTGAACTCTAGAGCTAGTTTCTCTCAATATTTTGTGATATTTATGGTTTGGATCTGGATCATAGAATTAGAGATTTTAGAAGAGATTTCAAAGTCATGTTGTCCAACCCTTGTCAGTGCAAGATTCCACAGTAAAGCATTCCTAAGAGGAGGCCATCCAATCCCTGCTTAGAAATTTCCATTGAAGGAGAGTCCTTCCAAGGCAGTCATCTGACATTATAATATAGGCAAAAGACGATTGTATTGTACAGAGAGTTGGCTGGTTTAAAAGCTTTGTTTAACCAAATGATTTTTAAAAATACTGCATTTTAAAAAAAAATTAGTTATCCACTTTTGTGTATGGGTGTATATATGAGAATATTCTTATTCTTTCCCTGTTACTTTTTTTGTTTCTGCATTTACTGCTAAATTTCCCGGCAGAGAAGGGCCTGAACATCCTAAACAATGGATAGCCCCACCCACTCTACTCCTAATAGGCAGGGAGAAAAAAAAGAGGAGTGCCTGACCTCACATGGGAGGAGTGACCCTCTCCAAGGCCAGTCTTCTTCTTGCCTATGCTCCTAGTAGGATGTGAGGAGTTTTCTCTCAGCCAACTTTGTTCCTTTTGCCTTTTTCCAATTGATTCACCCTTCAACTCTTGGATTTACCTGGCTTGTCTTTCAACCCTCCCTCCTCCTCTGCTTCCCAGCTTCAACATAAAATAAAATAAAATAAAATAAATCCCCTTGTCTCTTCCCTCTTTTTCCTCTCATCTTACCTTCTTTTCTCTGGGGATGACTGGGAAGGAGAAAACTAGGACAGCCAGAGAACTGGCTTCCACCCAGCCTGGGTCAGCCCTGGCTTTGTTGGAAAGCACATCCGCTGCAGGGCCAAGGGCCTCCTGATCGACCTGTTCAAGGTCTGACGATAGAGAGCTGACACTGGAGGCTGCCATGAGTACCCTCCACCCCCCCCCCCCCAGATGGTAGATTGGTTTAGGACCTTTTTGGCCCAGGAGGCTCTAGCCATTGTCCAGGCGTCATGGGGGGAGGGAGATCTCACAGCCCCAGGGAAAGCAGGGACCATTAGAGACCCAACCATAGTACCATCAGGAAGTTATATAATTTCGATAAGCTTAAGGTGCCACTGGTAGACACCCCTGTATCGGCCCTATTTTACTCAGCAGTGCTTAGCAGGGATGGGGAGGACACCCTGAGAAACTCTGAGGATAGAAGAGCTGAGGCAGCTCTCAAGAGGACCCATGAAGCAGTGTCCACAGGGTGGTGGCCACTGTCTTCATGGTAATGTGCGCCACCCTGCAGTGGACTAGAGACCTGTTGGAACAAGTTCCCACATCCAATACCAAGTTGAGATAGACCCTCAACAAGATAGTCAAGGCTTTGGCCTTGTTGGCGGATGGCACCCTTGATGCACTTCAGTTCTGCATCAGGGCGCAGTAAGCAATGGTAGCAGTTAGGTGTCAGTTCTAGTTGAAAAACTGGAATGTTGATGCAAAATCTAAACAAAATCTGGCTTTCACCCCCTTCCTGGGTGCTAAATTGTTTGGGAAATCCCTTGAACCAGTCCTAGTTGAGGGCAAAGACAAAAAGAAAGCTTTATCTTCAGGTAAGAGGGAGGATAGGAAGCAGTTCAGACAGAACCATTCTTCTTTTCGCTCCTCCAGATCTTTCTTTCCCTCTAACTCCAATTCCTTCAAGCCAGGAAAGCCAGGGGGGCAGACTCCAAGGATTCGGACATATTTGGGAGAGATCCACCTTGGACCAGTGGGTGCTGAACACTATTCATCAAGGTTAGAAGATAGAGTTCTCCCACACCCAAACAACATGCTCATCTTGTCTCCCAAATCCAGGAATCTGGAGAAACATTGCCTCCTACTGGAAGCTGTTGACCGGCTTTTGGTCATGAAGGCTCTTGAACCTGTTCCAGAGAATCAAAGTCCTCTTCCTTGTCTCCAAGAAGAATGGATCCTGAAGAGTGATACTAAATCTGAGGAGTGTCAACTGTTTTGTTTGCAAGTAGTAGTTCCTTACAACCTGGGGACTTCCTGTCTTTGATAGATCTTCAAGATGCTTATTTGCATATTCCTATTCACTTCTCTCACTGTCTCTTTCTTTGATCCAAATACAACAAGCGACATTTCCAATACAGGGCACTCCCCTTTGGCTTTGCACCAGACAATGGTGACACTGGTCGTTCACTGGAGGTCCCAGTGCCTCCATATTTATCCATACCTAGACAATCTTTTTATACACTCGGTGTTGGAACATCAGGGGATCCAGGATACACATAAGGTCCACAAGTTGCTGGGGAGACATGACTTCCTGGTCAACATCCAGAAGAGCACCCTCTCCCTGGCCCAGCAGATCCAACATTTGGGGGCCAAAATAGACACACAATTGGGCTCAGTCTCCCTACCCGAAGGACGGGTTGAGTCTGTAAGAAAGGCAGTGCAGAGAGTTCTGGACTCCCCTCAACCCAGCCTGAAACTCCTAGCACAGCTCCAGGGGCTCATTATAGCAGCCATCGATTGCTTCCCTTGGACACAATTCCACACCAGCCCGCTACAATTGCTTCTCCTACCTCACCAGGAGGCCATTGCCTTGAGAATTCCCAAGAGGATCTTGGTGCAAAGCCATGTCTGTCTGTCCCTCCACTGGTGGATCTCACTGGTGATCCTAAAGGGCCATCCATTTGGAGACCAGAGAGAGTCCAGATCACCATGGACAGCAGCCTCAGAGGATGGGGGTGGGGCGTACTGCAGGGCCTTCCTTGCTCAAGGCTGGTGGAGCCCAGAAGAACATACACATAGGGTCAGCTGGTTGGAACTAAGTGCGGTCCGACTGGCACTACTGGCTTTCAAGGACCTGATTCAACACAAGGCTGACCTGATAAGAATGGATAACATCACCACCAAGGCACACCTGAATTGTCAAGGGGGAATCAGATCTTGTTCCTTGATGGAGGAAGCTCAGAACTTATTATCCTGGGTGGAATCCAACCTGTTATCCCTGAAGGCTGAGCATCCTCAGGGGGAATTAAATTCAAAGACAAACTGGTTGAACAAGACTGACATAGACTCGGGGGAGTGGAGTCTACATCTGGAGGTGTTCCAAGAGATCACGAGGTCACTCGGTCGACTGCTGGTGGACTTGTTTGCCTCCCCGACAAATGGCAAGACATACCGATTCATCTAGAGGTTCCAGACAGAGGGTGCAGACGACATGGATGCACTGAATTGCAAATGACCACTGGGCCTACTGTACGCCTTTCCACCCATTCCCCTCCTGACAAAGGTGCTAGGGAGGGTGCAGTAGAACAATCTAGAGGCCATATTGGTAGCACCAGCATGGCCCAGAAGGCCCTGGTTTTTGGAGATCCTAGAGCTGCCAATGAGATGGCTTCCTCTCTCAGTCAGACCAGACCTGTTCTCCCCGGGCCAAGTCTGCCACCCAGATCTTGCTTGGCTTCAGCTACACGCCTGGAGATTGAGCGGAACATGCTGACTGGCTATGGCTACTTTCCGGAGGTGATAGAGTCAATACAGGCATCCAGATGAACATCCACCATCAGGATCTATGAATAAACCTACAGGGCCTTCCGTAGATGGTGCAAATGAAAGGGAAAGGACTTCATTCAGATCTTGGTGTCAAAATTGCTCCATCGACCAAGGTCTTCAACCTAACGTGGTCAAGAGACAAGTGGTGGCTGTTACCTCCATTCTACCACACAAGGAGGTAGCCAAGATGTCGGAACGTCCTCCTATTCGGAGGCTGCTTAGGGGGGTGTCAAACAAGGCACCACCCACAATCCACCGCTTCAACTCGTGGGATCTACACACAGTGCTAAAGGCTCTGATGATAGAATCATTTGAACCGCTGAGGGAGGTGCTCTGAAGTTCCTCACATGGAAAGTCCTCATCCTGACGGCAATTACCTTGGCTTGTCGAATATCTGAAACTGGCACTCTTTCAATATTTAAGGAGCCTTGTGTCATCAGACTGGACTCTGTCCTACTGCATCCGAACCCGACCTTCATCCCCAAGGTGAATTCAGTGTTCCATACATTCCAGGACGTTGCACTGTTGTCCTCCTGCCCACAACCTTCCAAGGACTTGAAAAAGATTTGGCACACACTTGATGTGCATAGAGCCATTGAGATCTACCTCAAGAGAACCAGCAACTTCAGGAATTCAGAGCCACTCTTCATCTCCTTTCAGCCAAGTTCCAAGGGAAAGAAGGTCTCGGCTTCCACCTTCGGCAGGTGCATTAGAGCCTGTATTGCTGCCTGTTAAAAATCCCTTAGAGCCCCCAGAGGGCATCATCACTCACTCAGCTAGAAGTGCGGCCATGTTAGCAGCTCTGAGCACCAGTGCCCGGTGGCCAGGATCTGCAGACCGGCCACGTGGAATTCTCCTTCCATGTTTGCAGTCTGTCCTCATAGGCATGTTGCTCTAATCTAGTTCTTTGAATAAGGTTATTTTGCATACCTCTTTCAACACTTTTCCCATCTCTACAGCACCTTTTTATGTGCATAACCAGAATAATTCACAGTATTCCAGATGCTGTCAAATCATGAATTTGCATAAAAGCACTGTGATAGTGACAGTTTTATTTCTGATTCCTTCTCTGATTCCTGGCCATCTGTCAGGGGTGTTTTGATTGCGAGTTCTTGTATGGCAGGGGCTTGGACTGGATGGTCCTTGTGATCTTTTCCAACTCCATGATTCTGTGATTCTATGCCCAGTTTGGAATTGGCTTTTTTTTTTTTTTTCAGACAGACCAAAGCAAACACAATACATTTGTTAAATATAAATTTGCTTTTTAAAAAAAATCAGCCACACATTTGTTCAGCATTTTCATTGAGATATCAACTATGACTCTGAATTCCCTTGGTCAGTTATTACCAGGTCACATCCCATAGTTACCTCATCAAATAAAAGTATCTGTGGTGGTGGAGGAGGAAGCTGTTTATGTTAGAAACAACTCAATGGCTATTGATAGGATATTGACTATGCCCTTTCTTGTTCCAGATGAACTGTTCCTAGTTGAACTGATAGGACTGTAGTCAGTCTTTTCCTAAAATGTCTTCTTGGAGAACTAAATTCCAATAAATCAGTTGATACACATTTTTCATCTTTTGGTTTCTAGACACTATCATCCAAGAATGGAATATATTCCTTGGCCATATACCTGTTCTTTAGAATCAAACTGTATGTTTTGATGCACTGAATCACTAATTAATCTTTCAAGCTTTTGAAATCTGGAGTGAAAGCAAACAAATATCCTGACATAGGTACTATGGATTAGGTCTGCATTTCTGTCAGAATTTGAGATTTCCCCCCAAAAATAATTGTGAGTGTGTATGTGCTTTGGAAACAACTGAAGTGACACAATAATCAACAAAATGTGATTTCAAATCACTTGGTAATTTAAGGCAACACCATGAATTTCATAGGGTTTTCTTAGGGTAGAAATACTCAGAGGTGGTTTTGTCAGTTCCTTCCACCAAAATACAGCCTACAGCACCTGGTATTCTGTGGGGGGTCAAAGTGTAAACCAGAGCTGATGCTGCTTAGCTTCCAAGATGGAATAGGATCTGGTGCCTTTAGGGCAGGGATAGGCAACCTGTCCCCTTTAAGGGCCAAGGGACTTCAGCTCCCAGAATCCCAGGAGCTATTGACCTACATGGGACTATTGGCCAACATGGCTGAGGCTTCTGGGAGCTGAAGTCCCTCAGCCCTTAAAGGGGACAGGTTGCCTACCCCTGCTTTAGGGTATGTAGGTAGGAAAAAAGCATTAGTTACTTGCTTTTTTTTTTTTTTAAGTAGCTCATGATTGTCATTTAGAAAAGAACACAAAACTTACACATTATATTTATTTCTAAAATTGCATAAAAATACACTTGAAAATACAAAAATGCCCCCAAATCCCTCTAGATGACACCCCAAAACAAATATAAAATTACTTGCTGTACTTAAAAAGCCAACATTCCCAGTTGTTACATTATTTCTAGAGAATAATATCATGATTCCCTTGTTAAACCTCTTCCCAGTTAGACTTCCCAGTTAATGTGTTCACTTGGCAGGGGTCAGCAACTTTTTTTGCTGGGGGCTGGGGGGGAATGGCACTGGGGAGCGGTGTGCGTGCGTTTGTACGCACACGCACATGCACACGACGCCCACCGTCGTGCACATGTGCGTGTGCATGAGGCGCGCCATTTTGGAATGTGCACTGGCATTGTGCGCATGGCGCTGCTGCCATTGGGTGTTCCAAAATGGTGGGCTGTGTTGCGCTCGCACGACACGAGGCGCCATTTTGGAAGGCCGAATGGTGATGGTGCCGTGCGAATCGCACAGCAACAGTGCTGTTGGGCCTTCTGAAATGGCGCCCTGCATCACGCGTGCATGTGCATGACGCAGGGTGCCATTTTGGAAGGTCTGACGGTGCTGGCGCCAGGTGAATTCGCACGCCGCCGGCACCATTGGGCCTTCCAAAATGGCGCCCTGCGACGCAGAGCGCCATTTCGGAAGGCCAAATGGTGCCAGTGGCAGCAGCAGCAGGATTGGCCACGGGCCAGTCCCAAGGCCTCGGCTGGTTGGACCTGGCCTGCAGGCTGTAGGTTGCCGGCCCCTGACTTAGAGCATGCCATTTCCAACTTTTGATTTCTGGTTAATATATTCTTCATAGTATTAAGAGTATTTGCATCTAGTGTGTTACTTGCTCTGATCATTCTGTTGATGTTTCCAGTTAGAAGGCTTGTGATAGGGAGTTCAAAATCATTTATGAGTGCCAACTGTTTGTCACTAATTGATTCACCAAGGTCCAGTGCTGAATAATGTTTGTAATACTAATAAGGTGTGCATACACTTTAGCTAACACTTTAAATCATTAATTTGAGATCTAGTTTCCTCTATTTCTGTATTTTGTAGTCCTTTAGTTATCTTCCCTTTATCATACTTTCATACACACTATAATTCCGCTAACAGAAGATTCCTAATGAATGACCTATTCTGTTCCTAATGACCTATTTTATTTAGGATCAGATGAATATGACTATTTTGGATAGAGCTTCTTATGCATAGTCTTTTTATAGTATATGTCTGAGCAACTGGAGAAGGTCAACATTGGAGAGCAGGGTACTCTGCAGGCTGAGGAAGATACCATGTGAATATTGGAAGGGCAAAATTAAAACAAGTCTAGTCATATCTGTGATAAATTTCTCAGCTATCATTCTGGTTAAAAAATCAAATCAAGCCATGTCTGGATGGAAACATTTGAAGTGGATAATTGTTACGAGATAGGCTAACCATAGTTTAAGCATGTATAGAGATTTTGTAGCACCTTTGAAAGTAACTGAAAAAAGAAGAAAAAAAGAGGCTTGTAGCATGAGCTTTTGTCTACTTATGATGGACTGAAAGCCAGGGACAGACAGGAGTACAGATATTAAACTGAAGATAACTGAAAAGGAATGTTGGCTACTGCAGATCTAATTAGCATGAGTTATACATGATTAGCATGAGTTATCCTTGAGCTATACATGATACATAGTTTGCAAAGGGCTCCCCACACATAAGTCTTCAGGAATGACATCCCGTTGTTTGCACTTGTTCTCTCTGTATCTGGCAAGGTTCTTGAAGAGGTTGATGGATTTCCAATCTATACATATTTATATCAATCCATCAACCTCTTCAAGAAACTTCCTATAATCACTTCATCCTAGCTGCCTAAACTAGCAGAATAATAACTGAGAAATTTATCACAGATACGACTAGACCTGTTTTAATATTGCCCTGGTGTATGCCCAAGCTTGTGGTCTAGCCTGAAGTTGTAGCGTAAGCTTTCATAGACCTGAAGCCTGAGCAGACAGAGGTGAAAAGCTGGCTTACTCCTGGGATTTTCTGATTCATGGGAGAATGCGCTGATGGCACCACAGGCTGCCACAACGGGCCAGCAACTGACACACAGTCTGCATCACTTCCGTCCCTCTGCGAGAACTCACCTACCAAAATAGAGTATTTGTGGCTACAAGCCTAGCTGCACCATTATTTTTTTCTGGGCTGCTGCAAGCACATTCACACAAGTGCACAGATTCCAATCACCTCCCTCATCCTGCCCATTTGACGTCCTGTGCAACCTGCCGACAAATCACACAATCAATCAACTGTCTATATAGGGCATCAGTACACACAGTGACACATTGGCACAGCACGATCGTGGAGCCCCCCCCCCATACATCTCCCCTTTCTCCCCCTTACCACCATAGTACCCTATTGGACTGGCCAGTTTGTTACTGTATTTATTAAATACATTGTATTGTTAGCGACCTGACGTGTTTGTGGTCATTTCACTTAACAGGTGTGTGATGGGTTGATGATGCAGCTGACCACTTGTGTGCTTGTGCAGTCAGTTCATGGGTGGGTGACAAAAAATAAAATAAACTGTGGTCAGCAGTGGTGCCAACGGCATGCCTATGACTCACCAGCCCCTTCCCCCATCTCTGCACTGAGACATTGTCTCGATCCTGGTGCAATAAATCACTCTTTCTGGCTTGAACCAGATCAAGCCAGGATTTTTTTGCTCCAGTGTTAAGACCTAGAATGAGTTTTGGGTCTGTTTCTCTCACATTTCAGCCATGTGTGTCGTTTGGACAAGTAGGGTTCGAAATGGGGTGGGGCTGTTTCTTTTAGCTCATGTGGACAGACCCTTGGTCAACTTTCTTAGACTCCATGTCTACCAAAGCTTATGCTACAACCTCTGTCACAGTTAGTCTCAAAGGTGCTACAAGATCCCTTTGCATAATTCTATAGTAAGTTTAACTACATTACAGTTTAACATTAATTTTTTATGTGCTCTTACCTCTATTTTTAATGTGTTAGTCTGTTTTAATTTTTGTCAGCTGTCTTGAAAATAAGTTCTGGAAAAAAAGGCAGAATATAGATAAATGTGGCCACAGTTATAATGATTATGGGAGTAAGTCTCACTATTGGGCAGGGTAGGGCTTGTGTGTGCATGGTTTTCTTTCATGTCATTTCCAACTTACGATGACATTAAGGGGCCAGGGACAGGTTGTCTGGAGTGGGGGGGGGGGGGGGGGGTCAGGTATCACCAATATGCTTGTAATTGTTGTTATTGTGTGCCTTCAAGACATTTTCGACGTATGGTGAGCCTAAGGAAAACCTATCACAGGGTTTTTTTGGCCAATTTCTTCAGAGGGGTTTGGCATTTCCATCCTTTAAGGCTGAGAGATTGTGAGGTCACTTAGTGGGCTTTCATAGCCAAGTGGGGGTTTGAACCCTGATCTCCAGAGTCATAGTCCAGTACTCAAACTACTACACACACTGGCTCTCTAGGGTAGGACTTACTCTTTAGTAATTATGCTTAGCTTACCAGCCTAGAAAATTATATAGTCATTTGGAATAATGACAATTACTTGTTTCCTGCTGATTAACTCCACTAGAATTCTTAATTGTGAAGTTTCTTTTAAACTGAAAAAAGCTGAGCAAAAATTTCACATTTGGACTATTGAATAATGGGAATTCCAGCACCTGTTGTTTATTTCTAATTATGTTCTAGTAATTGACGTATGAACCTGACCTGTTTCAAGTCAAATTATGATCTAGCTAACTTAATATTGAACTCTGGATGGCAGCAACTGTTCAGGTTCTCTGAGATTCTTTTCCTGGTGAAAGGGGAATTGAGCCTGAAACTTTCTGTATGCAAAGCACATAATCTATTCTGGCCATATAGGCTTGAAAAAATATTGATTGCACAAGCTGGCTTTCTGAAGATATTACTAGAACAGCTTGCATTTGGCAATAAAGAATAAGAAATGGTTGTGAATTTCTTCCCCTGCCATCTCTAAGAATGTGTGAGAGAGTACAGAACATGTAAGTGCATATTTGAAACAAGTGTAAATAAAAGGGCACACAGAAACTAGGGATGAAGAGTATAGTGGTGGTGGTGGAGCGTGGAGGAGTAAGTCTTGAGAAATTAGCCAGATTGTCAGTAAAGGTGGATATAGATCTAGTCTTGTTATTTAGCTAGATATAGCCACATACATTGATAGGTTAGCAGATTATGTGGGGTGGGTGGGGGGAAGTTTGTAGATCTTTTGAATAGGTTTGCAAGGCTGGCTTTGAAAAAGTAGTAAAATTGCTATATGACTTTATAGTCATGCATTGGAGCGCTAAATGCTTCTTACTGAAACAAGTGGTGTATGTGTGGATGTACGTAGTCATATCTTTCATTTTTTTAAAAATAGGCTGAAGTTGCAGTCTTTGATATGGCCGCAGCCTCTGCACAGTCTGGAAGCAGTAATAACTATAATGGAAGACTACAAATGCAAGTAACTAGTAAGTAAATATCTGTCCAGTTATGCACTTCATCATTTTTTTCTTGCCTTTGATGAATGAAAATAGATTATATTTAGCTTTCACCTTTAGTTATCAGCGGTGAGTTGAAATCGCTTCAAGGTAAATGATGTTAAACCAAATTGCTCAGTCTTTCTGGATTGCAGTACATTCTCCATACCAGTTATATTAAATGGAACATAGTTGTATCACATATTTAGTAAAGTGTATTTCTCAGTCCGTACACATATTTGCTGTTATGAGTAAAAAAAAATATGTGAAGGAATACTGGTTTTGTAGGTATCCTACTAATCTAGAATAGCTGTGGGTTTCATTTGTGGTCTCTGAGAATTGCTCTTTTTGAGTTTCTCATTGGTTGTTTTTTAATTATGTATGGGTTATGTTTAGAAAATAATGTAAACGTAAACAGTGCTGTAAGGTGCATGGTTTTTGGCATTTAAAAACATGTATTTTTCCTTTTTTGGATACAGTGTTCTAGCAGTAGTAGACAAGTATAACCTGCATCAAAATGTTGCAGTGTGGAGAACTCCTGTTCAAGTTTGTAGGAGTTGAAATCTGTTGCATTTTCACTTACGAACAATGTTATCCTTCCCTCCAGTTTACATATTTTTACGCTTCAGAATTTCTCTTAGAATGTTGACAGGATTTCGCATTTGGTCTGTCAGCTTCTCAGAACCTATCCTCTCTTCTCTCTTACTGATCTATTTTTGTATCTTTCTAGCTCCATTCTCCCTGCTTCTCAAAAGTTTCTCATGCATAAGCTGTGAGCTGCTATGGGGAGAGGCAGGAGAAGTAGGTGATGAGATATAGAGGAAGCAGGGGAAGTCACATACTGTGTGGTGACAGGGTGACAACATAGTATAGAAAGAATTCACTGAAAGAGGATGGGCGTCATTTATGTGTTAATTTGGGTGTATGGATTTAGTTGAGTGGGATGTATGTGAATGCGTTATATATACAGTAGTCCCTCCCCATTTGTGGACTTGAAGTCCACGGTCTCTCTCTTCATGGGAGGGACAAGAGGGGAGGGACAAAATGGTGGTGCGGCTCTGCTCATGCCATGGGTGCACGCGTCATTATTTTCAATAGAGCTTGAATATTTGCGAGTTGCCATTTTCGTGGGAGGGGGGTTCAGAATGGATCCCCCACAAATTGAGAGGGGCTACTGTATGATTTTCATGACTTCCCAGAACTTTACACATGAGAGTATGTTCCTTGAGCTGAAGAAAGTTCTCTGTCCCCACATTTGTGGCAAAAAATAATTCAAAACTATTGCCCAAAGAACGAACTGAACTGGTGATTTTAAAAACATGAAAACACCATATTGCAAACGTAGTAGACTGAGGATTTTTTAAAAAAACAATCTGTGTTGCATTTTCACTTAGGAACAATGTTTCTATTCGGTGCAGTACTTCTGAAACTTCAGTAAAATGAATTTCAGTTGTTCTACTCTTGAATTAAAGAAGACATGTCAGTAAATAGGATTTTCACAAATACATAAACACTTCCATCTATTACCATTCCTGGTATTTAATCATAAATCAGTAGTAATTATCTTGTATTTAAAAGCAATCTGTTCTAAACTGTTGAAGACACTGTTAGTTCTACCATCTCATGTGCCATTCCTAACTGAAATACTGGAGATTTCTCACCTTCAGATAATTTTGGGGTGCAGATTATTTGTATCCATTTTAGTCTGGCTTCTAACCTTAACTTACAAATTCAGTGATGTACAGCTTTCTATAACCTCAGGCTCTCCAGATTTGTTGATCTGCAATTCATATCCAGGTCAAGGATGGCGAGAGTTTCAGTTCAGTACATCTGGAAGGCAATTGGTGAAACTGCCATAGTGGATGACTTGTGCCAGAGGATGGAGGAGATACCATCCAATGTCATCTGGGGGAGAGACACAAGGCCGAGCACCATCAGGCCTAAAATAAGAAGAGGAGCCCTCCCTCCATTGCCATCTGGTGTCGTCTGGGGGAGAGACACTAGGCCGAGCACCATCAGGCCTAAAATAAGAAGAAGAGCCCTCCCTCCATTACCATCTGATGTCATCTGGGGGAGAGACACTAAGCCCAGCACCACCCAGTCTAAAATAAGAAGAACTCTTATTTCTTAAAGGATGGGTGGGATTCGGGATGTTATATTTTGTTTAATGGAAATTGTAATATTGTAAGCCGCCCCGATTGCTCTACAGAGGGGCGGGATATAAATAAAAAGTATTATTATTATTATTATTATTATTATTATTATTATTATTATTATTATTATTATGCTGTTTAGCTTGTGTGGTGTTATAAGGATCTGTCCAATTTTATGTGTTTTTTAAAACGTCTATGAAGCTGTTTAGAGGAACCACCTGAACATTTGGGCTAAAATGTCACCAGTATGCTGATCATATATCTACCTACTAGTCTAATAGAGATGGTGACAATCTTGAATAGGTGTTTGGAGGCACTTTGGAGATGGACAAATCATGGAGCTAAATCAGTGGTCTCCAAACTGAAGCCTCAGCCATGTTGGCCAATAATCTGGGATTCTGGGAGCTGAAGTCCAAAATCCCTTAAAGAGTACAGTTTGGGGACGAGCTAAATCTTAATTCAGATGAGTAGGCAGGGCAAACTGATCTGGCTGGTAGGGTCATAACCATTGGATGTGATTGCAGTGGAAGAAAAAGGTACGTAGGTTTTGCATGCAACTTTGTTGCAGCAGGAACAAGTGACATTGATGGTAAGGTGTATGTTTTAAAAACTTTGACCGATACATGAGCTCTGACCCATCTGGAGAAAACAGGTAGTTGCTGATCTAGTCCTGTGTTCTGTTCACACAGTGGCCAACCTGATTGCTTTGGGAATCCCACAAGCAGAACTGAGAGCACAATAGTAACCTTCCACCCGAGTTCCCCAGCAGCCTCTGATATTAGAGGTAATGCATATACATCATGACTAGAAACTATTGGTAGCCTAGATTTGTGTTTAGTTACATCCAGAATATGAAATCCTCTATGTGAGCTTGTTTCTGAATATGTTTCAGAACTTTCATGTGGTAGAGAATGCAAATAGCCAGTTCTTTGTGGAAGTCAAATGACTAAAACATAACACATTGACTCTGCAATGATAGCAGCTGCTGTTAGTATACTTCTGATCCAATTCAGAAGTTGTTACCTTTAATGTCCTAAATGGCTTTAAAAGAGAAACCTGTTTGTCTAAGATCATCCTCTGAGGCTCTATTCAGGGGTATATTGGCAAAGTCCAGAAAGCTAGCAGGTTTGCGAGACATGTAATTTTTGATGGTATCTCCATTAGGGAACTCCCATGAAACATTTGTGTGAACAACTTGGAAATGGACTGAAGCACGGACAGTGGAAGAATGGACTGTTAAGGTTGCTGAATTAACCCACATCACCACATTAATGTGGATTCTAAAGGATAAGCCAATTGAAGATTTTTTGCAAGATTAGAAACTGTTTAAGAACTTTTTGAGCATTAAGAAGTCTAACAATGTAATAATCTGTGGTTTTGGTTATTAGTAGGTTTAGTAAGATTATTTAGTTGGATCTGTAATGGTAGAATAACATTTTTTCCAATCTCATTTGTTTTTCTTTTCATTACAGTTAAGATTGAGTGAGCAGAACCCTACTGTGTTTTAGTTACGTGTTTTTCTTCTTTCCTTTCCTTTCCTTTCTCTTTCTTCTCTCTCTTTCTTTATTTTCTGTATGTATTTTCTGAATCTATGTAATTTTGATTTTGATTGTATATTAGATTGCTAGTGGTAAAAATAAATCAATAAATTAGAATAAATTTGTGTGGTCATCCTATTGTGTAATTTAAATGGTGGGTTTCCCCTAAGACTTGGCTGTTTTTGTTTGCCTTCATGTGATTAACATTCAGGGGTAGCTGTTTTGTTTGAATTCACCTGATTAATTTGGTGATTAATTTGGGATGGAGTTTGGGGGTTGGGCCAGGAGATGTTAGTTATGCATGATTAAGTAGTCAGTGTAGGATCTTGGCTTATTGTTGGTTTTAGGTGAATTATTCATCATTTATTTATATATGTTTATTTATATATTTATATATATTGATCATGTATCATTTGCTTTAGTTTTTACTGTGCAAGGAGACATGGGAAGGATGTACATTGGGCTCTTCATGTACACAGGATCCATTCCGGACCCCCTCCCCTCATAAGGCAAAAAATTCGGGACCTCAAGTCCTGTTTGTTTCAATGGCTGCATGCTCTGCATGCATTGTGGCATGTACGCCACAGGCGTACGCACCATTGTAACTTCTATCACTTGCCATACATGTAAGCTTGAAGCCACATATGGTGCTTAAAGCAGTATAACCTTTAAAGCAGTGGTTTTTAATCATTTTGGAGCCATGGCTCCCTTTGATAGTGTGATAAAGATTGTAAACACAATTACCAAATTAACCAGAAGGTAATAGGATTTTTCAATTACTTTTGCCACAATTTTATGGACTTCCTAAAGCCCATCCATTAAGCCTAGTCTAGGGAACTGTGAAACACAAGTTAAGAACCCTTGCCTTAAAATAAATGTAGAATGTGGATACATAGTCTCTCCTAGGTGGGATTGTACCTTCAGTGAAAGAGTAACTTCATCACCTGGGGTTATTTCTCCATCCAGCAATGGCTCATGAGGCTCAGATGGCTGCAGTGGCCAAGAATGTCTTTTTTTTTCCCCAGTGGGTTTGCTAACTATGGTTCATGGTTTTAGTGGTTCCTAACCAACTGATTGGATTATTGTATTGTGTTATATAGTGGGCTAAGCTTGAAGATGATCTGAAAGCTTTAGCTCTAGTATGCTCTAGTATGTAGCTCTAGTATGAAGTTAGACTGCCAGAATTATAATCAATATAGCTGGCAAAATCTGAAAGAGCTGCATGTTCACAACTGAGCCCAGTCCAAGGTACTGATGCTCACACTCAGTGCTCCAAATTGGACCTAAATATTGGCAGGTACATCTTTTCTTATATCACTTTGCCTGTAGCTTGAAGTTATTCATGGAGGCTTTTCAGTAGAGGTATATTATGTGTCAACATGGTAAAGAACCTTTGTGGTTATATGGCACCCAGATTGTCTATCAAGTTGGATCTAGTTGTGCATTGGTGGAGAGTTATTTTCAGTGCCAGCTCAAACCAAGCTGTGGGGATTTATCACTTAACTTACCACTTTTACACTAGGGTGAGGCTCTGCCTAAACATCCCTTGCCACCAATGTGAAGACTTCCACAAATCTTATGGTTACCACCAAACATGAGGGCTTTTATTTGTCCCCTCCTGTGCCATCAATGTAAGGACCATCTTCTGTCCTACTGGGGCTGCTAACTCTGAGGCCTCCTAGATTTTGCCCTCAAGGTAATTGTGAAAGATATTATAAAACGTATATCCCCACCAGACACCACCCCTCCCTGTTCAGTGCTGCTACCTTGCCTGAATTGAAGCTTTCTAACATATGACATTTCTGGGGGCCAAAAATGCATAAATATGAAAACGATACTATATTAACAGCTCACACTCTCTTACACACTCCACTCTTAGCTAATTCAGACTCTTCACCACTCATTAATTCCTAAACCTCCCTGATTCATTCTCTTAACCAGGGGTAGGCAACCTTTTTGAGCCGGGGGCTGGGTTGCTGTCCCTCAGACCATTGGCGGGCCGAAGCACAATAAATAAATAAATAAATAAATAAATAATATATTTTTTAAAAAAATTAAAAATATATATGCATGCACACTCTCTCAGCCCCAAAAAAGCCATGGCAAAACCCCTGTGGAGATTTTGCCAAGAAAACCCCAAGAATAAGTAATAACAACAATAATCAATATCATCATGGTGGGTGGTGGCGGCGACGGTGGGGGGTGCATCTGGCTCCCAGGCCTTAGGTTGCCTACCCCTGCTCTTAACCCTAATATTCCAATCACTCACTCCTCCATCCTCTCTAACTACCCTGTCACTGACCTTCATTCACCAACCTCATTCAAATCACCTTGGACATTCCACTAGTTGGCACTCTCTCTCAGCATTCCAGTCTCTCACCCCCTCCTGACAACTCCTGTCACCTCTAATCTAAGACACAGTGCATACATACCCAAATTACCTTAAGATATTCAAATAAAAATCCACCAAACAGTGATACCTTTATTGGCCAACCAAAATACACAATATACTTGTTGCATTTTGGTTGGCCAATAAAGGTATCGCTGTTTGGTGGATTTTTGTTTGAATTTGTTAAATGGCCAACACAGCTACCCCTACACGTTACCTTAAGATATATCAAGCAACATTTTGCATCAGAAGTCCATGATATCATGCAAGATTTTTCAAGCTATCTGAACTGGGGGCCCACATTCAACTTTTTTGTAACATGCAAAATACCAGTACTATGTTTGTGTCCATTGGCTACATTTTTTTCTTTGTTTTCTGGAAATGTGCCATGGCTTGCAAACTAGCAATGGTCCACAAGTCACTACTTTGAGGAGCACTGTAATAAATGTTTGTCAGAGACTGTAGAATATTTTAAAATTGTGTAGTAATTTGTGGAGAGTTTGTAATTTAGAGTGCCTCCTTACCTGGGAGATGTAGCTCTTTAACCTTCTGTAGCAGCTGAAGACACAGTTGGCTCAAGTCCAAAAAGACCTTTTGTGGCCATGAGCCTTAAAAAACACTTACTGATGTTATCAAAGGAAGAAACCCAGGCCTTTGTGGCTACAGAAAATCTAAAAACATTTGTCAGCTGGATAGTCTAGTAATCCTCCTGGCTCCTCTTCTTTTGCCTTTACTCTGCTTTTGGTTTGCTCTCAAATTTAGAAATCACTGCTTTGTGCTACTTGAAAAGAGTGAATATGTTTACAGTTGTGCTCAAGGTATACTGGTAGTATAACTTTGCTCTCTTAGAGAAAAACTGTACTGTACAATAGACCAAGGGATGGCAAACCTCAAGCCTGTATGATCTGCTGTGTATTTGGCAAGAAACCTGAGATTCTCCAAACGAAGTGAGTTGCAAAACTTAACAAAACTTCTAACAAAGCTCTTTTTTACAAAGTCTTTTTATGCCATATAGACTCTTTCCCTCCCCCCTTTGTGTCTACTTTCTAACTGGAACATTTTTTAGTAGCATCAGCCTGGTGAGGAGGATGGAGGTGGGTTGGAAAAACACAGATTTTTGAGTTTCAGCTGCCTATCTGCAGTAGCATTGCAATAAAGCTTGAGCTGGAAAGAATAGGACTCTACTCTAACTGATCTTATAGTAGCCTGGTGAGCCTGCCAACAGCAGACAAAGGAAACAGCAGCTACCTCCTGAATCCTTTATTGAGCATGTGTCAACACAGAATGAAGAGAAAAAGGGAGAGCAGATAAGTCTGATTCACCACCTATCTCCAGCATGTTAAAAACAAAGCAAGTCTGACCATCAAAATGTTTTCCAAAATGGAAATTGTAGAAAAAGTGGAAGCTGGTGAAAGGAAAAGTGATCCCTGAATACATTTTGGAAAAAGACTTCAAGTGTTTTCTAGAATGTTCACAATATTTTTGTTTATCTAAACAGAGCTTAATTGACCTAGTTGTTTCATTTCACATGTTCATATAGTTAAGTTTGAATAAAAGTTTACTGAAACACATTGACCTTCTCTCTTCTTTGTGTTGTAGATACCTAGCCCTGCTTTTTCCATATTGAATGCCAGGTCAGTGAATGGAGAAACATACAGTTGGCCCTCTATTTTCGTGGGGGATCCATTCCGGACCACCCCCCACAAAACTTGCCAATATTCAAGCCCCATAGGCTCGAATGAGGCATGCACCTGCAGGGGCTTACACCATTTATCTTAGAGGAGGTCACCCCTCTGTGAATATTTAAAACTGTGGATCTCAAGTCCGTGAAAACGGAGGGGCGAGTGTACTTGTTCCTGGATGAACATGCCAACCTGCCTAATATTACAGAGAATTAGTTAGATGAAGGTGGGTGGGTGGGTGAGGGTTGTTGACCTCTCCTAGCTTTGTCCATCTGGATTTTCAGTACAGCAGCAGGTGAGGCCTGTGGGGTAGATGGGAAGGCAGAGCTGCAGTGGTCTATCAGGATTCTGTTTTCCTCACCAGATACTCCATTCCACAGTCTGATTAGAATGTATGCTTTTGAAAGTGGGTGGCCAGGATAGATTAAGGATCCTGTTGGTGTACCATTCACCCATTTTGTCTCCTGTGCTTTTTAATATATATGTGGAATGCTGAGAGAGATCATCCAGAGTTTTGGGATTTGATGTCACGAATATAGTGATGACACCCAACTGCCTTCTTTTTATGTGATTCCAAGGATGCTGTTTTAGTACTGAATAAATGTCTGTGGTCTGTGGACTGGATGAAGACAAATAAATTGAAAATTAATCCAGAAAAGACAGGGATACTTCTGGTCAGTCAAACAGCAGATCAAGGAATAGGGACTCTGCCTATGTTGGAGAGGGTTACATTCCCCCTGAAATTTCAAGCCCTGCAGCTGGGTCTTCCCCTATTCTCTGAGACTGGATGCCTAGGTTTCAGCAGTGGCCAAGAGTGTGTTTGCACAGCTAAAACTGGTGTGCCATCTGGGCCTGTTTCTTGAGTTGTCAGCTCTGGCTACAGTGACACATGCCTTGATTACATTCCATACAAACTTGCCAGAGTTTTAAATTAACCAAGAAGGGATTTCTTTCAGTCTTACCCACATCACAGACTCATTTGGTGAGTATATAAGGGAAAGCCTTCTCAGTGGCTGCTCCCAGCCTCTAGAATTCCTTTCCAGGAGAGGCTAGGCTGGCTGCCTCCTTGTTCACCTTTCGCAGACAGGCAAAGGGCTTTTTGGTTAAGCAGGCTTTTTAATGTGTAAGCAAGGATGCTTCTTATTAGGATGTGTTATCTATCTATCTATCTATCTATCTATCTATCTATCTATCTATCTATCTATCTATCTATTATTTACATTTTTGTATGCCTTTTAAATTTTAAACTTTTTGATCTGGTGGTTTTTAATTTTTTAAAAAATGTTAAGTTCTTTAAATTGATTCTTTTTTGGAGCCACCTTGGGTTCCACTCTAGGAGAAGGTCAGCATAATGATAATAATAATAATATTTTTTTATTTATAACCCGCCTCTCTGCTCGGCAATCAGGGCAGCGTACAACAAATTAAAAAGGCAACAGTTAAAACATTCCTTGCTCCCACACCCTAGCCCTCCCACCCCTTAAAACTAAATTAAACTACCATAGAATTAAAATCAAGTTAACACACTTGAAATACAATAAAATCAATCCCAGCAAATGTATCGTGGTGGCAGGAGGGGTAAGTGGAAGATCACATCCAGTTTGCTGGGCGGTTATTCCGGGAAGGCCTGCCAGAAGAGATCTGTCTTTACTGCCTTTTTAAAGGCAGCAAGAGTGGTAATAAGATGGATCTCATCCGGCAGGCCGTTCCAGAGTCTGGGAGCATATAAATGAAACAAACGAATAAATATGTTATGCCGCTGGTACCAAATTTTCTGTAATGCCACGAACATAGCATTGAATGAATCATACCACTGCAGTTAGAATTAAAGACCATTCGTTATCTGAGTAGATGCTGAACACAGTAAAAAATATTTAACTGAGTTGGGTTCACAGTGTTTCTGTACAAAAATTGGTTCATTGTTACCCCAAGTTTTCTTCACTTCAACAGTCTATTGTGTGGAATGGGGAATCATTGTGAAATACTTGGAATACAGACATCATTGCAGATCTGTTCAAATCTCCCAACAATCTACCTGTAGATTTCAAATTGCCTTCTATAATGAGCTGTTCTTTCTGGTACAGTTTGAAATGCTTCTGGAATAGTTTGGAAAGAATGTTTCATTGTAGGACGTATGCATATATGAACATTCTCTCACCACTGGCCACATCCTGTTGCACATATGGGATGCTTCTGCTTTTTGTTTGACATAAATCACACACTGTTGTTGCTATAAAAACAACCAGAACTTAAAAACTCATTGGTCTCATAGTTTTCTGGATTGTGGCTGTTGTATATTTTAATGGTATTTGTACACTTGTCCTTTACAGACAAAACAGTATCTGATCTTTCTGTATGACATTTGACAGGTTTAAGATCCTAGAAAGAAAAATTATTTAAACAAATAGTCTTTCCATTTTCCGGTGTGAAAGACAGCTAGACTCTGTTATCTACTTTCATTTCTTTCTGCTTCTTCAAATTTATCTTTTCTGTCACCTGAACGCTTATTTAAACAATATCCAGGATGTCTTGTGTTCCCTTGTGTTTGTTTCCTTGGTTCCTTTTCATAGCTGATCTTACTTATGTATTTTAATTTGGAGGTAGGAGGTCCCTTGAATGTATTTGTATCAAATTGTAGGAGAGGTTTCTGTTAAACTATAAAATCATCTTATGCTTTTAATTTTTTTTAGACCTTTACATTAAAAAATAGTGTTGGCTATCTTATAGTTTAGAGGGTTTTTTTTATTTCCTGTCATTTTACACATTAATATTTTTGTACACGTAATATTTTTATACTTTGCAATGTTCTGTAATGGAACAGGCACATAAACTTATCCATCTGAACATGATGCTTCAGGGTGGTGACTCAACTCCATGCTTTCTTTGATGTGGGATGGCAATTGGTTCACTTCTCTGAACTTGAAGGGAGTTTACATCCACATTTCTGTGGTCATCTCACCAATGGTTTCTTTTGTTCACAGTAGGCAAGCAAGCCTGCTGGTTCCAAGTTCTCTCCTGCGGTCTCAGCACTGCTCTCTTTTTCTTTACAAAGGTCATAGCAATGGTGACAACTGTTCTGTGGTAGCAAGGTGTTGTCCTTTACCTGTATATAGATGACTGGTTGGTTGTTGCTTCCACTAGGCGACAGCCTCTACTGGATAAAGATATTGCTTTGTGCCTTCTCAAGCAACTGAGCCTTTTCCTGAACCCTTTCCTGAGAAATTTCTTTTGGTTCCCACTTGAAGGCCTAGGCTGCTGGCTGGGCAGCAGGTGGCAGGAGGGCAAAGCAGCAGGAGGGAAGGGTGAGTGAGACAGTCTAATGCTGTCACCACTGCCACTTGGCAGCTCTTTCTGGGTCTGGCTGGGTAGGCAGCTGACCAGGTGGGAGGGAAGGGAGATGGGGCAGACTGCTGCTGCTATTGCCACCACCTGACATCCTTTTCCATGGCTGGCCTGGTAGAAAGGTGAGGTGGCAGCAGCAGGGAAGGGAGGGTGGGGCTGTCTTCTGCTGCTGTTACTGCCACTGCCACCCAGCAGTCTTTTCTGGGTCTGGTTAGATGGGCAGTTAGCAGATGGAAAGGTGAGGCAGCATGAGGGAGAGGCAGTCCACAGCTGCTGCTGCCACCCAACAGCCCTTTCCATGAGTTACTGCATGGGATGACATCAACCCTAGTGATGCCACTATTCCCAGATGGCTTGCCTGAGGGCAGGGAAATGTCTAATTAACCATATGTAAGCTGCTCTGATAGCCTTTTGACTGAAGAGCGGGGTATAAGTACTTCATCATCATCATCTGCATTGAAGACCATCTCTTGAATTGCTTGTTCAGTTATTTCTCACATTGTTTACCCTGCTCATCTTCTTAAGATACATGTAGTACAAGGAGAACATGCACCCAGAGTTGCATATCTGATGTTTCAGTGAACATATTCATGCATGTCTGTATGGAAAATGTACTGCAAGAGGTTGATTTTGGGCCTTTGCAGACTGCCAGAAATAGTGCAAATTGAGTCCACTTTAATTGCACTGACTCAGTGCTAGGGAATCATGGAAACTGTACTTTATTGTGGCACCAGAGCTCTCTGACAGAGAAGGCTCAATGTCTCAGAAAAAAAATACAATTCCCATGATTCCTTAGCACTGAGCCAGGACAGTTAAAGTGATCTCAATCTGCACTATTTCTAGCAGTCTGCAAAGGCTGTTTGAATGTTTAAATCTTGATTTGCATATTTGTTTGTTAAAAAGATGAGGATCTAATACTTTTCTGTCTTTTAAAAAAATAAACACATATTTTAAAAGTTGCTTGCCGCAAAGAGATGCGTAGAAAGCAGGATTAAAAATTCAAGAGTAGATAAGGTACAAGGATATTTCTTATAAAACATCTCAAGTATACTTATTTCATGCTCAGTGCTTTTCCTCAGGGATACACCAAAGAATATAATCTATTTTGTATATAATCTTATATGTTAGATTAGGCAGAATTGGTCCCTCCCTTAACTTTGATCTCTTCTGTGGAATAGATTTTATTATCAGTGGCTTGCATTCTAGGATAATCTAAAAAGATGTTCTGAAGAGAAGAGACATATTCCATTCTATTTTGGTCTTTGAAATTTTAGGAGAGCACTGTTTGGACATTCCTGAGGCCTAGCAGTGCCACAGGGCAGGGAAGAGGAACTAGCCAACATGAGGTGGCAGGTTATTCAGTATTTAGTGATTCCACTTGTGTTCTGTTTCACTCTTCTTAGGTTTCCCCAATTCTTCAGAGGGGCTTTCAGGGTGGTGATGGAGAAGTGAGAACTTCCATTAGTTAAGTTGTTTAAGATCCAAGCCAGTATTTTAAATACAATGTGCACTGAATATGTTGTAATAATAGTTAGTTGAATAACTGCCAACTTGTAGCTTTTATGATGGCTGGATCAAAAGATGCTTTTTTGTATTAAGTGTTCACTGTCTGTATAAGCCACGGGTAGGCAACCTTTTTGAGCCAGGGGCAGGGTTGCTGTCTCTCAGACAATTGGGGGGGCCGAAGCACCATAAATAAATAAATAAATAAATAAATAAATAAATTTTCTTTAAAAAATTAAAAAATGCATGCACACTCTCTCAGCCCCAGAAAAGCCATGGCAAAATCTCTGTGGAGATTTTGCCAAGAAAACCCCAAGAACAAGTAATAACAACAATAATCAATATCATCATGGTGGGTGGCGGTGGAGGCGGGGGCGGCAGGACCGGCTTGGGGCCGGTCCAAAGGCCTTGCAGGGCCGCATCCAGCCCCCAGGCCTTAGGTTGCCTACCCCTGGTATAAGCCATCTTTTGTTCATTGAAAACTGTTTTATACCTCACACAAAAGCACTGCATACCCTCCCACTGTTCCAATTTGGCAAGGATAGTACTGTTCCAATTTGGCAAGGATAGATTAATAGCAATAGCACTTTGCTCTTCTATACTGCTTCATAATGAACTAACCACAATCATTCTAAGCAGTTTAGAATGTGTTAGCCAATTGTCCCTAACAAGCTGGGTACTCAATTTATCGACCTACGAAAGGATGGAAGGCTGAGTGAGCCTGGAGCCCTGCAGGTTGGAACTCACAATGTTGTGGCTGCAATAATCCTCTGCTATCTCACTTTTTCATCTGTTTTTAAAATGTCCTAGTTTTTTTCTCTTCTACTTTCCTCCTTTGTCTTCAGCTTATTTCAATCAGTGCACACTGAGTTCAAAGTGTAAAAGTAATTTATGCTCAGTTAACTTAACAGGAAGGGAAGAGAGCACGTGACAGAATCTTGTCCTTTCCAGTAGGCTCAGGCAGTGCCTCAGACTCTATGTTTTCTTTCTCACAAATAACTTTTCCAACCTTGACCACACTTTGATATTGTGTGGCCACACATGTCCTAATTTTCATTTGTGAAATGCTAGAGGGTATTGCACTGTGCTAGAAAAGTGAAACCAAATTCAAAAATAATCATCTGCTTGTGCAGGAGCTTGCAGAAGAGTGAGAACTATTATTAAGTCTGGACACTGCATCAACATTTGTGCAGACATTTCCCAAATGATGCTAATGGCTATCTGCTTGCTTGTCAGAGATTCTTAGATAAATGTAGATATATTTTTGCAAATGTGTGCTTTACCATTTTTGTTTGAAAGTAATTGAGAAAACTTTTTTTTTTTGCATCTTCTCCTATGAAAAAGAACATGTGTAAACTAAGTAAATTACAAGGTTTGATTGTTTGCTACACAGTATACAGGATTTTCACTGGCCTGTTAATAATGTAACATAATGTCAATCTGAGGTGTTAATGGTATTATTTAAGTAAGTACCATGTAGCTGCCTTAAAACATAAAGAAGCAAAATGGTTGTTAAATTCAGTCAGCCTTTTGAGTCATTATTTTAATAAATCCTTCTAAACTGTTACTATAGTTAAAGTAATACAATGCAGTGCCCTTCAAACTTCCTTTTTATGCTGTGGCTATATTTTAGAACTAAGTGCATTTTAAAGCAGAAGCTGTAAAAATGAAATGTTTTATTATTCATTATTGTTGAACAGATATTTTTGTAACTAAAATTGTCATTTACCACCATGAAAGCTTTTCTAGTAGTTATAAGCAATGTTTTTGTTAGTTTCTAGTGCCAAACTGAAAAGAAAAAAGAACTGGTTTGGTGGAACTGCCATCTATACAGAACTAGTAGCAGATAGTGAAATTAAGAAAACATCTAAATCGAACAGTTCCTCAAATCCAAAATGGGATGAACAATTGACTGTGTAAGTAGACTTTTCCCCCTAACTCTGCTTGATTTCATGCACATTGTATTCACATGTTTGGAGCCAGTTATTCAGCAGTTACAGTATAAGGATTCTTCTGATTTCCTGCTCATCTTTCCAGCACAGCAACATATATGTACACAGAAGAGCTGCTATTCTTTAATATGTTAGATGGTGATATCAGATTAAAAAATTAAAGGAGGAGTTGTACATAAATTGTATTTTTATGTAGATTTTTTTCTCTTGAAAGAATTCATTGTTAACTAATGCTATGGTTAGATCACTGAGGGCTTGAACAGAATACCAAAAATAATCCATCTTGAGACCATTTTAATTGTCCTGGCTCAATGCTAGGGAATCATGGGAATTGTAGTTTTTTTCTGAGGCATTGAGTCTTCTCTGTCAGAGAGCTCTGGTGCCACAATAAACTACACTTCCCATGATTCCCTAGCACTGAGCCAGGACATTAAAAGTGGTCTCAAGCTGGATTATTTCTGGTACTCTGTTCAGGTCCTAAATAAGCATACAAATTACACTCATAATTCACATTGGTTGCACAGTGATCCAAGTATTACTATATGGTAATGAAGTGTGAGCTATTGGGAAAGAGATTTTGATTCCTGCTATGTAAAAATAAAGAGAGATTAACAATTTTTGATAATAGACCTCAAACAGAAATCAGCATCTGATTTGATAAAGTAGCAGTCTTATTACTTTATTTTCATTTGAGCACAAACCCCAAAATCTGCATCATATGTTTGCAATTGTTTTTGCTAATGTCGTATTTACTTTCAAATTTCTTCAATTATATCAATCAAAATCAAAGGAAGTGATCTGAAGCCCAGCTTTCTTCATCAGTTGGCTTGTTTAGTCAAAAGCTGCATTATACCAATACTGTTATTTCTGTTCCCATCTCCCCCCATCTGTGCATAAAACAAAATTTTTAATTTTTTCTTAGGAGAAAACACTTGAAAAATGTATAGCATGTTGAATCATGAGATTTGTAATAATGCCACATATAATTATACATTATGAAGAAGGTTTAGCTACCTAGTCTGGAGATTTATTATGATATATTTCTGTTGATTTGGGTAGCTAAATATATATAATCAATAGCTTGGATTCAAATAGAAAGAGACATAGAATCAGAATTACAGGAGGTTGAATATATTTCTATCTATCTATCTATCTATCTATCTATCTATCTATCTATCTATCTATCTATCTATCTTTTAAAAAACTGATAAAAGAGAATAATCAAACAATTTACAGAGAAATTATTCAATATATGGTGTGACTCTGCCAGGGATTTGGACCAGTCATGATCTGCAGATCCATAACTTGTGATAAAATCTGAAATAGTCTAGTTAGTCTTTGTCACTGCTTTTCATTTCTTGGCCACTTACAACAAAGGTCCAGTGCAACCAATTGACAAATGACAACCCCCTAAGAGCAGGGGGCTGTTTTAAACTTCTTAGCTTAATTGCTCTTCTTCAGACTGATGAGATTCACTGTGGCACGTTGAGGAATTTTTCCTCTTGGCATCCTCCTAGTTCTCACTACCTTCTGTAATCCAGCATCAGTCTGATTTCTCTGTTTTCCCAATTTCCTTCCACTCAGGCTTCTTGTTCCCCCTGTAACTGCTCCCACAAGACCACTAGGTCCCTTCTATTCCTTCTTTCCTGCCTGTTCCAACTTCCTTAGGTTCCTTCCTTAGGTTCCTCTCAAGTCACTGTCCTAGTCCTCTTTCTCTCTCCACTATTCATGTTTTTCTACTTATTTCTGCCAATGTATTCCCCCCACCCCGCAACGTGCTCCTCTCTTTCCTGCTTACTTGGTCTTCCCTCTATCCCATCTACAATCATTTCTTCCACTTCCTCGGTCAGCATCCCCCTCTTCCTTCCTTCATTCTCTGTTCCTGGTATCCTCTCACCTCCAAGCTTTATTCCCACTCTGTTCTTTGTTGGCTTTGTTCCTGCCTCTTCCCTCCCCATGTCCTTTGTTCCTCCTTGCCCTTCTTTGTTCCTCTCACCATATTCACCTCTCCTTCTCCACATCCATCCTCCCATCAGTCCTGCTTGATTTTCTTTCTTTTGATTTCCTGGTCTTCCTTCTCCATCTTAAATTTCCCTATCCTTCCTTCCTTCCTTCCTTCCTTCCTTCCTTCCTTCCTTCC
>CM034706.1:36707850-36727176 GCA_020142125.1 Phrynosoma platyrhinos | reverse complement strand
ACCATGCGGCTGAACACTGAAGCCGCACTGGTATCTCTTGCTTTGCTGCTGGATGCTGGTGATTCCTGGCCCCTTTCTGGGTCGTTTCTCCAGGCCAGGTAAGTTGGTCAGGTGTGGGCTACAGTGGAGAGCACCCTGAACTCCCCCCCCAATATATGGTTTAAATATATTTGAAAAATGTAGTTCCAGGACCAGCACCTCAGTCTACATTTCTAGTATATCTTCTTTTTAAACAAGTACAGTTATCCCTCTGTATTCATGGATTCCTTATCCATGGATATATACTCTCCAAGAAGCAGATCTTGATTTTGTCATTTTATATAAGGAACACCATTTCTATACCATTGTATTTCATGGGACTACAGCATCCACTGATTTTGGTATACACGGCAGGATAGGGTGGAGTCCTGGAACCAAACTCCAGTGGATACCAAAGGCCCACTGTAAATATAATCGCACCTGTTCCTCTTCTTCCCTCCTCACCCCTGGGCCTTCAGCTGTCTCTGGAGAGGCAGCTGTAGGTCCAGGAAGGCAGGGGGAAGAAGTCCCACCCTAGAAGTCCTGCCCCCAGAGGGTAACACCCAGTGCTGGGAGGCTTTTTAGTTTGGGCACTCAGCTCCTAAAAGGTTCGCCATCACTGCTATAGTGAATGAGAGTGCTATATTTTCAAATTATTAACTAAGATTTGGGGGTGGGGGAGAGAAAGGGAGAGGAAGGGGAAGGTTACTGTCATTACATTTGAGTGATAGTTTTTTACTTTAATTTGATACTGTATTTTGCAGTGATTTATGATAACTGGATATCTCCTCCCCAAAGATTTTAAGTATTTTCTTGATTTTTTGTTTTTAATTTAAGTAAAAATATACTGTTCTTGATTTGGTTGCAAGGAAAGCCTGTTCCTAGCTTTCTGGCCAGTGATCTAAGAAGTTGGGCAAATAATCAGCCACAGTCTTTCTTCCATCACAGGCAGATAAATCTTTGTAAACTTTAAGTGGACTTAGAAGTTCGGATACTTCATGTCATTGGAGCTGTATTTCTTCTCTACTGCCCCACTTGTGTAAGGACTTCCACAAGATTCCAGTTCCATCTTGTTCTCCTTACATGTAAATCTGGTGGAGGAAGTCAGCCAAACTGAAGATTTGGGCTGAATTATTATTATGCAGATTATGCATTCCTCTGCAATTTCTGTTATTTGTCTGAGATAGACTATGAAACTTTGGAACTAATGTCTGGAGGTAATAATTTTTGTAGATTAGGGAAAATTAGGCTGAGATCTAATTTAGACAGAACATTAGTGTTGTAGATTGGAAAACTGACTGCTCAAAATGGACATATGCGACACCTTAGGTGGAGTTGTACTCCCTGAAAGATAATATGTACAATTTGGGAGCTCGTTTCTGCACTAATTGGGGAAGCAGAAGTGTCTGCAGTGACCAGGGGTGCTTTTTACGGTGGAGGCTGGCATACTTGCTGTACCTCTCTCTGCACATTACAGTAAGCAATGGAAATAAGTTCTGTGTCTGCAGATAGAGCTACAGCTGCTGTGTGTAAGGCAAGATGGCAAAATCATGTGACTCAGATGCTATGCCAGCAGCTTTGGTTCTTCTTCATGGTCTTTGTGATTCACATAAATGGGTTAGCCTGCACCTGCACAGTGCATCTTTTGGAATTTTCTAAAGCATTACATAAACATTTTGGTGGTAGCCCCACCCACCTCCAGTACCCTTCCCACCAGAACAACCAGTTCCTTTCTGTCTGCCAGCACAGAAGCATCAATAGAAACTGCAATCATTGGATTGATTTCACCAGTCTTTGTAGGCCTTCTTTGGCCTGTTCAGTATGAGGAATGAGCCTAGTTCTTTGGTGGTAGTTATATTGCTGATGTTTAAGGCTACAGTTGCTTTTCGGGCTATTTCTCAAGCTCAGAATGTGTCAGAATCAGTAGGTGCAAAGCAAAATCTGTATTGAGACTGAAGAGATCTATATCCTCTCCGCTGTGTCAACAGTCACTTTGGTCTCAGTCCAGATCTTGCTCTGCTTCTACTGATTTTGACTCATCCTCAAGGCAACCTTTCCCCTTTAAGGGCCGAGGGACTTCAGCTCCCAGAAGCCTCAGCCATGTTGGCCAATAGCTCTTGGGATTCTGGGAGCTTAAGTCCCTCGGCCCTTAAAGGGGAAAGGTTGACTACCCCTGCTCTAGGAGATTTCATCAATCTTGATTCCCTTGGTACAGGGGTAGGCAACCTAAGTCCCGGGGGGGGGGGGGGGGGGGGCCGGATGCGGCCCCCCGAGGCCTTTGGACCGGCCCAAGGCCAGTCCTGCTGCCGCCGCCGCCACTGCCCACCATAATGATATTTGATTATTGTTGTTATTACTTGTTCTTGGGGTTTTCTTGGCAAAATCTCCACAAGGGTTTTGCCATGGCTTTTCTGGGGCTGAGAGAGTGTGCATACATATTTGTTTTATTTTAAAAAATAATTTTTTAATATTTATTTATTTATTTATTTATTTATTTATTTATTTTTGGTGCTTCGGCCCCCCAATTGTCTGAGGGACAGCAACCCGGCCCCCAGCTCAAAAAGGTTGCCTACCCCTGCCTTGGTACTTTCATCCTCATCCTCATATGTTTTCATAGGTGGAGATATTCCAGGTTGAGCCCCATGGATTCCCTATATTCCCAATATGGAAACTCTCCAGCCTTATATAGTCACTATTCATAAGCTTATGATTTTCCTCATACTTGCTACTCTCAGAATAAGCTTGCTCACAATATCATTGGGATTGTAAGTATTCTGACTCATAACTGGGAATGTATTTCAGTGGGCCCATCAGCCCAGTCTGTTATTCATCAGGAGATCCCATTGATGATGCATCAGGAGCCTGTCTTGTCTAGAGCCTAAGCCAGGGGTAGGCAACCTTTCCCCTTTAAGGGCTGAGGGACTTCAGCTCCCAGGATCCCAGGAGCTATTGGCCAACATGGGACTGTTGGCCAACATGGCTGAGGCTTCTGGGAGCTGAAGTCCCTCGGCCCTTAAAGGGGAAAGGTTGCCTACCCCTGGCCTAACCAGTCTAGTCTGCACCAGAGCACTCCTCTCAAACTGTTCAGCTTTAAACTGCTGCTTGCTTCATCTGTTCATGTGGAGGTTCCTGTTGTGACTAGGGTTAATCAACCTTTCCCTTTGGCTACCTCATCCTCTGATTCTGGATCTGATTCTGATTTGGTCATTTCAATACAGAAGTCTCCTCTAATGTTGTTAAGTGCTATTTCTTCACCCATTCCAAATAAGCGTTAGAACCCCTCCTCTACAAGCCGGTAATTGGTATATCTGGACTTGAAGGACATTTACTTCTACATTTCAGTTAAGTAATATCACCAATGGTTTCTTTGCTTCACAGTAGGGAAGCAAACCTACTGGTTCTATGTTCTCCCTTTTGGTCTCTGCATTGTTTCCTGTGTCTTAACAAAGGTTATAGGGGAGGACACTCACCAGTAGCAGCATCAGCAGCAGCAACACCAACAGCCAGGCCCGGTTGGGGCCCTCCAGGGAGGCGGAGCCAGCAATAAGGCGGCATAAAAGCAGCTGAGGAGTCATATGCATGCAGATAATGTTGGGCTACATGCTGTCTACCATGCTGGTCACACATGCATGCCTGGCAGATTTCTCAGTTTGATCCACTTAGAGATCTTACCAAGAAGTGGCTCACCAGTCCAAGGACTGGCCAAAGCAGCATGCCTTTCTTTCTTTCTGAACCTCAAGTGGTTGTCACAATGGGTGCTTCGTTAAAGACCCTTCATATCAATGCCCTGGAGCTGTTAGGGATATGGAAGACATTAAACTCTCCTACAAGGCGAGGATGGTGCAAGTATTGACCGATAACACTACCATCATGTACTGCCTCAACAAGCAAGTGGGTGTATAATTACTCTCCTCTGCCTCACAGAATAATTCTAGGATTGGTGCATTGCCAGAAATGTTGTGATCATGACAGTCTATATTTTCAGGGAAGACAGTGGAGCTTGGAATTTAGCCCAACTTTATGGGAAATCTTTTTAGCCAGTGACTACCTGCACTTTGATGGGATGTGGTGGCTAAGCAGTTAAGACGCTGACTCTGATGATTGCAAGATGGGCAAGTCAGCAGTTCAAGACTCAAGTGCCACGTGATGAAGTCCCAGCTTCTGCCAATCTAGCAGTTCAAAGCATGCAAGTGCAAGTTGATGAATAGGCACCACTTCAGTGAGAATTTAACAGTGTTCTGTGCAGTCATACTAGCCACATGATCACTGAGTTGTCTTTGACAACTCTGGCTCTTTATCTTAGTAATGGAGATGAGCACCACCTCCTGCAGTTGGACACAACTTGACAACCTTGTCAAAGGAGAAACCTTTACCTTTTTACCTGCACTCTGTGGTTGCTTTCTTGGAAGGCTGCCTTCCTGATAGGAATCATGTCTGCTGGATGGGCTGGTGAACTCTGTGCTTTCCATATGGACCATCCATACCTGAACATCCACCCGATTGAGTTGTTTTGAGACATGACATTGTCTTCTTACCTAAGATGGTGTCTGCTTTTCATTTCAGCCAGCACATTATTCTCCTGGCTTTCATGCAGAATCCCATTTCTAGATGTGCTGAGGGCTTTGCTTTTTATGCTGACAGGACTTCGGCTTTTCAGACTTCACAGAGACTCTTTGTGTGCTACTCTTTGGCAAAGAAAGGACTGCCTGTTTTGTCTCAGTGCTTCTCAAAGTGGGTAGTGATGGCTGTCCTCACAAACTGGCTTGGAAGGTCTCTCTGGCTCAAATTTATGCCTATTCCACATGGAATGTGGCCATGTAGCCATGTTTTTGTTTTCTTGGCCGGTGTGCCACTCAAGAACATTTATCAGATGGATACCTTCTCACAACCAATTACTTTTATATCTCATTACAGAGTGGACTTGAGGTCTCGAGCTGGTACTACATTCAGGAGATCTTCTTCCATATCTTGACTGTATAATTTATGTTTCAGGACAATTCTCTGTTCTGAAACTTGGTTTTATATAGGGCACTGAGATTTCAGATTAATTCTGTCTTCTGGAATTTGTTATGGATTGATTTTACCTTGTATAGGTAGAGAGTGTTATGCTCAACTTTGATGTGTTGAAATGATTTGATGTTTTGTAAACTACTGATTTGTTTGCAGTGACACTCTTACCATCTGCTTGTGTAGCTTGCTGCTCTCTCATTTGTGTGAATCACAGAGACCATGAAGAAGAGACACGTTGTATACCTGTAATAGTAGTTTTTTGCCTGTCCTCCCCTAATTATCTCCTCTCTGTCCTTTGGATTGCTGCATTGACATCCATGGAACTGGCAGTTTTGGCAGGAAGCTACTATATAGGTTTGGAGGGGGTATGACTACTGCCATAACTTTTGTTATGTTTTAGAAGATTCTGAAAGATGCACTGCACAGGTACAGGATAAGCCATTTGTGTTAGTTCACAAATGACCACTTGAAAAACTACAGTTACAGGTATACAACCTGTTCTTACTGAAACACTTCTGAACCAATTTTAAAGTGCTGATTTTTACCTTTAAATCCTCTAATGCTTTAGGACCAAGATAACCAAAATGTTGGAGGACCATTTGTATCTGTATCAGACTGTATTTTAAGATCCTACTTGCCTACCCTTAGGGGCACAAGGCCTTTTTTTGTAGTGGCCTCATGTTTCCTGAAAGACTTTCTGTTTTGTATCATGCATTTAGGAGAGCTCCCAAGAAAAGCCAATGTTGTTTTTCATTTGTTTTATTGGGCTGTTATTGGTTTATACCTGTACTTTTTTTGTTACAATTTAGTATTGTCTGGGCTACGTGTTAGCTATTATTGCTATTTTTCATTCATTTTATTTATTATTTCTGTTTTTATTATTATATTGAATTTTCTATTTTAAGCAGTCTTAGAAATATTTTAATAAAGTAATTAAGTTGGTTGCATAAAATGTTTAGTTACTTATATCTCAGGTTTGTTTTAAATTGGGTGCCAAGGCTGAAGATTGGGTTTGAAATGATAATATCTGGATTTTTCTTCCATGTTTTAACTAAACAAAAATAATCAAAAGCAATTGTGTTTTAAGATAATTCTGTAATATATCATTAATTGAAAGACTCCATTCACATGTGCTGTGGTAGTTTGGGTCTGTGGGACTTGTATGATTAGACTGCATATAGTGAAAGTGCAGTTGCCCCTTCATTCTCGCAGATTTGAGATCCATGTCCCTCGCCTATCCACAGACAGCGAACAGAGGGGCACAAAATGGGGTGCACGCCTCTATTCAAGCCTATGGGGGGGGGGCGGAATGGGTCCAAAACAGAATGCGGGGGGCGGAATGGGTCCAAAACGGATCCCCTGCAAGAACGGAGAGTTGACTGTATTTAGATCTTCTTTCTGGACTTCTTTAGGGGTTGCCCTTCATCATTTTATGTTATGGTTGGGCGATATAAATAACAGGGTGCCAGAAAAAAATACAAATTTTTAATAACCACTTACTAAAGGTTTACCTAACAAAAGATCAAAGAATTAATCTGGGAAGGATGGTGTAACAATCGGAACATTGTACATATTCTGTACATTTGTCATATTTTGTGTATCTGACATTTTCTTTGGTTTACTGGTTGGGTGGAAGATTTCTGGAGATCATAAAAGTTGTTTGTTTGATATAGATTAAGAGCTAACACTTTTCCTATTAAATAATGTGAAAGTGCTCCAATAACACAACACTGCATGTTATGTTTGAGAATGTGCTACATATTTCTGATTATGAAAACAAAACAAACTCTAAACATGTTTGTCTTCAGGAATGTGACTCCACAGACCACGTTGGAATTTAGAGTTTGGAGCCATCATACTTTAAAAGCTGATGCTTTATTAGGAAAAGCCACTGTAGATCTTAGACAAGCTTTGGAAATCCATAATAGAAGATGTAAGTTACAATTTTTTTTAGTTACTCATTGTTATAAGAAGGTGTATATTTATTTTCAATGATGTGTGTTACTGTAACTTTAGCTTTCCTGTTGTAACACTTGCTCTGTGACATGCCTAACAAATAAATGCTGTTAGATCATTCTTTTTTTTTTTTTCTCAGTCCATGAGAGACAGTTCACTCTTTTCCTTAGATGACAGGTCATTTTAGATGACAGGTCATTTGGGATGATCAGGAATGGTATTTTCAATCCAGGTTAAAGGGTCAGAAACAAATGTCATATCACTGATTAATTCTCATAGGAACAAAGGGTTCTTTAACCCACCTATCCTATCCCATATTAAACAGCAGCAAGAGCTTTGCCCAGAATATTGTTCTGTCAAATATCTCATATGTTTACCACAAGTTGTTTTTTTAAAGTATGCCCCCTCCTGTGAGTAGCAACAGAGGCTCTCTCACCCTTCTGCAGCCAAGCTCATGACAACATCTGTTTTTAAAACTTGGAAAAACAGGAGTGAATAGTTGATATATGTAAGAGGAGAACATTGCCAAAGCCCTCATGAATTGGCCTGAAATTTGATGTTGGGCATAGCTTCAAGGCCAACAACCTGGCTTTGTAGTTTGGGTGCTCTTACATGAAACCTTCACTAGTATAATGTAGTAAAGGTTTGCTGACATCTGTCATGTTCAAAACATAAGGAATATTAATACAATTAAGTAAGTAGGAGCTATAGTGGGAGTAGTATAGTAGTAAGTAGGAGCTGTAGGATTCTATTTAAAAAATATGCGAGTAGAAGGCCATTCCCACAGTGTGGCATAGCAAGCTGGCTTACATTGATTTAGTCCAGGGGTAGGCAATCTTTCCCCTTTAAGGGCTGAGGGACTTCAGCTCCCAGAATCCCAGGAGCTATTGGCCAACATGGCTGAGGCTTCTGGGAGCTGAAGTCCCTCAGCCCTTAAAGGGGAAAGGTTGCCTACCCCTGATTTAGTCTATCTAGCTTAGTATTTCAAGAGCATCTGTCGTAGCTCTTCAAACTTTCCAACAGGATTTCATTCCAGCCCTACCTAGAGACGCCAGTGATTAAATTCAGAATCCCTTCCATGCATATTTTTTATCACAGAACCTCCATTTCCATGTGTTTTGTTTATCCCAGGGGCAGGCAACCTTTCCCCTTTAAGGGCCGAGGGACTTCAGTTCCCAGAAGCCTCAGCCATGTTGGCCAATAGCTCCTGGGATTCTGGGAGCTGAAGTCCCTCAGCCCTTAAAGGGGAAAGATTGCCTACCCCTGGTTATCCTGAGTGTAGGTTCCTTTCCTTGTTCTCCACATTGCAGCTCCCTGAGCCATCTGAAAAGCATCTCCAGGGAGGTCAAAATACTTGGAAAAGACATAGAATGTGACCTTAGTGGCTGGTGTGTGTGTAGATAATTTTTCTGTAATAAATGTTTTCTTTTTTCTGTTGATGATTGTTGTGTGGGCTTATTAGTCTTCTGTAGATCAACCACTGATATGAAATGTGTGCCCTAGATAATTGAACTAAACCACTAAAGGAGAGGTTTTTAACCTTAGCTTCAAGGATACCTAGGGCTCCATGGATAGGCTTTAGGATGTCTGTAAAGAAGATACAAAAACATTTTTTTAAAAAAAATCTTCTTGTTACTTTACATTTTTCTTTTCACAGTAAATTTTAAGGTAAAAAGTAGTATTTTTCAAGTATTCATTAGACATTATTTTTGTTCATTCCAGATTAATCTATCTAAAAGCAATAATTTTTCAGTGCAATAAAATAAACTGTATACAAATTTTTGATGTATATATTCATGTATATTTTTGGGGAAGGATTCTGTAGGTTTCATCAGATTCTCTAAGGGGCTCTTAAACCCTAAAAGGTTAAGAATCACTTTACGAAAAGATCTCTGTTGTCTGGATAACTATGTTAAAATAGTTCATTCTTAAAATTTGGGTGAAGGATTCTAAAGACTGTTAAAATGTACATAATTAAGTATTGTTAGTCTATTTTTTTAAAGTGTCAAATATTTTATGCTGAGTAAGTCTTTACAATATATATTTTTCCTTTGTAGTAGAAAGAGTCAAAGAACAGTTGAAACTCTCACTGGAAAACAAGAGTGGCTTGGTGCAAACAGGAGAATTGATAATAGTGCTTGATGGTTTGGTGCTTGAACCAGAATCCCTTACAAACCACAGTTCATTAGTAACCAGTAAGTTAAACTTTGGAAATCATTAATAAACAGTAAGTTATCTTTGGAAGTTATCAAACTTAGCCTGAGAAGAGGAATTTAATTTTCTTTCTTAATGTTTAGTAGAAGTCCAGCAAAATGGTGACGCTTTACATGAAAACAGAGAAACATCTGCAAGAACCACTTCCAGGTCAGATTTCTTCTGAAGACTACTGTTTATGTTATTTTCATTATGTGAATGTAATAAAAATCTAATTTGCAGACTCTTTTCAACATCCACTGAGGAAGTTCTGGATTGAGAGATAAAAATTCTAAGCTCCAAATGAATCACTTGTTTCAGTGGGCATAGTTTGGGAGATGTTTTTTCTTACTAATGCTTAACACCTGTACCAAATAAATGTACTCTCTAGAGCAGTTTAAACATCTGAAATAACTTTCTGCAATAGTTTAAAATTCTAAAAGATACATTTTTGAGTGTGATTGCATTTCCAAAATAAACCCTTTTTTGAAAGGTGGTCATGGGAATACCTTTCAGAAATTACCCCTGTCTAAAGATGGCAATTCTGGTATCTTTGCACTGTGTAAAAGATAATGAAAGGGTATCTAAAGTGCTGCCTTAAGATGGTTGGGGTTTGGGGAGGTGAAAAATCATTCTGGTCAAATCACTACTGTGCTGTGTGTTCTAGGTGCATTGTGCACAATTTACTGTAGGAAACATGTTTATACATATCTAGTAGAGGGCCCAGTCTTTGTTACAACCTGTTCTGGCTGAGTTACAGATTATCTTCTGAGCTACCAGTGAAAAAGGATCTGACTATAAGGAAAGGAACTGATGCTGGTTACTTGCTTTCCATCTTCAAAATGGGCATTTTTCTTCAGAGAGAAGACAGCCTTTATGCAGTATGAGGATGCATTGTATTATTTAACTGACTCCTATTCCTGGCACACAGTTTATGGCTATAGTGTGCAATGAATTATGCTGAAGCACTTAGTTATTGAGATGACATATAGAATTGCCTCAGTTCAGTGTGACAGCTTTCTTAGTGGTAGAGGATATTAATTGTTAAAACTGAAGCTATGTGTAGACAAAGCCATTCTGAGTGCACAGCTGGTTGGGAACTTAATTTTTGTATATCATTTTATAGTTTTATGACTTTTTATGAATAACTGATAAAACCTGGTAAACCCAGTATAATTTCAGTTTTTTTCCAGGGGAATGTGAAATGATGGACTCTGCTAAATGAGCAAAGGCACATTGCTAGTAGTAAATTCAGTAGAATTTATTGGCCCGTCACACATGATTTCTGTTTGCATTGCATATGTATGCCTAATGTTTTACAGAATAACAGGTTCCCACCTTAAGGGGATTTCAACTAAAAATATTAAAAACAGAGAGAGGGATGAGTAGAAAGGAGTGAACTGGGAACAATATATGATTTTGTATATGATATATATACATTGGCTTATTTCTGTCAAGGTATTGTGACTAGGGACAGTACAAATATATGTAACAAATCTAAATATATCTGTTCTTACAAGATTTCTGTATGCTTTTTTCAGCAGAATAGACAATCAAATGTCATCTTGTTCTGTAGTACAGATCTCATTCCCTATAGATGCAGTAAATGGAGACAGTGGAGACAACACACCATCTCTTCCTCATATTGCAACCAGAGCCCAAAATACACCACCACCAAAACCACTAACAAATGAGCCTGAAAGCAATCTTGGTAAGAAAAAGATGGATAGTAAAGTCCTTTACAAGAAACAGAATAACTTTAGTACTTGGCATATTAGATTAGATTTGTAGAGCTGTGGAATATTGTGGCAAGCAGAAACTCCTCATCACTCTACTAGGCAGGAATTAGACTTTGAGGGATCAACCCCCACAGCCCCAACAATCCCTTAGTCTAGTTCTTGCCTCAGCTCTGAGTAGGCTGTCTTTTAGCTTGTTCTGGCACTTCATATTCTCAGACCTTACTATTCCTTTACTGGCTTTCTGTATCTTTAAAAAAATAATAATCACAACTTACTTGACTCTTTGATGGGGAGACTACTGTTTCCATTTCCATCTCTGAAAGAAATATCTCACAGGTAAGACCAACGTTCCTTTCTCACTTGTATTCCTCAGCAATTGATATTCAGAGACATACTGACTGATATTGGAAGTAATATATAGCTCTCATGACTATTGCTCAGTGAAAAACTGGTCCTTCAGAAACTTGTCTAATCTTCTTTGTAGCCTTCAAGGTTGGTGGCCATCGCTGCAACTTATGCTACCGAACTATATATCGTATTTTCCGGCGTATAAGACGACTGGGCGTATAAGACGACCCCCCACTTTTCCAGTTAAAATATAGAGTTTGGGAAGAGTATGACTTCCAAAACTGTTGTTGTTGTTGCTGTGCAGCTTCAAGTCATTTCCAACTGATGATGACACTAAGGCAAACCTATCACGAACCTCCTTATACCCGGCGTATAAGACGACCCCCCCACTTTAACCCCAGATTTTGCAGGTTAAAAAGTAGTCTTATACGCCAGAAAATAAGGTAATTTACTTATGTTCTGTGTGGAGAAGTAATATGTATCTTTTTTTGGGGGGGACCCCAAGTTCTATTATTATTAGAGAGAAAGAAAAACGTCTCCATGTTTACTTAGTCCTTACCATGCATATTTTTGTATGCCAATAAAGTTCCTTGGGGGACCCCCACTGTTTACATCACTCCATTGTGATGTTTGTCTGTTTAGAACCATTCTCTGTTGCCTGCTCTTCAGCCAGTTACTGATCTTGTAAGACAATCTCTTCCATAACAGATTGTATTTTTTTTTTAGTAATCTTTACTTCATCTAATTCTTTGTCAAAACAAAATGTTTTGGTGTTGTCTCTCTGCAGTTAATTGTGACACATCTGTGATGGAAGCTGATAATCATTCAACCTCTGAAACTCCTATGGATTCTACGGATGCATCCATGTCTGTAGATTGCACTACAACAACAACTACTACTATAGAAACTCCTTTAGGAACAGAAGCTACTTCTAGTAACTCTGAAAGCAGCACTTCTGCAGTTCCCACCAGTGTATCTTCTGGACTTGAAAATGTTGCTCCTACAGAATCTTTATCTTCTAGTACACAAAACAGTACGGCTATAGAAGCAGCAAAACCAAGGGAATCCTCAAATGTATCTGGGGAAGCTGTAAGGCAACAGCCTGGTAATAACAGCATAGAACCTTTGCCCCCAGGGTATGTGAGCTTTGTTTTTATCAACATTATTAAAAAATTAACCATCGGGATATTACATATGCATATTAATGTACCATTTTGTATGCTTTTAATTGTACTGTTTTTTTTTTAATATTGTAAGCTGCTCTGAGTCCCAGTTTTGAGAAAAGGGCAAGATGATGATGATATAAAAATTGTACTACAATTTAGCTAGTATCCTGAAAGTGGTTCCTGTTGGCTTTGTTATGCCCATGGATACCTTTTCTGATATCTAACAAACTTGGGGAAACCATACAAGGTACCAAATATTAAAAAATGAACAAAAAGTAACTAAAGAACATACAGAGAGTAACTAGTAATTATATATGCATCTGAGGAAGTAGGCTCTATGAAAGCTCATACTCATGCTCATGTGTTTTCCATGTAGTCTCAAAGGTGCTACTAGATCCTTTTGCATACTGATTTTCTAGACTAAAACAACTAATGTCTTTATATACTAATTATATAATAAACTAAAATTACACAAACAAAAGTATCAAAGTAACTAACAGCTATATAATCATATACAGAAAATAACAGTGTTTTGTAAAACTGACTTTACTGACAAATAGTACTTACAATACCAATAATTGACTGAGCGCTAAATTGAAGTCCATGAGAAGAATTACATCTATCACTTGAATACATCACTGGTGTGTGTGCATGTGTGTGCACGCGCGTGCGTGCGTGCAGTATTTTTTTGTGTTTTCTGGGTGGTGGTGATTGTGTATATTTGGGTGTGTGTATGTGTGTGTAAGAGATGGTGAGTGCTTGTGTATGTGTGTATCTGAGAAAGGTGGTTTTCTGATTTGGACCATTGATACTGTTTCTGCTTTTTACTTGTGTTCTGGGATATGGCAGACATTTTATAAGAGTAATCAGAACATTGCCACTATTCCAGATGTCCACTGTTGCCTGTTATGTCTTTCAGAATGATTGGAAAATGGGCAATGCTATGTAGATGCTAGTAGTTTGTCCACATTGTTGAGACAATGATGCTGAAGGCTGTAGCTATGAATGAAGGATATCTCTGTTTTTAGTCTCTCTTGTTTGTTTTGCCTAGTTGGATCAGTGTTTCTACTTTACAGTTAAAACTACTTAGTCCAGGTAAAATTTTAATTCATAATTACTGAAATAAAAAACTACAAAACGGAACTACAATCATTAATGTTTCTCTTTGCAGGAATGTTTGCATGTTTGTTTGCTATCAGACATAAATATTACATGGCAAACAAAAATAATAACTTCTTAAAGTTTATTAATCTGTATATTTCAGCAGACAACAGCATTTTTTGTTAATGTTGTTTTGTTTTGTTCCCCTTCCCCCTTTTTAAAAAAAGATGGGAACAGAGAAAGGATCCTCATGGTAGAACCTATTATGTTGACCACAACACAAGAACGACAACATGGGAAAGGCCTCAGCCTCTACCACCAGGGTAATAAATTCTCTATTCCATTGACCATATTACTGTAGGCTTGAAAATCTGCTTTTGCTAAGTAAGTATATAGATAAGAAAACGTTTTACTCCTTGGGGTTTGTAGAAATTATTCAACTTTTTATATAATTTTTTAAAAAGTCACCCCATTCTTAGCATATTTAACCAGATTTTTTAGAAGCACATATTTTAAATTGGTAATACAGTTAGACAAATTGGATCTTTTAATTTAAGGAGTTAGAACTTTGCAGTGTCATCCCCTCAAGTTTGGAGGTAAAGTTGTCCTTCTGCTTCTCCATTCAGTTTTTCTCAAAATAGTAGGTTGTGACCCAAAGGGCAAGAATTGATGGGGGGGGGCACAAGAAATACAGATTTTAATTAGCTGACAACCGATCCAAGGAGGCAACCCACCTCCCTACCCACCTCCCCACCACCTCATTGGGTCCTTTTTGAGCAGGGGGTCCAAGAGGGTAGGGGCTCAGGCTGAAAACTGTGTGCTCTGCTCACTTGAAATTGGAGTGACCTCTGCCCAGCGGTGCCCCTCCCTTCCTTCTCTTCCTCCAGATGTGAGTGCAATGGCAAAGCTTTAAAAGCCTTTAAATTCCTCAATCTCCCCCCCCATCACTAAATCTTAACCAGCTTTTAAACCATAAATTATACATAAATAAAGTTCCATTGGTTGTGATGGGTTTATTCCTAGCTAAGAGGTGAACCAGACAACCATAAAGGGGTGGTGTAATGCTGTCTTTTTGAGCACTGGGTTGAGGCTGCAGCAACCGCATGCCATGCCCCTCCAACCAAGCTGTTTGCCAGCTCAAAAAGAAATGGCAGAAAGCCGCTTCTTTTTGAGCCAGCAAAAAGGCGTTTTTTCTGCCACGACAGTGGTTTTTCGACATTCCTGTGGTGCAACACATGTAAACGCTGCACCATCAAAGCAGAGTGAAGCTGGCGCATGTGTGGTCAGCCATGCGGCTTCCTGGGGGCATGCACCATCTGAATGTCACACCACCAGGAAGCTGTTGTATTTTGCCAGTCTGTTTTGGCCCTGTTTATAGTATAGTAGAATATTCTAAAGTATTCTAAAGCAATAAGGGAGGAAAGAAAATGGCTCCCAAAGTTGACATTTGTTTCTTAGGTGGGAAAGAAGGGTTGACGATCGTGGAAGGGTTTATTATGTGGACCATAATACACGAACAACAACATGGCAACGGCCAACAATGGAATCTGTCAGGAACTTTGAACAATGGCAATCTCAGCGAAACCAGTTGCAGGGAGCGATGCAACAGTTCAACCAACGATACCTCTATTCGGTAAATTTACAAGTTATAAAGCAAATTCTTTCTCTCTTTTTTTGTTACCTATTTATCTAGTTTTATAATGGCTGATCTCAACCTAAAGTTAAACCATGGTTTGTTCAACTAAAATTTTTTTTGATTGCAGTGTTTGGATAGATAATCCATTTGAACCTTTCTTATTAACTTGCTTAAATAACATTCTATATTTCTGCACTACACTCTTATAGTGCTGCCATTCTACTATTACTGCCCTGTCTGCCTCCTATTGCATTCTGAGGCTTGTAGTTCAGTGAGGCCTAACAACAGCTCCTTGTCTGAGAATTCTGAATGCCCCTCCCTGAACTGCAATTCCCAGAATGCAACAGGAGGCAGCCAAAGCACTAGTAGTGGAATAGCAGCACTATAAGAGTGTAGTGTGGAAATGTGGATTAAGGAAGGGTTGTGTATTTTTAGTGCATTTCTGAATCTGAAGGGTTGTGTATTTTTAGTGCATTTCTGAATCTGGATCTCTCTGCTGAAACTGACATGCAAGGAGAGAAAGGGAGAACTGAGGAAGAACATACCATGGTTTATGAAGGTTGGAGTGACTATTCACTCTTGTCTTTTCACTTAATCTTCCCACAAACCAAGATTTGATACACTAGGATGTGAATCCATACTTTGACTCTACTAAGCAAATAACAGTTGGTACTTTTAAAAAAAACATAATAGAAGTGTAACAAAGTCTGAATTAGATCTCCCATGGATCAGAGAATTAGTCCTGAGTAGTTTGTTAATCATATTAACTTTTCACTGAAGCAGAAAGTACAAAATAAACAGAACTGTGGTCCAAAACACACAGCAGAAGTAATGCCATTTGAGACTGCTTTAACAGCCCTGCTCAGTGCTAGAGAATCCTGGGAATTGTAGTTTATTTTGGCATCAGAGCTCTCTGACATAGAAGGCTAAATGTCTCACAAGGCTACAGTTCCCAGAATTCCCTAACATTGAGCCAAGGTAGTTAAAGTGGTCCCTGACTGGATTATTTCTGCAGTATGTTTTTGACCTAGCTATCCTCTGTGGAGAGTGTACTGCCTTATGGACAACTCATATGTATTTAAATCTGGTTTCTGGGATCAATAATGGCTTGTATAAAGAAAATTCTACAGTTGAGAATATATAGAACTCAACATTTCTTTAATCTATCTAGACAGAGTAGGAAAGAAACATGTACTTTTAGCAATAATATATATATTACTTGTTAGAAGTTTCTTCCCTACCTTATCTAGGTAGATTAAAGAAATGTTGAGTTCCATACATTATATTATATTATATTATATTATATTATATTATATTATATTATATTATATTTGGGATGCATCCCCCTCCACAAAGTTCCAGAAGATGCTGCTTACTGGAAAAGCTGAGGAACATTGCTCATGCAAGCTGATATTATTCTATCGCAGAGATTCACAAGGCTTTCCAAAAGTGAAAAAAACAACTGGCCACCCACTCACTGTACAATCCAGATTTTGTTTAATTATGTTAGCTGTGCACCATTGAGAATGTCATGGGTTGCATCCACACTGCAGAAATAATCTAGTTTGAAACTGCTTTAACGGCCGTGGCTCCATGCTATGAAATTTTGGAAATTGTAGTTCGTTGGAGATCCTGAGTTTTCTGGCAGAGAAATCTAATTGTCTCACAAAACTACATTTCCCAGAATTCCACAGCATCAAGCCATGGCTGTTAAAAAGCATTGCCAAAGCGGATTATTTCTGCAGTGCGGATCTAGCCCCGGTATCCAATGCTAAATCCAATAAACTATCAGTAGCCATGCCAAGGGAGAGTGATTCATTTTGCAGGAAGATTGCTACTTTCTTCCACTTGAAAATTTCTTGTTCATCTGCCTGCCTTTTCTGTACAGAAAGATTGCAAAGAGACTGCCACTGTCATTCAGCCATCATCTGTTCAGCCAAGCTGTTCAACGAGGGAAGAAACAAGCCAAGGGTTCAATCACAAACAAAAAATGGCTGATAAAAGGGATAATAGGGAAGCAATTAAACATAGGATGTGCCATAGTTCATAATAACTAATTAAATAAATATAGAAATAGTACTTTCAGTTTTTTTCCCCTCTTGTTTGCATTAGAATTACTCTGCATCCTCAAACTCCAAGCCATTATGTTTATTTCTTATCTTCCTAGGCTTCAATGCTGACTGCTGAAAATGATCCACTTGGGCCTTTACCACCTGGATGGGGTGAGAAATATAAAATACCTATGTGAAACAGACACCTGTGGTTATTTAATTTTCATCTTACGTTATTAATTTTTATTACAGAAAGGAGAGTTGATTCAAATGACAGAGTGTATTTTGTAAATCACAACACAAAGACAACACAATGGGAAGATCCACGGACTCAAGGGTGGGTTTATATTCATTAAACCAGACTAAACCAAATATAAAGTTACTGATGTTTAACAAAAATAAAATGCATTTAACTTTTCAGCTTACAAAATGAAGACCCCCTTCCTGAAGGGTGGGAAATCAGATACACCAGGGAAGGTGTACGATATTTTGTTGACCATAATACGCGAACAACTACCTTCAGTGACCCTCGCACTGGTAAATCCTCAGTGTAAGTGAGATTTTTAATGAGTATTCTGAAATGTCTTCGTGAAGTATGCTAAATCTTTGTAGTACAGTCACCCCTCCATTCTCGTGGACTTCAAGTCTGTGGTTTTGCATATTGAAGGAGGGGCAACCTCTGTTAAAATCAATAGGATGCACCTCATTCAAGCCTATGGGGCTTGAATATTGGCGAATCTCTGTTTTCATGGGGGGGGGGGTCTGGAACGGATCCCCCGCGAAAATGGAGGGCTGACTGTATAATTGGATTGTTATGCTGTCCAGCTAGAAATAGTTGGACGTATGGTGAGTATGTTTCATAGCTTACATCTTATGAGGTATTACTTCTTAAGTATTAGATGACAAAATTTTAAAACTGACCCAAAGTGTGCATGTAGTGTTCCCATTGTTTCTTAAGCCGAGAAAGTGTAATGAAATTTGCAAAGAGCTGTGACATTTTAAATCATTTTGCTCAATAATAAACATAGATATATATCTTTGCAGAAATAAAGGACCACAGATTGCTTACGAACGCAGCTTTAGGTGGAAATTAGCTCATTTCCGCTACTTATGTCAGGTACTATAATTCTGGTCAAATCATTTTGTTAACTTTATTTTGTACTTGACTTTTTTAAAAATCATATTTGTTTGATTATCTATTGTCTGTTTTAGTCAAATGCTCTGCCAAGCCATGTGAAGATCAATGTATCCAGACAAACTTTGTTTGAAGATTCCTTCCAGCAGGTAATACAGTATTTGCATCTACATTGTGAAACTCTGAAGCACAATACAGCATGTTTCAGCTCACGTGATCATATATCTAGGAAAATTTCTTAGTTTGAAATTGTTAAAAGCTTTTGAGCTGTATTGCAGTTTTAATTTCTGATATTGTACTAGTAAGTTGGTAGCAAGTAGTATATCTAGCATAAGAAATATCTAGTGAGAATCTAGCCTAACAAATCTTCACTTACTACAGTATAGTATGTAATGTAATAACTTGTGTAGTTGGTTTATATAGGATTAGGCCAAAATGTTGTAGGGCTTGTCATTAAATCTTAATGCCCCCCCCCAACAGAAAATACCATCTTTTTGTGGATTTTTTGGTGAGGGGGTATATTCATGTATTCTGGGAATATCTGAATGTTGATTGTGTGGAGAGAGGAGGAAGAAATATTATCTCTCTCACTTTGCTGCAAGAGTAGCTTGTTGACCCTCCCAGTGTAGGAAGACATAATACATTTGCAGATGCCTGGTCACATATTCCCTTTCCTTTAAGGGACAAAGAAGCTATTCCATACAGTGGAATCATTGCCTACTTGTCTTGATAGCACAGATAAATCATGCCTACTGCATGCATTGTTTCCTGAACAGTAACACTGTGTAATCAATATGATAGCATTCTTACATCATCTGATTTACTGTGTGATAAACAAGTAGCTGACCACCATATGGAAAGTGAAATGGTACCAGGAAGGGGGTAGAGTGGTTGCAAATAGCCACAAAGATGAAACATAAATACTCGTATTTTTCGCCATATAAGACGCTCCGACATATAAGATGCACCCAAT
>CM034706.1:36670397-36707750 GCA_020142125.1 Phrynosoma platyrhinos | reverse complement strand
CCCCACCCCCGTTTTGGGGAAGAAAAAGTGCATCTTATATGGCGAAAAGTACGGTAGTTATTTTCATATTTGTCCCTGTCCCTTGATCAATGGTTAAAATTGGGTATAGTTCTATTTTAAATAGAGCAGATTACCTCAACGTTGGTTTTAGCACTTAATATGGTCTAACATTGTGACCATGTTTTCTATGTAGATTATGTCTGTGTTCCATGTTTTCTATGTAGATTATGGCTCTAAAACCCTATGATTTGAGGAGACGATTGTATGTCATATTCAGAGGAGAGGAAGGATTGGATTATGGTGGCTTAGCCAGGTAAAAATAAAATGACTCTTGCTGAAAACAGTTGTTCAATGTACATATTTATATACTGACTGAAAATCTACCTCACTAATTTACCTATCTAGATAATTTGTAGGAGAAAGGGTGGATTACTTTAGCTATTAGATTGCATTACAGTGGAACCTTCCCATCCGTGGAGGTTTAGTTCTGGGTCTGCCTGGAGATGGGAAAAAACATGGACATATTATTAAATGGGCAGCAATATATGCATCAGCGCATCCGATGTACCACCATTGAATAATATGGAGTGCAGTGAGCCACGGGTGTTGGAATCTGTGGATCACTACTATGCCAATGCAGTGGGCCCTTTGTATATGCAGATTATTGAGATAGTGCTGGAATGTGGCTTCCCATTTTCTTAAAAGAATATGCTTCTTTTAAGGTTCTAGAATGTGTCGGCGAAAATTCTCAGGGAATGCGGAGATGCTTGAAATTTAAAATGCAGTAATATCAATTGAATTTATCTAACCATCATCATAAAATAGTGCAGTGGTGTTTGCAAGCTTCTTCTGAATTCAATCTCCTAGGAGCTTTCCAGCTCCACTTTTCAAAAATATTTGACTGGGATAAAGTAGATGAGAAGAAACACTTCCACTGATCTCATTTCCCCTCTTTGTGATTCCTTTAGTGCTCAATATTACCATAAATCCAATCTGGGGACCCCAAACTTCAGGATTCTTTGTATTAGATAATTTGGACACATCAGTGTTCATAGTAGAGAAATATTAGCATGGTTGGGAAAGAAACCTACATAATCTGTAGAGAACATTGGCTCCAGCTAGTCACCCAGTAATGAGAAATGTGCAAGCACTGTACAATTTAAAATCATCTTGTCTGTTTACCTAGGTGACTACACATTTGCGGCTTTGACTTTTGTGGCTTTGATTATTCAGATTTTATTAATATGCTCTCTCTAGGATTATCTAGGTCCTCCAGTGCAACTTTATGGTCAACTTTAATCAAAAGTTGCACTGAAGGACCTAGAGAGAACATTCCATTAGCATTTGTAGCTCATCCAGCACAATTCTATGGGCAATGTCTGGCAGATGTTGACCACAGAGTTGCACTGGAGGACCTAGAGATTCCTAGAGAGGTGTGCTCTCAGGTAAAAACATAGTGTTGTAGTTTTTCCACATTCACAGGGGTCCTGTGCCCCTAACCTTAGCGAATGTGGAGGGATGAGTGTAATTGTAGTAAAAACATTGAAGTAGAGTTCTTTTACTTTACATACATGCATCTAAGACTGAAACCTTATATAGTGCTATATACCACACCCTATTTTATTTGTACTTGGAAACAGTAATTTCATTTTTTAAAAATCTTCTATAATTATTTACAGAGAATGGTTCTTCTTGCTTTCCCATGAAGTGCTGAATCCTATGTACTGCCTATTTGAATATGCTGGAAAGAGCAATTACTGCCTTCAGATAAATCCAGCATCAACAATAAATCCAGATCATCTCTCATATTTCTGTTTCATTGGACGGTTTATTGCTATGGTAAGTTTGTTCTCTCTCTCCCCCCCCCCTCACACACACATTCACAATTTGTGTGCTTCACAGCTTTTCCTTTCTGGAGTTTTTGGTACTTAAGAGGAGATAGATGCCATACTGGAACTTAATTCACTAGTGTTTCAATTAAGTATTCCTCAGAATGCTTGTAATAAGTATGTATTCAATGGCTTATTGTACAGAAGTTAAATTCTAATTTTCTGACCTTTGAATCACAGGCTTTTAGACAAATTACAATAATGTCCAACATCCACAAAACAGCAATATTTGTCTTGGGCCAACCAAAATCCACAAAATACCTTATGCAAGCTTTCAAAGCTCCACTGGCTTCTTCATCAGGCAAAGGTATTAAAAAATGTACAGGAGAAAGGGGGAAAAATGACAGTGGTAGAGTCAGAGGACTACATTTTAATGGCCAAAGTATGATAGCCTCAAGATGTTGTTATTATTGTTCTCAGTTAAGATGGTAAAGATGGTATAGGCAGAGGCCATTATTCCCTTTTGGCCATGTATATTCTGGGAGACAAGAGTCCAGGCTCCAAAGGAGGTTTCTTTTTGTGTTACTAATGGAATTTAAATTTTATTTCCTGGACCTCATGACTCCTTGTCTCTTAGATAGTGATATCAGTTAAAAAAGACACCTGAAAGAATCAGAAGAATTGAGCATATCCCATTAAAGCTTAGAACTATCACAAGACTATGCTGAAGCTCATATAAGATTATAGCAGTAGAAACACCAGAGGAACAGTAAATAGGAAGAAAATTACCATACTAATTTAAAAAGCTATCTAACAATTGGAACTGTGATGACACAAGTAGTCAGATATTTTTTTTCACTTGCTGATATCTCCATCACTTAAGTAAGACACTGCTCTGGTAGACTTTATTTCCTCCCTTGTTAATTACTGCAAATTCAGCTTAGACTTATAGTGATCATATGAGACCTTCAAGATACCATGTCATCATCAACATTGCCCAGGTCCTGCAAACTCAGAACTGTGGCTTCCTTGATTGTGTCAATCTATCTGTAATGCAGTTCAGTGGCATCATGGGAGGGGTGCAGTGGTGTGGTTTGCACTGGGTGACACTCCAAAAGAGAGGTGACACCAAGTTGGGCCGTCCTTTTACTGGGGAAGAGGAACAAGCACCCCTGAGCCTGTTTCCCCACAGCAGCAGCCGTCTGTTCATAAAGAGACCACCGCCATGAGGAATAACAAGGCCAAGCTCACCTGGCCCTGCTTCCCCCTGGCAGTGCCGGTGGTCTCCTTGTTAGGAGGTGGCAGCAGCGACAGCTAACAGGTGAGTGCAACCTTTTGGCCGTGTCCCCTGGCAGACCCACCTCCGCACTGGGTGACACCGGGGGATGGGGGTGGGGACACCACTGATTCAGTCTTCCTCTTTTTATATTACCTCCCACTTTACCAAACATTATTGACTTTTCTAATGAGTCACATCATCTCACAATATGGCCAAAGTATGATAACTTCAACTTGGTCATTCTGTCTTCTAGGGAGAGTTCAGGTTTGATTTACTGTACAACCCATTCATTGGTTATTTTGGCTGACTATGGCATTAGAACCCCCTGCCAACATCACATTTCAAATTAGTTGATTCTTATCCTGGTAGTTCTCTTCACTTTCCAAAGTTCACAACCATACATAGAAATGGGAAGTACAAAGACATGGAATCTCTTCTCTTAACCCACCCAACATCCTGAACTATGCTTGCTTAATAGTGGAGCAGTACTTGTTCAGTCCGTAGTACTTGTTGGCTTGCAACTCTGGAGACCAGGCTTCACTTCCCCACTCAGCCATAAAACCCACTGGGTGACCTTGGGTAAGTCACATGCTCTCAACCTCAGGGGAAGGCAATGGCAAACCATCTCTGAACAAATCTTGCCAAGAAAATCCCATCATAGGGGTTGTCGTAAATTGGATATTACTTGAAGGTACACAACAAGAAACTTGCTTGGGGCCAAACTCAATCCTAATCCTGATCATTGTTCACAGTTCATTTTCCAATTTCAGCAACACAGTGAGAATCAATCAAAACTTTGTTTTGTTCTTTGAGTAGTCACATACATTCACATAGCATGGCTATTTGGTGAGCTTTTTCACATTAGTTTGTCCTAGATGGTTTGAAAATATTTTGCTATGAAAGTATATTTAATAGCATTGTTGAATGGAGCTTGCAACAGTTTCAACCCCCTCTGCTGGTAAAATGTTGAATTTACGTTAGTATGTAATCATTTCCCATCTACAGCTGGTCTTTTTTCAGTATAAAAGTGATTACCTTTGCTATTTGAGATATCTAATTTATTCCTTAGAAGATATACAGCAATTGCCCTTGAAAATGACTAATTTATGCCTTCAGAAGGCTCAGCTTGAAATCAGTTAGTAGAATAAGATAAAAAATCAGTGTAATGAGAGTTGGGATGTTAGAATTTAATGTGCTTTGTCTAATCTGTATTTGAAGGACTTTTATTGGTAAAAAGAGTCCTGTTTTTCATGGTCTCCATGGAGTTTGAGAAGTTGGTTTCATGCCTGTGTAAAACTGTGTCTTGAAACTTCCTAGTTGTAGATTTTGTTTTAAGCATTTGCCCTAATCTGCCTTCAGCCTTTGCTTCATTTATTCCTAATGAATCAGCTATGCCTTTTAAAACATTCCCCCCCCCCCCCCATTTTATTTTTAGCTTATTCTGTCTTTGTATCTTGCATTCTGCTTGATTCTCAGGTTATCTCATGCTCACTAGGATGTTTTTTCCTGCTTCTTTATACTGCCTGTGGTTCTGAAGGTGGCTCCTTTCTGGAGGTACTCTGTTTGTGGAAGCAAAACTTCATGCCACTGATGAGCACAGCGTTTTTAAAAAGTTTCTTGTGGTTTTTAAGGAGATCTTATTGAATCCTGCCAACACTTTCAACACACTATTAGGCAGACATTGTCATCTTGGAGTACGGTGCTCATTTAGAAACAACTGCTGGGTGCAAGAGGTGCTAAGGTTTCTGCTGTTCAGTGTCCCTCAAAACACCAGGTTTATTTGCTGTATTGCTAATTGCCTGTCCCATTTATCAAGGAAGTATTAGGCAGTTGACAGTCTCTTCGGGCTTGGCCATGACAATGCCTATTGGGGAAATTAGCGGGTATATCCTGAGTGCTCTCATCCCCTTATCAAGCAGTTTTTCAAGAAGTTGACTCCATTAGCTTGTCATCTGAATAACAACATTTCTCCATTTCATTGGAATCAGTGTTCCCTTTACTTCTTGGAGCTTAATATGGCATCTGTTGGAACTTGGAGAGAGGACCATATCAGAAGGTTCCCTTTGTCATGCTACAATGACGGTTTTGAATCCAGCAGGGAAGACTCTCTGTACTCGAGCATGTACCTGCACACCATCCTTTGGTATAGGTTCTTATCTCCTTCACTATAGCCCTGTGCCTGTTTTGGTACTGTGCAGCTATGTGCTCAGTATTTGTGTTCTTAGTTTAGGTTGTCATAGTTCCCTAGGTTTTTGCCTTAAACTTGCTGAAGGCCATGCCTTTCACCCTTGCTCTCATTGCTGATGCCTACCCTGATACTGATGCTTCATATGTACTCGTTTCAGTACCAGCAGCTTTAAGTTTGGCAGAAACAATTCATTCTGGTTCAGATCTTTTATCTGCTTCATTACACCAAATAATGTAAGTCTGACTGTCATTGGAATCAGTCATTGGACTGTTCAGCACAGAGCCTCTCTCTCTGTAGTTCCCCCCCTCCCGGGATAGGAATGTCCTCTGCAGACCATATACACTGCTTAGGGGAATCCAGTGTGACCTTTTGAACCTCATGTGGTCCCCAAAAGCCCCTAGTTTTTTTGGCCGACCTCATATTTTTAACTGGAAAAGCTTACTGTATATATTCATGTATAAGTCTAGAAATTTTAGTTAAAAAATCAACCCAAAAAAACCGGTCTGGGTTATCCATGGGTTAAGATAAGTACTGTACCTTAACTCTTATACAAAAAACCACAAAAAAAAAAAAACAAAAAAACCATCCCCATTTATCTGAATAGAGTGGCAAAAGGCAAGAGCTTAGTCTGTCCCAGGAGAACCTAAAAGAAGCACCTCTATTCTCTCAGCCATGGTGCCACTTCTGGCCTTTCAGTGTCAGCTCGTTGAAACTTCCCCTCAAAGGGGTGCCAAGAGAGTAGAGGGGGTGCTTCTTTTAGTTTCTCCCAGGAAAGATGAAGCTCTCACTCAAAGAAAGGGATGGTCCCTTCTTTTATAGTAATTATTACTGTACCTGAACTCTTGCCACTGCATTCTTTTTGACATGTATCTGTTTTCTTAATCCTGCCTACACCTGGTTGCCTACACCAAACATTGCACAGTCACCATTTACCATAGTCCCCTTCTCATCCATCAAGCCTTTAAGCACAAATAGTTATGCCTGCCAGAATTTTGTAAGGTCTTTGGCATCATTTTACTTTGTTTTATCCTTAACATCCTTTGTTATATGCCCCTAAGTTTTAACCTTGACTTTTCCACAGTTCTTTTCAAAATCTATAATTTTGGTTCCCAAAACCTGCCTTTGACTTATACATGGGGTCAGCTTATACACAAGTATATATGGTAAACACAGCTGAAATGCTGTTTACTTTGGAACTTATTAGAAGAATCCTGGAGGGCATTAAAATGTGGTCTTTACTCTGGAGTTGCTCACTTGCATTCTAGGCCCAAATGATGATCAGTCATGCTCCAAACAACTTTAGCGTATTGCCAAGTTCAACAGTCCTTAACTTGCATCGATTCCAGAAATGATCTCAGTATAAACTAACCAGTCCTTTGAATAGTTCCTGCTGATAACTGTACTTTTGGCAGGTGACCAAAGTAGAACATTATGGACAAAATTATGGACAGAACATTCTACTATGCTTTCTAAATAAAAAAGACTGGGGAGTCTATATCACATTCAAGAAATATGGCTGCAACACTGTACAAACATCTTTTTGCCCAACTGCATTATTGAAACCACCCAGAACACATCTACTTACTCTGCAACCACTATTCATGAGGCCAGATTGTTGTATAATATTGGCTGCTATTTGTGGGTGTACTGTTACCAGTCTTGCAACCTCTCAAGTGTCTATGTTTCAGTATCAGCATCTGTGATGTCCAGCCAGGACTGTTTGAATCTCCCCCTGCATTTTCCTTCATATTAGTTCAGACCTTAGTGTGTTTTAGTATAGGAAATGTTTCATTGTATTAGTTGTGGTAGGAGTTGAAGGAATCCCCTGCTTTATACCAGGTTTGGTTTGCCCCTGCCCAGCAAGCTCTATTTAGCTAGAAGGTTCTTAGTTTTTTGGTCGGTTTTTTGTTGTGAGCTTGCAGAGAGCTGTCCTTTTGGTGGCAAACAGGCCCAGACAGCCAGGAAAGGCATTTCTTACATGTTAGCCAATTTAGTTACCAGAAGCAACTTAGCCAAGTTAGTTACCAACAACAAATAAGCCAAAGGAATCAGGAGCTGAAAGACCCTGCACCAGCTCCATTGAGTGAGAAGATCAAATCAAGATCGACTCCAGAAAGATGACACCCTGAAGATTGCTGAAACTCAAATTGTAAAGTATTTTTTATTTCAAACTATCTAGAGCTGGGGAGGAGAAACCCCTTTACCTTTCCCCCTTTTTGAACTTTATATTCAACATCAGAGCTTTTTTGGGGTGAAAGTGTTTGATCTCACCAGGGTACTGGCGTTGCACACCTGAACTTGCCACCACCTTTAGTCAGGTGTGTCTTCACAGCCTCTCTTGTGGGGGAAAATAATCTAACGTAGAAAACTCCCAGAGAGGAAGAACTTGTTAGAGTTTTCCACCAGAGAAGCATTTTCTTTGGAAAAACAGATCTTTGTGTTTACACATATGACCTCTTGTGGGTTAGAGGCAATGGCAAGTGCAGTGAACAGCAAGATGGCCTCCTTTTAATAGCATAAGGACTCTTCAGTGAAAAGGTGGATGAACAGGAGAAAAAGCTCCCTAGTTGTCATTAGATGGTCTGTGGGACAGCAGCTACTTTTGGTTGTCTTCTACCTAGAACAGATCACCCAGCTGCACTATTATGGAGCAGAGATGGGAAAATTAGTAGACATGGGCTAACAGTTTACTTAACAGTTTAGTAAGCTCAAAACTTGAGTTCACTTAAGTTGGAGTGGGCAGTTTAGCTGATGTTAAACTGATATTTAAATTAAATAGCTACAATGAAGTCTTATCAGAAGGAAATATGAAGTTCCCATCCATGATTTTATTTGCCACTGCACTACAATATCTGTTTTGAGCTTAGGAGAGAAGGAAACATTTATACAGACTTCTGGGGGGAAAACTTTCTCACCTGACCAAAACTCCTTCTCTTGCTTTCCCTTATAATCTCATCTTCTCCTACCCTTTTCAATAAATTGATTCCCACCTGGATCCCGGTGATATTCCAGATACACCCACTCTTTGATTTCCAGCATGTATAAAACCATAACTAGGGTTGTAATATATGTGACAACCTTCTCCGTATCAAGTCACTGAGGAGGGAAAGAGGAGTGAGTACACCTGTAAGCTTAGCTTCTCAAATTCGGCTGCCTCCAGGCTAGGATGGGGTGGTGTGGTATAGCAGAGTCTTTACAGATGGAAAATCAGCTGAGACCACAGCAGAAGGAGTTTTGCACATACTATCATTCCCATTCCTCTGGTATTGTAAATGGGTCAACTGTTTAAGTTCTGAGTTATTTGCAAACTGTTAATGTGTCTGAGTTGCCCTTTTTGTTTGCCTTCCTCCCTCCACCAGTTGTCAGATTTGGTTTATTTTTATTACTTTTGACCTCTGCTTACAGTCACCCTCTTTCCTATCTTTTGACAAGAAATGTTTCTCAGCTATAGAGTTTGTTGACCAACATAAAAGAACTGAACTTTCCAAACATTGTCTTTGATTCTGCTTGAAACCCTACTATGTTCGAATTTCAGTATTTGTGTATTTTTTTTAAAAAAAAGATACATAGTATATGTCTCTTCTGACTGTAGGATATTCAATATTGGTCATATGTCAGTTTTGCTGGGCAGGGTCTTTCTCACTCATCGCTCTCTCCCATTCCTTAATGTTAAGACTATTCATTTTGACTAGGTCAGGTACTCTTTTGGGGAAAAAAGTGCTGAGTTCTGTGGCTTCTTAGGTTTCTATCCTGCTTTTTGTAACTTAGGGCCAATGCAGACGGCCTGTTTGGGGCGGCAGAGAGCCGCCCTAGGGAGCAGTAGATCGGAACCGTGGCAACCCCACGCCGCAGCCCCAATCCTTCCTTTTGCCACCCCCAGAAGAGCGACAAAAATATATTCAAAAATATATGTTTTACTTATTGATTTTGTTCCACTATGTCTTTTTGGGCTTACTGCTTTCTGTAGCTACCTTCTTTGAAGCTTTTTTAGAGCCATTATTTTTAGAACAATATACCTTATTTTCCTGCGTATAAGACTACTTTTTAACCTGCAAAATCCGTTGTTAAAGTGGGGGGGGGTCATCTTATACGCCGGGTATAAGGAGAGGGAGGATAGAGGTGCTGCTAAAACTCTATATTTTGACTGGAAAAATGGGGGGTCGTCTTATACGCCGGAAAATACGGCACTTAAAACTGTTTTTGTGTTTTATACAAAAACTAATTTTTAAAAATTCTCAACAGGCATTGTTTCATGGCAAATTCATAGATACTGGGTTTTCACTTCCATTCTACAAGCGCATGCTAAATAAGAAACTCACAATAAAGGATCTGGAATCTATTGATACTGAATTTTATAATTCCCTAATTTGGATAAGGTTTGTATATCTTTTCAAATCTTGACTTCCTGTTGTATTAGTGAAATAGTTGTATCTAGCTGATCTGTGATTAACTTTTCCTCTTAGGGACAACAACATTGAAGAGTGCAACTTAGAAATGTACTTCTGCGTTGACATGGAGCTACTAGGGAAAGTTACGTCACATGAGCTGAAATTAGGAGGCTCCAATATACTTGTAACTGAAGAAAACAAAGAAGAGTACATTGGGTATGTTGATAAAGGGACTAAAAAGATAGTGTGAAACAATTTTAATTCTAAATTTCTGTTTCTACCTCCTGCTTTCAGCCCCTGTGCACACCATGAAACCTCCTTAGAGAGTTGTGGAACTCCTTTGGAGAGCATGAAACATGGTGTGGTGGGAAGGAGGAATTGCATTAGTGGAACTCTCCTGCATAAGCTATGATATATTTAATAAATCTCTGGGCATTTACATTGGAGACTGTAATCTTATGCCAGTATTAGTCTACTTCACCTTTCTGTTTAGAGAGCTATAAGTATAGGAAAATGATAGCTATAAGCTACACTTTTAAAAATGTCTTTAATATCTTTCATATTAGCCCAATGATAAAATTTAAGGACATAGATCTGCTTGAGAGAATATTTTCATGGTCAGAGCTCACATATACATCTGTATAGGGAAGATATGCTATACTTATAAAGTGCATAGGAGTTTCCTAGGTACTTTTATTTTAAATACAAGAACCCTCTAACTTGAATCTTGGAATTGATAGAAACATAGAATTGAGTTTTTTAAAATGCTAGAAGTCCATTGTGTGTTTTTAAATACATAGTTCCACTTGTAGCACTCTAATCTTTTTGCCTGTTTCAGCCTAATGGCAGAGTGGCGGTTTTCACGAGGAGTACAAGAACAAACCAAAGCTTTCCTTGATGGATTTAATGAAGTGGTTCCTCTTCAGTGGCTGCAGTATTTTGATGAAAAGGAGTTGGAGGTGAGTCTTTTAAGGTGCAGTCACTTAATTGGGTAGAAAGAGAGCACAAAACTTTCACACCAACATATTAGAAGGAAAAATAATACAGTGGGTTATCCGCTGGGGTTTGGTTCCAGGACCCCCCATGGATACCAAAAGCTATAGATGCTCAAGTCCTATTAAATACAATGGCACAGTAAAATTGTGTCCCTTGTATAAAAGGGCAAAATCAAGGTTTGCCTACTGGAATTTGTATATTTTTAAGGTATATACAAGGTATTTCAAGCTGTGGATACTTGAATCCATGGTTTAAAAAAAATATGGATAAGGGGGGCTGACTGTACAAGCAAATAGTTCTGCCCAAGTTTGGTTAAGGTACTTATAAACAAGTGGGCTGAAAATTGTTTAATGACATGTAGCATTCCAAGCTGCTATCTTCCTAAATCTCTTGCTCTTTTCCCAGGTTATGCTGTGTGGCATGCAAGAGGTTGATTTGGCAGACTGGCAAAGGAATACTGTTTATCGTCATTATACAAGAAACAGCAAACAAATAATATGGTTCTGGCAGGTATGATATTTTTATTTGTTGAAAAACTCAGCTGTGAGATTTTTATTTTAGATAGAAGGGAAGGAATACCTTTAGGGCACTTGTGCAGATCCTCAGTGGGAATATATATGTCCAGTAGAACTTTCCTGCCTCCTCAAAGAGTTGGGTACATTTCTTCTCTCTTCTCAGTTTAGCATCCTTTTATTAAATATGGACAAAATACACAGGCTACATGCAGCCTTCCCAGGGCCATTTTTGTGGTTCCTAGGCCCCTTGCAGGGTTAAAAAAAATGCACCAAACTGCTCCCAAACACTTTCTTCACATTTTTGCCTACCTCAGAAGAGGCCTTATTTAAAAAAAGAAAAGGAACACTAAGTTATTTCCATGTCACTTTCTCTTGTTAAGAAAAGGGCATCTCCTGCACTTAAACTGGCCTGGGTTCCAAAGGGTGGAAATGCCTCCACACCACTAGAGGGTGTTTGGGAGCATTTTAATACAAAACCTTTTAAAAATTATTTTGGGGATGAGTTTGGCAGGGAGATGCAGCCATCCAAGATCACCTGGCAGAACTAAGGTAAACCTTTGGTCTCCCAGTTGGTCATCTCTGCCTTACATGAAGGGAGAGGAAGATTGCCTTCTCCATTAATTGTCTTCACTGTTGTGAAATTGTGATTGGAATATTTCTCTGGGCTTCGTGTTATGTTTCACCAGTACTTTTGAAATCATTCTGTGTGATACAGATTATGGTGTCTTTGAGAAAATATATTAAAAAAGAATATTCCTTGGTACTTTTTTTTCTTCAGTTCAGCCTCTTAAAAGATCCAGGGAAGTCTGAAGATAATTCCTTTTATTAAATACACAGAATAGCAGACTTCTTTCCCAAACTAGCCAGAGTGGTCTGATGATGCTGTTGGACTACATGCAGCTTATGATGCTGGGGGGACTTCATCCATGTTGAGCCTGCCTTGTCTGCACTGGCTCTTCATGTCTACTTTGCCAATCATGGATCAGTCCCAATTTTATCTGGACTCATTCATGCTACTGACCACACTCTAGAACTTGTTTTCTGTTCTGGATGGGATTATGGTGATCTGAGACTGGAGGATCTTTATATTGTTCTGTTGGTATGGACAGATCATACATAGTTAGGTTCAAACTCACTAGAAATTGGAATTGCTGCTAAGAGGGGGCAATTGATGGTCCATTTCAAGAGTATGATGGATCCAGATGGTTTCCTGATGTCTGTTGGGAATGTTGCTCTTAAAGGTAGACAGAGGTAAGACCAGTTTTTAACCTAAGACCTCAACTACTCCCCATTTTTGTTTTTAGTTTATAAAAGAAGCTGACAATGAAGTCCGTATGCGATTGATGCAGTTTGTCACTGGTACTTGCCGATTACCACTGGGAGGATTTGCAGAGCTCATGGGTAAGATGCCATTGAAATTTATTTTGTGAAAATATTTTGTTCTTACAACACTTTCTACTTTTTCTGTCTCTTGCTAGAATAAAATGTAATTAAGAGTAACACAATTAACACAAAACCCTTGGATCTTTATTTAGGGAGTAATGGTCCTCAGAAATTCTGCATTGAAAAAGTTGGCAAGGAAACCTGGCTACCAAGAAGTCACACTTGGTAAGTTTTAACAGCAGTTGTATACACACACACACACACACACACGCATGCACACACGCACATACATCTCTTGATGTGTATATCTTTGTCCCATTGATATCAATAAGACTTAAACATAGGGATCAATTAAAGTCTGCTCTAAAACCAAACAGAGTCCAGGGCCAACAATAATATATTACATAGATAAATGATGCTTTTTTGTGTTCTTTCATGTGCTATTATATCCTGTCTTTTTAAATCATCCATTCATTTATGAGATAAAAAATACACAAATAAATGGAGGGAATACATGTCTGGAGAATAAGTTTTGTTCTCATCTGGCTTCTGTTTTTGACAGAAGTTTCTTTATTTTATCCTGACAAATCAGTGGCTAATAAGGGAGAAAATACATTCAGTTTATCATGTTGATGCAGTATTGTGTGGTTTCAGATGAAGAATACCAAAACTGCTGTTTTTTTTTTTTCATGTCATGCTTAGCAAAACATGTCAAATCATATGTCTCTTGACAATGACAGTTCTTCATTTAGGTGAACAGATGTGTTATTTAGTATATTACAATGACAACTGTAGCAACCCCTTTTAACATTATTTGATACAGGCCAGAGGTATAGGATTTGAGTCCTTCAAAGGAGGAGTAGATGATCAGGAAATTTACTCCTAGAAGGGTTGGATCCAGATAAATTGTGAACATTTGAGAAGGCTCCCTGCTACAGGAAGGGGATGGGAACATAATCTTTGTTGATTCCCCTTTATCCCCACATTGCTAAAGAGCCCTTCGGAGCATCTTTTCAGGAGATATTGCTGGCTTCAAATGAAAAGAGGATTCAGGTCCTCTAACTCCAGAGATTATATTTTTATTGGATTAGACTGGCCATTAGAGTATGTCTACTACATCTAGTTTAGGTCACTTAGGTATATAATACAGTTGCCAATAGGATTTTAGTTTGGTTGCCAGTGGATGATGTGCCTTAAAACAAATGTTGCATCTGATAGACTTCTGCCATAATAGCTGGCCTCCGCCAAGACTGGGGAATGGACTTTACTTTATTACTGGGATAGAGACCATATTTTCCTACTGATCTATCACCATGTAAGCATGATTAATACAAGCCTTTGTACAATCAACCAGATGTTTCCAGGTTGTTTCTTTCTTACAACTGTTCAAATAACTCAGTGGTCCATTCCTGGTTGGAATATCAAGAATTCTCTGAATTCATAGACTATATATTTTCAGCTTAAAATTTGTATTTATGAATTAAATTTACTTGTTGAAGAGTAAATGATTACTTGCCTCAAACAACTTTAATTATGTGGTCCTAATAAAAAATGTATGAAATGAAAAAAAGACAAGTCTTACTTTTCTTCTCTCTTTTTCTAGTTTTAATCGTTTGGATTTACCGCCTTATAAAAGTTATGAACAGCTAAAAGAGAAACTACTTTTTGCAATTGAGGAAACAGAAGGATTTGGGCAAGAGTAAAATTCAAGTTTGTTTTCTAGCCGGCCAGAGCAACTAAATTGCACAGTTAATTGTATATAAGCTGTTTCTTCTGTACAGTGATTTTTTGGAACTCTTTTAAAAAAAGTTCTGTTCTTCCACAGAGATATGCAAAACAGTTTTACTTCTCTACTTTATTTATTTTCCCCTCGGAGAGTGGCCAGAATAAAATTAAAGCAGAAAGACTTTATTTTTTAAAAGTGTATATAAATACACAAATACTGAGCTCTAGTTTTATAGAGCCTTAAACTTATTAAAAAAAATCACAGCCATTCAGAAGATTCAGGAGTTTTTCTTAGCCTTGCTCAGAAAATGTGTAGATTGCTCTCTATTCTTTTCACTTATGAAACATCTCCAAGGTTGTTTCTATTGCATGGCTGTTATAAAAGGTGTTAAAGGCTTTGGCCAAATGCATCCTCACTATGTAGAAAAATGCTGCTGGCTTTTTGAGATGATAGAATGTGATATTCTGTCAGCTTAAATTTAAATAGTTGTAATAGCTGATAACCCTCTTTGCTACATCTATGTAGCCCAAGGTCATGAGTAAAACATATTACTTGCACACAAAAGTAATGTACAATAAAATGAATGTGATTAATATTAAGACATTGGTGCCACTGTTCTGACTCACTGTAGAAGCTGAACAGATTATTATAACTCATTGAGCAGCATTGAAAATTGTTTACATACTATCTTGGGTTATTGCCAAGAGAAGAGTAGATAATCTTCATGAAGAATAAAAAGATTCTTATGTTGTGTCCTGGTTTGGTATCTTACAGGCTTCATTTTCATAGGATAAAGTACTTTGAAATTTAGGAGGGTAGTGTGAATTACTCTGCTAGTTTTATGTTATGGATATAGAGAATCCAAATGGAAAGTTACATAAGCTTTGCACAACTGAACTAATTTTCTGTAAAAATATATCCTCATCCCTTATGTTCAAGGGGAAAAAAATCAGATGATCCCAAAATAAGCATCTCTAAATTGTTTTTATATAGGCCAAGGCTTATACACAATATACATATATATATGACATTTAAATTGTTTTAGCAATACTGAGGGACACTTGTTATACTGCAAATGTGTAATGAATTCTACAACATTGATGTGAATTATTAAATGCTACTTCTAGCAAACTGTGCTTCCTTATTAGAATAACATTTTAAATTACCATTTGTATCATGCTTTCAACATTCACTGTAAATTCCATTAAATTTAACTTATACAGTTTTGTACACACACATAAAACAGATTTCCTAGAATTAACGTGTCTGTAACATATCAAACTGCAAAAGAACCCTGTAAATGCAGTATGACTGCTATCTCATTTCTTCAGTATAGCAGTTGAATTCTGCCAGAATCTTATTTTTCTACATATTGTTACACTTTATTATTCATGGATATTAATTTGTGAATGCTTTGATAAAGGCACTGAATTGATTAACAGGCCTCCAGTCTCTTGTTACCCTATACATATCAAGATGGTTTTAATCTCTTAGATTGACCTCCAAAATGCATCTTCAAAAAACTGTTTTCCTAACAGGTATGCAGAAAAGTAATCAAGTGTAGGAGTTTTACCTGAATTATTCATGTTAGTTTATAAGAAATCTTTTTTAAAGATGCATCTAATGAAAAAAAATGTGGTTTGCCTAAATTCTAAATAAAGGCAGCAAACTAAGTTCAGGGCAACAAACACTTTATTAATTTGCACTAGTTAACTGGGAGAACCATTGCAATAGCTAATCTTGTAAATGGGTAATTAATAAAAATAGACAGTGCATCACAAAACGGATTCTGTTAATTATTTTACTTATTTATTCTTTTCCCCTCAGAAAAGCTGGGAGACAAAAGCAAACAAATAATCTCAACTTAAATTTAGGCTGTGGACACTAGAAAGCAGGCAGGGGGGAAAAAGGAAGAGAGTCTCTGTCTCCTTAAAATAGGAATGTGGAACTTGTGGCCCTCCAGATGGTGTTGAAATACAATTCTCATCAGCCCTAATTACTGTATCTAGGTGTGAGGAGGATAAGACTTGCAGTCCTGTATAATGTGGAGAAACCTTGGTTGCCTACCCTTTCCTTAAATCATATTAAATTAAACTTTAGTATAGCCTTGCTGCTTTCCTTAGGCTCTTACACATTATTTCCTCCAGTATAGGTGACTTTTAATTAAGGTAAAAACAGACTTTCCTCAGTCTAGCTGAAGAAACAATATCAAGTGGGTTATTCGCTCCTGCCAGCACATCAAGCTGCAGTGCCAATGCTGGCCCCTGCTGCAGTCCCAAATGGACCATGGCAAGGAGCGGAAAAGATCTGCTCTTTTTGGGCCCGGGTTTGGGCTGCCTGAGATGGCCCGGAAGCAACCACAGTGTGGCTTCCGCATAGGTTGGGGGCGTGTCTCCTCTAAACACCACGTCCCAAAGCCATGCGGAAGCCAACTTTTTACGCCCATCTTTCTTAGGCCATAGTTTTGTTAGTCTGGAAAATCAGTATGCATAGAGATCTTGTAGCACCTTTGAAACTAACTGAAAGATAGAAGTTGGTAGCATAAGCTTTCGATGAGCTCACCTCATCTGTGCACCAAAACTGCACCATTTTGCATTCCTATTGACATCCTCACACACAGATTGCTAGAGAGGTCTGTCCCTGGGCTTTTTATGCCACCAAATGCATCTGAGGAAGTAGGCTCAAGTCTACGAAAGCTCATGCTACCAACTTCTATCTTTCAATTAGGCTTAAGATCTCTTTGTGGTTTTAAACCACTTAGTTCCTATGTACAGCGTGGTTTAATGGATTTGAATTCAAATCCAGATTTTAAAAGGTTGGAAATGAATTCATGTCAACTGTTTAATACACAAACAATAAATTCAGTGGGGGTACAGGAAACATTTAATTCTCAGACTCGGAGAAGAGACATGTTAGTTACTTTAAATCCAGAAAAAAAATACAGAAAATGGACACAAAAAATCAAACATATCATTAAGACAGTAAATGAGAAAGGAAAAATATTTTCAGTCAGAATATTGATCAGATTCTGAGTATGAGGAAGACTCAGTAGTCTCAGACAGAGACAGTGCTAATTCCTCAGAAACATTACAAGAGGATTGCAAAACCATGTTTTCTGAAAAAAGGGCTGGTAATTTTAGGTCTGAATGCTGATCTGAGTTTAAATGAGAAAAATAGAGAGTGACGAAGTAATATAATAGCAGTGGTCATTCAGAAGATGCCATCTCAAGCAATTCAGATACCAATGCCAGAAATTTTTAAGGGCTTAGTTGTGTCTAAATGGGGGGCATCTCTAAATTCTAAGAGGCTTATTGGAGACATTAAGAAATATATATATATATATATATATATATATATATATATATATATATATGAAAAAGACTGGCTGAACCAACTTTGTTCCATTGCTTGATGGTCCTGTCTGCTTTAATTTGCCCTGCTGTCCTCCCAAGGGAGAAGGAGCCACAGAATTGAAAAATGTGGCTGAATAAAGGATATACACTCAAATGTTCACAAAACAGCAGCATTGTCCATCAGGGCATTGGTAGCTGCATCAATGTTTGCTTGGGTCTGAATGCTGTGGATTCAAGTGGTCTTAGAGTCAGAAGACGCTAACTCCACACACACTGCAAAATGCATTAGGTAAGTTAGGGCCTTTGCAGACTGCCAGAAATAGTGCAAATTGAGTCCGCTTTAACTGCCCTGACTCAGTGCTAGGGAATCATGGGAACTGTAGTTTATTGTGGCACCAGAGCTCTCTGACAGAAGGCTCAATGTCTCAGAAAAATATACAATTCCCATGATTCCCTAGCACTGAGCCAGGGCAGTTAAAGTGGACTCAATTTGCACTATTTCTAGCAGTCTGCAAAGGCCCTTAGCACTGGATATGATGCTATAGTGTTTTCAGCCAGATCAGTGACAATAGATGGAAGGCCATTGTTTGAGGAGGCTGACCAAAAATATTGGGCCAATTTGATAAACACTACCTTTGAAGAGAAACTTGTTTGGTGAAAAGGCTTTAGGAAAAGTGGTTAGTGGAAGAAAAGGATAAAAAGCAAATGTCAACAATCCAAAAAAGGAAGTAGATAGAAGGTATTTTAGAAATGAAAATTATTTCTTTCAATGAGGGAGGAATTAAACCACAATGAGAATACAGACCACAATGGAACAACGCAAGGTTCCAATTCAGACATCAAGGACATCAGGAAGAGGAGCTGATCACTCCAGTGAGGTAGAAAAAGTCAATACTGACAGAAAAGAAATACTGGTGAGGGAAGTTTGCTTTTTGTTAATGTGTGGAAGTTAACAACAGGCAAATGGGTTCTTGAGATTGTTTCAAGAGGTTACAACATTCACTTTTCAAAAAGATTGGGAGGAAAATGCCTTCTGCCACTGGTTCCAAAAAGTATAATGAAAAGGAAATAGTCCAAAAGAAATTCAGTATTTGTTGCAGATGGGAGCCATAGAATATGTAGCTTACAATCAGAGATTCCAGGACATTTAATTTTCCCCCACGGTGCCCAAGCACAATGGTGGTGGCGGGAGGCGGGGGCTGCAGAACCATTCTGGATCTAAAATATCTCCATTTGTTCAGTACCACAATTTCAAAATGGAGACCTTGCAAGCTATATTAGAAAATTTGAAGCTAAGAGATTAGATTTGTTTTCCTCTGGACAGAATTTGAAATTAAAAGGATTTTTCATAGGTGGCGTTGTAATAGCAGAAAGTCATGATGCACTGGCAGTGACATGGCCAAAAAATCTACTATATGCATTTCCTCCTTTGCCATTAATGCAGAAAGTCCTCACAAAAATGTGTGAAAGGAGCTCAGGTTGTGCTTTTCTTCATTGGCCATGCAGACCATGGTTCCCTCTTTTGAAGAACATAAGTGGAAGAACCACATCTTGTACCTCACAGATCAGATTTAGAGGTACAGGGGCCAGTTTGCCATTTCAATTTGCAATGGTTACAAATAACTGCTTGGAGGCTGAATGGACAGGCTTGTTGCAGCAATGATATTCTGAGTCAGTGACTGAAACGTTTGTAGGATACTGGAGGCAGTCAAGGTATTTATGAGGCCACTTGGAAAGCGTTTCAGAAGTTGGTCATAGAATTCAGTCACATCACTCAATGTTGAAATAAGAGAGATTAGCTTTTCTTCAAGAAGGCATATCTAAAGGTTTGAGACCGAATATACCTTACTGAAAAGGCAAGTGGGTGCCTTTTCTTCATCATTATCAATAGCAGGAAGGTATCTTTCTGCACATCCATGCTTAAAGTTTCTAACAGGTGCATCTTTACAAGTTCTACCTATGGTTTATAGCTTCACAGCTAGGATTCTAAATTTGGTGTTAAATGATTTGACGAAACAACTAACCTCTGAAGGAGGCTTTCTTGAGACTGCTGTCTTTCAAAGTGTTATTTTTGGTTGATAAACCCTCATCACAAAGTGTTTCTGAACTGGTGTCATTATTAGTCAATTGAGCTTATTGAAAATTTAAGAAAAACTGTCTCTAACATACAATCCTTTTGTTCCTAAGTCCTTAGAACCAAGATCTGGGCATCAGTCACTGGAATGACCAACATTCTGCCCGAATCCAGCTCATCTTTGGGAAAAGAGATGGCATTAAAAGTAAATTTACAAAGCTGAAAAGCCATTCATTATACAGAAGCACTGTTTATTTCCTTTCACCCAAGTTATAGGGCACTGAAGCAAATGCTGTCTAGAGGCAGAAAAAGCTGCATATGTTAGTATTATGGTTATGCTAAAGTGCCAGTGCCTCAACAGTCTACACACATTCCACAAGATCAAAAGCAGCAACTCATTGTTAGAAAAGGTGTGTAAGGCTGCAGGATGCAAGGAACCATTGACTTTCATATGACACTATAAGATAGGAAGTCAGGACAACCAGCATTTGGAAGGTCTGCTCTATGAGCAGTAGTGGAAGAAGGAAGCAGACATTCCCACCCTAAAGTTTAACTTGGTATATCCCACTTGCTGTGGATTGCTCCTTCAGCTACACTGGGATGTTGACACAATCATTTTAGGAGGGTTGAAGGTGCAAATCTATCCCCCACTCAAAGACTGCTGGAGGTAAAATTGTTTTCTGTTTGTATCCAAGATATATTTCTGTGTTTCATGGTAAATAAGGGGGGTTGCAGACTGCCAGAAATAGTGCAAATTGAGTCCACTTTTAGGGTTAGGGTTAGTGCTAGGGAATCATGGGAATTGTTTTTCTTCTGAGACATTGAGCCTTCTCTGTCAGAGAGCTCTGGTGCCACAATAAAATACAATTCCCATGAATTCCCATGATTCCCTAACCCTAACCCTAAAAGTGGACTCAATTTGCACTATTTCTGGCAGTCTGCAACCCCCCTAAGGCTATGTAATTAAACTCTTGCAGGGGAGAGAAGACTAAGGGGCTTTGCAGATTGGCCCAAAGGGCTGGCCTGGGGGTGGACTTGGGGCACAGCAACAGGACATCCTCCTGATGTAGCAGGCAGACATGCTGTGCCAAAAGGGCATGGAAGAACTGTGGTGCCGGCTCTTAGGGCGGCCTTTTGTCATCCCTAATAGCAGCATTTTGCCACTCTTTTAGGGGCGCCAAAAGGAAGGATCGGAGCTGCAGTGTGGGGTTGCCGCGGCCCCGATCCATTGTTAGCAAGGGCAGCCAAGAGCCACCTGTCTGCATAGCCGCTAAGTGGACCAAATAGAATTAGAAATTGGGGGTCTTCTGCCTCAATCAGCTGATGCAGGGGAGTAACCCACTTATTTATTATTTATTTATTGTATTTATACCCTGCCCTTCAAAAATGGTCTCAGAGGCTCAGCTATCCTAGAATGATCATTCACAGTAAGTGTAACCATTCATTCTCATTCTAGTTTTGCTAGTTTAGAGGTAGCTGTACTTGATTTTTGTATCTTTCAATAGCGAGATGTAATTAAGTGAACAGATTTTCATGAAGCAATATAGCTGGGATGATGTGGAACTTTTCACAGCTTTTGTTGAACTGCAACTCCCATCTGCCCTAGTCAGCAGTGAATGAATGGACATGGATTTTATGAGAGTCACATTCCCTGTTTTTGTGTTACAGAAGCAAAATTGGAAGGGTCTTGTAGGCATTTAAGCAAACTCTTCAGCTAATGTAGGGAATTCTGAGCCAAAACATCTTATCAGATATCCATCCTTAAAGTTCATTTGAAATTACCCTATTGTAATTTAGTCACTACCTCAGACCCGGGCAGACAATGAAGAACCAGGGCCAGAATCTTTCATGCATAGATTAGTTCCTGATTGGCCTCACCTTTCTTCTGTTTCAACAGTCTAATTTAGATGGAAAAGTCAACATTATTCTCGCTCCGACAAGACACATCATAGGACTTTTCTTAAAGCCTATCGAGTGGCAATAGAGGCAGCTAAGAAGTCTTTCTATTCTGGTTCTATTGCATCTGCGAAGTCTCATCCAGCAGAGGTGTTCAGGGTGGTGAGGAATTTAATACAAATACCCCCCACTCAGAACTCTCTATTAGAACCAACCGTAGCCTGCTGTGATGCTTTTAACAATCACTTCGCAGATAAAATCTCTCGGATAAGATCTGACTTAGACGCCAGCATTACTACAGAAGCAATAGGAGGTATCCAGTGCCTCTGCCAAATTTGTTATACTGAGTTGGTAAGTACCGAGGATGTGGACAAGTTCCTTGGTAGTGTGAAAAGTACAACCTGCTCTCTCGATCCCTGCCCATCTTGGCTGACTGTCCAGGGGGGAGATTCCATCAATCAATGCATCCTTTAGGGAAGGCTGACTTCCACTGTCCCTAAAAGAGGCAGTGGCTAAACCACTTTTTAAAAAGGCTTCCCTGGACAAAAACAACTACAGGCCAGTATCACTTTTACCTTTCTTAAGCAAGTTTATCGAGAGAGCGGTCGCCATTCAGCTCCAAGCAGTCTTGAATGAAACTGATTTTCTAGATCCAATTCAAACTAGGTTTAGGATGGGATATGGAGTTGAGACTGCCATGGTCATCTTAGTCAATGATCTCTGTCTGGGCATTAACAGGGGAAGTGTGACCTTGTTGGTGCTCTTGGACCTCTCAGCAGCCTTCGATACCATCAACCATGGTATCCTTTTGGAATGCTTGGGAAAGTTTGGAATCTGAGGCTCCGCTTTGCAGTGGTTGCATTCCTACTTCTCAGGCAGATTCCAGATGGTGATGCTGGGAGACAGTTACTCTCCTAAAAGAGAGCTAAAATCTGGCGTCCCCCAGGGCGCCATCCTGTCTCATGCTGTTTAACATTTACATGAAGCTGCTGGGTGAGATCATCTGGAAACGTGGGGCAGGGTGTTATCAATACGCTGATGACACCCAAATATATTTCTCTATGTCTCAGACTGATGCAGTGACTAAGGATGGCATCTCTCCTCTGAATGACTGTCTTGGGGTGGTAATGGACTGGATGAGGGAAAACAAACTCAAACTGAATCCAGACAAGACGGAAGTACTTGCTATAGGGACCCCCAACCTGGGAATGGAGATATGTCAGCCAGTTCTGGATAGGGTCACATTTCCCCTGAAGGACTCTGTCTGCAGTATGGGAGTGCTCCTAGATTCGCCACTTCACCTGACCGCTCAGGTGGATGCGACGGTCAGGAGCACCTGTCATCAGCTTCGGCTGATTCCCCAGCTGCAACCCTTCCTGGAGCCGGGTGACCTAGAAACAGTGGTACTCGCGCTGGTAACCTCTCGACTTGATTTCTGCAATGCATTCTACAAGGGGCTACCCTCGTGCCAAGTTTAGAAACTTCAATTGATACAGAATATGGCAGCTAGACTGGTTGTAGAGACATCTAGAACTGACCACATAACACCTGTTTTAAAATCTCTACATTGGCTGACAATTAGTTTCTGGGTGCAGTACAAGATGTTGGTTATAAACTTTAAAGCCCTACATGGCTTGGGCCCTGACTACCTGCAGGAGTGCTTTCTTCCACACAATCCATCCTGCACACTAAGGTCCTCTGGGAAAAATTTTCTGCAGCCTAAAAAATCTAAATTGGCTGGAGTAACCCAGAGGGCATTCTCGACTGCCATCCCTAGGTTATGGAATGACCTGCTGGAAGAGATCCATCACATCGCCACCTTAACAGCCTTTAAAAAGGCACTTAAGACAGAGCTCTTCTGACAATCCTTCCCAGAATAGCCCTCCCCCCCATGTATTTGCTTTTTATGCAACTTCTGTATTATTGTTTTCTTATTGTATTTTTTATTTTTATGTTTGTAACCCGCCTTGATTCCCTTTTGAAATAGGCAGGCTAGAAATAAATCATATTATTATTATTATTGGTTAAGCAATTGAAGTTGGAAACTCTGGATGATCTGCTGAAGACCAGCCAGGGATGTACCATTATATCCTATACCTTCTGCCCATCTTGCATTAGTACAAGTCTTTGCTTTATTCTGTGACATCCCTTCAGTTATCTGAAAAGTGTAATTATACCACCCCTGACTTCTGCTGGCTAGACATACTTAGTTCCTTCAAACTTTCCTCAGGAGACATGTATTCAGTATTATCACTAATTTCTTCGTTGTCCTCCTATGAAAGAATTCCTAATATTCTCAGTGAGGTCAACAGAGAGGCAACTGTATAGCATCCATATCTTTACAAATCTGCTGAAGTTAACATCAATAGTTCCACATGGTAATTGAAATAAGTAGACAAGGGTGATCACTGATATTTTTCTCTTTTGTGCAGTTAAAATAATTGAACAAACCAGTTCCCACTCAAGTTGCATTGGTTTTAAAGTGTAAACTGTAAACTGAAGTGTAAATACAGTTCATACCTCTTTTGCAGCTCAACCCGTTTTAATTATCTTAACATAAATGTAAAACCATTTTTTCGGAAGTTCACACAGAAGCTTGATATTAAAAAATCTAGAGTTCCAGGAAACCCTCAACTATCCAAAGCTTATTGCATTTTTTACCCCATATTTTATACTGAATGGTCCTCAAGTGGACTTACAACAGGTGCATGCAGTCTAGCATCCATTAGTCCTTTGGTGGACTAATCTTCAATCCTAAAGCAACTGACAACCAGTGCAATGTTTTTAAACAGTGAAGGAAAAGCAAGTTCTTTGCAACAATTGAACACAGGTTTAGGTTATAACATTATTAAGTGATGTTTTGTAGAAGATGCAACAAAGTTGTTTTCTGCTTCTCTGGTGACCAGAACGTGAACCAATGGATTCAATTTCCAGATAAACCTCATTTGACAAAGCAGATACGCCCCTAGACATTACTTCTTTAACAGAAAAAATTGGTATCAGAGGTGGAAATAAAATGGAATAGGGATATAACACTTTAACATATTTCAGTAATTTTTTATTTATTTAAAACCATGTGTACACTTCATATGTAAAATGAAACAGGTCAGGAAAACCTTGCATAACAAAAACATTTTGGACCTTTTAGAGACCCCTTAAAAGCTTTCCCCAAAAAAGCATGAAGGGATGAGGTTTTTTTTTTCTTCCGCTTTATATGAATTGCATTTTGATGGCTGAATTTACATATCTATGATTTTTTTAAAAATATGCTGTGGTGCAGGCTTATCTGCTTTCATCTTTTCTCTGTTTGTTTACACATCTTCAGTGAGGAATTCTGGAGGCAGCTGCTGTTTGCCATGGTTGTTATCGACAGGCGTATACAGCTATAGTAAGATTGGTTAGAGCAGAATATTTTTCTTTTCCAGTCCAAACTTTATTGCATTATTTACTGCAGGCATGCTGCTGCAGCCTGGCACTCAAAACCTGTGTTTTTCCAGCTCTTTCTCACTATCCTCCCATTGCCAGTGCTGCTAAAATATTTCCAGCTGCACAGAGGGTGAGGAAGAAATATAGGCTGGGTGAGTATAAAAATCTTGTAAAAAAGGAAGCTTTTTTGTTTGTTTTGGGAAGACATATTGTGAACTGCAGTATGCCTATACAAGAAAAGAGATTCCACCTAATCATTTGGAGCAACTTCTTGATTGTAATGTATGTTAAACAGTGGAAAGACTGCCTTAGATGGTGATGGACCCTCCTTCTTTGGAGGTCTATAAACAGACATTTAATGGCTCTTTTTCAAGATGCTTTGGCTATGTATTCCTGCATGGTAGGGGGCTGGACTAGATCACTTGAAAACCCCCACATCAGATAGCTTAAGAAGCACTGCTGTAGCTGACAATCCTGCAAACCATAAAAATCAGCTAGTATCTCTAGCAAGGACTACTATGGTAACAGATGGTGCACTCCACTCCATACAAGTTCCCTTGCTTCCTAACAGTGCCTTGGAAATGATAACTCCAGAAGCGGCCTAGACATTCAATTCTTAGGAATCATCCAAATGAAAGTGAATTTTCTGGCTCTGAAACATAGTAGCACAAGTCTTAAAAAAGAGGATTAACATTTTCATGAGCCAGTATAGCATAATGATTAGAGTGCTGGACTATGACTCTGGAGACCAGGGTTCGATTCTCCATTCAGGCATAAAATCTGCTGGGTGACTGTGGGCAAGTCACATGCTCTCAGTCTTAGGGTAAGGATTCTTTGAATAAATCTTGCCAAGAAAACCCCATGATGGATCACCATAAGTCACTTGAAGGCACACACACACACACACACAGAGCCTTTTCATTCCCAAAATACTAGACTGTGAAAGACTTCAACTCCAACATAGCAAAATAGGAGAACCAAACAGATGAGTTTTTTCAGAGAACTTAAATCAATAAAACTACTTTTATAATGATGTAATTTATACATATCCCCTCAATCAAGAGATACACATGAAAAATCTCAACAATATCAGAATATCTGCTTGTTTGGAAATACAGCCTCTTTTTGGTTATTCAGACCCTCTGAATCAAAGATTAAGAAATTAGTGCATTGATTCATACCAATTCATAACAAATCACAGCAATTCAGTTTCAGTAATCTTGTCATATAGAATTGAGCAATTCCACAGCTTCTTTTTGTACCTGAAGTTGAAGAGAAAAGCTTCAATGAAGTATTTGTTTGTTACCTTTATTCCCATTTTCAAAAAGTCCTGCCTTAATGTAATGGAATTACTGTGACATAGTGTTTTTTCAACTTTATCTTTCATTAAAATAAACTGTATTATATGATAAAGCAATTTTGGATTCTATAAAAATATCTTGTTAGATCTTCAAGAGTCATTCATTTATTATTAACTGAAATTTGTACAACTTTATACACTTATCCCTCCCCATCCACGGACTTGCCATTCGCAGTTTTGATCCTTTGTGGACGGCAAGCCAGAATGGAATGCACATCCCAGGTGCGTGCACAGCCATTATAATCAATAAAATATTGTGACTTGAATATTTGTGTTTTTTTCTGATTTGTCGGGTGGGGGTCTGGAAATGATATCCTGCGAATCAGGAGGGATGAATTAAGTATTTTCCTAAGTAAACATTATATACAAAAGAAAGAAGAGCTGCAACATTTCGTAAAGTACAAATTACCATGAATCCTGTCTATTGTATATTTATGATGCAGATCGGATGCTGCTTTTTAAATAGTTGATTGTATGTATACAAAGTAAATATTATTGTGTACATTCTTTATTGTTCTTCTTTTGCATCTCCAGTACATATGACTTTATTTACCGTATTTTCCGGCATATAAGATGACTGGGCGTATAAGACGACCCCCCACTTTTCCAGTTAAAATATAGAGTTTGGGAAGAGTATGACTTCCAAAACTGTTGTTGTTGTTGCTATGCACCTTCAAGTAATTTCCAACTGATGATGACACTAAGGCAAACCTATCACGAACCTCCTTTTACCTGGCGTATAAGACGACCCCCCCACTTTAACCCCAGATTTTGCAGGTTAAAAAGTAGTCTTATACGCCAGAAAATAGTACTTTTTTGTCTTTGTGTCTGTTTACCATATGTAACTTCAGTTGTATTATGAAGTTAGTTTTTTGACATTAGTATTTATTCTATATGTTTGTAATATGCTTGTTACTTATTCGCTCTATTTGTTTTTGCAATAATCTATGATTTCTTGTTTCAGATGATTTCCCATTTAGTCTATTGTATCTGTTAATTTAATTAGCCATTCATTGATAGTGGGATTTTCTTTTCTATTTTGGGGTGATGAGTAATCTGGCTGTCGAGACCAGATAAAGTATTTTTCCCCCAGTTTCTTTTCCTTACTTGTGGTGGTAGTTTATTGGTCATATTTAATAAATAGATTTCAGGCATCATCTGGTAGTTTAATTTTAGCATTTCACAAATAGTTAAATGAGGAATCTTAGAGGGCAGTTCAACCAAATATGATACCAGAAACTAACTCCTTTTTTGCATTTCTAGCACTTGTTCTGCTTGGTTTTGTATATTTTGGTTACTTTTGCTGGAGTCAGATGCCACCTAAATGCAATCTTTAGACAATTTCCCCCAATACTAACAAAAATTCACCAAGTGCCCATTAATCTCTTAATATACTTAAAATCTTGGAGACGGTGTCAACAAAAACCGGAGAAAACTTTTATCTATGTTATCTTCAGACTGAGGTATCACATACAAACTTTTCAGAACTGTAACTAAGCTATATCTACATGTGTTTGTGACTTTTCATTCAATTCAATTCCCCACTCTGTGGGGTAGGGGGACATCAATAGCAGTTTCAATTAATCTTTCCCCCATGAAGCTTTAAATTCAGTTTTTAGCTGGAATATTAACAGCATGCTTTAACTGGCTTAACATTCACATAACATTTTCCTAGTATGGGAGCAAAGCAGGCTCCCCCTTTACGCCAGCTTGGGGTTAGCGTCTGAGCATGGTGTTGACGCTGCATGCTCTGACACCGCCCCCAAGCCAGCATCACGCTGTCCACCTGATCACATGGCGGGCAGCTTTTAGATGCTGCAAGAACACCGAAAAGCTGCAGCGGTGGCGATGGGAAAGCCAGAGTGGGGCTGCGGCATACAGTTGCCGCGGCGCCCACCCAGCTTCACCCCAAACTTAAGATGGATGGAGTTTAGTATCCTAAAAGTAGTTTGATCAGAACTTTGTATAGCTTAAAATACATAAATAGAAAAACATTCTTACTGATAAGATCCTTCAGAGCTAGTTAGCATCTTTGTGATTTTTTGAGACAGCTAAATATCTTCCAAGCTTGATTTTGGCCTAGGGAGGCTAATTTACCACAAAAGTTAAAACTTTGCCAATGCTGCCTCTGCATCTTAGGGAATCTACTTTCCTTCAACAATCCCCAGGAATCATAGCTTACCTTAGTCCTCTTTATGACCGGGCCATTCTTCTACCACTCCCATTTAACTACCTCATGTTGTTTCTGCAGAACTCCTGTGGCCTCCCATCCCCAGACATTGAAAGATCATCATAATAATCTTCAGGTGGAACACAGCCCTGCTGGCAAGCCTAGTAATCTCCACCTATCTACCAGGACATACTTTCAAGTGATCAGGTTATTCATAGCACTTTCAGGAAGAAGGATCAGATCTTGTTCTAGCATGTTTTCCAAAAAATGCTTGAATAATATATGGAATATTTACACTAGCATTCAAACAATCAAATCGCTCACCTGCTTATCCTCTTCTGTGTGTGATACCCGTTCTTTAGCCTTCATTAGCCACAAAAGAGCCATCTTTCTGTTGTTTAACTTCAGGTATGTTTTTCCCAAGAAGAGCAAATTTTTACTGTAGAAATTTGGCTCAACTGCATAAAATAGGTAACAGAAGAGGTTTTACTTTATTATACTGTAGTCCCTAATTTACATAATCTTAATTTTATAAAAAACATTATTTATGGTTTCAAGATGCTATATAACGTTGGCTATTCTTCATTACAGGATTAAAGGAAATGTTTACTTTCTTAACTAAGAAATAACTAATTTTTCAGAAGATTCATTTTTAACTTGCATTATATACATTAACTGTACACTCACAGGACTTAACCTGTGCTCTGAAATGGAAGAACCATGAATAAATGGCTAAGGTCCAGCTGCTTTGTTTGCGACCCTCCCTGATGTTAGGGGGACTCCCACAGTAGGACACAAAGGATGACTGTCAGTAAGAAGTTTTGTTCCTCTTCTATGTATGTGATCTCATCCAATACCTCTGTAGACAGAAATGTATACTGCTGTGAAAAAATGTACAATAAAGACCATGTCTTTGTAGCAGGCTTTTCAAAGTCTTGGATACTGTGTTGGGATAAGTCTATGTTTACTGCTGTGAAATACTAAACTTCAACTTTATATGCAATTTGAAGATGGCTATAAAGACACATTCTAACTTTTCTATTTGAGCTCTGCTAAGATTTTGTAATAGGGGACAGTATTAGACAATCTGAGGGAGAGCATCTGCTTCATCTTAGATCCTTGCTTCCAAAAAAATGAAAAATCCACATAGGCTAGATGTCCCAATATTTCCTCCATTAGCTATAAAAATGTAAACCTCTAGTTTTAAATTTTCACAGTCTATGCACAAATGGATTTCAATTACTGCAATGTTACACTACTTACCATCTTCAGCTTTCTGAAAGTAACGTAAAGCCTGCAAAACATTAACACTGAAATTATTAGCATACTGTTTAAGTCAGGGGGGAATCGAGCATTTGTCTAGATCTTGGACTGTTAATTCCAACATTCCTTACAACTTGCTATGCTAGTGAGGGCTGCTGGGGCTTGCACCCCAACAAGATCTGGAAGACTACATAATTCTCAGTCTTGATTTAAATAATCCAAATTACTCGACCAAATAGCTAACATACTTCAGAAATAACCAACTGTGCAAGGTCAAAGCTTTATTTAATAAATACCATTGGCTACAAAGCAGCCAATCTTTTATGCCCCCCTATATTTATCATTTTATTTTATCAGATATTTACACCATTAGATTCTAAAGAACTTTCTTAGTGAACATTACAATAAATTAAAACACCAAGACAATCAGGCATACTACGTTGAAGGACGAGTTTGCTTGGGCCTTGAGATCTTTGGGGAAGGTCCTTCTATTGGTTTCTGCACTTCCTGAGAAAGATCTAGTGTGGAATTAAGGGAATGCTTTCTCTGTGGCTGTTCCCAGGCTCTGGAACTCCCTACATAAGAGAGGCTCGGCTGGCTCTCTCCCTTTAGTCTTTGCTGGCATACAAACAATTTTTATTCAAGCATGCAACTACAATAGCAACCACTCCTTTGGACATGGGGCATTTTAAAGACCCACAGTAGTTCACACTGAGATAAAAACAACAAAACACAAGCAAAACTTTGGGGGTTAATAAAAGTCATGGTAAAACATATGGCTGCCTCACAGATCATGGAAAATCTGTATGAAAAAAAGGTGGAGTGAGCAATAAATTAAGCAGTGATGGGGCTTCTTTATTATTAACCATCAGAGAGTTCCATGAGCTTGGTGTGGCCCTGTGAAATGCCCTGTCTTTACCAGATACAAGGTAGATCACACAATACAGATTGAGTCTCCCTTATCCAAAATGCTTGGGACCAGAAGTATATTGGATTTTGGAGTTTGGAATATTTGCATGTATTCCAATGAGATTATCTTGGAGATTGGAGCTAAGTGTAAATACTTAATTCATTTATGCACCATATACATCTTATACACATAGGCTGAATGTAATTTTGTACACAATATTTTAAAAATATTTTTGTTCGTGAAACAAAATTTGTGTACACTGAACTATCAGTAAGCAAAAATGTCACTATCTCAGCCACCCATGTAGACAATTTTGGAATATTTTGGATTTCAGAATTCCAGATAAGAAATTCTGTATATTTTTAGAAGGATAGGTTTCTTTATTAAATAATTGTTCTTTGATAATAATAATAATAATAATAATAATAATAATAGTAGTAAAATTTATTTATACCCTGCCCCTCTGTTAAAAACAATTGGGGTGGCTTAAGCAATTAAAATTACATCAATATAGTCTAAAAACCCCAACCCCACCCTCCCCCATAAAAACGTATTAAACTAAACAACCATTAAAATCCAGCTAAATTTTAAAATAAATTAGAATAAACAATAAGAGAATCAAACAGCAGGCAAATCAGAGACAAAAAAGGGCAAGGGCGCAGTTCCTGAGGCCGGGATCTAATCAGAAAAGGCCGAAAGAGATCTGTCTTTAGCGCCTTTTTGAAGCTGTTCAAGCTCATCATCTGATGGATCTTGTCCAGCAGGCCGTTCCATAATCTGGGGGCGATTACGAAAAGGCCCTCTGGGAGTTGTAGACAGCCTAGATTTTGTGGCTGAAGCAAATTCCTCCCAAAGGACCGGAGTGCGCAGGATTATATGGCAGGACGCGGTTCCAAAGATAAATTGGGCCCAAGCCATTTAGGGATTTAAAGGTAATAACCAACACCTTATACTGGATCCGGAAACTAATAGGCAGCCAGTGAAGAGATTTTAACACCAGAGTTATGTAGTCTCTCCAAGATGTTCATGAGACCATTCTGGCTGCCATATTTTGTATCAACTGAAGTTTCCAGACCAAGCACGAGGGTAGCCCCATGTAGAGCGTGTTACAGAAACCCAGACAAGAGGTTACCAGCGCGTGCACCACAGTCTCAAGATCTCTTACTTCCAGGAAAGGGCACAGCTGGGGTATCAGCCAAAGCTGATAACAGGCTCTCCTGACCACCGCATTCACCTGACTAGTCATCTGAAGCGACGAATCAAGGAGCACCCCCAGACTGCGAACACAGTCCTCCGCTGAGAGTGTGACCCCATTCAGGACTGGAGGTTGCAACCTAATTCCTGGTTTCGGGGCCGCTGCCATGAGCACTTCCGTTTTGTCTGGATTTAATCTCAATCGGTTTTTCCTCATCCGGCCCATTACTGCCTTAAGACAGTCATTAAGAGGAGAGACGCCATCAGAATTCGAGGCCGATGATCAAGACAGGGAGAAATAGATCTGGGTGTCATCAGCGTACTGATAACACCCAGCCCCATAACTCCAAATAATCTCACCCATCGGCTTCATATAGATATTAAACAACTATGGGGACAGAATGGCACCTTGTGGGATGCCGCAAGTAAGCTCCTTTTTACTGGAGCAACTTTCCCTGAGCAGCACCCTCTGGGACCTGTCCGAGAGGAAGGAATGCAATGCAGTGCCTCCAATTCCTAACCCACTCAGGCGATCCAGGAGGATGCTATGATCTATTGTGTCGAAAGCTGCTGAGAGGTCTAAAAGCACCAACAGGGTCACACTACCCCTGTCGATGCTCACACAGGTCGTCAGTCAAGGGAACCATGGCGGTCTCAACTCCAAATCCCGTCCTAAAGCCAGTTTGAAATGGGTCTAGATAATCGGTTTCATCCAAGACCACTTGGAGTTGAAGAGCAACCACCCTCTCGATCACTTTGCTCAAGAATGATAGCATAGAGACCAGCCTATAGTTGTTCATGTCCAGGGGGGTTCAGGGAAGGTTTTTTCAGAAGCGGCCTAACCACCACTTCCTTTAAGCAGGATGGAACACACCCTTCTCTGAGGGATGCATTGATGATGTTAAACTGTTATGTTATTGATATGATGCTTAGTTAATAGGACAGTTGCAATACTGCTATATTTATTTTTCAAAATCTAAAGTTCTGTCTGGTCAACATGTTTCACTTTGTAATACTACAGTTTTACATTTTAAGATACCTATCCTTTCATATCCATACATTTATTTTTTAGAGTACCAAATTCTGTTTGATCAGTATGTTCCAATCTTCAGTACTACAGTTGTACAGTTGCTCTGCCCACTTTCCCTCCCAGGCTTCTGAAAGCCCAGTGAAGCCAGCTGGGGCTTTGGAGAGGGAAGAGAAACCGCCTCAGGCCCTGCCCACCTCCCCTCCCTGGCAAATCCGAGAATAATCAAATTCACAAATGCCAAAGCTGCAAATACGGAGGGACAACTATATTCCACATCTTTCTCTTCAATATCTTAATTAGAACAGTTTTATATAACTATTGAGATATCATACCTCTTCATAGGTGGAGCTAGGTGGTGTCGAGAATAAAACAGCTGCTATTCTGCGCTGATACCATGGCATTTCAGCAAAAGTGTAACACCTGGAACAAATGCAAAGAAGTTATATACTTTATATTTTACCTTTTGTTTCTATATTTCAGGGGAAGTATATTGATCTTCTTCCTCTGAAATATAGCCTACAACACCTGGTATTTGTTGGTGGTCTCCCATCCAAGTACTAGCCAGGGATGACCCTGATTAGCTTCCAATATCAGACAGGATCTGGAATTCCTTGCCTAGGAAAACACTATGAAAAATTCATGGGGTTGACAGAAGTTTATAGCCAACTTGAAGGCACATACATATATATATTGATCTCCAAAGGTTCCCCCAAAATCACATAACTAGAAAAAACCAAAAGGCCTAAGAAAATCAAGAACAAATAAAATAGAAAAGCCTGTAAAAAGAAAATGTATTAACAGCAGTCAATACTAAACAAGTCAGCATGAGCTAAGCTACAGGCTAGCAAGGACATAAGAACAATACCATTGTTCTAGCCAAACTGATCCAAGTGAAAATTCCCTACCAACACATTAGCATTAAGAATTCAAAGGGGACATTTAAAGCAGGAAAAATGGCCAAGGGATTCACAGACCTCCTTCCTAACGTGTGTCTAGCCCTTATCTGTGATAAACTAGATTCATGCACTAATTATCTAGTTTGTATAAGTCCTTGTTCAGGCCATTTTAAAATAGGTATGGAGCAGCTCCAGTAAAACAATGGCATCTTTGTAGGAATGTTCAAACAAGTCACTGAAATTCTGGAACCACTAAGTCAGAGGTAGCCAGCTGTGGCCTCCAGATGCCTTTGAACTCCTGCAATAGCTAGTACTTATAACAGTGGTATACCAAAAACATTTGGAAAGCCACAGTTGTCTATTAGATTAGCTACCTGACATATTTCCCGTAAAGGTAAAGGTTTTCCCTGTTAACAAGGTTGTCAAGTCATATCTGACCATAGGGGGTGGTGCCCATCTCCATTACTAAGCTGAAGAGCCAACAATGTCAGAGACTATTCTGTGATCATGTGGTCAGCATGATTGCACAGAACTCTGTTTACCTTCCTACCAAAGTGGTAACTATTTGTCTACTTGCATTTGCATTCTTTCGAACTGTTAGGTTGGCAGAAGCTGGGACTAGTGACAGAAGCTAAAAAACCTTCAGAAATTCCCTATAACAGGTTTGGGCAATTGTTGGGGGTTAGGAGGCTGCATTGCCTAAAGAGATCATAGATGGCTATATTCTTGCCATATTACCCTGAAAAATATTGCACTGAAGGGCTCCTAATAATCTGTAGAGGCCCTTTGGGGTAATTTTGCCACATTTAAAGACCATGAAAGGCGACACTTCTACTCTTACCCTAAAGCAATTTAGCACTCTTAGCAAGGTTAGGATTAGATCCCTTTCTTAGAAGTAACATTTCAGGTAATGAATCAACAAATAGTAATTCAATAGATTAAGCAATTATCAGTGTCCCTGACAATGAACTAATCTCCTAATTTCCAACAGGTAATATTCAGAAATTAATATTCAAACCTAATGTTTCAAACTGTGGAAAAAAACAGTCAAGTCTCTCTGAAATGGGATGTTGCATTTTTGAAAATATTAAGTTTAACTAACTATGAATATTAACTATGAATATTAAGTTAACTAACATAACCCTGATTCAGTAAAAGATTATATTATTGAGCAGGCATCTTATAACATTGCTTATAGGCATTAACAGAAATGCAGATTATTTACTCAGGGAAAAGCTGCAAGAAATGAACCACTGTGCAGTTTTGTATCCAAGTGTAAGGAGGGGAAATATTGGTACTACAAGTATGGTTTGTACAGACTGACTAGCTTACCAAATGCCCATGAGGTGAAGGGATGTCGCATCCTTTGGATTCAGTTCAATTGCTTTCTACAAAGAAAATGCAAAATGTGAAAAAGGTGTTCGTTCTAACAGTTCAATTACCCAACTCTACCCTCTAAAATGAAAATAAAGAGAATGAAGGCGCACTTGTTTGCATCAAGCAAAAGCGTTTACAAAATGAATCCTCCCCTGACCACTGCTTTCAAGTATCTTTCCCGGGTCACGAAAATAAGGTAAAGAAAAATGTCCATTCGTGCTATGGGAAGAAGACTGTATCCCCACTGCTAAGGCAGGAAGGCTGACAAGATAAGCAGCAATGAGAACACATCCCACATTCTCTCAGTGAGAGCAATGTAAAGTTGTTTGTACTCATGAAGGTCATTATCAAGCTATAACAGCATGCAATGACAATTGATATCTAGTGCATACTAACCTACCCTAATGTGGTGCCCCCTGATGTGTCTGGATTGAAACCAACATAATCTACAGCCAGTATAGAAAGAACCAGGTTGTGGAAGGTTCACATACAGGATTCCTGATTGCCTGAGATCATTAGATAAGATATCAGGTTGATAGTCTAAAACCTGAGATAGAAAATTGTGCTGAATTTTGCAAGAAGACTTAAGAGCATTTTCAAGAGGCAAGTGAGACAGAGAAAGGTGATGCAACTTGTGAAATCAATTATTTTGCCTTCAAAATGTTCTGTTCATGAACACTGAGTGTGCAAGATAATGTGGCTACAAGTAATTTCAAAGGTCAGAACAACAAATCTGTGCTAATATGAAAAGGAAATGGGAGCCAGGAAAGAAAATATTATCTGGATGTAGTTAGAAGGGTTTGTATGATGGAAGTTCTGACAAGGTAGATTATGAATTAAAAACAGGAAATGTTGTGAATGAAACAAAGACATTTAGTACAAGATAATGTTTAGAACATTCTAACTGTGCAGACAGTGGGGAAAGAAGTCATTTTAACATTTACAAAAAGGAGAAAGGGCAAAAGATGCCCCCTAGGCTTCAAGCCTAGATATTGGCAGTACGTGAAGATAGAAAGCACAACTCAAGCTGTTACAGTAAAGTACAATTTATCCTTCATGTTGAGTATAAGTACTGCATTTCAGCTTGAGTACTGATTTTTTTCCCCACAAAACAGTTGGAGGTTTGTACTCCAAAATAAAGATATCAAAAAACAAAAAACAAAACACCTGAGCAGAAAAAATAGGCACAAGTTAGGGAGCTAATTTTTAAGTACCTGGAAGTGGTCCTTAATAACAAAAGCATTGGCAATTTTTGTCTTTATTCCTTCATAATCTCCTACATCACTGATGCAGATTGCATACCACTAAATAAAAAGGAGAGATAAGTGGTTTATGTAAGAATGTCAACATCCTCAAGAATACTATGTCATTTTAAACAAGAACTATGCAATGACTATCATTATATACATCTGGAAATACAAAATTCCTAACTATGTTTAAAATTAAAAAGCACAGTTTTGCTACAATGCAAAATCAACAGCAAAAGTACTGTCAAGACTCAAGAGAATAAAGCCTCCTTTGATTTTTTAGAAATCATATCAGTGGTACTGCCATTGCTCCTGAGTTTCTGGATCCTTTTAATTTTGTAAGAACTTAATTTACTGGTAAAGATTATGTTAAGCTATAGGATAATTTCCCTTTCTACAGAGGTTATCTTTCTACACTGGGCATTTTCTTCTCTACTTCTGTGCTGGGAACAGGCAATGCTAAATCTTCCATTGAATTGTTTACCTTGTGTACACTGAAACATGAAGGGTCTTTCTCAAGTGCCTTCTTCGCGTAATCAAGGGCTTCATAGGTCAGCTTCTTCTTCTTCTCTGCAGGGGTGTGACTAAGCTGAGCCAAGTCGCGCAATGCCCGTGCCAAACGCCAGAGTACCTCTGCATTCTCACTAGTAATAAACAAACATAACAGAAATTTACCAGTAAATTAGGTTCTTACAAAATTAAAAGGATCCAGAAACACAACCAGGTCAGCATCCATAGTCCATACTGAAGTATAGTTATCATAAGGAAAGCAGAACTGCCATAGATCTACCCCGTATTTTCTGGCGTATAAGATGACTGGGCGCATAAGACGACCCCCCAACTTTCCCAGTTA
>CM034706.1:36633075-36653926 GCA_020142125.1 Phrynosoma platyrhinos | reverse complement strand
CGTGAATACCAAAATCTGTAGGATCTCAAGTCCCATTATCCCCAATGGCAGCACAGGCCTGAGGTCCTGTTGTCCCTAATGGCAGCATGGCCGTGTGCATGTGTTGCCACTGGGAACAATGGGGGTATCTAATGGCAACAATGGGGGTATCTAATGACGTGCACACACCGCCATTGGGGACAACGCAGGCTTGCCATCTGTGGATGCTTAAATTCTCAGATGACAAGTCCACGGATAGCAAGGCCCCATTGTAGATGATGTTTTTCACAGACAAGCCATCCTGTTTTAGAGTAAAATTATTGTTTGCAACTCTAGGTGTCCATAGTGTGCTGTTTCAGGAATAACTATCTCGGCTTAATAAATCAGCCTTCACTCATTTTGAATAAGTAATAATTTATGAATACTGTAGATTCTCAAATTCTTTTATCTGTCATTTTTTCTAAGTATTTCTGTATTTCAACAGATTGTCTCTAGCAAGACACTCACAAGACCTCTAATGCTGAAAAATGGGAAACCTGCAGGAAAAGGAAAAATTACGGTACAAAACTAAGTTTCTTTCTTTCTTGTGGCAAACACTTGTAGACACGAGATTTTAAAGCTGGCATTTTTTTTCTTTTTCTTTTAAAAATTAGTAACTAAGATAGTATGGATACAATCAAGAGAGCAACCAAATATACTGAAATATATGAGGATTAAAACTGCAGCCTGTTCACTCTTTTCCAGAAGTAAGCATATTTAAAACAGTGAGGGTTACTTTAGAGTAAACATGCGTCTTTTTAAGGTGATGTTTAAGTCTTACTTATTGCTTAACCTTCCCTGGATTGTTCATACGTTTCTGTGTTTATTTTTATAGTATTTCTTTTTAAGTTACAGAATTACAGCCTGAGCCTACAACCACACACTTATGTTTAGTTCCATGTACCCAAGCATTTGGACATGTGTTTCATGAAATAGTAAGCCAGTTAGCAAACTATTCAAAAACTGAGCAGAATTTCCTAAAGCATTCATACATGGCGTGGTGGTTCAATATACCAAATTCAGAAGGGGGAAAAGTTAGATTTCAGAAGAGGTTCCTGAGCTTTTCATTTACACACACACACACACACACACACACAATCTGTTATTGATGTTATGTGTGTATTTTCATTCCATCTGTACAGCTGGGGGGTTCTAAATCCAACATGATGTTTGCAGGAGTGTTGGTTTTTTCCACTCTTCCCTTCATGGCACTGAAAACTTGCTCTGTTTGATTTCCCAGCCCTTCAGAACAGGTTTTAGGCCATGGAAGGAAAGATAACTGCCTACTTCTTCCATTAAAAGCAGCTTCCATTGGCATAAGGGCACCATTGGGTAATGGCCTATAAGATTTCAATCTTAAAAGCTCCTACTGTCAATATATTATTCTGTTTCTAGATGTAATAGAAATATCAAACTTTACTTTGCACAAAACCATTTACAATTTGCCATTCTCAATAGAACACATGGTGTACGTCATTGAAAAGAAATAACTTATACTGAATTTTTGCTCTGCTTATTCAGATTACTGCTGAAGAAGTAAAGGATAACCGAGTTGTCATATTTGAAATGGAAGCAAGGAAACTGGACAACAAGGTCTGTAGATTTAAATCATATGCATACTTATCTGGCAGTAAATCCTCTTGAACTCAATTAATTTGAATTCTGGGTGTGTCTTCATTGAAGAAGAATAAGATCAGTCATTTTTATCCATGTGGCTTGTATCCAGTACCATCCTCCAATCCACCCACAGCAGCCATTCCTCGTGTTTTTCTTAAACCCATTCTGAAGATACCTTTTAGCTGATTTGGAGACTGTGCAAATAGGACAAGGGGAAATCTCACTGCATGAGGGGAAGTCAACTTTTAATGGGTTGGTTCATACTGCACTTGCTTTTCCTGGTGTTCCTTTTCTGCCATTCCACTTGTAAAAACCATAGTATGGATGTATGTAGGAAGAAGAGGAAGGAAAAGACAAGCACAGAGTTCATTCATGTAATGTCAGATCATGATTCAGAAATGCTTGGGAACCAACTTGAAGAGATTGGTATTTAGGCTGGCTTGCATTTCATGTTGATCATGCTGATCTCAAGCAGTACAGCAAGTAAGGTCAACCCATATATTTTTAAAGTGTGTATTCTGTCAAAAATTAGTAGATGGGATGTAGAGTCAGATGTGGAAATGTACAAGATGTATGGGAAAACTTTCCTGTGAGAAAGGCTTGGAGGGAAAGATAGGCCAGAAAACACCAGATGTCTCACCAAACATAAACACAACACCAGAGAGGAGGTAAACAACAATGTGTTTTAAGAAAGAGGAAAGTACTGTACATAAACACATGACATCAGCATGTTGACTCTTTGCAGGTCACATGGGCAATGACACAAGCAACAGGGGATGGACTAAGAGTCTGGGAAAATAAGTCACATCCAGTCAACAATGAGGGATACGCCCAAGTGGGTGGAAGCTTGGGGGAGACAAAATCCTTTGTCTGAACATTGTGAGAGGGAGAGCTGGGAGGTGTTGTTTTTTATCTGGTTTAACGCTGTGTGGTATTGCAGGGAATTGTTTGTAAATAACCATGGACCGTACATAGCTTAATAGTTGTAGCAATAAAGCATCATTTTATTTGCTTACAACTGGAGTGGTTTCTGACAACTGGAGAGCTGAGGCAGGAGTTTCAACAAGTTCCAGAAGGGAAGAAAAGTCTGGAGGCACGCAGGAAAAGAGTCAGCTTTTCCTGTCAACTCTGCTGCATGGTAAACACTACTGCATCATCCACCATACTGACATATTCAACCCATATATTTTTTAAGTGTGTATTCCATATTTCCTGTATCCAACAAATGGTTTATAGTCTTCCCGGTAACTGAAATCGATGTGACTGAAGCACATGTGTAATAGATATGGTTGATACACCAAAGCTTTAAGTAGCACTATATAAAGTGTGTGAGTCTTCTGCTTAGTCTGTAGGGTGACATTCTTTATAAATGATTGTTGTGCTGTTCATTTTCTTGCAGTAGGTCATTTTTTGAACATACTATGTTTTTTCAAAAATTTTATATAACTTTGTTCCATATAACCATTGTTTTCATTGAGCCTTTCTGGATTTTTAAAGAAAGAGAGATTATTTTGAATGGGACTGTGCTTGAGCTGACAGAAGGAATGCACAGGCTTCATCTGAGAAAAAAGAAGAAGGAGTCTGTTTTGAAGAAAAAGTAATACAAAGCTAGGTTTGGCAGGAAAAAAACATTTCTATATAAGATAATTTTGAAGTAATAACTATCTTTAATTGCAGGATTTTTTTGGCAAATCAGATCCTTATTTGGAATTCCACAAGCAGACATCTGAAGGAAATTGGGTGATGGTACACAGAACAGAGGTATTGTTCTTTTCTGTATGAGTGGGGTGGTTTGCTTGCAGTCCGTTATGTATCTTTAGTTCTGATTTTCAGAAGTTGTACCATTTTACAATGATAGCACCTTTGGAACAAAATGTATGGTATAGGAATAAAAATATGAATCAGCAATGAGGTTGTGAATTTTAGATAATATTATCTCAATTATTAAATAGCAGATGTTATGAAAGATCTTTGATGCAAAATAAAACTTTGATATATCTAAATATTTTGTTTCTGTTTAGGTTATTAAAAATAACTTGAATCCTGTCTGGAGACCATTCAAGATCTCTCTCAATTCTTTATGTTATGGTGATATGGACAAAACAATAAAGGTAATGTAAAAAGAATATACTGGTGGAATGTATGTTTACTATTTAGAATTGAAATGAACAAACTACCTTCCTTTGAGTATTCTGTACTTAAAATATTTATCTATTGAGGGTATATGAATTGTGAATGTGCTATTCCTATTACATAATGTATAGTCCTGTTCTAAAAGTGGAGTGAAGATGATAGCAAAAGCCCTGCTGGTTGCCAGTGTCTTGGTGCCTGAAAGTATTTTGTTTCCTCTTCACTAGCATTCATGCAACTTGGGGCCTTTACAGACTACGAGAAATAATGCAACTTGAGTCCACTTTAATTGCCCTGGCTCAGTGCTAGGGAATCATGAAATTGTAGTTTTTTCTGAGACATTGAGCCTTCTCTGTCAGAGAGTTCTGGTGCCACAATAAACTACAGTTCCCATGATTCCCTAGCACTGAGCCAGGGCAGTTAAAGTGGACTCAAGTTGCATTATTTCTGGCAATCTGTAAAGACCCTTAGTCTGTGTAACAACAGCCTTCTGTAAGGAGCAACTCTCCTACTAGAGGCAGGAGTTTGGAAAATGGGTGTATTGCCTGTTGTGTCTGGCAATAGGTATAGGAATTCAGAAGTCTCCTGACTGTCAGCCCTCCGCAGGCCACTGTATTTTATTTATTCATGTATGCAAGTGGACTAATATTTTTTGGAGTTATACACAAAACTGCTGCTTTAATTCATACCAAATTAATTAGTTCTCCAGAATCCATTTTCCCCTCTTAATTCGTGTTGAACTGTTTCTAACTGTGGCGTTGTGCTCACTATCCAAGGGAAAAAATTCTAAAAGTTAAGTAGTAACTAGTAAGCATTGAATCATTTGCTTAGAAAATACTTTATTGTATCATTGCAAAGAAGAGAAGCAGTTTGCCGTTCTACCTGCTCCCGTATCTTGATGTCCTTGGTTGGGTTCAGGTTGGATGGGTTTTTTTTTAAAAACCTCATTAACATGTGTTTCATAACGCCTTCCTATTTTAATGCATTTTAGTTAGTTGCACTTTCACTGTCTAATATCCCCCTATTCTGATATTTCTAACTTTCCCTCATTTCTTTGGTGAGAAAATAAAAATGATAACATTAAAAGGTAATTTGTTTGTGGCCTTTCTGTATATAATTATTACATTTTGTGTTTGTGAGATGTATTTTGCTGAGGAATTCAAAATAGTGTTATTTTCATCTCTGCATGATGCAAAATGCCGTGTTCCAGTAAACTTTAACTTAACTGTTATCTTGTTTGGTACAAAATGAAACTTTATGAATATGTAGGTCAGTGCTCTAATATTGCATCCTCCAGATATAATGGGAAAAGTGCAAGAATTCCTTATTGCTTTCTGTGAAGCAGGTAGAACTAAAACTGTTGCTGTAATGAATAAGGTAAAAAGCTGTTATGCTATAATGACTGATTAAACAATGCTTTAATACCTTATGCACGCAATCTCTTGTGTAGCTGGCTATTTCATTGTAGTAAGTAAAATTATTTTTCTAGCTTTTCTTGACTCAAAGGTGTTTTCATGTGTTAAAAGGCTGTTTGTGTATTAGCTATAATACACAGGCAGCTCTCTTTGACATCTCATGACATTATCTCTGAAGTGTGTGTGTGTTGAAATGAGTTTTTGAAGGTTTCTTGTTGGGGGCAGGCATGCATTCATTATCTGTTCTAGTGTGGATGATAAACATGAGTAACATGCACATCTCTTCAACATGGAGCAAGTTCAAGAAGACTAAAATTAATGTTGCTATTTTGGATGAACACGTTTGGTCAGTTTCTTAATAAAGCGGTGCATTCATTATCTCACAAAATTGGAAAGGTTCTTAAAAGTTAATACTGAAGAATAAGTATTTGTCCTCCCTGCTCCTTGTCATATTGATTTCGGCTTTACTCTAGTTCTGTGTGCCTGCATGTTCACAACAATAGAGAGTGCATGTGCATGTGTGTTAATAATTTTGGGGAAACAGTTAGGGTATCATGTGCCCCCTTTACGGTAAGTCTCATTAAAATACGAGATTTATTTCTCAGTAGATTTGTATAGGATTACACTATACAAATCTAGAGTAGGGAAAACAGTGGACTCAGGGAACATCAGAAAGTAACAAAGTGAGGCTTGATCTCAAGCAACTTGAAATTCTTCAAAATGGATCTTGGAAAATAGAAAGGGGAATGTTTTAGACATATAAATGGATATTCTTTGCAAGAGGAAAGCTGCTTCTCTGTGGCCATTTTAGCTGGGTGAGTTCTTAAACTTTTTAAACTTTGAGTCACTTCTGTGGTCACTGGGAGGCAGAGCTAGGAGCCTAATTCTAAATAATTGCTGGCAGAGGCACACGCCTAATGGCGTGCGAATTTTTACGGTTTAAGATTTAGAGTACAAGGAGCAGGTGACCTGGGAGCAGTGTTTGAGGGGGTCTCCTTTTTTTTCCATTTTCTTTTATACACTTTTTTCCTTAAGGGGTTCATGGGGACTTTTGCTCAGAGGAGGTGAGTCAGAGTCTTGCCTCCAGAACAAGCTAGCAGCCAGGAGCTCTCTATAGAGCTATAACCCCATTTGATTGAGATCGCTGACAGAGGTTGGGGACAAAGGCCAAGCCAACAGGAGTCCTTTACATGTGTGTTTAACAGGGGATCTTTTGAGGGGGAAGCCCACAGTCTTGTTTCAGTGTCTCATTAAGACTTCTCAGTATGGACACTGAGGGACCTGCTGCGCTTGTGGGATGTTTGTCTTCTTGCCTATGGATCTGGGGAATTTCACCTGCACCAAGTGCAAGTTGGTAGCCCTGTTGGAAGAGAAGGTCCAGCAGCTGGAAGCCCAGGCATCTACACTTCAGCATCTTAGGGAGCAAGAGGTTTTCCTGGACAGAACGGACTGGATGGTCTTGGACAGGAAACACACAGAGGAAGTTGCTGCACATAAACAGGAGATAGATGGTTGAAGGAATGTCACTCACAGAAGTAGGGAAATTGGGGATAATTATGGGAGCTTGAAGCTACGAAATCAGTTTGAAGCTCTCTCCCTAATCAGGGATGATGAGAAAAAGCTTCAGGGACAGTACAGGGGAGCCTGAAAGGGAACAGCTGCTGCTAAGCCTTGGAAGAGGTGTGTGGTGGTGGTGGTGGGGGACTCCTTGCTGAGAGGGACAGAAGCCATGGTTTGTGGGCCTGACAGGATGTCTCGGAAGGTGTGTTGTCTCCCTGGGGCAAAAATACATGATGTGACAGTCAGGCTGACAAGATTTGTCAAGCCTACTGACCATTACCCCTTCCTTTAGGTCCATGTGGGAACCAATGGTACTGCAAGGCATAGCCTTCAGAATATCAGAAGGGATTATGAGGCTTTGGGTAGGAAGTTGAAAGAGCTGGATGCACAGGTTGTAATCTCATTTCTTCTCCCAGTTAAAGGGCATGGTCTAGGAAGGGAGAGGAAAATAGTAGAGGTGAATAACTCGCTCCATAGATGGTGCTGTCAAGAACAATTTGGATTCTTGGATCATGGGCTGCAGTTCCATGAGGGTAGACTTCTGGCAAGAGATGGGTTGCATCTCACGCCAGTTGGCAGAAACATTTTTGCCAATAGTCTCAAAAATTTGATCCGGAGAGCTTTAAACTGAGTTATGTGGGGGGAGGGAGACTGTATTCTGGAAGGCAAAAGGGCGGAAGAAAATAATCAAACTGTCAATGAGGGAACCAGGCAAACAGTGCAAGGACCCGAGAGTGGGAGGCAAAAAAAATTGCACAGGCAGCATGTAGGAGGAACACATGGTCTTAGATGTCTCTACACTAATGCCCAGAGAGTGGGAGATAAGCAAGATGAACTTGGACTCCTAGCATGCCAAAGCAAATATGATATAATAGGCATCACTAAAACCTGATGAGAATAATCTCATAATTGAAATGTAGTAAGGGGGGTGGGTGTTATAACCTTTTAAAGAGAAATAGGCCAAAGAGGAAAGGAGGATGAATGGCATTATATGTCAAGGATATTTACATAAGTGAAGAAGTCTAGAACTTCAATCCTGGAAACCAGGTGGAGAGCATCTGAATCAAAATTAAAGGGGTGGGAAACAACAGGGATGTTATTGTGGGAGTCTACTACAGATTACCACGTCAGATGGAGGAATTGGATGATGCCTTTATAGAACAGATGACCACACACTCAGAAAGGAGAGATTAGTAGTGATGGGTGACTTCAACTATCCTGATATTTGCTGGAAGTCAAACTCAGCCAAAACTTTAAGATCCAACAAATTCCTCACTTGCCTCGAAGACAATTTCATTTTCCAAAAGGTGGAAGAGGCAACGAGAATCCGCTATTTTAGAACTGATCCTACCAACAGGGATGATCTGGTAAATGGAGTGCAAGTGATGGGATCCTTAGGTGGGAGTGACCATGTTCTCCTGGAGTTTGTTATAGGGTGGAAAGGAAAAGCCAGGCATAGTCAGACACACATTTTAGACTTTAGGAGAGTTGATGTCAGTAAACTTAGGGAAATACTGGGGGTGATCCCATGGTCAGGAATACTAAAAGAGAAGGGAGCTTAGGGTGGCTGGATGTTTCTCCAAAGGGAGATAGATACTGGAAGCACAATTTTAAACAGTTCCAATGAGAAATTCAAACAAATAGTGAGCATATGGGTAAAGTCAGAAAAGCAAAAGTGCAGAATGAGCTCAGGCTTGCTAGAGAGGTTAAGAACAATAAAAAGGGCTTTTTTGGTTATGTCTGTAGTAAACATGTGGTTCTGGAAAAACTCCAGGTTCTCATGTCACCTTTGCTAATGACCTTACATTTCTCCATGTTGAAATTGAGTTTGTTAGCTTTGGCCCAGCTTTCTAAACTATTACCATCATTTTGATTTTTCATCCTGTCATCTGGGGTATTAGCTAATCCTCCTAATTTGGTGTCATCTGTGAATTTGATAAGTATGCCCCCTATTCTTTCATCCAAGTAATTGATAAAGATGTTTCATTTTTCTGCCCTAGCATGAAATGCATAGATATAGGATGGGGGACACCTGGCTTAATGCAACTACATACGAAAGGAATCTAGGAGTCTTAGTAGACCACAAGTTGAACACAAGTCAACAGTGTGATGCGGCCAATGTGCTTTTAGCTACATCAATAGAAGTATAGTGTCTAGATCAAGGGAAGTAATAGTGCCACTGTATTCTGCTTTGGTCAGACCACACCTGGAATATTGTGTCCAGTTCTAGCCACCTTAATTCGAAAAGGATGTTGAGGGCATATCCCAAGGAGGGCGACTAAAATGGTGAAGGGTCTGGAAACTGTGCCCTGTGAGGAACGACTTAGGGAACTGGGTATGTTTATCCTGGAGAAGAGACGGTTAAAAGGTGATATGATAGCCCTGTTTAAATATTTGAAGGGGTGTCATATTTAAGAGGGAGCAGGCTTGTTTTCTGTTGCTCTAGAGAACAGGACCCAGAGCAATGGATGCAAGCTACAGGAACAGAGATTCCACCTCAACATTAGGAGGCACTTTCTGACAGTTAGGGCTGTTTGACAGTGGAACACTCTCCCTCAGAGAGTGGTAGAATCTCCTCCTTTGGAGGTCTTTAAACAGAGGCTGGATGGCCATCTGGCAGGTATGTTTGACTGTGATTTCCTACATGGCAAGGGATTGGACTGGATGGTCCTTGTGGTCTCTTTCAACTTTGTGATTCTATGTCTAGCTGGGGTAATAAAAGGCGAATAATCCATGTGCTATATTTTCAAGGGGTGTAACCTTACTGAAGCCACATTTTTGGCTTTATAGCACTGATGAATTTTAATCTCACCCTCCTAATGAGCATTTTGAAGTTGCTACTTAGGAATGGCAGAGGCTTGAAATATAGGGTTTTTGATTTCTTATCATGTTTCTTGGTAACTGCTATATTCACAATACACAGTAATATCAAATGCCTTATTTTTAGGTTGAGTGCTATGATTATGACAGTGATGGGTCACATGATCTCATAGGGATCTTTCAGACCACAATGGCAAAACTGAAGGAAGCATCTCGACAGTCACCAGTAAGTGCATGTACCATTTCCCACCTTATTAAAGTAATGCATTTGTTTTTGCTATTTTTCTGTAGATCCTGCACGTGTAGGAACTGGTGTAGTGTTAATGAGAAATGATGGGCTATGTACAGTGACAGAACAATCTCCAAAATAAACCTTTGGAAATCTATGGGATCAAAATTAGTTGTGGCTAATAAGTTGCATTCATTTCATTGAGTTTCCTCTAGATTTTTGTGCTGTGAGAGCTTTACAGATTGTTGAGGCTGGGCTGTGTAGTGCTGGTTTTGAAGGTTTTTTAGGGGCCTGTATATAGTTTCATTTTTATTGTTTTAATGTGTTTTAGTAATTTTAATTGTTTTAATATGTACTGTTCTTAAGAGGTTTTACCTTTTTAATTGTATTTTCTTTTAATGTGTGATGTGCTCTAATACTGTACTAGTTTAATTCTATATTAATGTTCATTTCTGTAAGTTTTAATCTCATTCTTTTAATTTGTAAGCCACTTTATGTCCTAATTTTGAAAAAGATGTCCCTCATTATTCATGCAACATATTTTAAAGCAAATGTTAATTTTAATACTTTTAGATGACAGATGCTATCTTAGATGAGTCGTCTACCTTCTCAGAAATCCTTCTTCTATAATTGCATCTGCTACATCACATGCTTTTAAAATGTTTAATGGCATTGCTGTTATAGAGCCTAAATACATGAAATGTATATCCTGATGTTCTGTTATATTTGTGTAGATTGAATATGAATGCATAAATGAAAAGAAAAAGCAAAAAAAGAAAAGCTACAAGAATTCAGGTATTATCAGCATTAAACACTGTGAGGTCAGTATCCTGGAATGCTGTATTCTTATTTAAGTATTCTCTTTACTGCCGTAGTACTCACAATTGACTTTATCATCTCAGTAGACAAGTATCTTCTTTCATGAGAATTATATCAGTGCTCATTGTAGGAAAAATGAAAGCTTGACTCCTGAAAAGTCATTTTGATATCACTTGTATAAACACTGTTTTCATCCTTCTGCAAGTGTCTAATTCAGTAACTTTAATTTTGTTTATTCAACCCATCCAACAAGTTGTTACAATATTGTGAGATTCTACATCAGTGATGGGCAACCTTTTGAGCTTGGTGTGTCAAACTTCGGCAAAAAACTGAGCCTAACTCGGGTGGTGTGTCACTTTGAGGAAACAACATTATTTTGCCACCGGGAGAAGGCCTAATTACCTTGGCCTGGGCCTGGACCTCTTCCTGCCCCGTGCTGGTGGTTCTGCTGCGTCTGAAGTCCCAGAACTAGACGCTCTGTGCTGGACTTCTGTTGTTTTGGCCTACAGACCTCTGGCAGAGAGTGTCTAATAGGGGAGGATGAAACATTTGCAACTAGAGTCTTAGAGTTAGAGTCTAACTCTAAAACTCTAGTCGCAAATGTTTCATCCTCAGGAGCAGCAAATGTTTCATCCTCGGCTACTGCACTTGGCTGTGCAGGAGCCGAGGATGAAACATCCTTCTCAGCTTGCGGCCGCCCCAGTGGCTGCGTGTCATCAGAAATGGCTACACGTGTCAGTGATGACACGCGTGTCATAGGTTCACCATCACTGTTCTACATGTTGCTTAGACTAGTTGTACTACTTGTTCTGCTAGTGGCAGAACCTTTTGTATTTCCCCTAATAGCTTAACATTGGTTATGACTTATTCTGTATCCACAGGGATGCACAACTCTATTAATGTACACAACTACATTGTTTTAAATTGTCTTGTTTTAAGTTATACATCAGGGGCAGGCAGCCTTTCTGAGGCCTGGGCCGGTCTCCCGTAGCCCAGGTCTTGGCTGGGCCGGGGGGGGGGGAATGGCGGCACGCGCCCTCCGCCGCTGTGTGTGCCCCCCTGCACACGCGGCCGCTGCCGTAGCATGCACGGCCGCAGCCGCCACAGTGCATGTCGCGACCGCCATTTTGATTTCCAAAATGGCGAGTGCAGCAAAAACGTGGCGCGGCAGCAACCTTTGGCCTGGGCTGGTAAGTCCGGGGACCAGGGCCTTAACCGGTCCCCGGGCCGTAGGTTGCCGGTCCCTGTTATACATTATTTAATATATTTTAGTCTTTTAGTATTATTGATATTATTGTCTTAAATTGTTTTTATTGTATGTCACTCTGAGATCTTTGAATGTAGGGCAGGATATAAATATTTTAATAAATACATGCATCATTTTTTAATGGAATGATTAATTAGTAGATGGAGGTTTTAATGTGTATGTACTATATTCAGTGAGTTATTATTTTATTTAACTTAAGAGCCAAACGTGATGCACAGTGGGATTAATAACACATCTCCTTGTTCAGCAGTATTGTCATATATAGCATGCCCTCAGGTCTTCTTACAGACCATAAAAACAGATCCAAGACTTAAAGTCAAAAGGACAGCTTTTCTTGCAGTAAAGAAAACATAACAGACAGGTTCATGACTTCTTTGACAAGCCTGTGACAAGCCTGAAGTTAAAGCATATTGAAACATTTTTATAGAACATAGCAATGTCCCTCCACATAGGCTGGTGTAACTCATTGATTGGTCACAAATTCCTGTGCTTCGGCCATTAATATGATGTAATGCTCTATTGTCTGGATAGTCCAGCGATTGGCATGACGTGTGTGAATCTGTAGCTTCCCACTGACAATAGTTAAAACAACCTTGAAGTAACATCTGCACTGTGTTTATGTGATATATCACCTGGGACTGGGATCACATATTTATTAATATCATATATATGTGTGTGTGTGTCTAACATAACTAACAACCGAATATATAACAATCTAAAACCATCACCTATTAAAACCATTGAACAATATATTTAAACATAAAGCACTTTCAAAACCATTCTCATTATCTCTTTAGCCATATTTTTAAACTCAAGCCTCTCCCTTCAGCCAAGGTGGAAACATTCCACACACACATACCAAAGGAGCCTTTTGGTTCCCAGTCTTTTTTACCTCTTTTAAAACCCATTAACCCTTAGAGCACAACCTCACAGTTTTAACCGTTATAGTCAATTATATATTATCAATCTCATCTCTAATAAAAACCAATCGAAACAAATTCTGGCAGGAAAGCATTAAGCTAATGCATTCCTGACAATTATACAGTAACTATGTTTAATTCTGTTTGTATTTAGAAAGGCTCAGTATTCCTATAGCACAAGAATTGTATGTTATATGAAGCCTTTGCCCCTCACACCAAATTTGGGGGGAGGGTGTGTTTTTAAAACACGGAACGCCTCCTGTTCACTCTAGGTCTAGGAGGTATGGGGGCAATTTTCACCATTATGAGAGGTGGACTGTTTTAGGCTTTTGTTGTTACTTACTGTCAGGTTTGACTTTTGAAGATCCTATGAATGAGATACCTTCATGAACCCCAATATCAACAGTCCAATTCAGGTCTTGTAACCTAAGCAATATCTTTTTAAGAGCAGAAAGTAAAATGGAACTGGTTTCAAGTTAAATAAATAAATAAATAAAGCGAGACAAAATTAACAAGTGTGACTTTGCACAGTCTAGTGAAGGATACGTGCAGCCCATAGACCTTGTGTGGTTGCCCACTTCTGAAGAAGATGATGCTAGTTTCTGAAAAAAATGATTAATTGGTTTATGATCTGGAGTGTATCACTGAGCATTTGATTGCTTGTTCTGCAGATTATTATAGAATGTACTTTCCTTGATTACATCATGGGAGGCTGTCAGCTGAATTTTACAGTAAGTAAGCTAAATACATTTTTATAAGAGGAGGAGGATATCCTGTCCAGTTGAGAAGAAGCAGTGCAAAGGGACTCTGATATGGGTATAGTTAAGGTCCTTAAAAATGAGGAGCGAGATCCCACACTTGAGTAGTGCAGTGTAAATCTCTGCACATCAAGTTGCACGTTGATTATGCTGTGCAACCCTTGTGATGAATCTCAGCATTGTGAAATTGAATGCACACCCAAATGTTTAACCAACTGCGCATCTCATGCACATCTGCATGTGCAATCATGTCCACATATACAACTCTACTTCTGAACTGAATGCAGGTGTCCCACATGAAGGAGGGATGCCCAGCTGCTGCCATAGGGAACATACACATGCATAAGAAACCAGTAGAATTCCATCCATAGTCATAAATGAAACTTGTACCCTAACCACCTAGGAACTGGCAGCAAAAATGAGGAACAGAAAATGTACAGCCAAGGAGGATCTCTGCTTCTTTTCACATTGGTTTGTACAGCAAATGTTGCTTGGAGCAAAGTTACTCTAAAGCATCATAACCTGTAATGGAGAAGGGGTAGTAGATCTGGGGAACGCCACAGGTGAGGTAAGTATGGGCAAATCTGCATCTTAGTTTTTATTCCACTTTTTCTCCTGCGAAGAAATTAGGGAAGCATGCATGGTTGTTTGTCTTTCCCATTTTATCCTCACACCCATCTTGTAAAGTCAGTATGTCTGAAATATGTTAATAATAATAATAATAATAATAATAATAATAATAATAATAATTTGTATCCCGCCCCTCTGCAGAGCAATTGGGGTGGCTTGCAACATTAAAATTCTAGGAGGGTTCTCCCAATAATAGTGTGGCTTGACAGAGGGCTTCATGGAACAGGGCAAAGTTCTCAATTTGTAGTTTTCATACTGCTCATACACGTTTTGGGTTTTAAACAGCAATACTACACATAGTTATGATGCTTTAGAGTAACTTATTTCAGGAAGAAACTTCACATCTTTAACTGCACCAAGTCTTCTCTTCGATTTAGGCTATCCTGTGCATGAAGGGCAAAGTAATTTTCATACCTGTGATGTATTTCTGTTGACAGGTTGGCATCGACTTTACTGGCTCTAATGGAGATCCTCGGTCTCCAGACTCCCTGCATTATATCAGTCCTAATGGAGTGAACGAATACTTGACTGCCATTTGGTCTGTGGGGATGGTTATCCAGGACTATGATGCGTAAGATTCTCTGCTAGTATTGTCCTCAAGTTGTTCCATAGATCAAAAATAACAAATGATCAGAATTATGACATGATAATGTAGAGGGTTTGGAAAACAAATTTTAAAATATTTATTTCCCCTTCTTTCCCCATCCCTCCCTCTCAATCTAAGGCAGGAAATTAGGGGCCTGGTTTGTGTCTAGTGTAATGGCTAGATTTAAATGTGTGGCTAGTATTGAAATATCACTGAGGTGTCCTCAGTGGAAAGAAATGCGAATCTATCCTAGTGATTTTGCTATGCCATTTAATTAATAAATATGGCATTGGAATAATTACACTAGCAATACATTAAGAATGAACAACTAGTCAGACATTGTGTTTCTTACTGTATTCTGGAGCCATTCTGTGAAAGCCATTCTGTTGCCTGGGCATCCACAAACAACTTGTCTATATTGTGCATGTTTAGAAGTTTTGCATACATTTGCTTCTTTCCATTTCATATGCTGAAACAGATTTATACATGTAAATCCCCAAGTTTCTGGGAAATTTCATGAGCAACACAGTGCAGTAGACATGGTTCATTCTCTGTTCTATCAGATAGGATACTAATGAACGGGTTCTTTTTAATAAAAAAAGTAAAATTCTAGATATTGGCTATTCGTAACAGCAGGGGCCTGGATTCTAAGAGGGTTGTAGGTTTTAATAAAGGAATTGCAACCCCAACTGCTCCCACAGATGCTCCATTGGATTAGGTTAATTGCATTTTAACCTTTGCGTGCTTTGCCAACAGGATGCTACATTGATCTTTAGGTGAAGTCCATGTCTCACTACTGGTTTTAGATTTAAAAAATAATCGTCTTGGTCAGTAACTACAACTTACATCTAGTATTGAGTTAGAACTCTAGAGTAAATGGTGTGGAAAAATATGTTTTGAAATATGAGCAAAAGAGAAAAGGCATATACCTGCACAGAGAACAATGCAGGCATATGATAAATTCATTTATGATTTATATTGTATATCATTGTGTAAAATGCATTGTTGACTCAGCTTGAGGGGGATACTGAGGTGGAAGCAGCCAGCATAAGTATATGCAGTATTTAGAAAAATTTTAGGTAATCTTCTGTCAGGTCTCAGATGTCACTAGTGTAGTCAGCTGTCATTTTTTATATTATTGTTTTTGATTAAATCCAAAGGTCCTTGAATTGGTATGTACCAAAGTTAGAAAGCTTTGGTGACTTCTGAAGTACTGCAGGGCATGTATGTGTATTTCATTGGGCTACCTACTCTTTTCCCTCCTTGGGAAACAATCCCCAAGAATTATGTTGGGGAAGAGGACAACTGCTGATTTTCCACAACTGTAGGGCATAAAAGGAGAGATGTGGCAAATGTCTGGGGAAAACCCATTGGCATGCCCAAATGTCAGAAGGCAAACTGAGAAGAGTGTGAAATCTAGATTCTGCTTTTCCTCAGAGCTACAAGCTATCTGCACTTAATAGCTTTATGACTTGGGGAGAGAGGGCTGGGGTGGTGGTGGTGGGATATGTGTTGTGTTGGCTGCCATTTTAGGGTTTTGGTGAACTGTCACCATTAATCTTGCCTAATTGGATGAAATGCCAGCACATGTCTACTTAGACAACTCACTCAGAATGAGGATCTGGATAATTTTTACTTTTCATTTTTGCAGTAATGATTTAGTATTTGGGCTACCCTTTGGTACCTCCTCTGCTCCTACTCCAGTAAGATGGCATGGGTACAACTCAGTGTGAAACTATCAGTGTTTTAATACATAGGCTGAGATCCTAATACAAGTCAGCAAAGGTTACAGAAGGAAAAGTGGTTTGTTGGATTGTTTTTTCTCCCCCCCCCCCTCCTTTCCTTCAGCTATTGTTACCCATCCTCTCCAGAATATAGGAAGGAATTATTGAAAAATGACTATGGGGGGTGGGGTGACTGTAGGAAAAGGGAAAGGAGGTGAGCAGAAGCTTTCCTTTTCTTTAACCATGCAGTCCTGTATATGTCTACTCAGAGGTAAGTCGCATTGAGTTCAACAAAGATTACTGCAAATAAGCTGTTAAGGGATTGCAAATTCAGTTAGCTCCTGTTAGGATCCAAGCCGTTGTAGATCTGTGACATCCTTGCTAAGATGAACATAAAGCCATTTAAGTACTGTTCATGAAAATAGCCTGAGTATTTAATAACAGTAGTAGAAACAAATTTACATCTTTGATGAAGGATGGTTGTGAAAATGTAAACTTGTTCATAATCATTTTCTCTAAATTGTTTTTCAGGGATAAAATGTTCCCAGCTTTTGGATTTGGTGCTCAAATTCCTCCGTCATGGCAGGTAAAATACTTGCTATATTTAGGAAGATAATTTAACCTAAAACCTCACTAAATGAGGACAATCAGTACACAGTGACATGATTTGAAAGACAGCAACTTGATCAGGGATGGAACTATGAAAACATTTTGCATATCTTGTATGTATTCACAGGTGTCACATGAATTTCCATTAAACTTTAACCCATCAAATCCATTCTGCAGTGGTAAGTTTTAAATGTTTACGATAAAAATCTTTAAGGATGTTTGGGTATTTTTAATGTTACTGATGACAAAGATGGCAGCCTTGTAACTGGTTGAGTGTGGATTTTTAAGCTTGCACCATTAATACTGTATAACTGAAAAAAGTCTTAATATAGGTCAGGTAGAGAAATAAATCTTCCAGATCAAACCGCCTGTATCTCATTAGCCCAAGAAAGGTTGGCAGCAAAAAGTTGCCCCAAAATATAAGAAGAAATTATTTGTGGAATAATTGTAAAATATATTGATCTAATCAAGTGTGATAAATAAAGCTTTGGGTAAGTTATGATTTCTTTTTGTAATTTTTTTCTGTGAACTCAGCACTTGTTCTTTCTATTAAAATGTGATAGCACAAAAGGTAATTCAAACAAGGGCCTGTGATGCTATCCACTTCAAATACTTTATGGTGGCAATAATAACCTTACCCCTATATTCTCAGGTTTTGGAATCACTATCAGTCTAGAAGAAATTACTTCTAAGGGAGATATTGGTGGCTTCTCCTTAAAGACCATGTAGTTATAGTTGCTGTGCTCTGTGTGTTGCCAATAAGATTATTTTTTGAACTGTTCTCCCCCTCCCTACCCGCCCCCCCCCTCCGTTTGATAAACTACTATGATTACCTTTACGGTCCTGATAAGTGCCATGGATCTCAATCTTTCCTTATAAGTACAGCCCTTTTAAAATATAAATGTGTGTTGAGGCTTCATTCCATAAAAAGAAGTCCATAAAGCTATGAGAAGGACTGAGTTATTAAAAACTAGTGAGATGTATCCATTTATTCTCCTCAGGAATTCAAGGTATTGTGGATGCATATCGGGTCTGTCTTCCTCAAGTAAGATTGTATGGGCCTACCAACTTTTCTCCAATAATAAATCATGTGGCAAGATTTGCTGCAGCTGCTACACAGCAACAGACAGCCTCAGTAAGTACCTCAGTGCTGCTATATGGGTCCATTCTTTAAATAGGAGATAGAAAATTGTCAGAAACAAAAGTTACCTGCCTACTGGCAGTGCTTAATACTACTAGTCCCCAGTGGCTGGAGAATGAATACATGTCTTGCCTGTGCTGTCTGTAAACCTAGTTACAGTCTCTCTAGCTTCACATTTGTGAAAAAGGAATGATTATGTTTCACAGTAGGGTTGACCACAGTAAAATTGTAAAACACTTTGCAAATTGATCATTAGAAAACTAATAAAAGAAAATGTTTGTCCCATACATCTCATCCAAGCACCTGTAAACATTAAATATCAGATTCTGAATATGTAGAGAATTTTAGGGTAGCATTTTCAAGATTTCATGTCACTTACAAGTAATGTTTGGAAGAGGAGTACTGTCTTCCACCCTAAGCTGGTTACTTGTGGGCCATTTCTGCTTAGCTGAGGCTTAAAGAGTTGTTTTCATTTGGAGATTAGGTTGATAGCAAACACAAATTTTGTCTGGTTACCAAGGCTAGGATTCTTATGGAGGCAACCTTAATTTTTCACTATTAATCTCTCTCATCATGGCAGCTTCAGTTCCAGGGATTTTGATGGGAAGCAAAGAATGCTGTTTTGGAAGTTTATATTCTCAAAGAGTTGGGCTGGCTGTGTATGAATATTGTTCTTTTGATGAATATGTGACTCAAAAGAAAAGACTTTGCCCTTGTAGTCTTCATTTTTTTTATCAGCTGGTGCCAGCTCCAGCTATAATCCAAGTATGTATTTCTCCTCTTTTCTATTTTATTAAAGTGTGCATTTGTTCAACAGAATTATTTTGTGCTCCTGATAATCACTGATGGTGTGATAACAGACCTAGATGAGACCAGATCTGCCATTGTTAATGCTGCCAAACTTCCCATGTCCATTATCATTGTTGGTGTTGGAGGAGCTGATTTCAGTGCCATGGAGTTCCTTGACAGTGACAGTGGAGCTCTACGATCTCTTTCAGGAGAGGCTGCTATGAGAGACATTGTCCAATTTGTGCCATTTCGACAGTTCCAGAATGTATGTATTACTTCTGCTATTACAGTTAATTTTGGTCAGGCATCTCTCTTTTTAAGACTGGATTAAGTAATATTATTTTGATATTATTAGAACAGAAGTTCTAATGTGAGATTTTGGGAGTCCTAACATATTTGCTGTCCAAAGATAATTGAATTTTGACAACAGCTTTGTGCAGGATTGCAGTTGAAGCAATTCATTTGAGAAACAATGGCTGCAGGTCTAAATATATATATGCACTATCTTTGGAGAAGGAAATTATATGCATATGATGGAATATTATGAGGAACAAGTAAGTAGGTTTCTTTGTTGTTGTTTTTAGGATTAGGTTGTGGTAAAAAAAATGTCTGCCACTTACACATCAGTGCACAAGAATGCCCTGATTCACTGTTCTGGTCTGTGTCAACTAAGAACAAAAAGGATAGGGGGAGCTGCAGGTGGAATGTGTTGAGGAATCTTTCTCTGACCATATGTACTGGATGGAGTGAACCAAAAATGAGTCTTGAGGACCATAAGAGATACCCTGTGACCTTCAACTCATGACTTGATTCAGATGTTGATATTCAGGAGAAACCAAAGTATTGTGGCATATATGGGAGCCAGAGTGTTTTGAAGGACTTGAAGTTATTTGTTGACAGTATGGGATAAATAGGGAAACAGATGGGGTAAGGGTCAAAGATGATTTTATGTCAGTGCAATTTTTGCCCCTATTATCTCCATAGTACTTTGAAAAACTCTAAACTGTGGGAAATGACTAATTTTAGACTTCTTGAGGAGTTTTTTCATTGAAATATGATACTAATAAAGGTTGTTTTGAATCAGTCCTATAATAAAAGAATTAATTCATTTGGCTATCCATATATGGATTATGTTGTGGATGAAAAAAAGCATTATGTGCTGGAAGGGTACTTCTCAATTTTTATCTAGTAGAAGTCTCCTTTTTATAGTCAAATGACTTATCTGCATCCTAGAATGAATTGACCAGTAAGCATTTTCTCTTCCTACTAACCACAAGAGGCTGTTGTGTCAATATCACATTTATAGCAATTTTATTGGCAGTCAGAAAGTGGAAATTAGCTTTGTTTTTTAGATGACTGTTCTAAAAACAACAACAACATTGTATTTGAAATCTCCTAATGTGTTTCTACACACTTTATGCTCATATTTTTCATTACCTGTCAAGAAGCTGAAATTAGGTCATCAGTGTTCCTTATCTGCCATTATTTGGTTAGGCAAACTGTTATATAGCATGGCAGGACAAAAATATTTGCTCCTTATACTGAATGTTTTGTCACTGTGGGTTGTACATTAACTTACTACTTAATACTTTGCCCCTTTGTATATAACTGGATTCATTTGCTAAAGAAAATTACATACAGTTAGTGTCACCTGCTTGGATCTTAAAATATATAAACATTATGCTTCTTAATTTATACATTATGCTAGGACACTTTTTATAGGAATTCCCTGAAGGTTATTACTTCTTGATATTCTTATCCCTAGTGATTTGGCAACCACACTGTAAGCCAGGGGTCGGCAACCTACGGCCCCCGGGCC
>CM034706.1:36613171-36627915 GCA_020142125.1 Phrynosoma platyrhinos | reverse complement strand
AGCATTGGGAGCAGTGGGAGGTTGGCCATAAGATCTCAGCACCATACTTTTATAGTAAGTGGAGGGGTCTCATTGTACATTGTACATCCTGTACGTAAAAGTGGAAGATTGGGGTGGAAAACAAAGCATTGACTTAGTGGCAACTATAGACTTGGGGTGTACTTGGTGCTTCATCTACCCAGAAGTGGCAAGGAAAATGGGACTTGAGATCATGAGGCTGAGGCACCCCATCAACTTTCACCAGATGGACAGCTCCTCCATGGGGGAACCCCTGCCAGTGAGGAGACATGGATAGTTTGGCTTGGAGTGGAGAAGCACTGGGAGAAGATCCGGTTTGTTCTGGGCCCTACTTCAAAGTACCAAGTGATCTTAGCCATAGACTGGTTACACTTCCATAATCCCAGGATCAGGTGGGGCCCAGGAGAACTGGTTTTTGGTGATCTGGAATGCTGTGTGCACATCAGGGACACTATTCCGAAAGAGAGCGAGAGTGCGGTGGTAGCCTTGAACCAATATGACTCCTTGCGGGAGAGGGTTGGAAGTGCAGTCTCAGAAGACCAGTTAGGCTATCCTCCAGAATATAGAGACTTGGAGGTGTTTGAATAAAGAGAGTGTGACCAATTGGCACCACACAGGGAGACAGATGGCGTGACTGAACTAGTGCCAGGAGCGCAAACCCCCAATCCCCAACTATACTCCATGACCTCATTGGAGATGAAAAGACTAAAGAACTTTATAGACAAGAATTTACCCAGTGGCTTCATCTGCTCATTGGCGTCTACATTCAGAGCCCCAATATTCTTCTGAGGGGAAAAAAGATGGGTCCTTACGCCTGGTGACAGATTACAGAAACCTCATTGGGATTTGCAATACTAAGCAAAGCAAAGCAAAGCAGCTTCATTTATATACTGCTTCATATCACGCTAAGGGATGTCTAAGTGGTTTACAACTGTAAGCTCATTGCCCCCTGACAGTTGGGTATTCATTTTAGCGACCTCGGAAGGATGCAGGGCTGAGTCTAGCCTGAGCCCTGGCTAGTATTGAACTCGCAACCTTGTGGTCTGTGAGTGAGTGGCTGCAGTACAGGCATTTAACCACTGCGCCACCAGTACAAGTACCCCATTCCCCTGATGAAAGACATGCTGGGCTGACTTGCAACTGGCTGGATTTTTACCAAACTGGACCTGAGAGATGGCTGTTACCTGGTGCACATACAAGAAGGGGATGAATATAAGACTGTGTTCAATTGCCCCCTGTGGCCTTTTGAATATCTTGTTCCTCCATTTGGCCTATCGGGCATCTCAGGCGTTTTCATAAGACTGGTGAATGAAATTATGCACAATTTGCTGTTTGAAGGAGTTCTAATTTACTTGGAAGATGTGCTGATCTACTCCCAAGATTTAGCCTCACGTGTAAAGTTGGTAAGGGAGGTGCTGAAGCACCTCCTGGACAATCAACTCTTATGTAAAGCTACCCAAATGTGAATTTCACACAGACAAGCTGGATTTCCTGGGGTACCATGTGTCCAACCAAGGAATAGAAATGGACCCCACCACGGTAAAAACAGTGTTGGAATGAGCCCACCCAAGTACAGCTACAGAAGTTTTTGAGGTTTGCCAAGTTTTACAGAAAGTTAATTCCCAACTTCAACCAAATAGTGCTGCCTATTACAGACCTGCTCAAAACTAAGGTTAGCCCTGGGGCCCCCAACCCATCCACCAGGGTCAAGTGGATCCCAGACTGCCAGGCAGCCTTCGACCAACTAAAAGGACTGTTTAGCTCAGAGTCACTCCTAAAACATCCCGACCCTGAACTGCTGTTCGTTGTTCAGACCGACTCCAGCGATGTGGCGCTGGGAGCCATATTAATGCAAATGGATGCAGAGCGGAGGTTAAAACCATGAGCTTATCTGTCTAAGATGTTCCAGGGACTGGAATTAAATTGGCCCACTTGGGGCAAAGAGGCAGTAGCCATCAAGTGGGTGCTGCAAACTTGGTGCCAATTCTTGGAAGGGCCAGTCACCCCTTTGAGATTTGTACTGGCCATCACAGTTTAGAAGCTCTGCAAGCCACGAGAAAACGCCCGAAGCAGAGTTGTTGAGCAAAGGAAAAGAAAATGTTTTCATGGATGCTTTGTCCAGATTGCCTCAGCATGAAAACCAGAGAGAGGCCCTGGAGGAAACCATCTTCATTGTGGAACAGTTGGGACTGGCAGTAACTGGAAGGAGTCAAGCATGCAAAGAAAAGGAGGATCTAGTCCAGGGATAGGCAACCTTTCCCCTTTAAGGGCCGAGGGACTTCAACTCCCAGAATCCCAGGAGCTATTGGCCAACATGGGACTATTGGCCAACATGGCTGAGGCTTCTGGGAGCTGAAGTCCCTCGGCCCTTAAAGGGGAAAGGTTGCCTACCCCTGATCTAGTCCAAGCCGCCCCTCTGGACCCTTTGTTGAAAGACATCAAGGAGGCGGGCAAGAAGAATTAGTGACTGGCTGACGATCCTGATGTCCTGGAACTCAAAGATAGACTGTGGTGCAAATGAGCTCATATCTGTGTTCCAGAAGAGCTGAGAGCCAGAATTCTGCACATGTGCCACAACACTAAGGTGGCAGAACACGGGGGGTTCCTGAGAACTTGGCACTGGGTAAGAAAGCAATACTGGTGGGAGGGAATCAGGAGTAATGTAGAAACCTATGTAAAGGGCTGCTAGATTGTGTCCACTCCAAGCCCATGGCAAGCAAACCTTGGGGACTACTTCAGCTGCTGCCCATGCCAGGTGCCCCCTGGAGGCATATCACTATGGACTTTATTACCCAATAGTAGATGTGGAAACACCATATGGGTGGTCACGGAACTGTTTTTGAAACAGGTGCACTTTGTGGTGTGCAAGCGCTTGCCTAATGCAGCTAAATTAGCAGACTTATTCAATGTGTGTGTGTGTGTGTGTGTGTGTGTGTGTGTGTGTATCACTGGACTTCCAGATAAGATTGTTATGGATAGAGGGGGATAGTTCACTTCAAAATTCTGGAAAAGTCATCAAGAAAAATTGGGTGTTGAAGGAGCTATGAGCATCTCTCATCACCCCCATCAGATGGACATTCAGAGAAAAATAATTGCTCTTTGGAGCAATACCTTTGATGCTTTGGCAACTATTTGCAGGATGATTGGTTTGACTTACTGCCCCAGTCAAACATTGTTTCCAATGGGACTGTCAACAAGAGCATTGACATTCGCCATTTGAAATCATTTATGGCTACGAACCGAAAACTCTGCCTGCCTTGACCCTGCAACCTATGGACATGGTGCAGCTTTCCCAGTAGATTACAAAGATCAGAGACGCTTGGCCCCGCATTGTGGCCGCATTAGATGACGCCAAACAGACTTACAAAAGGTTTGCCAATTGGAAGAGAGACAAAAAGTGGGAGCTGAGACTTGGGAGCAAAGTCTACTTGTCCACCAAGCATGTGAAGACCCAGCAGCCTTCCAAAAAACTGGGCCTTTTATGATAAAGTGGTTGATCAATGAAGTGACAGCTGAGTTGGATTTGCCAAAGACATACAGACATTTCTACCCTGTATTTCACTTCAGCTTACTGAAGCCAGCACTAGAAGAGGATCCTTGGCAAGCTGAGCCAGAAACCCCAGCTTTGCTGGTGGTGGAGGGGGAACAGTACTTTGAAGTGGCGAAGATTTTAGATTCAAGATGGCATTGGGGAAATTTACAATACTAGTTAACTGGCGACATTTTCCAGACTCTCACAATGAATGGGTTTACGCCAGACACGTAGATGCCCCGGACCTGATTCAGTAGTTTCATGAACAATATCCGGACAAACCGGGAGGGGGTTGATATGTTTTGAATATAAAATGTATTTCAAGGGGGGGGGGGAGGCGTGTCATGTTCCTATGATTTTCACAGAAATCTGACAACAATTTAGATTCCTGAGGCTGTGGAAGGGGGAATCAAAGGGAATTGTAGATTGGGAGCAAGTAACTGAAACTATTTACGATGGTGCCTTCCACTCTGGAGCTATGGTGGGGAGATAGGAATTGAGGAGGACAAACTTCAGAGCTACCAGTCACAGTGTAAAAGCCTGGATTTCCCACCCCGGGGTGTGTGTGTCTTCCCATTCCTCCCTCAAAGTGTCTTTCCAGAAAAATGGAGGGAAATGGAGTATTGAATATTTTCTTTTAGAATGATTAATAAAATATTTAAAATAAGTTATTGATATATTTATTCACATATTATTTCACAAATTACGGTATTTTTAAAAACTACCGTATGTACTCATGTGGATAGGTTGAGGGTAAACTTTAGGGGGCTATATGACAAAAGATGTAAAGGGGAAAGCACCACTTCTTTCCTTCCTCCTTTTGCAGACCTCTCCTGACCATCTAACACCACTTCTCAGGTGCTGAAGGAGAGGTTTTAACATTCGATTGTGGAGGAAGAAGTGTAGTTAAAAGGGTGATTGTTTGATGGGGAAAGAAGGCTTTAAAATTAGATTTGGAAGAGAAAGATTTGGAGTTAAAAGGAGTTTTTTGTTTGTTGGGGAGAGAAGGCTTTAAAATCGGATTGGGAAGGGAAAGAAATGGAGTTAAAGGGGGGTTGTTTGATGGGGAAAGAAGGCTTTAAAATTGAATTGGGAAGGGAATCATTTCTCTCTCTCACACACACACACACACTCCGGCGGCAGCAGCAGCAGCTCTTTCAGAAATCACTGCCAAGGCAGGAAGAATGAGGCATCAGGGCAGTACTTCTTTCAGGACCTTTCTAAACAATATTACTTTATTTACCCATTTATAAGTCGATCAAGGATTTTAGGATCAATTTTTGGACATAAATTGCTCGCATTATAGTTGAGTATATTTGGTATATAGCAGGTAGGCATTTATTTAACACTATATTGCAGTACTACTCAGTGTGATATTTCTTAAACCCATATAGGTGAGTGAGCCATTGCCTGGCAGTCCACATCAAATTTTCAGGAAAGATGCTTTAAAAAGTTGTATCCAGTGGGCACAAATATGGGACTAGACTGTGGCATATTTGGGGTTGGGAGAGAGTCAGTTTTCTCACATCAGAAATCCTGAGATGCACTGATGTCCAATACTGGATTATTGTAATTCCTTTTCCTGGTTTCCTTTTCTGAATTCCTTTTTTGAGAATGAGTGTTTAATGTTTGCTTGACACTACAGGAGATAAAATAATTCTCCTTATTTTACTAATGTCGATGGTTTCTTCTCTTACTGGGTTTTTTGTTTTGATTTTTCAAAACTGGAAAAACCAAAGTTCCATACAGTTTAGTTGCATATGTAAGGGGGAAAAATCAAGACTGTAAATTAAATTTGTAATTTCCTGAATAAGCTGTACTTTTAATATGGTGGTTTGTTCTTATGTTTGAGCACCTGCTCACAAGCAAGACCCGTTCTGGCTACTGCTCAAGAAAAGTGTATTTTTATGCAGAAATTTCATTTTGAAAAGCCATTAGGACAGTAGCATTCTTTATGTCTTTGCCCAAATCACTGATAACCCTCCTTTGGAGGGTAGAATTATAAGGCCCTAATTTATATGGGGCAAAAAATCAAATATGTTTGCTAATATGCTAATTGCCCAGTAGTAACTTTCTTCTGGAGTTTGCTGCAATTTAATACTCAGGAGTTCCCAATACGAATAAGAAGTATCAGGGCCAACTGATGCCCTGTTCCTGGGAATCTTTCCCTAATCTGATGACATTAAAACAGAAGGCTCATAAAGCAGCAGATTGTATTTAAAACAGGTTAGTTAAGTATGTGTTGACCTTTCCACTGGCAGTGGTTTATTAGCCAAGAAAAGGAATAAATGGAACTTACTCTGGAGGCTTGCTATTCTAAATGAAATAGTGGAACATGATGGAAGGACATAAGGAAAATTACTCTAGTGGGAAAAATCTATTACAAACTCATTCCCATCTTGTTGCTCTCCAAGAGTTATATGTACTTTCCAAAGCAGAATTTCCTATGCTACATGGGGAATATTTCAAGAGTTGTGAGTGAGCTTCCCCCGCTTCTGCTGATAATTAGACAGGTGGCACAGAAGTGTGTGTATGTTGTGTGTGTGGGTTTATGAAAGAGAGTAAGTGAGCACATATTGGCCCCTAGTCACAAAAATGCTGTGACTGCTAAGAGCCAGCATGGGTTTCTCAAAAACAAATGTTCCCATCTTCAAGAAAGGACCCAAGCAACCAGCCACCAGTCAGCTTGATGTTAATACTGGGAAAGATTCTAGAACAGATTGTTAAATATTATGTGAGCACTCGGAAAATAATGCTGTGATTACACAGCGTATGTTTTTCTAAAACAAATCATGGCAGTCTAATTTTATCTCTTCTTCACTAATAGAATTACAGTCTTGATCAATTGGGGGATACTATGGGTGTAGTATATGTTGATTTCAGTAAAGCTCCTGACAAGGTTCTCCATAATATTATTGCAGACAAGCTGGTCAAATGTGGGCTCCACAGTGCTATTACTGGCTGGATTTGTAGCTGATTGATGGAGCAAACCCAAAGAGTATCTCACCAATGGTTCTTCATCCTGGAGAGAAGTGACTGGTGGAGTGCTACAGCACGCTGTCCTGGGCCCACTGTTCAGTATCTTTATACTGAAATCCCATTTGGGAGAAAGGCAGGAAAAATAGCGTGACAAAATAGAGAGCATGTTTATTAAATTATCAAATGATACTAAATTAGGAGGGATAGCTAATGCCCCAGAGGAAAGGACTAGGATTCAAAATTATCTAAGCTGGACCAAAATAACAAAATGAATTTCAACAGAGATAAATGGTAAACGACTGTATTTAGGCAGGAAAAATAAAATGCTCAACTATAGGATAGTGACACATGTCAATAACGTTACGCATGAAAAGGACCTAAAAGTATCAGTAGACCACAAGTTACTGGAGTTGACCCTGGGATTTGGTGGCCAAAAAGCCTATGCAATTTTAGACTGCATTGAGTTTAGTGTTCAGAGTGAGAGAATACAGTACCATTCTATTTTGCTTTTGATGAGGCCTCATTTGAAATACTACATCTATGTCTATGCACCACAATAAAAGGAGGATATTGACAAGCTGGAATGTATCCAGAGAAGGTTAACCAAGATTAAAGGTCTGGAAATCAAGCCTTATTAGGAAGCTGGGTATATTTAGCTTGGAGAAGGTTGATAGGATATGATAGCCATTTTTAAATACCTGCAGGGATGTCATATAGAACCAGCTTGTTTTTTCTTGCTCCAGAGACCAGAACATGAACCAGTGGATTCAATTTAAAAGAAAAGAGACTCCATGTTAACATTAGGAAGAACTTCTTAACTGTAAACATGGTTTGATAGTGGAATAGACTGCTTTAGAAGGTGATGGACTCTCTTTTTTTGGAGGTCTAATCAGAGGTTGGATGGCCATCTCTTAGGAGTACTTTAGTTGTGTATTCTTGCATGGCAAGGTTGAACTGGCCCTTGTTGCCCCTTAGATTAAGCAGGGAAATGTTTTGTTGTTCTTTTACTTATGAAGCACCACTTATTTATTATTTTATTTACTTTATTTATATGCCATCTTTCTCCCACTATAAAATCATTTAAAAATCATACAGAAGTTAAAAACATCTAAATAAGAATCTTCCTTGCTTAACCATTGAAAGCTTACTTAAATAAAAATGTCTTTGCTTGCTGGTGAAAGCATGGAGGGGGCAGCCCAGCCTCTTGTGGAAGAGTTCCACCATCCAGTGTTGGTGCTATATAATTAAATGTTGATGATGATAATGATGACTCCAGGTCAGTTTTTATAGAATCATAGAATCATAGAGTTGGAGGAGACCACAAGGGCCATCCAGTCCAACCCCCTGCCATGCAGGAACTCCCAATCAAAGCATCCCTGACAGTCAAACTGAACTGGTTATCAAGCAGTAAAGGAGATGTTCTGGGAGATAGGCTGTAAGCTGTTTAATGCTGGTTTGATGAAGCCATGATGAGGATGGGGCCATTTTTCTGGTCACTGGCTAATGACATACAAGAAAATCAGAAGCCACATATAGAGGCCTCTTAATAGTCCTGCTTCATCAGATTAAAGTCCATTTAAACATTATCACAAAATGGTTTTCATGTCGATTTAGCTAATCATAAAATGACTGTAATAGGGGACAAACTGTCAAAATGACTGCCATGGGGTAACAAGGGACAAATTTAGATTATCCAATCCAAACTACATTTTTCTCTCAGGGTCACTTCTGGCAAAATGCACACATTTAACAAAACCTTGTATTCTCCTTCCCCCCCAGGATCATTCCTCCAGCTCTCTCATATGCACCTCCCCACCATCCATATATAGAATTGCCAGACTGAAAACTACTGTTTATGGTTGTGTAAAAGAAAGAATTTCAGCAGGCGCTGCTTATCATGCAGCCAGGTAACAAATAGTACCTGGTGGAATCTGCTTCTGCATAACCATAAAAGGTACAGGAGCCCTCTTTAGTTATGATAGTGAGGTGCCTTTTCTTTAAAGCATGTGTTCCTAGTCCAAATTGAGTAGGCCTGCTGCAAAGTAAAGTGCTGAGATCCAGCCATCTACCTTTAAAAATAAAAACTAAGCATATCTCTGAAGTCTTGTGTGGCCCAGAGACATTTGGACAAATGAAACGGTACAATTAAGTGTGGTAGATTTAAAGACCCAACTATATTTATGACTAATTTTTATTTACTTGCAAAAAACATACCACATTGACCTCCTAAAGAGTAGCTTACAAAGAAGACTCCCAGGTAGTATTCTAATTAAGTAACTCAAAAGAATTAATGACAGTCAGTGAGGCTAAGAACGATAAAATACACATATTAAAACAAAGCAGATCAAAAATAGATCACTAGAAAAAAGAATAGCATCCAACCTGGTTAAAAGCCCCTTCCACAGCAAATCATCTTAAATGCCAAAGACCTAAATAGGACTTTTCAGTGGTATGACAAGACAGTTAACCACCTTGCTTCCCTGGATAAGGAGTTTCACAGTTTGAAAACTTCACCTGCCCACTTTTAACAGTATAGATATGCCATATGTCTGCTGATCATTATTTTGGCAGATCTAGATTGCAATCCCATGTGCATTTACCCAGGAGTAAGCCCCTTTAAACATGCAAGACTTTCTTCCAACCAAACCTATATAGGAGTTCTGGCTGGGGAGTTGGGAATTAGAATTAGAAAGTAGCTTTTTGAAGCTCTGTTCAGTAAATGTTTCTCTTCAGCCTCTTATCCTGGGAGAGCAGTGCATTTTGTCACACATCAGGAGGGTCAAGAGAATGAAAGCAAGAGGCTTCTCTATGCTTGCAAATTAAATGACTGATTTTGAAAAAGATGGTACCCTATTTAACTTTGCATAATGCACAGTATTTTGAGGCAAAATTATCCAGCTCTTTTAAAATGTTGAACATGCAACTGGACTTTGCTGAGTCTTAAAACATTTTTGTAAAATTGATCATAAGGGTGTTTTGCTGCCTTCTACAAATCATGTAGGACTTAAGACACGAGGTTGTGTGTAAATCCTGTATGATTTTGCAAACACAGCTGAATTTGGACCAAACCAGATGGCCTTGAACTCTGGTTCAGGGCTGCAGCAACCACATGCCACAGCCCTGATCCAGCTATTTGCCGGCTCAAAAAGAAGTGGCAGAAAGCTGCTCCTTTTTGAGCTAGCAAAAAGGCGGCTTTTCTGCTGCGGCAGTGGTTTTCTGCGCTCCTGCAGAGTGCAGCATATAAACGCCATGCTGTCAGAGCACTGCAACGCTGCTTGCCATGTGGTTGGGCCGGCAGTGTGATGCATGCCCCCAAGCTGGCGTATTGTGCCGGTCTGTTTCACCACTCTGTATTGTTTTAAGTTTACTATAAGGGTGGTGAGAAGGAGGAACTGTCAGGAACACACTTGTCAACAGATGAAGGAAGAGTGGTGGTGGTGGGGAGGGGAATAAAACCTGCCAACATTCTGGACCTTATCACACAGGGCCTAAAGCAGAAAGAACACCGTGGCATCCCCGTCCCATTGCGGTTCCTTTTCAATCCAGAACTATACCGGTATACAGAAAGCAGCATCATTCCGGTATCATTCTGGTCGCGGCAAAATGTAATTCCCAAAGAAACCGGCATTCAAAAGAACGGGGATGATGCCGGATGATGCCGCAATGGGACGGGGAGGGGTGCGACGTCGTGTGAACACACGGGGAAAAGGAAGCGCAATGGGACGGGGATGGGCGGGGTTTCTCTGCGATGTCGTGTGAACACAGGGGAAAAGGAAGCGCAATGGGACGGGGATGGGACTGCTTTAGACCCCGTGTGATAAGGTCCACTAAGTAAGTAGTGTGGAAGTAGGTGGCTCTGCAGGTGCAGTCCCCAGAAGCCTTAACCAGCACAGTCAATAGTGAAGAATGTACAGATTTACAATCTATCATCTGGAGAGCTACCTGTTTCCTGAAATAAAGCTGTCCAAACCTCCAGGTGTGTGATGGTCCTTAAAAAGGTCAGTGTGGTAATTAAGTTCAAGCTGAAACAGTGTGAAACACTACATAGCTATAGTGCTATGATTCTACTTTAACTGGATCATAGTTAAGCATCCTTTAGAATCCTGTGGCTGGATTTTAGAGAGAGTAGTTAAAATTCTCATCCAGAGATCTCTACCACCTGTGACCAAGCTACAGAATCCCCAGGAGTCCATAGGATGTTGCAATGGCAGTTCAAGTGGAATGATAGTGCTATAACTGTGGAGCATGCAAGGGCCCTAGGCCAGGCTGTGTCGTGAATAGTGAGGTAAAAGGAGTTGAGGTGTCAGGAAAAGGGAGAAATGAAGCTAATTGACTCGTCATGCAAGCGCTGTTTAGGGGAAATGGTGTGGTGGAAGAGATTTGTTTAGGTGAAGATAAGAATGAAATGTTGGGTTGTAGGAGCCCATCTTAAAGCAGGATGGATAAAAACCAATTATTTCTTGTTATTTTTTTTTTTAAAAAAAAAACATTAAAATACTAAGGTTTAGCATATAAGGGGCTATACAGACAGCCCCTAAGGAGCAGCTCTGTGCTGCCCCAGGAGCGCTGGATCGGGGCTGTGGCAACTGTACACTGCGGTCCCGATCTGGGATTTTGCTGTTCCAAAAAGAGCTGGAAAATGCCACTCCTTTTTATAGTGGCAAAAATCAGCCTTGCCGCAGTGGCAGCTTTTCTGCGCTCCATTGGCACAGGTGTCTGTACATTGTGCCAAGGAAACACCCTGACACCGCCCGCCATGCAGTGAGGCACGTAGCATGACAGTGGTATTGGGGAGGCCGGCATGCGGTTGCCATGCCCCAACTCCACCCCCAGGCCGGCCCTTTTGGCCAGTCTGTATAGCCCCTAAGATCCTTGTTGGGTTAGATCGGGGGTCGGCAACCTTTTTGAGACCTGGGCTGGTCTCCCGTAGCCCAGGTCTCAGCTGGGCCGAGGGGGGGGATGGCGGTGCACGCCCTCCGCCGATGCGCGCAAACCCCCAGCGCACGCCGCCGCCGCCACGCATGTCGCGGCCGCCATTTTTAAAATCAAAATGGTGGCCACAACGCGTTTGCGCATGCACAGGAGTACTGCGCATGTGCAAACGCGTCGTGGCCACCATTTTGATTTCCAAAATGGCGGTCGCGGTGGCTTGCGGCAACCTTTGGCCTGGGACGGTAAGTCCAGGAACCTGAGCCTTAACTGGCCCCCGGGCCGTAGGTTGCCGGTCCCTGGGTTAGATTCTTGTTGGGTTTTCTGCACCATGTGCCAAAATTATTTAGCTTATTTGAGACTAGGGGAGCATCTGCTCTATGGAAATAATGCACCTTGACACCACTTTTACTGCTATGGCTCCATCCTATGGAATCCTGGGATTTGTAGTTTTTTGTGGCACCAGAGCACTCTGACAGGGAGGGCTAAATATCTCACAAAACTACGAGCCATAAAACTCCATAGCATTGAGCCATGGTAGCTAAATCAGTGTCAAACCGTGTTATTTCTGCAATGTAGATGCAGCCAAAATTGCTTTGACATAGGTGAGCTGAGGCGGGGGGAGAAGGATATGCAGGTCTATCTCAGGCAGCAGCATGTTTTGGAATGACTCTGATGTTGTATATCTAGAATGCTGTCATTTTAAGTGATAGAATTGCAGACCTATGAAGTAACTTAGGCCTGCAAACCTGTAACTGTTCCATATTTTATTATGCTGTATTCATGATCACAGCACTATTGCCACAATAGTAAATACCTCCCCAAACCCACCTTAAACATGAGAGACAGGCCTTTGGTGCGGGCAAGTGGGCACTTCAGGACAAAGCAGCTAGCTTCCTCCCCTTTCCAAGCCACAATGTAATGATCAGAGCTTCCAAGGGTCAAATCCTTAGGTCATTCATAACTATATTCACATAATTACAAATGTGATGTAGGATTTCATCCCTTATTTATAAAATTATAATAATATATAATGCAGGAACTATTCATACAAGTACAGCTAAGGCTCCTTGGCTCCTTGTCCTTTCTCTTTTTATGACATGGAATAGTGTAGAGGTGGGGGAATCTTGAAGCTCACAGACCTTGTCCATGTAATTTAGCTAAGCTCTACGTAACCTTCCCAAGAATTATTCATGTAGACTTTTTACAACTTTGTACAGTTGCAGTATCCCAGTTCTTTTTAGCAGTTACACTGAATACACATATAAGCTGAGGCAGAACCTGTGACGATGCTGCACCATTAACCCTCTTTCACATGGATTCCTTGACTGTGCAAAGACTGGCTGAAAAGAGCTGCACTTTTATAGAAGAGGAAAACTCAGATGCTGTGAAAGCTGAATTGGGGATTCCCTTATGCACAGCCCCAGATATAATTCGTGGCACAAGAATTTTCCAGTTATGCTTACTTCTCTTTAACTTCAACAGTAAGTATTTCTCCTTCTCCTGGTGTGGTGGAAGGGGTCATGGTAATGATAAGGGACTGGTCAGTGATTCCTCTCAGCAGAGTTCGTTTAGGAGGTGGCGGTGGTGGTGGTGATGGCAGTAGTGGTGGTGGCTGGCAACTGGCAACTGGTTCTTCTTCACGGGCAACTGGCTTAGCTGGTATTTGAGATGCTTGGCCCTCAGGCGCTGGTAGTGGCTTTTCTTCTGTTGGTTTGGTTTGAAGCTTTGCTTTCTCTTTCCCCTTTCCCCCCCTTTCTGCTTTTTCCTTTTCTTCTTTTTCTTTCCTTTCTTCTTCTTCCTTTGCTTGTCTTTCCTGTCCTTCCCTTTCTTTTTCTTCCTGAAACAAAAACAGTCAAATATTAACCTGTCTTTTCCTTTTTTTCTTTTTCTGCCTTTTCCTTTTCTTCTTCTCTCTTTGCTTCTTCTTTCCTTTCCTTTTCCTCCTGAAACAAAAACAGTTAAGTATAATTAAATAATGATGCACGATGGGAAATGAAAATGATGACATAGGGCCTAAGCAGACTGCCAGAAATAGTGCACATTAAATTGAGGCACTGCCCTGGCTTAGTTCTAGGGAATCATGGGAACTGTAATTTATTGTGGCACCAGAGCTCTCTGACAGAGAAGGCTCAATGTCCCAGAAAATAATACAATTCCCATGATTCCCTAGCACTGAGCCAGGGCAGTGCCTCAATTTAATGTGCACTATTTCTGGCAGTCTGCAAAGGCCTTATAGTTCTCGTTCATAGAGAAAAGGATGGGACAATGCAGTAAGAACACCTAATAAGCAATCCATTTCTTTATGGTTTGAAATGGCATTTGGAGACCCCTTCAGAAGTTCTACTAGGATTAAGTGATGACATAAATGATCATAGAATGCCCAGAGATCTACTTGAGAGGGAAAGGTCACAAAATGATGACTTGCCCACTCAAAAGAGTCACATTTCTCTACTCATTGTGAAAAGAGAAGCTGTATTTCTCATACCATTTAATTCCTCAGTATCTTACTATCATCTGAGGTAGCAGAAATTACCAGCTCTAGTGAATCAGACCAAGAGTCCATATGGTCCTGTTGCTTCTTTTCCACAGTCTAATATCTGTGGGAAATCCTATGTATTTATTCATTTCATTTATATCCTGCCTTTAGTCCAATATGCCCAAGGTAGTGTATGTGACTCTTTTCCTGTCCACTTTATCTTTACAACAAGAAAATATAGATCATACTGATAAAAAAACTGACTGGGCCAACGTGACCCACTGAATTGCAGGTAAGTCAGGACTAGACCCTTCCAAGACCCAATTCGACACTGTGTGAAAGGGATCTAGGAGTCCTAGTACACCACAAGTTGAACATGAGTCAATTGTGTGATGCAGCAGCCAAAAAGGCCAATGTGATTTTAGGCTGCATCAATAGAAGTATAGTATCTAGATCAAGGGAGGTATAGTGCCACTGTATTCTGCTTTGGTCAGGCCCCACCTGGAATCCTTTGTCTAGTTCTGGGCACCACAATTCAAAAAGGAAGTTGAAAAACTGGAGCGTGTCCAGAGGAGGGTGACTAAAATGGTGAAGGGTCTGGAAACCAAGCCCTGTGAGGAACGACATAGAAAACTATGTATGTTCAGGCTAGAGAAGAGATGGTTAAGAGGTGATATAATAGCCCTGTTTAAGTATTTGAAGAGATGTCACATTGAGGGTGAAGCAAGCTTGTTTTCTTCTGCTCCAGAGACTAGAACATGGAACAACGGGTGCAAGTTACATGATCAACTTAAACAGGAGGAACTT
>CM034706.1:36595635-36606976 GCA_020142125.1 Phrynosoma platyrhinos | reverse complement strand
GACTCAATTTGCACTATTTCTGGCAGTCTGCAACCCCCCATAATGTTTAGAATTTAGTTAGACCCATTTAGAAATACAGAAACAGACCTGCTTAGAAACAAAAAAAATCAGATATTTACAAATATTTGTGCTCAGATGCTGTATATGCAAAAATATACATGCTCTCCCCACTTTCCCTGCCTGCTTTTGATATATTTCCTCAGTGTGTTAAAAATCTTTGGTAGAGAAGGAAGATAGATGAGTTAGGAAGATGGAAAGGTAACAAACAATATAATTTATTTTATAGCCTTCAGATGGCTAAATAATGCTGGAATGTGCTTGGCTTATTCAACCAAAAACAGGGGGCACTATCCAACTAAAGTGAAGTACTTTTGTTGGTTACAATCGAAGCATATGTTTCTTTTTTCCATTGAAATGACTGGGACCTAGAAGTGCTTAAATTTGGCTGGATAGTGCTTGGTGTCCTGCTACACACATCAGCCCTTAGCCTTTACTTATCCTTAAGAGCAATGTAGTTTTAATTAAACTCCAGAAATCTTTAGAAAAGTGCAGAAATGGTTTGCTGCCAGAATTAATAAAAAAAGAAAATGTTGGAAAATCTTTTTTTTTATTATTGAAAGTACAAAAGAAACACATATAAACATACAAAAAACACTATAAAATATAAACAACTATAACATACAATATAGTCAAACAAAGAGAAAAATAAGAAAAAGAAATGAAAAAAAAGAAAATGAAAAATAACAAAGAGAAAGAAATACAAATAGAAAAGACAATTAAAACATCTAAGACATATACTTCTAAACAGTACCTAAGGATTAAGGAATTCATAGCATATAACCAATTCCATCAAAATTCAAAATGTTGGAAAATCTTTGAATTCTCTTTCCCCCTCCCTAGATAGATAGGGATTTCCTCCCTCTCTTTCATTCAAAAACTAACCAACTTAGTAACTTAGGTCACTCCCTCTTTGGGATTAATAGACTTTCTCTCTCAAGATTTTCAACTGAGCTATTCCCATCTTCCTACTCTCTCAACTTTGTTTGGAAAGATGGTGAGACAAATATTTCTCTTTGCCTGAACTATTCACTAGCTAGATTAGGATATAGTCTTTTTTATGTAAATATAGATTAAAGACACTGTTTTAAACTACAGTCGCCCCTCTTTTCTTGTGGACTTGAGGTCCATGGTTTTGCATATTCACAGAGGGGCGACCTCCGTTAAAATCAATGGGGCACACCCCATTCAAGCTTATGGGGTTTGAATATTGGATGAGTCTCCATTTTTTGGGGCGGGGTCCAGAACGGATCCCCTGCAAAAACGGAGGGCGGACTGTAAAACTATGTGTTGTTTTGTTAGTCATTCTCAGTTCTTAGGGAAGCATATTTAAGCAAAGGCACATTTCTGCTACTCTGCTAATTTAAAGCCAGATTCTGACAGGCTTGGCTTTCATATTTTGATGTTTAAATATTTTTGTTTCCTTAGAAAAGGCTGAAGTCTTATAAAACTTAAATTACTCCACAGAAACCACCCCTGTTTTAGCCACATTTTGCCAAATTTGCTTAGTTCATAATAGCACACTTTCGCTGTTTAAACTCTGAAGTGGGAAAAAAAATATAATCCACAACAGGAGTGGGAATGAAATAGTGATGTGTAAAATGGATACAGAGAGGGAATTCTATACACCAGAGATGAATTTATGCAATTGTCCATTTGTGTATATGCATGCCACATAGTGCCAATGGATCATTAATTTGCTCTACGTTTTAGTCTGAACTATTTTGGGACAGATCTTAGCACATTGGATAGCTTCGTCAAAGTTCATACTCAAAGTTGGTGTAGATTTCCTGTGTCACTAACCTGGAAGCCATGTTTGTAAATTCTAGCAAGGTGTTTTAACTTTAGAAATCTATTTTTCCTTGTTTCTTCCTTCCTTTTGAATGAAATTTCCCCCCTGGGTTTTCTAGGCATCACTATGGAAAATAAATTGCTATTTTGACAAAGGCTGGAATTAGTTTACAGCCCAGGCTCTTCCTGTTAAAACATGCCAGAAGACAATGTAGTGTAGTATCCAGGTGTTGTTTAACTGCATGTGATAAACTGGAGCTGAGTTCTGTTCCAGTTCTGTTCCAGTTGCCATCCTGCTAGTGTTAATCTCCTGCTGACAACTCTAATCTGCTTTTGGAAAACGGGTGAACAGCAGTGTGCCAGGTTTAGCTTTATCCTCTGCTTGCAGCCCACCCTTTGGCAATGGAAATATGCCAGTTGTATTTAACAAAGTGCCAACCTCTCCTACTAGTCTACAAACAGGCAGTCCTCAAACATCTGTTCTAAAGTTTCCCAAAGACAGGGCACAATCTACTAGCGGATTCACCTGGAAGAGAACCACTCAGACAAGTGAGAAGAGCACAATAATAGCTCAGGAAAGTCAGTGCCCTATGTAATATTCTTAAAAGGATCTTTATAAGACAATCCATGGAAATATGGAAATTTGGGGTGAAGTAGCATTTCTGTTTGTTTATCATGGATTATCTTTATCTCTGGGATGGTCCACACACATACATCACAATACTGCCCATGTTTATTCAGATTTAAACTCTACTATAACCGCTCAGGCTTATTCTCTAGTTAATAGGTTTAAAATTACAGGTGTAGTTCCCTAAACCTAATGACTGACACACTTCTGAATTTCAGAACTGACTCCCATTGAAAAACATTGTCTTTTGATTGACAACAGGTGAAGCTCTTGTTAGCAGCGATTTAAAACTGTAATGACTCATTTATCGGTACAAGCTTTTCTACTCTGCACAATGATTATAGAAGCAACTTGTTTGCAGCTACATAATTTATATAGATGTTCTACGTTTATTCAACTGTATGAAACACTTGTTTATCCAAAGCAATACAAAAATACCTGATCTCTCCAAATACAGCTCCTGCTCTCAATGTGACCAGTACTTTGGTGCCATCAGGACCTCCAAGTACTTGAACCTCGCCTTGTTTAATGATGTACATTTCTCGACCAATTTCTCCCTAGATGCATACACACAGAAGAAAACATTGGAGGTTTGCTCTAGCCTGATAGTAATGAATGTTATCCTAAATGGAAGGTTATAAAGGCCTTTCCTCCCCACAACCTAAGGATTTTCCCCAAATTGGACCCCCCTCTCCACAGGACTGATGAAGCAACTTTTTGTATCATGTGGTAAGATTGCCATGACCACACAAAATACTTCCTCCCTCAGTCCTCTTTACAAAGGTTTTCCATTACGACTACATTCCAAGAAAGTAAGGGGTAGCCAGCATGAGGTTGCTCCATTGTTATTGATTCATAATCTTGCAGTCTAAGCTGGTGTCGAAGAAAACATAACTTGTTGTTGTGTGCCTTCATATTGTTTCCAACTTATGGTGACCCAAAGGAGAACCTATCATGGGGGTTTTGTGGCAAGATTTGTTCAGAAGGGTTTGATATTGCCTTCTTCTGTGGATTTCCATAGCTGAGTGAAGATTTCTCCCAGGGTCCTAGTCTAACACTGAAAGCATTGTATTATGCTGGGTCTCAAATATACACCTTGGTGTAAATCATATTGCTAGTCTTGAGTGGAACGCAAAAGTTGGAAGCAAAGAAGAATAAAAAACAGTAGCAGATTTGGATTAGGCAAAAGAAATGAAACAGGTGAGTGTCTGATAGATTTTTTATCTATCATGGGATTCCTGTCACTCTTGGGGGCAGTTTAATAGCTCTCTCTCAAGATTCTAAAGTGCTTATAACAGCCGTCAGTTGTAGTTTCTACCTGCTATTTAAAAGGTGTTGAGATTTAGCTTTCTTTACGCAAACCATCTCCAGTTAGATTAGGTTTTAGTTATTTTATGTAAATATTTGTTAAAGCCATTATTGTTTTTAAACAACAAACTATATGTTTGTCATTTTTGAGTTAGTCTTTATTCTTTAGGAATGCAGGTTTAGAATAAATAGTCTACCCCACACTTTTGCTGTTTCTGCTAATGAAAGCTGGAGTCTAACAAGTTCAACTTTCATACTTGCATATTTTGTTTCCCTTTAAAAGGGTTGAAACCCTGGGAAACTCAAATTGCATCCCACAGCTTTTAACCTTCATAAACCTCCTTTTCATGCACTGAGCAAATTCTCTCTGAATGGATGTTACTTTTAGCATCCCTTTAATTCACCTTGCCTCTTGCATTCTCCAAGACAAGCACAGCACCAGCAACCCAAACAAATGAAACATTGCACATTCAAAAGTAAATCAGCATTTTAATTATTTTTCCTAATGTGTCATTTGCATAATTTCAAAGGGGAAATCAAGAATAATCAGCCAACCAAAGCATCTGCTGCTTCTTGCATATGTACCAGCTCATTTGCAAGCTGATTAACATCCAGATGAAGCCAATTATACTTGGACAAATAGGAAATTTGAAATGAAATGTCTGAGCTTATGATATATGTACTCCAATCAAAGTAATCTAGTATGTTAAAATAGAAAAATCACTATAAAAATAGGGCATTTAAATAGTTAGTATGGTCAAGTGGTCTGAGTGTCCTTTTTGTAGACCAGAGGTGGGAACCATGTGGCCCTCTAGATATTGGACTGCAGTTCCCAGCAGTGCTGGCTGGCATTGCCAATGGTGGAGAATCCTGGGAGTTAAAGTCCAATGAGAGTTGGAAAGCTGCATGATCCAATTTCTTGGTGTACACAATAGATTTGGATATGCAGAGAATCTCAGACACAGATAGGCAAGGCTGAAATTGTATCTCAACCTCTGGGTCGCATGAAATATAACATTAAACATATTCAAGCACTTCACATGCCTGATTTATATTCTGTAAGTAGCACTCTGTGTGGCAATTGTAATCCAGACTTGTGGCACACTGTTTGGGGCTTTAACGCTTTCCAATCATTCCAATGAAAATTATCCTCCCCAAATTGCTATGCGCTATGGGAAGGATACTTCATTTAACACAATGGAAGCTTTGCTCCCATGCCAAATAGCAGAGAAGGCCAATTTATCATCAAGATCATGGTGTAAGAGGCAAGATCCATACACCATGGCCCTGATTTGGATTAGCACCACATCCATACCCATACTCCCACAACCAAGATGTGTTACTTAAAAAGTAGATAATCCAACACAACATTGAATCAAAGAAATAACATCATACACAATTTGGCTCACAGTCAGAAAACTGCAGATCTTGAGCTGCTAAATATTAAAACAAGCATGATTATTTATTGGCAAAGCACAGAGTATTTAATTTAGATGGTAAATCATAAGAGCTGTAGAGCTCAGTCTCATATGTCCCTCTGTATACACTTACGTGCAGTGTGGAGCCTGCAACATTTCACTTAAATAACAAAGCCTAATGATGTGTGCCAATAGATAACTCATATTTAAATACAACAGTTATTCATACTCTAATTACAAAAAAGTTGATCATATAAATAATAAAATCCATATTGTCTGGACCAAGTTTGAAATCTGAGAACACATTATTATGATTGCTCAAAGCAGTGTAATTACTTTTATGCTATGTAATTCACCCAAGATTAATTGTGTTCAAATTTTGTTCTTGACCTTTAGCTGAACTCCACTTCTAATGCCTTCATTATTTTTGCATTTGTAAGAAAAATAGTGAAGATCACCTTTTTACAGACAAAATCACCAGGTAAGTACACAATGGATTTCAGTCTCAACAGCATGTCATATATCATTTGGGTATCGCATCCCTGTTTTAAAAAAAAATACAATTGCTATAATTAGAATATTTTAGGTAAAATGCTCACTCATATTTTGCAGCAGCAGCAAAAGGAACTCATTTTAAAGAAAGGATTAAGTCTAATCTTCATGACTGGATCACAAGAAGTTGGGTATATAATTTGCTGAGCTGTAGGCTAGGTGTGGAATACCTTTGACCCTCCACATATTTCATCTTCTAACTCCCATCCACTTCAGCCTTTTAGGCAAAAATGGATTTTCCATGTGTGTGTCAGGACTGGGTTGGAATTGGGGTGAATGGACTAATTGGTGGGAAGAATAGTCTGGCAAGTTTGGTGTGTGTGTCACCATTTTTTTTAAACATTCAGGGCATAGTAACCAAATCCTGGCAGGGCTTCTGAAATGGAAATTTCATCTTTTATATTTATAATGCATATTTCACCTTTTATACACTTTATACATGCAGTTGCCTCTCCGTATGTGCATGCGTTGGGGCCCCTGGTCCTGTGTGTATTCCCTTTGCTCACTTTTTACAGTGTGGGGGAAAGGGAGGGGGTTAGCCTGATCTATTGTTAACTCCATTAGTTCCAATGTACCATGAGGAATGCCCATCTCCTTCACTGCAGTTGCCAGCAATGGAGTGTTTTGCCCTCATTGCTGTCATTCCCTCCCTAGCCATAAGATCAGTGTTGAGGGGATAAATCAGGCTACTCCCTCACCGTTGCTTGATTTTGGAATAATTTTGCCAGCAAGGCTCTGCTGAAGAGTGAGTGGCAGAAACCAGGGTGAAGTGGTCCATTGTCTGAGGTTCTGGTCTCTCTTTAGTCTCCAGGGTGATGGTGAGGGATCTCAATGTGAGAGGATTGTCTCAAAACATTTGGCCGACACAGCTACTGTAGTCTGTTTTCTGTTGAAAGCAGAACTTGCAAAACACTCTTTGGTTGGACTACAGAGCATATGTATTCTTAAAAACAGTGCTTGCAAAGGTGTTAAAAGCAGAGTTGGGAAGAGTATGGTTTTTTTCCCCCTTGTTCAAATGCAGTGCTTGGAAAACTGGATTTCCAACCAGACTAATATTTTTACATTTGTGTTAGGCATTTATTATATGGACAACCTACTCTGAGCAACTACAATTGGTGCTTAATGTATCATGCTTGATGACTTCATCTGATGTTAACCCCAGGTTTCAGGTTTTGGACCCTAAAATCTCATGATCTGGGATGCTTCTAACCTGGTAACCCTAGTTGGGACAACCAGGGCATAGCAATGTCTCTATTTGCAATGTCCCTTTAGCTCACTTTTCAGGTAAGTACCTCACATGGCTATGCTGTGGCATGGAGGCTTGCTAGATCAGGCTCACTGTTAACTATGAGGAAATACATGTTCCTCTCTCCCATATGCTTATGCATTCACAAGTTTCCTTATTTTTCTTTCCATCTATAGAGAGTTTTATGGGTTGGGTATCTTTGGTCCTCCAGATGTTTTGGATTGTAACTCCCATAGTCACGAATTACAAGCAATGCTAGATTGGACTTCTGAAAACTGAAATACAAAAACATTTAGAGGATCAAATATTTGCTGGCCTTGTCCTACATAATACTGTGAAACATTACTGGTAAGTCCTAAATAGGGCTCATTTATTTTACAACCATCACTTAATTTGATTTCATTATAAATCAAAATTGCTTACTGTGATTATTTTGGGACAAATACCTTTCCAGTGCCACATATTAGATTCTACAAAAAATCTACTTACTTTGAACAAGTCAACTTTACTGACAATGGCAAAGTTCACATCGATTGCAATGGCTAGATGCATTTTTCCTGGCATCTGCTCCAGTAATTCAGATTCATCTGCAAGACAGAATTATAACATTGCCAAAAAAAAAAAAGTTTATATATGGTGCTATAATAATAGATACTGTAGTATAACTCCATGTAATTCAGATTTTTTTTAAAAAAAGAGAAAACTGATGCAAAAATACCAAATCTTGGACTATTGAGCAGATTGGACTTACAGTTTACTTCATGTGTGATTTATGTGTGTGTGTGTTTACAGAAAAGTTATATTATTTGAACAAGGGGAGTGTTGCCTATGTCTACTTCATTTTCAAATATATCAAATCATATTGATGCTCCCAAAGAGGGGAGAAAGGAGAAATTTGTTTCAGAATTTTACCCAGCATTCCTTGTGAATCCCATGTATACTCATACCAAGTTCGAACACGATTCTGAACAATTTTTGGAATTGTGTAAGTGTTCATGTATGATACGGTGTTATCCATAGAGGCACGATAGTAGTTCTCCCCTGCTGTTGCTGCGCCAATGACATCCCGCATCTGCAAATATCAACCATTATTATTATACATTGCATTACATTAGTTTGTTGAGACTTAATAACCAAATAACATGGTCATTGACTATGTTTTGGTGGATTTTTTTAATTGGCTGGTTAAAATTGTTCATACTATCATGTTTTAAATAAGCTGCTATTTGCTTTGTTGACTTGATACTGGAAAATGGGGCCTTGAATCCAATTTTGGGAGAAAGGCGGGATGTAAATCCCGTACATAAATAATAAAATAAAAATGGGGTATAAAGTCAAAGAGAGACAGAAAGCTGCTGTGGTGGGTGTGGCCTTTGCAACAAGGCAGATGGGTTTTAGAGTCCTTGTCAGCATCATAGCCAAAAACAGCAGGCCAGTGGTATGGAAAAATAGATTTCATGTTTAAAAGGCTCTGCTGGACAGTTTCACTTCAGCCTTGACAGTTCACGGCTGAGAACAGACACAGTTATGGCACTATATTCCATTTTACTTTCTGGGATTTACAGTTTAGGGTGGGGTGTATGGGTAACTTTGGCAAATCACACTCAGCTTCAGGGAAAGGCATTGGCAGACCTCCTCTGAACAAATCTTACCAAGAAAAACCCATGATAGGTTCGGCTTAGGGTTGCCATAAGTTGGAAACGACTTGAAGGCACTCAACAACAACAAATTTAGAATTCTTGGCCAGAGAGTTCTGGTGCCTTTCCAAATGGCAAACCCCATGATGCCATATAATGAAACCATATGGAAGTCAAAGTGGAATATAGTGCTATCATTGGGTGGTGTGAAAGGCCCAACATGGCAAATGGCTGTATATATCTCTATACTTCAGTCTCCTCCTTTTGGTTTTTTCCTATATAGTCTTGGAGCTCCATCTTCCACCTGCCTCATTGGGGCTCACCACAGACCAGGGGACCTGTTACCTAGCTATGGGGATCTGGAATGTAGGCCCTGGGATAGTCCAGGTAGAATCTTTTGGTGCTAATTTTACCACTTGCTGCAAGAAGAGGCTGGAACCCATCAGCTAAAGCAGGGGTAGGCAACCTTTCCCCTTTAAGGGCCGAGGGACTTCAGCTCCCAGAATCCCAGGAGCTATTGGCCAACATGGGACTATTGGCCAACATGGCTGAGGCTTCTGGGAGCTGAAGTCCCTCGGCCCTTAAAGGGGAAAGGTTGCCTACCCCTGAGCTAAAGGATGGGAAGGCTCTCCTTTGCTATAGACCACCTGCAGCATCATTTGCCACCAATAAAGTTTATAACAGCTATATGTTTTTGGTGCCTAAGAAAGTTATGGAAAGGCCTGGAAGTATAGCCAGTTTCAGATCAGAACAGCAGTCTAACATCAAATCCGGTGCTTTGACTTTTAGCCTAGAAATTATATATTCTGACTCATACTCCCTGTTACTTGAACTTTTCATCTGAAGATATCATTGATTGAACCTGAACTTTTTTTTACAAGGCAGCCTCATCTATAAAATCTAAGGGCTCCTGAGTGGGTCCCTCAAAGAATGGAGAAAAGATCTATATATCTGTCTATATATATATATGCAATAGTTATGCAGTATTTATATTTTACATCTCTATTGAACAGGGGTAGGCAACCTTTCCCCTTTAAGGGCCGAGGGACTTCAGCTCCCGGAAGCCTCAGCCATGTTGGCCAATAGCTCATGGGATTCTGGGAGCTGAAGTCCCTCAACCCTTAAAGGGGAAAGGTTGCCTACCCCTACTATTGAATGTGTACTGGGGAATGTCTGGACTAGCCATCCCAAAGCCAATGTTTTTTGGCTGGGGATGAATTCAGTATCCCTGGGAAGGTACCAGGCTGAGGAAAGGTGAATTAGATATTTTTGTACCATTCCTCTATTAAAAAGATATTTATTTGTATCTAAATGACAGTTTTAATCCACAAGTGATTACAAAATACATTTTAACATCAAAAGTTGACTTAAGAAGTAATTGTTTACCTGACCAATCAAACTGGAGAATACAAAGACACCTAAGAAAAAATTCAGAAGCTGAAAGATGATTTCAAACAGGGTTACTGGTTCTGGAACTCCACCAATAGTAATTAAAGTGCGCACTGCCCAATAGTAAGATCGTAGGTACCTGCAAATATTACAAAGTATTACAATACTGTTGTCATTGTTGTTGTTGTTGGAGATTTGCCATTGCCTTACTGCTACTATTCTTAATTTTGTTGTTTTGTGGATATTTTAAACTTTTGCATTTTACATTATTCCCTTTTTTAAAAGATTAATTTACAGGCATAGTTTCCTAATATAATTTTTGTATAAAGCAGGAGCAGCACGCAAACTGCATAGCTGCAAAGTTGTTTCTGTACAAATGTGGAGGTAATGCATGACTTGTTTCCTGTTCTCTATAATAAAAAATAAAACATGGTTCACCCTTGGGTAGTCATATCTTTGGATATCATCCCTTAAAACATGTCAGATATATTAAACTGTTCCTGAACACATCAAGAGACATTATTTATCACCCCATTTAACTCCAAAGGAAATATTCTCTTTCTAAAAGTTCATTCTAAAGATGAGACTGATTACACAGGACTCACTTGAAAAGTCAGAAAATGTCAAGTGTTTTGTCTGTCTTTTTCAGTAACCTGTCTCTGGTAATGCCAAATATGTCAGTGGGATAATGCTCAGGCAACATCCACATGGCTGTTAGTTGAACATGAGTGAAATGTGTCAGGCAAACATGTAAGCATACATGATATAATTTCAGCCCATGCTGGAAGGATAATGATGGGTGAGAATTTCATTTTTTAAAAAAAATCAGAATTTATCAAAATTCATAAAATTAAAATTTGATGAAAAATGAAATTACAGATTTGCCTACCCCTAGTAAGGAATGAGTATGAATTTTGTTGTCACTTCAGTTTTGATCAGAAAATAACAAAATTTGAATATGGAAGGAAACAAAATGGATAGATTTGCTCACCCCTAGGGAAGGCCTGTCTAGTTTCTATCTACATAGCTGCCTTTTCTCAGGCTTCACAATCCCTTATCTTTTCCACAGACACTTTAGCTGTTGATTTCCTGCATCAACAATAAATCTAGCATTACCAGAGACAGGTTGTTGAAAAAGGTTCCTTGCAAACCTGCAGTTCAGTGATTTTGTGTTTTCTTCTCACTTTATCCTTCCAGGTGGCACAGTTAAATGCCTGTACTGTAGCCACTCACTCACTCACAACCACAAGGTTGCGAGTTCAATACTAGTCAGGGCTCAGGCTCAACTCAGGCTTGCATCCTTCCAAGGTTGCTA